>LR738714.1:193738363-193770835 GCA_902687465.1 Secale cereale
GCTATGTAGAAAAGAGTACCCGAGGGCGCGACCCCCTATGCAAATTTAATTAATTAATTAAGTTGTTATTATGAGGCAAATTAAAACCAATGTTGGGCCTTGCTGGAGGAGTTTTATTCCAGGGCGAACTGTCAAGGGGTCCCCATATACCCAACCGTGTAAGGAACGCAAAATCAAGGAACATAACGCCGGTTTATCGGCTCCTAAGGTGGTATGAGTGGAACAAAACACTTCGTTGGAGAAAAGAATGCAAAGGATTTACACAAGTAGTATGGATACTCAATTGAGGACTCCGGCTCCGAGAAGCAAAAGGGTGGGATGGTGGGAAAAGAAAGACCACAACGGACGAGGAAAACACCGTCGGATGAAAAGAAATGAGGGTTGCAATTGCAAAGAAGAAGAGGGTTGAATCCACTTGACAAGAGATGCACCAAACGAAAGAACTAACATCACAACGAACGAAAACCAACCACGAGACCCTAAAAAAAATTGAAGGGGAAGAGGAGTAATTCAAAACACCTACGTCAAGATTCCTCACCAGAGCGACGAAGGGACTGAGGAGTAAGAAGAATTCCTACTCTCCGATATAACTAGACTCCTAAAAAAAGTTTTCTGCTAGACTCAACAATGGCCAGACTACGATCAATCAAGGGGCTCCTATGGTCGGTCGAGACTCTGATACCAACTTGTCAGGCCCAAGATGTGATTCTATCCCGATCATGTGACACTTACGTGATTGCGGCACAACCGCATGGGCGCTTAGCAAGATGGATATCATTACATCGTACCATTACATACATACATGGGGGATACAACAATACATACCATTCACATGAATACAAGAACATCAATACAAGGCATCCGACTACGGATGCAAACGTGAAAAGCACAACGACATCCATCTGTTATCCCAGGCTGCCGACCCGGAACCTAACCCAAGACTGAAGAAGAAGAAGAAAGAACTCCAATACAAAGGACATCGGTCTCGCGTCAAGTCATCGGAAACCTACACCTGCAACTGGTGTTGTAGTATCTGTGAGCCACGAGGACTCAGCAATCCCATAACCATGGGTATCAAGACTAGCAAAGCTCAAAGGGGTAGGAAGAGGTTGAGTGGTGAGGTTGCAGCAGCAGCTAAGCAATTTATGGTGGCTAACTTACGAGTACAAGAATAAGATGAGCATCTACACAAGCGGTCGCAAACTAGTAATGATAGCTAAAGATCCTGAACTACCTACGAGTAAAACATAACCCCATCATGTTCTCTTCTCAAAGTGAAAAGAGACAGTCATGGTTACTCACACAGTTGTGTGTTTTACTTTGGATCCTCTGTCAAGTTTTCTACAACCGGACAATAACAAAATTCAATCTTCCATATAACCGCGGGCACGGCTTGCGAAAGATCATAACCCTACAGGGGTGTCCCAACTTAGCCCATCACAAGCTCTCACGATCAGCAGAAGTATTAATAATATTACCCCTTATCTTGGGGAAGGCCCGATCAGACTCGGAATTCCCGGTACACAAGACATTTTGACAATGGTAAAACAAGTCCAGCAAGACCTCCCGGCGAGCAGACACCCTGATAGTAGCCGCGCGTATCTCGTCTCAGGCCACGTCCGGATGGGCGATTATACGAGTAAACCAGCCCTCGGGTTTCTCCAAGGTGGCCCCGCATACTCCCCGTTTGGGACCAACACCATCAGCACTGGCCCCCCTGCTATGTAGAAAAGAGTACCCGAGGGCGCGACCCCCTATGCAAATTTAATTAATTAATTAAGTTGTTATTATGAGGCAAATTAAAACCAATGTTGGGCCTTGCTGGAGGAGTTTTATTCAAAGACGAACTGTCAAGGGGTCCCCATATACCCAACCGTGTAAGGAACGCAAAATCAAGGAACATAACGCCGGTTTATCGGCTCCTAAGGTGGCATTAGTGGAACAAAACACCGAGCAAAAGGCCAAGCCTTCCACCCATGCCCAGTATATAGGTGTGTTAATAATAATAATAGATATTGTGATATTCCCAAAGCATCAAGTTCCAACATGGAACGATCTTCATCTTCACCTGCAACTAACAACGCTATAAGAGGGGCTGAGCAAGCGGGTAACATAGCCAAACAATAGTTTTGCTGGGAAGGTGTCAAAGAGTTAGAGGTTTCATGGCAACAAAGAGAGGGGCTGACAATAAAGATGGGTAGCGCGACATATAACGATAGCATCGAGACAACTAAGCATGGCAAAGATAGTAAAGGTATCCAAGGTGATGGTCATCTTGCCTGAGATCCCGCAAGCAAGAAGAACGGATCCATGAAGTAGACGAATAAGAAGCCTTGAAGACGAACCACGGGTAGACGAACGAATCCTCACGATCGCAACGGAACAAGCACTAACGAGAAGAAGCAAGCAACACGGTAAACACACCACACAAGACATGACAAGATGCTCAACCAAGTATGATGCAAGACAAGTCTATATTTGGTGCAATACATGGCAAGGCAGGAAGCACTCAAAACAACATCACCCAACAAGTTTAAATGAGGCCGGAATCAACATATAATAAAACCGGTAAGTCCTCATATCCATAATTTGAAATTAGTCCAGATCTGTACAAACCTTAAGTTAAAGTTGTTAAACAGCAGGTTAACATGCACCATGATGATCTACATGAAATTCTAGTCAAGTTTCATATAAAGTTTGTTTAATTCGGAGCTACGGCCTAGAAGATATGAGCAAAACAAGACAAGCACGGCAACGGTGCAAGATGCACCCAAACATCAAGCAAACTCACTCCAAACATGAAATCAACATGATATTATGATTCTACATGCAAAATCACACAAGTTTCATATAGGGCACGCTCAAAACGGAGCAACGGTTCAACACATACACATGAAACAAGATACAATGCAAAGCTGAAGTTAACAACCACATAGCAACTTTGGAGCAAGGTAAATATATGCTATAGCACTCAAACATGTTAACAAGAAGCATGGATGTGAAATAGACATGTTACTTAACAAGCATGAACTTAGAACAAACCCAAAAGCTTGCTGGAACACAATTAAACAAGACTGGCAATTTGAAATAAAATTATCCAGACTTAGCCAAAATCTGGGAAGGCAAAAACATCATCATGATGCTGCCTTCAGAGGCACAAAACAACAAGCATATCAACTTCATTAAGTATATAAAGAGCATGGACATGTAGTAGACATCACATACAACAAACAACTCCATTGGAGCAACTCCATAGGAGGCACGGATCAATAGCAACAAGCTCCACCAAATTGAACATGCTGATAAAAACCTGACAGGTAAAATTTATGGCAACTTGAGAGCAAGAAATAAATAAGCTACAGCAGGCCATATGTGCAAGTAAAGGCATGAATGGATAGAAAATAACATGGACAACAAGACATGATCATTGTCCACTCCAAAACAAGCATGGATTTGACTAGGGCATCAAGCAAACATGGCATCAGGTTATGACAGATTCCAGACTTGGCAGAAATTTCACTAAGTATAAAACAGCAACAACAACATGGCATGTTTACAAGCTTGTTTAAGTCAGCTCAAGGCATATCATGAAAAGTGGATTGCACCACAGCAAATACCATATAATTGTGCATCTAAAACGTCTAAACATGTGGCATGAAGACAAACACATCAATAACAATGAGCAAGTGAAATCAGCATCTCATAACAAGTTTCAGCACTTAACAGCCAAATGCACTTTTGCAACAGAGATTAACATGGCAAGATGGTACCTAACATGAATGCTAAAGCAACCATCATGTAGAGCACTTCACAATGAACATTTTGACATATCATATGCTCCATTTGGATAAGCATGCACAAAGTTACAAGCATCACAAGTATGCAACAAAACTATAGTCAACAACAGTTTTAAACTTATAGCACTCTTGCAACGATGATTAGAGCATCAAGATGAAGTCAAACAAGCATGGCACAATGTAACAAAGTGTAGAGCATATCACAACGATGATTTTGACATATACATGCATCATTTGGACCACCACACAAAAAGTTACAGCAATGCAAAGATGCAACTTCACATGTATGAAATTCACAGACTTAGCCATTTTTACACCCAGGGAAAAAATAGAGCGAGCGCTGTTTTACTAAATGATGCTCGGGCGCAAGATTGCGGGCATCTCACCACGGCCTTCGGCCCAGTCAAAGGAGAGACGAGGCGGCTGGGCCGCGAAGAAGATGGGCCTGCACTGGGCCAGGACGAGGCCGGCGAGATCTGGGCCGGAGCAGGCCTCAGCCTGCGATGGGGCCCACGTGGCCGGCGCCGCCCGTCGTCGTCCTCCTCGATCCAGAGGGGATTGAGGGGAGGCGGGAGCAGCGGCGCCATGTGGGAGGATGGCGAGGGCGAAGGGGCACGGAGGAGGCTGGAACTGGTCACGGGTGGTCGGATCTGGCGAATCCCGGCCGGATCCGGGCGTGACGCCGGCGGCGGAGTATGGCGGCGGCGGGGTCCTGCGCGAGAGGGAGATCCGTGAGGGGGAGAAGAGAAGACCGAGGGAAGGAAGGAGAGGCGGTGGCACTCATCTGCAGCGGCGGCGGCGAGGAGCTCCGGTGGCTCTCCGGTCGACGGGAGGTCTGGCGTGAGGCCTAGCTGGGTCGGGAAGATCCTCGAGCGAGGGAGCCCGATCGAGCAGAGGCTCGTCCCACAGGCGAGCGATGACGGCTTCGGTCCGGGCCCCGATGGGCTTCCCAGGGCCCGATCCGGGTCCTGGCGGGCTTCGGTGGAGGGAGGAGGTTACGGGGACAGAGCGACGTGGCTGTTGCCACATGGCGCGTGGGGGGTTGGCCAGGGGCTACCCAGGTGGCAGCACTGGCCACTGGGAAGGCGACAAGTGGCAGATTTGAGGTGGCTGCTCATGGAATTCGAGGGAGGAGGTGGGATTGCTGCGGCTGGAGGTTAGGGATGGGGTTAGGGGGCTAGGGATGCCCAAAATGGCAAGGGGATGGGTTTATATAAGGAAGGGGGGTAGAACTAGGGTTTTTAGTCCGTTTCGGAGCCATCGGATCACGATCCAACGGCACCGAAGCAGAGGGGGAGTAGGCTGGGCCTAGTGGGCTGTGTAGAGGGGTGTGGGCTAAGATGAGAGGAGAGGAGAGAGGCCCGCGAGGGTTTTTGGAGACCAAAAACATTCAACATTTTGACCGGCGACTAGTGCCGCTAAATTGAATGGTTGGGCTATCAAGAACTCCGAATGCGACGAAACTTGACAGGCGGTCTACCTATGCTATAATAAGACCACACGCCAAGTTTCAACCCATTCCGAGAATGTTTTTCGGACACTCACAAAATAAATATTCAGAGGTGCCGCGGGCGCGTGCAAGTGTGTGTGGGCTCAGAACGGACAATGGAAAGGACGGGTGGACTCGGATAGATGCAAGTTTTGAAAACATGCTGATGCAACACACATGATGACATGGCAAAATGCAACACGCAAGCATATAACATGGCAACGGCGACGAATAACTGGCTGACACCTGGCGCACCGGTCTCGGGGTGTCACGACACTCCCCTACTAACAAGAGATCTCATCCCAAGATATTAGGAACGAGACGGAAGGGAAAAAGGAAGAACAAAGTTCTTCGAGGACAAAAGAGTGAAACCAAAGAATGTTGAGAGGTTGAGCCACTCGACAAGAAGAATGCAACGAAGAAGAACGAAGTTGCAAACACTTCGTTAGACAAGAGGAACAAGGAATACGACGAGAATCAAGGTGGTTGAAAGTCACGAACCATGAGTTGAAGCAACGAGAATGAATTCGAAACCACTCCGGTTAATAAGAGATAGAAAGGAATTTGAACAAAAGAATTCGGGTAACACTCCGGCTGAAAATGGAAGGAATAGCACACCGGCTAAGCATTGAAGAAATATGACTTGAACTTGAGAAGATGGAACGATACATGACGAGATGAACAAGAAAAACCTCCGGAAGAATTAAAGGATGGAATTAAAAGAACGGAGAAGAAGATGACAACTTCCATCACGAATGAATTCGAAAGAAGATCTTCAAAAGAAACGCTTGAACGGAGTTGTTGAGACAATCAACAACAAAAGAATAAGCTTGTTGTGGACTTATGAAAATCATCTCAAAACTTGAGGTGGATTATGGCGCAATAGAAGATTGAATCGATGAGATGAAGGAAGAAATGCAAAACTCCACTTCAAAAGAATACGGAGGATTATTTGCATCTTGGGACACAAAAGAATAATGCTTGAGCTGCTGCAAAAGAATTTGATGAACACTTGAAGAATGAATTACTCATGATGAACCACCATGAAGAACTCCCGTAAGAAAAGGATGATGATATAGAAATGACGGATGGAAGGAATAAGATTAAAGCCTTGCGATGATTAGACGGGGTTCCGACGAGATAACCGAGAAAATATGAGGTCCGCAAAGAAAAGAATAAAACACTTGGGAATTAGAATTTATTTATCAAGAATAAATTCCGAAGGAAGGAATAAATCAACTTGATGAAAAGAATAAGAATTATGTTATGCTTATCCTCCACCAATTGAATTGATGAGAAGCAATGGATTCACATACCACTTATTCGCGATGAAATTAATTAAAGAAGGATATATCACGAACTTGCAAAAATCTTCATGAAAGACCGGTAGGATTGGAATAAAATGAATGGATTGGTATAATAACATCTGAAAAGAACTTTTGATCGAGCCATCGTAAGGAATTGAAGCCGAGTGAAGAAAAAGGAACGAACCACCGTAAGAATTAAAATCGAGTGATGAAATAGAACGACCACCGTAAGGGATTGAAATTGAGTGAATACGATGAATCGCCGGATGAATAAAGCAATTGGGGAAATTAGATACAAGAGAACGAAGAGATCGCAAACTGATTAAAGAATACTTGAACGAAGCACCGGACAAATGTGAGACGAACGAAGAGGCATCAAGAAGAATATTTGGAGAACGAAGTTGAAAACTGAGAACGAAGAAATCTTCTGAAATGATGGCCTTCGGAGGAACACAAAGAAAAGAATTCAAGAAATACTCCGGATGAAGAAAGGTTGGACCAACGATAAAAAGAATTGAAAGCGATTTTGGAGAAGACAAGGCATATGACTGATGGAATCCATACTTATGTCACCTTTGAAAAGAATTTGAGAATACTCCTGGAATATTAGAAGAGTCAGGTAAGATCCTGGGAAAAGACGTGTGGGTTATGAGCCCACCGAAAAGAAATAACCGTTGGAAAGGATCGAAAAGGAGATAATACACCGGAACGATTAAAAGACTCGAATGAGGTGACAACCTCGAATTGATTGGAAGACAGACGAATCTCTTGAGAATGTATTAGGAACACCGGAACAATTAAATGGCGAGAGGCGAACGAGCAAGGGGAAACATTCGAGCCGAGAGAAAAAGAATATGATGAACACCGAATACAATTTGGATTGGAACCACCGGAAAAGAAAAGAGATGAAGAATGACGAACTATACGAGAATTCACCGTAGAAGAAAAGAGATGAAGGGTGATGAACTAGACGAGAATCCACCAGATGAAAATAACTAAGAAAAGAATGCAAAGGATTCACACATGTAGTATGGATACTCAATTGAGGACTCCGGCTCCGAGAAGCAAAAGGGTGGGAGGGTGGGAAAAGAAAGACCACAACGGACGGGAAAAACACCGTCGGTTGAAAAGAAATGAGGGTTGCAATTGCAAAGAAGAAGAGAGTTGAATCCACTTGATGAGAGATGCACCAGATGAAAGAACTAACATCGCAACGAACGAAAACTAACCACGAGACCCTAAAAAAAATTGAAGGGGAAAAGGAATAATTCAAAACACCTACGTCAAGAATCCTCACCAGAGCGACGAAGGGACTGAGTAGTAAGAATAATTCCTACTCTCCGATATAACTAGACACCGAAAAAAATTATTCTGCTAGACTCAACAACGGCCAGACTACGATCAATCAAGGGGGCCCCTATGGTCGGTCGAGGCTCTGAGACCAACTTGTCAGGCCCAAGATGCGATTCTATCCCGATCACGTGACACTTACGTGATTGGGGCACAACCGCATTTCGGGCGCTTAGCAAGATGGATATCATTACATCGTACCATTACATACATACATGGGGGATACAGCAATACATACAATTCACATGAATACAACAACATCAATACAAGGCATCCGACTACGGACGCAAACGTGAAAAGCACAACGACATCCATCTGCTATTCCAGGCTGCCGACCCGGAACCTAACCCAAGACTGAAGAAGAAGAAGAAAGAACTCCAATACAAAGGACATCACTCTCGCGTCAAGTCATCGGAAACCTGCACCTGCAACTAGTGTTGTAGTATCTGTGAGCCAGGAGGACTCAACAATCCCATAACCATGGGTATCAAGACTAGCAAAGCTCAAAGGGGTAGGAAGAGGTTGAGTGGTGAGGTTGCAGCAGCGGCTAAGCAATATATGGTGGCTAACTTACGAGTACAAGAATAAGATGAGCATCTACACAAGCGGTCGCAAACTAGTAATGATCGCTAAAGATCCTGAACTACCTATGAGTCAAACATAACCCCACCATGTTCTCTTCTCAAAGTGAAAAGAGACAGTCACGGTTACTCACACAGCTGTGTGTTTTACTTTGCATCCTTTGTCAAGTTTTCTACAACCGGACAATAACAAATTCCAATGTGCCACATAACCGTGGGCACGGCTTCGAAAGATCATAACCCTGCAGGGGTGTCCCAACTTAGCCCATCACAAGCTCTCACGATCAGCAGAAGTAATAATAATATTACCCCTTATCTTGGGGAAGGCCCGATCAGACTCGGAATTTCCGGTGCACAAGACATTTCGACAATGGTAAAACAAGTCCAGCAAGACCTCCCGGCGTGCCGACACCCTGATAGTAGCCGCGCGTATCTCGTCTCAGGGCACGTCCATATGGGCGATTATACGAGTAAACTAGCCCTCGGGTTTCTCCAAGGTGGCCCCGCATACTCCCCGTTTGGGACCAACACCATCAGCACTGGCCCCCCCTGCTATGTAGAGAAGAGTACCTGAGGGTGCGACCCCCTATGCACATTTAATTAATTAATTAAGTTTTTATTATGAGGCAAATTAAAACCAATGTTGGGCCTTGCTGGAGGAGTTTTATTCAAAGACGAACTGTTAAGGGGTCCCCATATACCCAACCGTGTAAGGAACGCAAAATCAAGGAACATAACGCCGGTTTATGGGCTCCTAAGGTGGCATGAGTGGAACAAAACACCGAGCAAAATGCCAAGCCTTCCACCCATGCCCAGTATATAGGTGTGTTAATAATAATAATAGATATTGTGATATTCCCAAAGCATCAAGTTCCAACATGGAACGATCTTCATCTTCACCTGCAACTAACAACGCTATAAGAGGGGCTGAGCAAGCGGGTAACATAGCCAAACAACGGTTTTGCTGGGAAGGTGTCAAAGAGTTAGAGGTTTCATGGCAACAAGGAGAGGGGCTGACAATAAAGATGGGTAGCGCGACATATAACTGAAAGAAATATGCCCTAGAGGCAATAATAAAGTTGTTATTTATATTTCCTTATATCATGATAAATGTTTATTATTCATGCTAGAATTGTATTAACCGGAAACTTAGTACATGTGTGAATACATAGACAAAACAGAGTTTCCCTAGTATGCCTCTACTAGGCTAGCTCATTGATCAAAGATGGTTATGTTTCCTAAACATAGACATGAGTTGTCATTTGATCAACGGGATCACATCATTAGGAGAATGATGTGATGGACAAGACCCATCCCTTAGCTTAGCACTATGATCGTTTAGTTTTACTGCTATTGCTTTCTTCATGACTTATACATGTTCCTATGACTATGAGATTATGCAACTCCCGAATACCGTAGGAACACCTTGTGTGCTATCAAATGTCACAACATAACTGGGTGATCATAAAGATGCTCTACAGGTGTCTCCGAAAGTGTTCGTGGTGTTGGCATAGATCAAGACTAGGATTTGTCACTCCGAGTGTCGGAGAGGTATCTCTGGGCCCTCACGGTAATGCACATCATAATAAGCCTTGCAAGCAAAAGACTAATGAGGTAGTCACGAGATGATGTATTACGGAACGAGTAAATAGACTTGCCGGTAACGAGATTGAACTAGGTATAGAGATACCGACGATCGAATCTCGGGCAAGTAACATACCAATGACAAAAGGAACAACGTATGTTGTTATGCGGTTTGACCGATAAACATCTTCGTAGAATATATAGGAGCCAATATGAGCATCCAGGTTCCGCTATTGGTTATTGACCGGAGATGAGTCTCGGTCATGTCTACATAGTTCTCGAACCCGTACGGTCCGCACGCTTAACGTTTGATGACGATCGGTATTACGAGTTTATGAGTTTTGATGTACCGAAGGAGTTCGGAGTCCCGGATGAGACCGGGGACATGACGAGGAGTCTCGAAATGGTCGAGACATAAAGATCGATATATTGGACGACTATATTCGGACATCGGAAAGGTTCCGAGTGATTCGGGTATTTTTCGGAGTATATGGGCCTTATTGGGCCATACGGGAATAGAGGAGAAAGGCCAAAAGGAAGGAGGCGCGCGCCCCCCTCTAGTCTGAATTGGACAAGGGTGCAGCCCCCTTTTCCTTCTCCCTCTCCACCTCTTTCCTTCTCTCCTACTCCGAAAAGGAAAGGGGAATCCTACTAGGACTTGGGAGTCCAAGTAGGAGTCCCCACACTTGGCGCGCCCCCTCTAGGGCCGGCCTCTCCCTTGCTCCTTTATATACGGGGGCAGGGGGGCACCCTAGGACACACAAGTTGAATTGTTTTAGCTGTGTGCGGTGCCCCCCTCCATATAAACACACCTCGCTCATTCCGTTGTAGTGCTTAGGCGAAGCCCTGCACCGGTAGATACATCATATCTGTCACCACGTCGTCGTGCTGACGAAACTCTCCCGTGAAGCTCAACTGGATCAAGAGCTCATGGGGCGTCATCAAGGTGAACGTGTGCTGAACGCGGAGGTGCCGTACGTTCGGTGCTTGATCGGTTGGATCGCGAAGAAGTTCGACTACATCAACCGCGTCACTTGACGCTTCCGCTCCCGGTCTACGAGGGTACGTAGACACACTCTCGCCTCTCGTTGCTATACATCTAGTAGATAGATCTTGCGTGATCGTAGGAAAATTTTGAAAATACTACGTCCCCCAACAATGGCATCATGAGCCAGGTCTATGCGTAGATGATATGCACGAGTAGAACACAATGAGTTGTGGGCGATACTAGTCATACTGCTTACCAGCATGTCATACATTGCTTCGGCGGTATTGTGAGATGAAGCGGCCCGGACCGACATTACGCGTACGCTTACGCGAGACTGGTTTCACCGTTATGAGCACTCGTTGTTTAAAGGTGACTGGCGGGTGTCTCTCTCTCTCACTTTAGCTGAATCAAGTGTGTCTACGCCCGGTCCTTGTGAAGGTTAAAACAGCACATACTTGACGAAACATCGTTGTGGTTTTGTATGCGTAGGTAAGAACGGTTCTTGCTAAGCCCGTAGCAGCCACGTAAAACTTGCAACAACAAAGTAGAGGACGTCTAACTTGTTTTTGCAGGGCATGTTGTGATGTGATATGGTCAAGACATGATGAGATATACGGTTTTGTATGAGATGATCATGTTTTGTAAAGTTATCGGCAACTGGCAGGAGCCATATGGTTGTCACTTTATTGTATGAAATGCAATCGCCATGTAATTGCTTTACTTTATCACTAAGCGATAGCGATAGTCGTTGAAGCAATAGTTGGCGAGACGACAATGATGCTACGATGGAGATCAAGGTGTCGCGCCGGTGACGAAGGTGATCATGATGGTGCTTTGGAGATGGAGATCAAAAGCACAAGATGATGATGGCCATATCATGTCACATATTTTGATTTGCATGTGATGTTTATCTTATTATGCTTCTTATTTTGCTTAGAACGACGGCAGCATTATAAGATGATCCCTTACAAAATTTCAAGGTACAAGTGTTCTCCCTGAGTATTCACCGTTGCGAAAGTTCTTCGTGCTGAGACACCACGTGATGATCGGGTGTGATAATCTCTACGTTCAAATACAACGGGTGTAAGCCAGTTTTGTACACGCAGAATACTCGGGTTAAACTTGACGAGCCTAGCATATGCAGATATGGCCTCGGAACACTGGAGACCGAAAGGTCGAGCGTGAATCATATAGTAGATATGATCAACATAAGATGTTCACCATTGAAACTACTCCATCTCACGTGATGATCGGACATGGTTTAGTTGATTTGGATCACGTGATCATTTAGATGACTAGAGGGATGTCTATCTAAGTGGGAGTTCTTAAGTAATATGATTAAATTGAACTTTAATTTATCATGAACTTCGTCCTGGTAGTATTAGCATATCTATGTTGTAGATCAATAGCTCGCGATGTTGCTCCCCGTTTATTTTTTATATGTTCCTAGAGAAAACTAAGTTGAAAGATGTTAGTAGCAATGATGCAAAATTGTTCCGTGATCTGAGGATTATCCTCATTGCTGCACAGAGAATTATGTCCTTCATGCACCGCTAGGTGACAGACCTATTGCAGGAGCAGATGTAGACGTTATGAACGTTTTGACAAAAGCTCGGTATGATGACTACTTGATAGTTTAAGTGCACCATGCTTTACGGCTTAGAACTGGGACTTCAAAAACGTTTTGAATGCCACAGAGCATATAAGATGTTCCAAGAGTTGAAATTAGTATTTCATACTCATGCCCGTGTCGAGAGGTATAAGAATTCTGACAGTACTTTGCCTACAAGATGGAGGAGAATATCTCAACTAGTGAGCATGTGCTCAGATTGTCTGGGTACTACAATTACTTGAATCAAGTGGGAGTTAATCTTCCAGATAAGATAGTAATTGACAAAGTTCTCTAGTCACTATCACCAAGTTAGTAGAACTTCGTGATGAACTATAATATGCAAGGGATGACGAAAGGAATTCCCGTGCTCTTCGCGATGCTGAAGTCGGCGAAGGTAGAAATCATGAAAAAGCATCAAGTGTTGATGGTTAACAAGACCACTTGTTTCAAGTAAAGGACAAAGGGATAGAAGGGGAACTTCAAGAAGAATGATAAGCAAGTTGTCTCTCCCGTGAAGAAACCCAAAGCTAAAACTCAAGCCTGAAACTAAGTGCTTCTACTGCAAAGGAAATGGTCACTGGAAGTGGAACTGCCCTAGTTACTTGGCGGATAAGAAGGATGGCAAAGTGAACAAAGGTATATTTTGATATACAGATTATTGATGTGTACTTTACTAGTGTTCATAGCAACCCCTGGGTATTTGATACCAGTTCATTTGCTAAAATTAGTAACTCGAAACGAGAATTGCAGAATGAACAGAGACTAGTTAAAGGTGAAGTAACGATGTGTGTTGGAAGTGGTTCCAAGATTGATATGATCATCATCGCACACTCCCTATACTTTCGGGATTAGTGTAAAACCTAAATAAATGTTATTTGGCATTTGCGTTGAGCATGAATATGATTTGATCATATTTGTTGCAATACGGTTATTCATTTAAAGTCATAGAATAATTGTTATTCTGTTTACATGAATAAAACCTTCGATGGTCATACAACCAATGAAAATAGTTTGTTGGATCTCGATCGTGGTGATACACATATTCATAATATTGAAGACGAAAGATGCAAGGTTAATAATGATAGTGCAACTTATTTATGGCACTGCCGTTAAGGTCATAATGGTGTAAAGCGCATGAAGAAACTCCATAGTGATGGACTTTTGGAATCACTTGATTATGAATCACTTGGTGCTTGCGAACCATGCCTCATGGGCAAGATGACTAAAACTCTGTTCTCCGGAACAATGGAGCGAGCAACAGATTTGTTGGAGATCATACATACAGATGTATGTGGACCAATGAGTGTTGAAGCTCGCAGCGGGTATCGTTATTTTATGACCTTCACTGATGATTTGAGCAGATATGGGTATATCTACTTAATGAAGCACAAGTCTGAAACATTTGAAAAGTTCAAAGAATTTCAGAGTAAAGTGGAGAATCATCGTAACAAAAAAATAAGAGTTTCTACGATATGATCGTAGAGGTAAAATATTTGAGTTAGCGAGTTTGGCCTTCAGTAAAAACAATGTGAAATAGTTTCACTACTCACGCCACCTGGAACACCACAGTGTAATGGTGTGTCCGAACGTCAAAACCGTACTTTATTAGATATGGTGCGATCAATGATGTCTCTTACCGATCTACCACTATCGCTTTTGGGGTTATGCATTAGAGACAGCTACATTCACATTAAATAGGGCACCATCTAAATCTGTGGAGATGACATCGTATGAACTGTGGTTTGACGAGAAACCTAAGCTGTCATTTCTTTAAGTTTGGGACTGCAATGCTTATGTGAAAAAGTTTCAACATAATAAGCTCGAACCCAAATCAGAGAAGTAAATCTTCGTAGGATACCCAAAAGAAACTGTTGGGTACACCTTCTATCATAGATCCAAAGGCAAGGTCTTTGTTGCTAAGAGTGGATCCTTTCTAGAGAAGGAGTTTCTCTCGAAAGAAGTGAGTGGGAGGAAAGTAGAACTTGATGAGGTAATTGTACCTTCTCCCGAATTGGAAAGTGGAACATCACAGAAACTAGTTCCAGTGATTCCTACACCAATTAGTGAGGAAGCTAATGATGATGATCATGAAACTTCAGATCAAGTTTCTGCTGAACTTCGTAGATCAACCAGAGTTCGTTTCGCATCAGAGTGGTACGGCAACCCGGTTCTGGAAGTCATGTTACTGGACCATGATGAACCTACGAACTATGAGGAAGCGATGATGAGCCCAGATTCCGCAAAATGGCTTGAGGCCATGAAATCTGAGATGGGATCCATGTATGAGAACAAAGTGTGGACTTTGGTCGACTTGCCCGATGATCAGCAAGCCATCGAAAATAAATGGATCTTCAAGAGGAAGACTGACGCTGCCGGTAATGTTACTGTTTACAAAGCTCGACTTGTTGCAAAAGTTTTTCAACAAGTTCAAGGAGTTGACTACGATGAGACTTTCTCACCCGTAGCGATGCTTAAGTCTGTCCGAATCATGTTAGCAATTGCCGCATTTTATGAAATCTAGCGAATGGATAACAAAACTGCATTCTTTAATGGATTTATAAAAGAAGACTTGTATATGATGCAACCAGAAGGTTTTGTCAATCCTAAAGGTGCTAACAAAATGTGCAAGCTCCAGCGATCCATCTATGGACTGGTGCAAGCATCTCGGAGTTGGAATATACGCTTTGATAAGTTGATCAAAGCATATAGATTTATACAGACTTGCGGTGAAGCCTGTATTTACAAGAAGTGAGTGGGAGCACTACAACCTTTCTGATAAGTATATGTGAATGACATATTGTCGATCGGAAATGATGTAGAATTTTCTGGAAAGCATAAAGGAGTGTTTGAAAGGAGTTTTTCAAAGAAAGACCTTGGTGAAGCTGCTTACATATTGGGCATCAAGATCTATAGAGATAGATCAAGACGCTTGATAAGACTTTCGATGAGTACATACCTTGATAAGATTTTGAAGTAGTTCAAAATGGATCAGTCAAAGAAGGAGTTCTTGCCTGACTTGTAAGGTGTGAAGTTGAGTAAGACTCAAAGCCAGACCATGGCAGAAAAATATAGAGAGAATGAAAGTCATTCCCTATGCCTCAGCCATAGGTTCTATAAAGTATGCCATGCTGTGTACCAAACATGTTGTGTACCTTCCATTGAGTTTGTCAAGGGGGTACAATAGTTATCCAGGAGTAGATCACTGTACAGTGGTCAAAATTATCCTTAGTAACATGATGACTAAGGAAATGTTTCTCGATTATGGAGGTGATAAAGAGTTCGTCGTAAAGGGTTACGCCGATGCAAGCTTTGACACTAAATCCAGATGACTCTAAGTATCAATTTGGATGCGTATTGAAAGTGGGAGCAATTAGCTAGAGTAGCTCTATGCAGAGCATTGTAGACATAGAAATTTGCGAAATACATACGGATCAGAATGTGACAGACCCGTTGACTAAACTTCTCTCACAAGCAAAACATGATCACACCTTATTACTCTTGGGTATTAATCACATAGCGATGTGAACTAGATTATTGACTCTAGTAAACCCTTTGGGTGTTGGTCACATAGCGATGTGAACTATGGGTGTTATTCACATAACGATGTGAACTATCGGTATTAAATCACATGGCGATGTGAGCTAGATTATTGACTCTAGTGCAAGTGGGAGACTGAAGGAAATATGCCCTAGAGGTAATAATAAAGTTGTTATTTATATTTCCTTATATCATGATAAATGTTTATTATTCATGCTAGAATTGTATTAACCGGAAACTTAGTACATGTGTGAATACATAGACAAAACAGAGTGTCCCTAGTATGCCTCTACTAGACTAGCTCATTGATTCAAGATGGTTATGTTTCCTAAACATAGACATGAGTTGTCATTTGATCAACGGGATCACATCATTAGGAGAATGATGTCATGGACAAGACCCATCCGTTAGCTTAGCACTATGATCGTTTAGTTTTACTGCTATTGCTTTCTTCATGACTTATACAAGTTCCTATGACTATGAGATTATGCAACTCCCGAATACCGTAGGAACACCTTGTGTGCTATCAAACGTCACAACGTAACTGGGTGATCATAAAGATGCTCTACAAGTGTCTCCGAAATTGTTCGTGGTGTTAGCATAGATCAAGACTAGGATTTGTCACTCCGAGTGTCGGAGAGGTATCTCTGGGCCCTCTCGGTAATGCACATCATAATAAGCCTTGCAAGCAAAAGACTAATGAGTTAGTCACGAGATGATGTATTACGGAACGAGTAAAGAGACTTGTCGGTAACGAGATTGAACTAGGTATAGAGATACCGACGATCGAATCTCGGGCAAGTAACATACCAATGACAAAAGGAACAACGTATGTTGTTATGCGGTTTGACTGATAAAGATCTTCGTAGAATATGTAGGAGCCAATATGAGCATCCAGGTTCCGCTATTGGTTACTGACCGGAGATGAGTCTCGGTCATGTCTACATAGTTCTCGAACCCGTACGGTCCGCACGCTTAACATTTGATGACGATCGGTATTATGAGTTTATGAGTTTTGATGTACCGAAGGAGTTCGGAGTCCCGGATGAGACCGGGGACATGACGAGGAGTCTCGAAATGGTCGAGACATAAAGATCGATATATTAGACGACTATATTCGTACATCGGAAAGGTTCCGAGTGATTCGGGTTTTTTTCGGAGTATATGGGCCTTATTGGGCCATACGGGAATAGAGGAGAAAGGCCAAAAGGAAGGACGCGCGCGCCCCCCCTCTAGTTCGAATTGGACAAGGGGTGCAGCCCCCTTTTCCTTCTCCCTCTCCACCTCTTTCCCTCTCTCCTACTCCGGAAAGGAAAGGGGAATCCTACTAGGACTTGGAAGTCCTAGTAGGACTCCCCACACTTGGCGCGCCCCCTCTAGGGCCGGCCTCTCCCTTGCTCCTTTATATACGGGGGCAGGGGGCACCCTAGGACACACAAGTTGAATTGTTTTAGCCGTGTGCGGTGCCCCCCTCCACATAAACACAATTCGTTCATTCCGTTGCAGTGCTTAGGCGAAGCCCTACGTCGGTAGATATATCATATCTGTCACCACGCCGTCGTGCTGACGAAACTCTCCCGTGAAGCTCAACTGGATCAAGGGCTCATGGGGCGTCATCAAGCTGAACGTGTGCTGAACGCTGAGGTGTCGTACGTTCGGTGCTTGATCGGTTGGATCGCGAAGAAGTTCGACTACATCAACCGCGTCACTAGACGCTTCTGCTCCCGGTCTACGAGGGTACGTAGACACACTCTCCCCTCTCGTTGCTATACATCTAGTAGATAGATCTTGCATGATCGTAGGAAAATTTTGAAAATACTACGTTCCCCAACAATAACGATAGCATCGAGACAACTAAGCAAGGCAAAGATAGTAAAGGTATCCAAGGTGATGGTCATCTTGCCTGAGATCCCGCAAGGAAGAAGAACGGATCCATGAAGTAGACGAAGAAGAAGCCTTGAAGACGAACCACGGGTAGACGAACGAATCCTCACGATCGCAACGGAACAAGCACTAACGAGAAGAAGCAAGCAACACGGTAAACACACCACACAAGACATGACAAGATGCTCAACCAAGTATGATGCAAGACAAGACTATATATGCTGCAATACATGGCAAGGCAGGAAGCACTCAAAACAACATCACCCAACAAGTTTAAATGAGGCCGGAATCAACATATAATAAAACCGGTAAGTCCTCATATGCATAATTTGAAATTAGTCCAGATCTGGACAAACCTTAAGTTAAAGTTGTTAAACATCAGGATAACATGCACCATGATGATCTACACGAAATTCTAGTCAAGTTTCATATAAAGTTTCTTTAATTCGGAGCTACGGCCTAGAAGATATGAGCAAAACAAGACAAGCACGGCAACGGTGCAAGATGCACCCAAACATCAAGAAAACTCACTCCAAACATGAAAACAACATGATATTATGATTCTACATGCAAAATCACACAAGTTTCATATAGGGCACGCTCAAAACGGAGCAACGGTTCAACACATACACACGAAACAAGATACAATGCAAAGCTGAAGTTAACAGCTACATAGCAACTTTGGAGTAAGGTAAATATATGCTATAGCACTCAAACATGTTAACAAGAAGCATGGATGTGAAATAGACATGTTACTTAACAAGCATGAACTTATAACAAACCCAAAAGCTTGCTGGAACACAATTAAACAAGCCTCGCAAGTTGAAATAAAATTATCCAGAATTAGCCAAAATCTAGGAAGGCAAAAACATCATCATGATGCTGCCTTCAGAGGCACAAAACAACAAGCATATCAACTCCATTAAGTATATAAAGAGCATGGACATGTAGTAGACATCACATACAACAAACAACTCCATTGGAGCAACTCCATAGGAGGCATGGATCAATAGCAACAAGCTCCACCAAATTGAACATGCTGATAAAAATCTGACAGGTAAAATTTATAGCAACTTGAGAGCAAGAAATAAATAAGCTATAGCAGGCCATATGTGCAAGTAAAGGCATGAATGGATAGAAAATAACATGGACAACAAGACATGATCATTGGCCACTCCAAAACAAGCATGTATTTGACTAGGGCATCAAGCAAACATGGCATCAGGTTATGACTGATTCCAGACTTAGCAGAAATTTCACTAAGTATAAATCAACAACAACAACATGGCATGTTTACAAGCTTGTTCAAGTCACCTCAAGGCATATCATGAAAAGTGGATTGCACCACAACAAAGACCATATAATTGTGCTTCTAAAACGTCTAAACATGTGGCATGAAGACAAACACATCAATAACAATGAGCAAGTGAAATTAGCATCTCATAACAAGTTTCAGCACTTAACAGCCAAATGCACTTTTGCAACAGAGATTAACATGGCAAGATGGCACCTAACATGAATGCTAATGCAACCATCATGTAGAGCACTTCACAATGAACATTTTTGACATATCATATGCTCCATTTGGATAAACATGCACAAAGTTACAAGCATCACAAGTATGCAACAAAACTATAGTCAACAGCAGTTTTAAACTTATAGCACTCTTGTAACGATGATTAGAGCATCAAGATGAAGTCAAACAAGCAGGGCACAATGGAACAAAGTGTAGAGCATATCACAACGATCAATTTGACATATTACATGCATCATTTGGACCACCACACAAAAAGTTACAGCAATTCAAAGATGCAACATCACATGTATGAAATTCACAGACTTGGCCATTTTTACACCTAGGGAAAAAATAGAGCGAGCGCCGTTTTACTAAACGACGATCAGGCGCAAGATTGCGGGCATCTCACCACGGGCTTCGGCCCAGTCAAAGGAGAGACGAGGCGGCTGGGCCGCGAAGAAGATGGGCCTGCACTTGGCCAGGACGAGGCCGGCGGGATCTGGGCCGGAGCAGGCCTCGGCCTGCGATGGGGCCCACGTGGCCGGCGGCTCGTCATCCTCCTTGATCCAGAGGGGATCGAGGGGAGGCGGGAGCAGCAGCGCCATGCGGGAGGATGGCGAGGGCGAAGGGGCACGGAGGAGGCCGGAACTCGTCGCGGGTGGCCGGATCTGGCGAATCCCGGACGGATCCGGGCGTGACGCCGGCGGGGGAGTATGGCGGCGGCGGGGTCCTGTGCGAGAGGGAGATCGGTGAGGGAGAGAAGAGAAGACCGAGGGAAGGAAGGAGAGGCGGTGGCGCTCATCTGCAGCGGCGGCGGCGAGGAGCTCCGGTGGCTCTCCGGTCGACGGGAGGTCTGGCGCGAGGCCTAGCTAGGTCGGGGAGATCCTCGAGCGAGGGAGCCCGATCGAGCAGAGGCTCGTCCCACGGGCGAGCGACGACGGCTTCGGTCCGGGCCCCGATGGGCTTCCCAGGGCCCGATCCGGGTCCTGGCGGGCTTAGGTGAAGGGAGGAGGTTACGGGGACGGGGCGACGTGGCTTTTGCCACATGGCGCGTGGGGGTTGGCCAGGGGCTGCCCAGGTGGCGGCGCTGGCCACTGGGAAGGTGACAAGTGGCATATTTGAGGTGGCTGCGCACGGAATTCGAGGAAGAAGGTGGGATTGCTGCGGCTGGAGGTTAGGGATGGGGCTAGGGGGGCTAGGGATGCCCAAAATGGCAAGGGGTTGGGTTTATATAAGGAAGGGGGGGTAGAACTAGGGTTTTTAGTCTGTTTCGGAGCCATCGGATCACGATCCAACGGCACCGGAGCGGAGGGGGAGTAGGCTGGGCCTAGTGGGCTGTGTAGAGGGGTGTGGGCTGAGATGAGAGGAGAGGAGAGAGGCCCGCGGGGGTTTTCGGAGACCGAAAACGTCTGACGTTTTGACCGACGACTAGTGCCGCTATATTGAATGGTTGGGCTATCAAACGAACTCCGAATGCAACGAAACTTGACAGGCGGCCTACCTATGCTATAATAAGACCACACGCCAAGTTTCAAGCCATTACGAGAATGTTTTTCGGCCACTCACAAAGTAAATATTCGGAGGTGCCGCGGGCGCGTGCAAGTGTGTGTGGGCTCAGAACGGACAACGGAAAGGACGGGCGGACTCACACAGATGCAAGTTTTGAAAACATGCTGATGCAACACACATGATGACATGGCAAAATGCAACACGCAAGCAGATGGCATGGCAACGGCGACAAATAACTGGCTGACACCTGGCGCACCAGTCTCGGGGTGTCACAGGAAGCATACACCAGAAGAGAGCTATAGTCCCCACTCAACAGTTCCATGCATCGAATGCGCGTGCCCGACATGGACAACCACAACAACTGCAGGGCCATCGACAAGTCAACACATGATGCTCACTCCTATGGATGGTGGCTAGATAGGTTGTACCCTCATCTTACTTGTGTGCAACATTTATGGCTTTGTTATTCATCTAAGCATGGAAAATAGATTATCACATTTCACTATATATTCATGCTGATCTCTTACGGGTCTTGTTCAGGAGTTAACGTTGTTCCATAGTTCAGCTAAGATACTTGTTCTTTAGGTAACGATGTTCCATAGTTATCATCCATCAGCCAATGCTATCCCACAGGCTGGTGATTATAGTATTATACCACTTCTAGTATTACCTATGTTGTTCTTTAATACTTTTGTGTGCCATCTAGTTAATCTCGAGTACAAACGATACATATTCTGTAGCTTTCATCTGTGTTCTCCCTTTAGTTTTTGAGACATGTTGCTCCTAGTTAACCCTAGTCCTACTATTTATGTCGTCTCCTACAGGCACTCATTACATAAATCTAACTACTAGGTGTCTTCCATGCATGTCAGATATAATTGCACACACTGATATATCCACAAAAACCCTCACAAAGCAATGTAAAGGCCAATAAACTTGATGTCAATGATACCCAATATGATGGAACATGTAAAGGCAGTTCTTCAGAAGACTTGCAGAAAGATGTTGAATCCTCTTCACCCCACAAGGTCCTTGCTCTAACTTGGCCCGTGATATGCGTACAACATGCATATAATGTCCTGGAGTGTCTCTACTCTGTTGCAATGCCATGTGCTTAGCATGCTGATGATGCATGTAAATATGTCATGCATTCCTGTTTTTCAGTACCTATTCCATTCATGATAACATGTTTTCAAATTCAAGTATTGTCATTCTACTCTATCGCAATGCCATCTGCTTAATTTGGACATCATGCTTCTGAATATCTTATGCATTGTTATTCATCAGTATGTACTTCATCTGTCTACCATACCATGTTTTTTTACATTGAAGTGATGTTCTAGTGCTTTGTTGCAATGCCATCTTAGTTTCCCAAAAATACACGTGTATGTTGCCTTAGTTTTTCCTGTACGTATTCCGCTAGCATACAGTTTTACATTCAACTAGTGTTTTTTTACTGCGTTGTCCTGTCGTATCCCTAGCTCTTACACCATACTCCCTCCGTCTGGATTAAATGTTACCGAAATGGATAAAAAAGGATGTATCTAGAACTGAAATCCTATCCATTTTTTTCCGGATGGAGGGAATACATGTCAATATGTCATGCATTTCTATTTTTCAGTACCTATTCCATCTCTCTGTTGTAGCATGTTTTATAATTTAAGCACCATTCTTCTATACAAGGCATGCAAGGGGAAGACGACTATGTTAGAATCTGAAGGGTTACAAACCAGGTCTTTGCAAAAGATCCAAACGCGAGGAGATAATAAACCAACTCCAGTTTTTATAAATACTGCTCCTGCACAAAGACACCCAACTCCTACTGATAATAAGCAGATTCCAGTGGCCAAAGAACTAGTCCACTCCAGTCCAGCAAAAATATGTCAACTCCATTCTAAGAAGTGTGTGCGTATCCTTGCATCATGAAATTTTATAGCATGCTGATCATATTTTCTACATGTTTCTTACCCATCTCTCTTTTAGAAAATAAGCTTAACACATAGAAGAATTTCTGCACTGGTATCGTCTGTGAGGAAAGATTCTTCCAGGAATTCTCTGTACTCTAATGTAGATGTAAGTACCTGTTGCATATCACTATATTTTTACATCAGCATGTACTTTGTTAATCAGCGTGAATCCAACCTTTATCTAATCTAAATTTAGTAGTAGCAAAATGTATGATTAAATGTCACATTGTTGATTTTTGTAAGGAAAACTGCCTGGTAGTTTTGCATCCTGAGCAGCATGAGTGTACTATCTCATATCAGTGGGTTTTATTACTTTGGTTCTGCATTGGTTTTTCAGTGTTTTTTTACTGTGTTCTCCAGTCGTATCCCTAGCTCTTACATCATACTCCCTCCGTTCGGTTTACATGTCGCAGAAATGGATAAAACTGGATGTATCTAGAACTGAAATACGCCTAGACCCATCCATTTATTTCCGGATGGAGGGAATACATGTCAATATGTCATGCCTTTCTATTCTTCAGTACCTATTCCATCTCTGTTGTAGCATGTTTTATAATTGAAGCACCATTCTTCTATATAAGGCATGCAAGGGGAAGACGGCTATGTTAGAATCTGAAGGGTTACAAACCAGGTCTTCGCAAAAGATCCAAACGCCAGTAGATAGTAAACCAACTCCATTTTTCATAGATACTGCTCCAGCACAGAGAAACCCAACTGCCACTGATAATAAGCAGATTCCAGTGGCCAAAGAACTAGTCCGCTCCAGTTCAGCAAAAGAATGTCAACTCCATTCTAAGAAGCGTGTGCGTATCCTCGCATCATGAAATTTTATAGCATTCCGATCATATTTTCTACATGTTTCTTACCCATCTCTCTTTTAGAAAATAAGGTTAAATGATAGAAGATTTCCTTCATTAGCATTTTATTCGAGGAAAATATCTTGCGGGAATTCTATGTGCTCCAATGCTGATGTAAGTACCTTTTGTATATCACTATATTTTTACCTCAGCATGTATTTTGTTAATCGGCGTGAATCCAACCTTTGTCTAATCTAAAATTAGTTGTAGCAAAATGTTAAAGGCGCCAATGTTGATTTTTGTAAAGAAAGCTGCCTGGTAGTTTTGCATACTGAGCTGCATGAGTGTACTATCTCATATCATGCACATTACTGAACTGTAGTGCTGCTCTAGTTGCCCATTCATTCATTGTGTCAATGTTGCTTTCGTATTACCTTACCTGGCTGATGATAGCTGTGCCATATTATGTTAATTGGTGTTGGCTAGATGCCCAAACGTTCGTTGTGCCAATGTTGCTTTCCTATTATCTGACTTGGCCAATGATAGCAATGTTAGTGTCTTAATTTGGTGCAGACTACTGAAGATAAGAAGACAAACTCTGGAAACAGCAAGGCAACCCCATTGTTTCTTTGCAATAAATCTAGGCCAGGTGATATGCCAATAACTCATGATTAATCTGTTTGGTTCCCCTCCTAATTTATGTTATGATGCAGTGGTCGAGACGCTCTCCCCTATCAATAATACAAGCCTGCCAAAATCGTTATCTGAATCTGTTCAGTATCCTCTGTCTCGAATGCAACGGAAAAAAATGTATGTTTGTGAACCAATTAATGGCTGAAGGAATGATGGAAATGGTGGAGGAATCAGAGGTGCAGAGTCGTGCAAAACAACAACTGATCAATGTTTTCAGACATAGTGTAGCAAAGCAGCAAGAACTTGCCCACATGCTTATGGGCGTCATCCATGTTGAGGTTGCAGATTGTGACGTTGTAGATCGTTAGGTTCTATTCATTTATTTATACTGGCATCAATCTTTGATTGCCCAGTGGATGTAATTTCCTGTAATATATGCTGGATGTGCAATGGTTTTTCCTGTATGTCGTACCTTTGCTTCATCGGCTTTGGTCCTGTGCATAATTGCTCGTCGTAATGGGTTCAAATTATCTAATTTGGCCTAAAGACATGTACGAACTTTAGTGGGCCTATTAAGTTAATGGGCCGTTACCAGGACGAAAGTTAATGGTCGGCCCTCTTAACTCCCGGGTCGTTAACAGGCTGACATCGAAGCGGGCAACATGTGGGCCCAATTGATTTCACGGACCGTTAACGGGCCGTTACTAAGTTCGGGCTACGTATGGCCCAACTATACTGTGGGCCTTTAGCAGGCCGAAAGAGACAACGGGCTTGTACTAGACCATGAAGAGCATGGGCCGCTAAGAGGCCGAAAGTCAGGTCGTATTATAAATGGCCCAACTGTGTTGTGGGCCTTTAGTAGGCCGAAAGAGAAACCGGCCTGGTATTGGACCATGAAGGGCATGGACCGTTAAAAGGCCAAAACTCAGGTCTGACTACAAATGGCCCAACTCATTTATGTTTCGTTAATAGGCTGAAAGGCACACATGGCCGGGAATTGGCCCAACACTTAAATGGGTCGTTAAAAGGCCAAAACTCAGGTCCGACTACAAATGGCCCAACAGATATATGAGCCATCACCAGGCTGAAAGACACACCGGATCGGAAATTGGCCCAACACTTAAATGGGTCGCTAAAAGGCCGAAACTCAGGTCCGACTACAAATGGCCCAACTGATTTATGGGCCGTCATGTGATAGCCTGGCTTATTAGGGATGACAGACTACTCATATCAATAAGGAATTCCTTCTTTTCCGGAAGCCCATTCGGACAGAACTCCAAAGTTAAGCGTGCTTAGCTTGGAGTAGTGTCAGGATGGGTGACCGACCGGGAAGTTGGTCCCGGGTGCGCACAAGTGAGGACAAAGTGCGCAGAAAAGGCTAGTATTGATATGTGGGGCCAGTCTAGATCCCGCCAGGAGTAACGACCACCGGCGGGTGTGTCCGGGGCGTTACACGTCAACAGACTGAAAAAAAATACCGGGCCGGAAATTAGCCCAATATTTAAATGGGTCGCTAAAAGGCTGAAAGATATACATCGTGAAAATTGGCCCATCCACTGAATGGGTCTTTAACAAGCCGAAATCTCATCGGGCCGATATTGAGCCCAAATATATAGCAGGCTGTTAATGGGCTCGAACTGACGATGGGTTGCAATGGTGTCAAATCTTTAACGGGCCGTTGACGGGCCGAATTGGCACATCGTGTATGTGCCGTGGGCTTAAATGCACCTGACACAAGTAGGCCTTATATGGGCCGGTCTGCTATTTTTTACTGGGCCAACTTTTTTCACCGGAATGGGCCACTGTTGGGCCGTGCCACGTGTCGACCTATCATAGCGCCTCCTGTCCAATGAGTGGCTGACATCTGTCCCAACGGTGAGGCAACACGTGTTTCCTCCGGCCAATGATGATTTTACACGTGGAAAATCCTCATTGGTCGGGGCTGTTAACGGGTTATCGGATCCAAAACCGGACCCGGTAGCTTAACGGCGTTCCGTTATGGTGGATGCCACGTGTCAGTCACCCTTGACGAAAGCACTTCTGTGACGCGTGATTTATCGTCATGGAAGTGGACATTTCCGTGATGATAATTTTGGTAATGTCATGGAACACTTCTACGACAGCACAGGTATGACTATCTTCATTCTGTCATAAATTTATCATGAATGTACAGCCGCCTTGTCGGACAGAAAAACGTGATCTACCGTGACAAACACGTATCATCACGGAAGTGTATTTTTTTGTAGTGTAGGTGCTCGCGTGCCCGGCCTCCTTTCCTCGCCGCGCCCGGCCACCTCACCTCACGCCCAGCCGCCTCGTCGCACCGCCCCCGGTTGAGTGAACGATGGTGAACCAGGCACGACCAGCAGTGCCGCCCCCGTTGTAATGTTCGAGCTCGCCCGCCGAATTCGCCTCACGCCCGTGGCAAGCCTATGCTACTGCAGTCGTCGGCCTCACATTCCCGCGCCCAGCCACTACGAGCTTCCCTGCCTGCAATGTGTTTGACGAAATGTCGAGGCGGACATGTCAATAATGGCTTGGCTACCATTAGGCGCACCGGCCGACCCAAACAAAAAAGCGGACAAACACGTCCGCTCGGCTGACCCAAAAGGACAAAACATAGGCAAAAACAGACACGATTTCTTCCCATGCGTTGGAGTTGCTCTAATTTTTTTGAACATGGTAGAGACGCAAGCACTCATATATACATGCATACACTTATCCTATGAACGCACACATGCACACCCTACCCATATGAGCATCTTCGAGAGACTGATCCGGCATATCATCTTGAGATTTTAGAACGTCTCCTCCCACTAAACGCGCATCGCTGGAAATCCTGAAATAAATTCAGGATAAAATGCGAGCATCACGACTTGAACCTTGTTGGACTGGGGATATCAATGCCCACCTAACCATCAACCACAGGTTCGCTGGATTTGCTCTAATGACCCGCCTAATTCTGACCTGGCATTTTACGAAAAAAAACTCATTTTGTATCTATTGGGCCGGCCGAGTCGCGACCCTAGACAACAAACCCAGGATTCGACCTGCCACGTGGACGATCCCTGTTTGGGAACACTCTCAAGGTTCAAAATAGATCGGGCTCCAAGAGCTTGGTGTGCTGATTTCCGGGATGACCTGTTCACGGTTCAATTTAGCTTTCGTTTACAAGTTTAATGTTTGTTTTGGAGTTTTTTCGTTTTGAAAAGAAAAAAAAACAAAGGAGTTCATTGCTTTCTTCTGCATGGATCGATCAGGTTGTCATTCCTCATCCGGCCATTATAGTACTATAGGCTACACGCCATCCTCGTTAGCACACTTGTACATATAGAAACTGCTAGTCTTTTCTCCTTTTGTTGTCTCAACTTTCACCAAAATTGATCTCTTTTTCGTTTCCTAAGCAAGTGGATCGACGTGGCATGTGAAAGCAAGACAACCATGCCCATGCCATATTCGTCCAAACAATTCCAGTCTCCCACACACACGCTGAACGCGCTAGCTGACAAGCCGCTCGGCGAACGATGCGTCGGCAGTGGGGATCAGGATCACACATGTTCTCCCCGGGCCAGCGTGTCAGCCCCAGCAAACCCCGCCACCTTTCCGCAAAACCGCAAAGCTCTTTTATGCCATCCCCAACCCACGAAGGAAGCCTGCACTGCACTACTGACGCCCCGCCCCCGCGCCGCGTCAATAACACACACACAGCGCAGGCACACGGTCTGGGAGAGCGAGAGCCTCCAGCCATGGCGGTGAGCAACAACATCACGGCGTGCGTGACGCTGATGGCGCTCATCTGCGCCGTCCCCGTCATCGCCTCGGGGGTGTGGTTCGCGTCGGCGCAGGGGGAGGAGTGCGCGCGGCTAGCGCGCTGGCCCGTGGCCATCCTGGGCGGCCTCATCCTCCTGGCGGCGCTGGCGGGCTTCGTGGGCGCCTACTGGAACCGCCGCCGCCTCCTCGCCTTCTACCTCTTCGCCATGGCGGCGCTCATCGCCCTCCTCATCGCGCTCCTCGTCTTCGCCTTCGCGGTCACCCGCGGCTCCGGCGCCTACCCGGTGCTCGGCCGCGAGTACGACGAGTACCGCCTCGACGGCTTCTCCATGTGGCTGCGTGGGTACGTCTCCGACGACCCCGCCCGGTGGGAGGGGATTAGGTCCTGCCTCGCCGTCTCTGACACCTGCAAGAAGCTCTCCCGACAGGCCGGCTACATCACCGCCGACCAGTTCTACCAGTCCCATCTCACGCCGCTTCAGGTAGTACTCTTTCCATAATGTAATGCTTATAGATTTTTTGAAAAGTCAAACCACACAAACTTTGACCAAGTTTGTGGAGAAAAATATTTACATCTAGATTCACGGAAACATATATCACTATATTCACCATAAGATGTTTCGTGGCATTTACAAATCACAAAGCACCTCCCTCACCTCCACTTGAAATCAGGGGGGAGAGATTAGATGCTTTTTGATTTGTGAATACCACGTGTCATCCATCAGAATGGGTCTCACGTGCATTATATGAGATCTGGTCTCATATAATTTTTTTCCGCGAAACATATATCACTAGATTCATCATAAGATGTAGTTTCACATTATATATTTTTGCTGTTGTAGATATAAATATTTTTTTTCTATAAACTTGGTCAAAGTTTGCAAAATTTGACTTTCCAGAAAATCTATAGGCACTACATTATGGAACGGAGGAAGTATGTGTTATCCATCACCCAATCCCAGTCCTTCTCGTCACTAGTATCATGAGTGTTAGCTGAATGATGCTACCATGTACTAGAACTAGCTAGGAGTAACAGGTTTCACATCTACTGCTTCTTACAACCTGCAAGAAACTTACTACTAGTACTCCTACTATCGTCGTTACCAAATACCATAAATTTACTAAATACTCCCTCCGTAAACTAATATAAAAGCGTTTAGGTTACTAAGATAATACAGAGGAAGTACTCTACCACCTCCTCAAACATAAGGATTCCACAAAATGAACATGTCAAAATCAATACTGTTTCGACTGAAACTGTTGCCATACTACTCCACTAGATATGATGTGAGCAAACGCATCGGTAGTGACCCTTGTAGCCGAAAGACGTTGAGGTGTGCTTTAGAAGGATCCGGGCATCAGGTTATCTTGGCTCTGAGATGCTACTGAACGATGAGGAGGGGAATCCATCCGGTGGCAACTTTCTGACAGGGCACAAGGAAAGCGGTGCCCATTGTTCAAGGTCACTGTGATGTGGCCCATTCGGTTCTCCAAGTGCCAAATGGTCTTTATTATTAGTTTTTTGAGCAAAAGTACCAAATGGTCGAGAGGGTAATCCGCGCGTAGGCCCATGCAATTAAGCCCTTTCTGGAACAAATCTGACACTGATTTAGACTGCGAATATAATTGAGTACGTAATGGGTAATTACTTGGTGGCGTATCAATGCTACTTTTCACTCCATGTATCCCCTTAGAGAAAGCTTATCCAAGTATATATCGGCAACGAAACAATGGAAGAGTTGCTGTCCCAAGAAGAAGAAATGGACGGGACATGGCCGGGGACAAGGGTCGCATGGGTCGGTGCGTGGGGGCTTGTGATTAGTTCTAGAGCCGTGTGTTAATTACTCCTGCTATCATCTTAGTTCTGGTGTCGAGGGCACTTGAGCTCGGTTCTGCAGTGGCCGCACGCAGCATCTCGATGTCCTCATCTGAGGAGGGTTTGTCTGTCTATGTTTGCCACCGCGTGTGCCGGAGCTTTGGTCTCTCACACGTTCATGCATCCATCTCTTGGAAACTCCACCTCACGTGCTTAAGAGAAAAGAAAAATGCTTCAGATCCAGCCACTGGCAATGTCGCAGGATGATTCCTGTAATTTTTCCCAGCAAAACAATAACTTAGCCGAAACGTGGGCTCTGAGTCTCTGACAACTGACTGACGGAGCTTCTTGTGTGGTGTGGTGGTGTGGATGCAGTCAGGCTGCTGCAAGCCCCCGTCGTTGTGCGGGTTCGGGTACGTGAGCCCGACGGTGTGGACGAACCCGGCGCGGCCCGCGTCCGACCCCGACTGCGGCCTGTGGAGCAACGACCCGGCGCAGCTGTGCTACGAGTGCGAGTCGTGCCGCGCGGGCCTCCTTGCGGCGCTGCGGAGCCAGTGGCACAAGGCCAACATCGCGCTCGTCGTCGCCACCGTCTCGCTCGTCTTCCTCTACCTCATCGGCTGCAGCGCCTACAAGAACGCCCACGCCGAGGCCATCTACCGCCGCTACAAGTGGTGATGCCGATCCAGCCATCGCCAGTTTGCCCGTGTAATCTGTTTGCTTTAGTAGATTTGGTAACTGGTACTCCCTCCGTCCGGAAATACTTGTCATCAAAATTGATAAAAGGGGATGTATCTAAACATATTTTAGTTCTAGATACATATCTTTTTATCTATTTTGATGACAAGTATTTTCGGACGGAGGGAGTAGTAAGGTAGTAGGGGAAGACGGGAACTTCAGATTTATGGTTTGCCCATTTCGTGGAGAATTTTAGCGAGGTGAATGTTGTACTAGTATGCAGTAGAGATGTTCTTCAGATTTATGGTAATGAATTTTATTATGTTTTGCTGACCTCGAGTCGTGGCTTGATTACTGCTAGAACCGCACCAAACGATCAGTTGAGACCGACGAATCTCATCTGTTAATTCTTACTTGTGTGACTGGTCCTTTTTTGTCAGAATGTGGCCGCACTGCACTAGCATCTGTTTCTCGTGAGAGCACAGTTCTTGCTTTCTTGCACTGTTCATTGCTTGTCATGTCATGAAATGTACACACGAGTCGATCGACAATGCATGTTACCATGGCACGTGACTAGACTCACAAGTCCCTCTACCTGATCTCAGTCTCGTTCGTTTTGTTAGAGCAACTCCAACGTGGGCGTGTCCGTTTATGTTAAAACAGACATAAAAATCGGCCCAGCGCGTCCTAGACGAATGCGTTGTATATAATTTTTGTTCGCCTGTTGCTGATCCATTCACAATATAAATTTGGGCCTCATTTACATCGGCGCGGACACGAAATGAACGTGCGCGATGCCCGCCTACCCCTCCCACTGATCCGCGGCACAACCATAATCATTTCCCTTCACTTTCCCAAAAGACCCTACGCTCCTGCTTTCTCGCCATGTACGACGAGCTGAGCCTCGACGCCGTCGCCAGCCTCGCCTTCCTTGCCTTCTCCGGCCTCACCTCCTCCGTCTCCGGCACAGGCAAGCCCCCCGCGTCCCGCATCGCCACCCAAGAAGAAACACTTGACGGCTGAGCAGCGGGCCATGCAGTCGGCCAAGAGGAAGGGCCGGAGGCACGTGCAGGACGTGAAGCTCGAGGCCGCGGCGGCGGCCGCCCTCTTCGCCGCCGCACAATAGGAGGAAACCAATGCCCGAGTCGTCGCGACAACGAGGGAGGCCTTGCTCTACCTAGGGTTAAACCCCGGCCATCATGGTCTCGTCAGCGCCGCCGTGGCCGCTGCCAGCAATGGCTCTGCCAGAGTCTCACACGTGTCTTCCTCGCAGCCGATTTTCGGCTTCCATGTCTATCTGCAAGCATCCCGCTTCTCCGAGAAATACTCGTCGGAGGTGGGCCGTCCACGCCCGCGCCCATGGCCATCGACCTCAACGCCACACCAGTGGCCAGTGGATCATCATCCGGAGGGACGTGGAAATGACTGCGGGAGATGCCAGCCGACATGCTTCCCGGCGCCCGCAACCTATTCGACGGAATGCCGGCCACTGGTAACGATTAGATGGTCAATCGTTTCATCATCGAGAACATCATCTTCGAAGGTGGTGCGGGAGCTGATGCGTGCCCAGGTGGTCAAGTCCTTCAATCTCACCCATTGTTGGATGATCATCAACGGGGAGGAGAAGTTCAAGGTGCAATATGCCGTAGCCAAGGC
>LR738714.1:193780508-193893088 GCA_902687465.1 Secale cereale
ATAGAGAGAGAGAGAGAGAAGAAGGTTAAGGGAAGAGCAGGGGAAGGTGAAGGCGGGAGAGGAACGAGGCGGCACTGGCCTGGGTTGCCGAGATGCGTAGCTTCTGTGGCGTTCGCCGACGGGAGGCGAGGCAGGATCGAGGAGCGGTGTGGAGGCGCGCGGGGAAGGCGACAGCGGCTGCGAGCGAGCGCTCGGGCGTGCGACGATGACGGTTCGGGCCCCGATGGGCTTCCCAGGGCCCCGATCCGGGTCCTGGCGGGCCCGTGGTGGTGGGAGGACGGCCGGGACGTGTGGCGCGCTGCGGTTGGCTGCGGGCGGCCATTACGGCGGCTCCGGCCCGTGGTGGCGCGACAATTGGTGGCGGGGGAGTGCGCCGGCGCTGAAAACGAGGATGGAGGCGGCGGCTGACTGCGGAAATTGAGGAGGGGGCTTGGTAGAAGGCCAAAAATGGCAGGGGAGGCGTCTATATAAAGAAAGGGCCTAGGGTTAGGGGTTTTGAGGCCGTCGGTGAGCCGTTTGATCGCCATCGGACGGTCCGGAGCGGAGGGGTAGGTAGGTGGGTTAGTGGTAGTTGGCTGTGTAGGAGGGGTTGTGGGGAGAGAAGAGAAGAGGCCCGCGGGGTTTTCGGAGACCGAAAACGCCCGACTAATTAACCGGTGACTAGTGCCGCTAAATTTAACGGTTGGGCTATCAAACAAACTCCAAATGCGATGAAATTTGGCAGGCGGCCAGTCTACACTATAATAAGACCACACGCCAAGTTTCATCCCATTCCGAGAACATTTTCCGGCCACTCATAAAATAAATATTTGGAGGTGCCGCGGGCGCGTGCGAGTGTGTCTGGGCTCAGAACAGACAACGGAGAGGAAGGGCGGACTCGGACAGATGCAAGTTTTGAAAACATGATGATGCAATGCACATGATGACAAGGCAAGTGCAACAGGAAAGAAGATGACAAGGCAACGGCGACGAATAACTGGCTGACACCTGGCACATCGGTCTCGGGGTGTCACAACACTCCTCTACTAACAAGAGATCTCGTCCCAAGATCTTAGGAACGAGACAGAAGGGAAAAAGGAAGAAGGTGAAACCAAAGAACCTTGGGAGGTTGAACAACTTGAAAGAAAAGATACAACGGGTATGAACGAGATTGGGAAGCTCCGTTACAAAAGAGGAACAAGGAACATTACGAGAGCATTGACGGTTTAAAGACAGGAAACAAGAGCTGAAGGAACAAGAATGAATTCGGAACCACTCCGGCTAATAAGATATAGACAAGGAATTCGAACGAAGGAATTCGGGCAGCAGTCCGGCTGAAAATTGATGAACAGAGCATGCAATTGAGAAGGTGAAATAATACTTGGCAAAAGAACACAATGCCTCCGGAAGAATTAAAGAATGGAATGAGAAGAAAAGGGGAAAGACCGCATCTTCTAGCACAATGAATTTGAAAGCGACCTTGCGAGGAAGGGACGAACGGAGTTGTTGTAAAATCAACAACGAAAAGAATTGATTTGCCTGGCCTTATGTAACCATCTCAAACTTGAGGTGAATTATGCCACGACGAGAAGGTTGAATAGATGAGATGAAGGAAGAAATGCACAACTCCACTTCGAAAGAATACGGAGAATTATTTGCATCTCGAGACGTAAGAAGAATAATGCTTGAGCTTCTCCAAAAGAATTTGATGAATATTCGAGGAATGAATTTAAAACATGAGGAACCACCATAAATAACTCCGGTAACACAACGATGATGTTGACGGATGAAAATAATAAGAATAAGTCCTTGCGATGATTTAGACGGGCGTTCCGACGAGATAGCCGAGAAAATTTGAACTCCAGAAAGAAAAGGTGAAAGGACTTGGAACTAGAATTTATTCATCAAGAATAAATTCCGAAGGAAGGGATTAATCAACTTGATAAAAGAATAAGAATTATGTTATGCTTATCTTCCACCAATTAAATTGATGAGAAACAATGGATTGCATACTACTTATTCTCGTTGAAAAGGATTAGAGAGAGGATATATCTTGAAAGTTTCGGAAATCTTCATGAAACACCTGTAGGATTGGAATAAAAATGGATAGATTGATATGATAACACCGGAAAAGAACTCTTGAGTGAACCACTGTAAGAATTGAAGCCGAGTGAAGAAAAGGAACGAACCACCATAAGAATTGAAGCCGAGTGAAGAAAAGGAACGAACCACCGTAAAGAATTAAAATCGAGCGAAAACAAGAGAATGAATCACCAGGAAGAATAAGACACTAGGGAATTTTAGATGCAAGAGAACGAAGCGATCGCGAACTGACTAAATTATACTTGAACGAAGCACCGGACGAATGTGAGAAGAACGAAGAGGCATCAATGAAGAATATTAGGAGGACGAAGTTGAAAACTGAGAACGAATAAATCTTCTGAAATGATGGCCTTCGGAGGAACACAAATAAAATAATTCATGAAATACTCCGGATGGTTAAGGAAAAGAATTTATGACAACGGAATAATTCAAGAGGATAACATGAAGCTAGAACCACGAATCTTTGAGAGAACAGACAAGATTTAGAGGAAAAACTTCTTCGGGCTTCAAATGACGACGAGGAACACAACCAAATTTGTTGAGATACTCCGAAAGAGAAAGAAGGAAGGTTGAAGCAACGTTGAAAAGAATTTGCAAACGATCTTGGAGAATGCACATGACTGATAGAATCCATACTTACGTCACACTTTGAAAAAAATTTGAGAATCACTCCGGAAAAATTAGAAGAGTCAGGTAAGATCATGGGAATAAACCTGTGGGTTAGGGCCCACCGAAGAGAAAACGCCGTTGAATAGGATCGAAAAGGAGATGATGCACCAGAACGATTGAAAAAAACTCGAATGAGGAGACAACCTCAAATTAATTGAAACACAGAAGAATTTCCTGAGATGTCTTCGGAACTTCGGAACAATTAAATGGCGAGAGGCGAACGAGCAATTGGAATCACTTTGGCCGAGGGAAAGAATAAGATCAATGATGAAAACTTGAATTGAATCCACCGGAAAAGGAAAAAAGATGAAGAATGGCGAACTAGACGAGAATTCACCGGAGAAGAAAAGAGATGAAGGATGCCGAACTAGCCGAGAATTCACCAGTTGAAACAATTGAGGGAAGAAAGCAAAGACTTCTCACGAGTAGGAAGGATACTCGATTAAGGACTCCGTCTCCGAGAAGAAAAAGGGTGGGCGGGTGGTAAAAAGAAAGTCCACTTCAGACGGGGAAAACATCGTCGGATGGAAAGAACTGAGGGTTGAACTTGCAAAAGACGAGGATGATTGAACCATCTTGACGAGAGATGCATCAGATGAAAAGAGCAGACATCGCAACGATCGGAAAACTAACCGCGTGATCCTAAAAAAATTTAAGGGGAAGTGGAGTAATTCAAAACACCTACGTCAAGATTCCTCACCAGAGCGACGAAGGGACCGATGAGTAAAAAGAATTCCTAATCTCTGATATAACTAGACTCTGAAAAAAGTTTTTATTCCAGACTCAACAACGACCAATCTACGATCAATCAAGGGGGCACCTATGGTAGGTCGAGGCTCTGATACCAACTTGTCAGGCCCAAGATGCGGTTCTATCCCAATCACGTGACACATTCGTGATTCGGGCACAACCACATTTCGGGCGCTTAGCAAGATGCATATCATTACATCATACCATTACGTACATACATGGGGATACAACAATTCATACAAGACACATGAATACAACAACATCAATACAAGACATCCGACTACGGATGCAAACATGAAAAGCACAACGACATCTATCTGCTACCCCAGGCTGCCGACCAGGAACCTAACCCAAGACTTACGAAGAAGAAGAAGAAAGAACTCCAACTCAAAGAACATCGCTCTCACGTCAAGTCATCGGAAACCTGCACCTGCAACTATTGTTGTAGTATCTATGAGCCACGAGGACTCAACAATCCCATAACCATGGGTAACAAGACTAGCTAAGCTTAATGGGTAAGGAGAGTTTAAGTGGTGAGGTTGCAGCAGCGGCTAAGCATAATATGGTGGCATCCTTATGAGTACAAGAATAAGATGAGCATCTACGCAAACGGTCGCAAACTAGTAATGATCGCTAAAGATCCTGAACTACCTACGAGTCAAACATAACCCCACCGTGTTCTCTTCTTAAAGTGAAAAGAGACAGTCACGGTTACTCACACGGTTCGTGTATTTTACTTCGGATCCTCTGTCAAGTTTTCTACAACCGGACATTAACAAATTCCAATCTGCCACATAACCGCGGTCACGGCTTTCAAAAGATCATAACCGTGCAGGGGTGTCCCAACTTAGCCCAACACAAGCTCTCACGATCAGCAAAGATAATAATAATTTTACCCCTTATCATAGGGACAATCCGATCAGGCTCGGAATCCCGGTGCACAAGACATTTCGACAATGGTAAAACAAGTCCAGCAAGACCTCCCGGCGTGCCGACACCCTGATAGTAGCCGCGTGTATCTCGTCTCAGGCCACAACCGGATGAGCGACGCGTACAAGTGCCAGATACCCCAAGTTGCCAAGGGGCGACCCCGTATAGTGCTCTATTTGGGACCAACACCATCGACACTGGCCCCCCTGTATGTAGAAGAATCCTCGGGTAGCGCTAACTCCCTATGCAATTTAATTAATTAATTAAGTTTTTATTGTGTTGCAAATTAAAACCAATGTTGGGCCTTGCTGGTGGAGTTTTATTCAAAGACGAACCGTCAAGGGGTCCCCATATACCCAACCGCGTTAGGAACGCAAAATCAAGGAACATAATGCCGGTTTAACGTCTCCTAAGGTGGCATGAGTGGAACAAAACACCGAGCAAAAGGCCAAGCCTTCCACCCATTGCCAAGTATATAGGTGTGTTAATATATATAAGATATATTGTGATATTCCAACAACAAGTTCCAACATGGAGCAATCTTCATCTTCACCTGCAACTAAAAACGCTATAAGAGGGGCTGAGCAAGCGGGTAACATAGCCAAACAACGGTTTGCTGGGATGGTGTCAAAGGTTAGAGGTTTCATGACAAAAAGGAGAGGCTGACAACAAAGATATAGGTAGCGTGACATATAACGATAGCATCGAGACAACTAGCATGGCAATGATAGTAAATGTATCCAAGGTGATGGTCATCTTTCCTGAGATACCGCAAGGAAGAAGAACGAGTCCGTGAAGAAGACGAAGAGGAAGCCACGAAGACGAACCAAGTTTAGTCGAGCGAATCCTCACGATCGGAACGGAAATGAACTAGCGAGAAGAAGCACACAACATGGTAAACTCCCCACTCAAGAACATGACAAGATGCTCAACCAAGTATGATGCAAGACAAGTCTATAGGATGCAAAACATGGCAAGGGATGAAGCACACAATATCAACACAAACCAACAAGTTTAAATGAGGCCGGAAACAACATATAACAATTCAGGTAAGTCCTCATATGCACGTTTCGAAATGGGTCCAGATCTGAATAAACCTTAAGTTAAAGTTGTTAAACAGAAAGTTAACATGCACCATGATGATCTACTCGAAATTCTAGTCATGTTTCATATAAAGTTTATTAAATTCGGAGCTACGACCTAAAAGGTATGAGCAAAACAAGACAAGCATGTCAAATATGCAAGATGCATCGAAACAACAAGCAACCACATTCCAAACATGTAAACAACATGATATTATGCTTCTACATGCAAAAACACACAAGTTTCATATAGGGCATGCTCAAAACGGAGCAACGGTTCAACACATACACATGAAACAAGATATAACAACAAGTTGTCCAAAACAGCAACATAGCAACTTTGGAGCATGGTATATATATATATATGCTACAACACTCAAACATGATAAAAAGAGGCATGGATGTGAAATATACATGATGCTTAACAAGCATGAACTTAGAGCACATCCAAAAAATTGCTGAAACACAATTAAACGAGCATGGCAAGATTCAATAAGTTTACAGATTTCTCAGACTCAGCCAAAATCTGGGAAGGCAAAAACATAATCACGATGCTGCCTTCGGAGGCACAAAACAACAAGCATATCAACTCTACTAAGTATATAAGGATCAAGGACATGTAATAGACATAGCATACATCAAAAACCTCCATTGGAACAAATCCATAGGAGGCATGGATCAATAACAACAAGCTTCACCAAATTCATCATGCTGATAACAGTCTGACAGGTACATTTATAGCAACTTGAGAGCAAGAAATAAATAAGCTACGTCAACCTATAATGGCAAACAAGGACATGGATGGATAGAGCATAACATGGACAACAAGACATGATCATTGGATACCCCAAAACAAGCATGGATTTGAGTGAGGCATCAAGCAAACATGGCATCAGGTTTAACAGTTTCAGACTTAGCAGTTTTTCAACAAGTCTCAGGAAACAAGAACAACGAGTAGGCTACTTTACAAGCTTGTTGCAAACACCTCAAGGCATAACATGAAAAGTGGATTGCACCACAGCAAACATGGCATGATTGTGCTTCTAAAACATATTGACATGTGGCATAAAAGGCAAACACACCAATAGCTATGAACAAGACAAATCAGCATCTCATAACAAGTTTCAGCACTTAACAGCCACATGCACTTTTGCAACAGAGATTAACATGGCAAGATGGCACCTAACATGAATTCTACAACAACCATCATGTAGATCACTTCACAATGAACATTTTGACACAACATGTGCTCCATTTCGACCAACATGCACAAAGTTATCACTTCACAAACATGCTAACAAAACAACAATTTTTAGAAGTTGTAAACATACAACACTCTTGCAAGAATGATTAGGGAATCAAGATGAACTCAAACAAGCATGCCACAGTACAACAATATGAAGAGCATCACACGACGAACATTTTGACATATTATACACACCAAACGGACACTCATGCACAAAGTTGTACCCACTCAAACATGGCAACATGATGTTTTTTTAACATGTCATCTATGCAAACTTACTCAAACAGCTAGTTAAAACATTTTAAACAGGGGTGAAACTGGCATATTGTTAATCTACATGAAATTCTAAGCAATTTACGTATATATTTTGCTTGATTCCGGTGCATGGTTTGGGAGTTAGGATATGCATGAACATGAAGGACTTTTCTGCAAAACTGCCAACTCTGGGATAATAGCTAAATTCGCGAGAAGGGAAAAAATGTCATGGGCGGCGCGGGTCGCGGTCCACGCGGGGACAACGCGCTCGGGCGCGCTCCCAAGCGAGATGAGGGGCAGGAAGCCGGCGGGACTAGAGGCGACGGCGGGGCGATCAGTAGGGCAGAGATGGCGGGAGCCACGACGAGGAATGGCGGATCCATGGCGGGGGATGGCAGATCTGACCAGATCTCGTCGAGGACGGACCGGGATGGCCGGACCCGGCGGTCGAGCTCTGTGGCTGCGTCCATGGCGGCCTTGGAGAGAGAGAGAGAGAGAGAAGAAGGTTAGGGGAAGAGCGGGGAAAGGTGAAGGCAGGAGAGGAACGGGGCGGCACTGGCCTGGGTCGCCGGAGACGCGTAGCTCCGATGGCGTTCGCCGGTGGGAGGCGAGGCAGGATCGAGGAGCAGTGTGGAGGCGCGCAGGGAAGGTGACGGCGGCTGCGAGCGAGCGCTCGGGCATGCGGCGGCGACGGTTCGGGACCCGATGGGCTTCCCAGGGCCCGATCCGGTGCCTGGCGGGCCCGCGGTGGTGGGAGGACGGCCGGGACGTGTGGCGCGCTGCGGTTGGCTGCGGACGGCCGTTACGGCGGCTCCGGCCCGTGGTGGCGTGACAACTGGCGGTGGGGGAGTGCGCCGGTGATGAAAACGAGGATGGAGGTGGCGGCTGACTGCGGAAATTGAGGAGGGGGGTTGACAGAAGGCCAAAAATGGCAGGGGACGCGTCTATATATAGAAAGGGGCTAGGGTTAGGGGTTTTGAGGCCGTCTCGGAGCCGTTTGATTGCCACGGGACGGTCCGGAGCGGAGGGGTAGGTAGGTGGCTTAGTGGTGGTAGTGGGCTGTGTAGGAGGGGTTGTGGGGAGAGAAGAGAAGAGGCCCGCAGGGTTTTCGGAGACCGAAAACGTCCGACTAATTAACCGACGACTAGTGCCGCTATATTTAACAGTTGGGCTATCAAACAAGCTCCGCATGCGATGAAATTTGGCAGGTGGCCTGTCTACACTATAATAAGACCACACACCAAGTTTCATCCCATTCCCAGAACATTTTCCAGCCACTCATAAAATAAATATTCGGAGGTGCCGCAGGCGCGTGCGAGTGTGTCTGGGCTCAGAACGGACAACAGAGAGGACGGGCGGACTTGGACGGATGCAAGTTTTGAAAACATGATGATGCAATGCACATGATGAAAAGGCAAGTGCAACACGCAAGCAGATGAGATGGCAACGGCGACGAATAACCTGCTGATACCTGGCGCATCGGTCTCGGGATGTCACAGTCTGGCTGCCTTAGTGCTCGACCTAATAATAGATGGATACCATCTAACCCGAGTCCTTATGGACGGCGGCAGTAGTCTTAATCTGATATATCAGGACACTGTCCGCAAGATGGGGATCGGCCCATCAAGAATCAAGCCAAGCAGCACGACCTTTAAAGGAGTGATACCGGGCATTGAAGCTCGCTGCACATGCTCTTTAATATTAGAGGTTGTATTCGGTTCTCCCGTCAACTTTCGAAGCGAAGAACTACTCTTCGACATAGCTCCGCTCCGAAGTGGCTATCACGCTCTACTCGGAAGAACGACTTTCACCCGCTTTAATGCATTCCTGCATTATACCTAGTTAAAGCTCAAGATGCCTGGATCACGTGGCGTTATCACGGTCAATGGAAATATGGATCGCTCCCTCCGTACGGAGGAGGACACTATGGCATTAGTGACCAAAGTCCAATGCAGCCTATTCAAGCTAGATAATCTATCAACAGTGGACACAGATAAATGTGTCCGACACACGCTTGGGTGCGGCAGCTCAGATGAACCTGAGCAAAATTGACAGCTATGCCCTTGTCGACTGCCCCATAAGGTGATAGCATATGTGCCTTGAGTACATAATTATGCCTTAAAAATTCCTTGGGCGACGACCCGGGGCACCTGCATATAGTCCATAGTTCGGTTAGACCATATTCGGACTTTAAACTTACCTTCTTTAGGTTCATTAAACAAACCAGACTTGTTATAGCCACACTGGACCGATTTATTCCTTTCCAGGTTCAGTTTTTCCTTTCTACAGACGACCATCATACTCACACCCTCAAGGACACATTACAGATGAGGAAACGACGCAGACGTGCAGCAGGGACCCGCACTAAGGTTTCTTTTTTAGATTAAGACCCTGTGTAAACCTTTTTCTCTTTCTTGTTATACACCTTTTTGGCATATAAAATTTCCAAAAAAGGTCATCGGCATTATCTGTAAAGTTTGCGGCTCGCCGTACTGTAGAGGGATATTAATAGAATAATTTTACTCGTATTTTGTCCAGAGTTTTATTCACTCACCATGGAATGTTCTTTCCCGCATCAGATTGTCATATGTGCCTTCTCAATAAGGCTTTATGCTGAAAAGACCGAAAACCTATAGGGAGTGTTCGGCGTCCTGGATATTTGCATTATATGCATCAGTTCCGAATCACATCTTGGGTCAATATTTGGGTTGACCGGCTCCTGTGCTTACCCCTACGTTCCCGATTGTTCGGCTACGGTGTAAAGGGAGAACTACTGCGATAGTACTTCTGGCTAGTCCGGTCAAGTACCTTAGTAGAGAAAGCCGAAAACTGACTGTCATGATAAGCGAGAACCTGGTCTGTAATCCGGTGACTTAGTTTTATACTACGATTGATAGAGATTTACCCCGTGTTATACGAAGGGTTGGTTTTTCGCCCAGCCAAGTGCAATTGGATACTTCATCCGCACCAGGGGCTAGTACCTAGCCCCACTTGTCAAACTCCTACGACTAAGTGAAAGGAATAACGCCACATAGTCTGATTGCCTGGTTCGCTCCGCATACACCTCCTATACAGACCAAGACATTGGATAAAGTGTGTATTTGCATATGACCGAACCCCCCAGTACTATGCACATGGGGGCTGAAGCCAACGACGAGAAACTTTCAGATTTAAGATAAACAGTCACACATGAGGTAAAAAACGCTGATATTATAATTAGTGCAAAAGTTATATATATATATATATATATATATATATATATATATATATATATATATATATATATATATATATATATATATATATATATATCGGATTCATAAGCCTAGTCTTTACATCCGGATACAATCATTCGAAGGCAACATCCTTCAAACACTTTCCTTCTACAAGGCGGGTGCCATCGATGACGTCCTCAAAGTACTTCTCCGGCTTATGGTGCTCCTTGCCTGCGGGCGGGCCAGCAGTAGCTATATGCACTGCGTTCATCTTCGCCTAGTGCACTTTGACGCGAGCCAAGCCTATCCGAGAATCTTCTATGCAGGCCGAACGCGTTAGTGCGTCGACCCGCGGACTCGCCTCGACGAGCAGCTTCACCAACCCGAAGTAACTACTCGGGATTGGCTCAGCGGGCCATAGCCGGACTATTAAGTCCTTCATGGCCGAACCCGCTATATTGTGCAGCTCGACCAACTGCTTCATCTGGTCACTGAGGGGCACCGGATGTTTTGGCGCCTTGAACTGCAACCAAAACAGCTTTTCCGTGTTGTTCCCCTCCAGGGCTCGGAAATACTGGGCGGCGTCTGTGCTGCTCCTCGGAAGATTAGCAAACACGACTGGAGAACTCCACAATCGTGTCAGCACAATATCCTTCCGCCCTCCGAAGATGCTCTGTAAGAGAAATATCTTACCAGATGCTATCTGTCGTGCCTGCTCGATTTCTTGACGAGCGCTACGCGACTCGCCTCGCGCATCCTGGGCAGCTTTCACTGCCGCAGACGGCTCGGTCGCCTGCTCCAAAGCCTTCTTCTCTGATGCCTCACACTTACGGATGGCATCTTGGAGCTCGCCGTCAACTTCGGACACCCGAGATTTGTGCTTCTCGCACTCCGCCTTTTCGGCCTCCAAATTAGCAGCCGTTTTATCAGCGGCCGCCTTGTTCGCCTTGGCCTCCTCCTTGGCCTTGGCAACCTCGCCCTTGAGGGCCTCGAGCTCAGCGACGCCAACTGTGTAATACAGAATACAATATTAGAGTTTGTACTCATACTCAATCAATTAAGTCTTATTGACATTTTAAAATAAAAATCCGCATACCTTGTGTGTCATCAAAACGCTGGCTGATGCGGTCGAGGTCCGCATTGGCCACCTCGAGCTTCTGATTTAGTTCGGCAACCTCTGCATCTCGCGCAGTCGCCGTAACTAAGGAAGCCTGCACAACAGTTCAGCTTTGTAAATATGCTACTCTATGGATACTTCATCCGATTCTTTTCAGAATCACACAAAGCATCAGGGGCTACTGGTTATATATGTGTATTTAAAACAAATAAAATTTCTTAAAAGCATTACATTGCTTACCTCAAAGCCTGTTAAAACGCTGTTGAAGGCTTCATTCAGTCCGCCCTTGACGAACTGAATCTTCTTCATCACCGCACCCATCACGGTGCAGTGTTCTTCAATGGTGAGAGCACTTTGCAGTGCTCCCTCCATAGAATCCAGCGCCTCCGGATTAACTCCGGGCGCCACCGCATCCTCCTCCGCTTGAGGAGCCGGGTCTTCGGACCCTGGAGGTGCGCTAGGCTCCGGGATGGTATTCGGTGGGGCCTTGGATTGTTTGGGCCCCATGTCTGCGGTCTTCATGGGGGCCATGTCCCCATGGTCAGCGGATGCCAAGGTATTACCCTCAGGCACCAGAGAGTTCCCCTCCGATGATGTAACATCGGGGTTTACACCGGGAGGGATGTAGGTCAGCAGGAGAAAAATATTAAGTAAAATGCTATAAAAACTGGATAAACAAAGATGCATCACTTGAGTCCGGACTGACTTACGTCGTGGGTAGGGGTTTTTCCCTGGGCTGCTTCACATAGCTATGTTCATATGAACTCGAACTAGCTCCGAGGTTTAGTTTCCTCCGGGGCATGGCCGTACCCGCGTCAGCGACGACCCCCCTCTTCCTCCCCCTGCCTTGCGCAGGGGACATTTCTTCTTCCTCCTCTTCCTCCTGATCATCTTCCTCCGCCTCGTCGGAGGAGAGAATGTGGAGGTCCTCGGGCTTCTTGCCCGCAGGACGAGGGCTGTCTCCGGCCCCCTTGCCCTTTGTCTTCTTGGGCTTCTTGGTCGGCGCCTTGTACAGCGCCGGAACCAACATCGCCGTCAGTAGAGGAAGTGCTGACACTTCGGGCAAATGCGCTGGACACTTAATCCGGGACGCCTTCTTCGTCCAGCCCTGTATATCACGTAAAAATTCCAACTCCTATTATCATTAAATAAGGGAAAGGCTATGTGTTCGGCAAGGATCATTATTACCTCTGTGGCGGAAACTTCAGTGCTGAAGCCCGCATCCTCGTCCTCTTTGGGCCATTCCTTCTGGCTCTTAAAGAGGTGCTTCCAGATCTCTTTGTGCGTAGAGCCGAAGAGATGCTTCAGCGGCTTGTCTCCTGCCGGATCGAACTCCCATAGGGAGGAATCCCGGCTTTGGCAAGGGAGAACGAGTCAGGTCAGCATCACCTGGATCATGGAGGAGAGCAGGTGCCCCTTGGAGATCACGCTGGACACACGACCCACGAAAGTCATTACCTCAGTGTGCGACCCCCATTCCAGACCCTTCTTGGTGCAGGAGGTCAACCTCATCGGGGGTCCGGATCTGAAAGTAGGTTCCGCTGCCCACTTGGTGTCGCGGGGTTCGGTGATGTAGAACCATTCCTGCTGCCAGACCTTGTTCTTCTCCACGAATGAGCCCTTGGGCCAAGTTGCGTTCGGGAGCTTGCTGATCATGGCGCCCCCGCACTCCGCATGTTCCCCGTCAACCACCTTCGGCTTCACGTTGAAGGTCTTAAGCCACATGCATAAGTGTGGGGGGATGCGGAGAAAGGCTTCACACATCACTATGAAAGCAGATATGTGAAGGATTGAGTTCGGGGCTAGATCATGAAGATCTAGACCGTAGAAGAACAAAAGACCCCGAACAAACGGGTGGAGTAGAAACCCTAGCCCCCTAACAAAGTGAGAAGTAAAAACTACCCTCTCGCTTGCCTTAGGAGCGGAAATCACCTGGCCCTTTGGGGGGACTCGGTGTGCGGTGTCGCCGGCGAGATACCCCGCGCTCCGTAGATCCTCCACGGTCTTTTCGGTGACTGTGGAAGCCTCCCACTTGCCTCTGGCACCGGATCCATCCATTGCTGGGAAGGGGAGTAGTGGTTGAGGAACGAGGAGTTGTGGGCGCAGGAGATGTGACTACGGGGCCAAGGGAGATTGGAGATCTCGAGCTTGAGGAAGGCGTGGGTCAGATGAAAGGGATTGGTGTCCTTTTATAACGCTGCGAATATAGAGTGTCCCCCACCTTAGCCATAAAACTCGCCGGTTCCCAAAGCGGTCGTGCGTAATGCGTGGCGTGGGTGCTCACGTCACAATAATAAGAATCCCACAATAAGCGGGCATGATCTCTATTCTGACGGGACGTGTCAATGAGGATATACCTCGAAACGCGAAACTAGGACCAAATAAAATAGTTTGATATGTTAGTGGGTTGGATGCGACGCTTCACCCAAAAGTTGTCAGTAGAGACACATTATTCATTTTCTTTAAAAGCCTTGCCTTCGAGGCTAAGGGTTGTACTAATCTTGCAGAGTTGAACACAATCCATCTATTTGCAGAAGATATATTTGGGAGGAGGAACCCGCCTTGCAATGCCGAAGACAATATGGAAGCCGAACTCATCGTCATCTAAGACAGGTTCAGGGGCTACTGAGGGAGTCCTGGATCGGGGGATCCTCACGTGGCCGGACAAACACCTGGTGGGCCGGACTGGTGGGCCGTGAAGATTATTATAGAAGATCATCTCTCGTATCCGGATAGGACTCCTGGATTCTTGTAATGGCAAGTTTTAGGCTCGGGTGTAGATTTTCCTTTCTCTGCAAGACGATATGTACAAACCCTAGGCCCCTCCGGTGTGTATATAAATCGGAGGGTTTAGTCCATAGAGGCGAGAGAAGAATCATAACATCCTCATAGGCTAGACCTAGGGTTTAGCCATTACGATCTCGAGGTAGATAAACTCTTATACTCATATTCACTCATACTAATATAGCATGATGTAGGATTTTACCTCGATCAAGAGGGCCTGAACCTGGGTAAACATCGTGTCCCCTGCCTCTTGTTACCATCGATCCTCAGACACATAGTTTGGGACCCCCTACCCAAGATCTGTCGATTTTGACACCGACAGGGGGCGGACGGCCGACTCAAATGGAAAAAGGCGAACAAAGAGCGTGTCCGTTTGGGTCGGCAAGTCAAGTTAGTCTTAGATGCCCTAGTAACTGGAGTGGACACACCGAAAACAACAACATGGATTATAAATGTTGAACGTACATAGGCTCGAGTCATTAATTGGCATGCTTCATTTATTCTCCGTATACTGTATAACCTGGAGAGACAAGTTGAGGATGTGCACCCTTGTATCTATATATGTGCACTTGCACGTGAAACAATCAAGTGTGTCGCATGCAATCTCATCTTTCCTAACAACATGATATCAACTTCCATCTTCTCTCCCGCGACCTAGCTTCCGCTCCCTGCCGCCTCAACACCTTTCCGCCGCCACCGCCACATCGCCCTCTCCCCACCGCAGCCACCGCCCCTACAACCGCCGCCTCTCTTCCTCCTCACCTCACACAAAACCCTAACCCACCATAGCCGCCGCCGCACCTCTCTCTCCGATCTCCATCCGCTGCTACCACCATGCCCCCCAACTCCTACCTCTTCGGTACCTCCAAACCATTCGCCAACCCCGACCCTCCATTTGCTGCAAACATACGTGATCTCAGTATTTTTTATCATGTCCCCATCCACCCGAGCAAAATAACTCCATGTACTATGTGTGGAAAACCTACTTAACCCTCGTCTTTTGTGAGTACTTCCTCACAGATCACATCGATGGTTCAGTCGACGCCAACCTGATGAAGGGCGATGTAGAGTGCTCGGCCATTGTTGCTACGCTCATCCGATGGTTCCGATGAAAATATGCCCTAGAGGCAATAATAAAGTTATAATTATTTTATATTTTCTTATTCACGATAAAGGTTTATTAATTATGCTAGAATTGTATGGATTGGAAATCTAAATACATGTGTGGATACATACAAAAATACCGTGTCCCTAGCGAGCCTCTACTAGACTAGCTCGTTGATCAAAGATGGTTAAAGTTTCCTAACCATAGACATGAGTGGTCATTTGATAACGGGATCACATCATTAGGAAAATGATGTGATGGACAAGACCATCCGTTAGCATAGCATATGCTCGTTCAATTTATTGCTACCGCTTTCTTAATGTCAAATACATATTTCTTCGACCATAAAATCATGCAACTCCCGGATACCGGAGGAATACCTTGTGTGCTATCAAACGTCACAACATAACTGGGTGGTCATAAAGATGCCCTACAGGTATCTCCAAAGGTGTCTGTTGGGTTTGAATGGATCGAGACTGAGATTTGTCAATCCGTCTAACGGAGAGGTATCTCTAGGCCCTCTCGGTAATACAGCATCACAAGAAGCTTGCAAGCAAAGTGACTAAGGAGTTAGTTTCAAGATGATGTATTATAGAACGAGTAAAGAGACTTGCCGGCAACGAGATTGAACTTCGTATGGAGATACAGACGATCAAATTTTGGGCAAGTAACATACCGGCAGACAAAGGGAACTACGTATGTTGTCATAAAGGTTTGACCGATAAAAATCTTCATAGAATATGTAGGACCAATATGAGCATCCATGTCCCGCTATTGATTATCGACCGGAGAAGCATCTCGGTCATGTATACATCATTCTCGAACACGTAGGGTCCGCACGCTTAACATTCGTTGAAGATATAGTATTATATAAGTTACGTATGTTGGTGACCGAATGTTGTTCGGAGTTCCAGATGATATATTGGATGATATGGTTGGGCCAAGGGGTAAGGCCCACGGGGCTTTAGGTCGTGCAAAAGGAAGTTTTGCGGAGGTCGGTGCCAGACGCCAGGGACCCTGGCATCTGGCCCTGGGCCAGACGCTGAGGCCCATGGCATCTGGGCCAGACGCCGAGGACTGTGGCGTCTGGTCCTGGAAGTCCAAGAAGGACTCTTCCTTGCGGGCTAAACTGACTTTGAGGAGGCTTTTTCTCCAAGATACGACGTCAGGGCTCAACATATAAATAGAGGGGCAGGGTTATCACTCGGAACACATCAAGATTCACTAAGCCGTGTGTCGGCAACCCCGTCCCCTCTAGTTTATCCTTCGTCATAGTTTCTGTTGTGCTTGGCGAAGCCCTACGGAGATTGTTCTTCACCACCATCGTCACCATGCCATCGTGCTGCTGGAACTCATCTACTACTTCGCCCCTCTTGCTGGTTCAAGAAGGCAAGGACATCATCGAGCTGAACGTGTGCTGAACGCGGAGGTGACGTACGTTTGGTACTTGATCCGGACGGACCGTGAAGGTGTACGACTACATCAACGGCGTTGATAAACGCTTCCGCTTAGGGATCTTCAAGGGTATGAAGATGCTATCCCCCCTCTCGTAGCTATGCATCTCCATGGATAGATCTTGAGTGTGCGTAGATTTTTTTGTTTTCCATGCAACGTTCCCCAACAGTGGTATCATGAGCCAAGTCTATGCGTAGATGATATGCACGAGTAGAACACAAAGAAGTTGTGGGCGGTGATATTCATACTACTTACCACCAACGTCTTATTTTGATTCGGCGGTATTGTGGGATGAAGCGGCCCGGACCAACCTTACATGTCCACGTACATGAGACCGGTTCCACCGACTAATGCAACTTGTTTTGCATGAGGTGGTTGGCGGATGTCTGTTTCTCTCAATTTAGTTGAATCGAATTTGACTACGGCCGGTCCTTGAAGAAGGTTAAAACATCTAACTTGATAAATCACCGTTGTGGTTTTGTGTAGGTAAGAACGGTTCTTGCTAGTTTCCCGTAGTGGCCACGTAAAACTTGCAACAACAAAGTAGAGGACGTCTAACTTGTTTTTGCAGGGTATGATGTGACGTGATATGGTCAAGACGTGATGTGATATACATTGTTGTATGAGATAATCATGTTTTGTAATATCGAAAACCGGCAGGAGCCTTAGGGTTGTCTCTTAATTATTGTATGAAATGCAAGCGCCATGTAATTGCTTTACTTTATTGCTATGAGTTAGCAATAGTTTTAGAATAAATAGTTGGCGAGACGGCCCCGATGCAACGATCAAGATGTCGAGCCGGTGACGATGGAGATCATGAAGTTGCTTTGGAGATGGAGACCAAAAGCACAAGATGATGATGGCCATATCATGTCACATATTTAGATTGCATGTGAAGTTTATCCTTTATGCATCATATTTTTCTTAGAACGACGGTAGCATTATAAGATGATCCCTTCACCTAATTTCAAGATAAAATTGTTCTACCTGAGTATGCACTGTTTCTACAGTTCGTCGTTTCGAGACACCTCGTGATGATCGGGTGTGATAGACTCTAAGTGCACATACAACGGGTGTAAGCCAGATTTACACACGCAGAATACTTGGGTTAAACTTGACGAGCCTAGCATGTACATACATGGTCTCGGAACACTAGAGACCGGAAGGTCAAACATGAGTCATATAGTAGATATGATCAACATGTAGATGTTCACCATTGAAGACTACTCCATCTCACGTGATGATCGGGTATGGTTTAGTTGATTTGGATCATGTATCACTTAGACAACTAGAGGGATGTTGATTTAAGTGGGAGTTCATTAGTAATTTGATTAATTGAACTTAAATTTATCATGAATTTAGTCTTAATAGTTTTTGCGTATCTATGTTGTAGATCAATGGCCCGTGCTATCGTTCCCTTGAATTTTAATGCGTTCCTAGAGAAAGCTTTGTTGAAAGATGATGGTAGCAACTACATGGACTGGGTCTGTAACTCGAGGATTATCTTCATTGTTGTACAGAAGAATTATGTTCTTGATGCGCCGCTAGGTGACGGACCTCCTGAGGGAGCTGATGTAGATGTTATGAACGCCTAGCAAATGCGGACTGATGACTACTTGATAGTTCAGTGTGTTATGCTTTACAGCCTATAACCAGGGCTCCAAAAGCGTTTTGAGCACCATGGAGCATATGCGATGTTCCAAGAGCTGATTGATATTTCAAGCTAATGCCCCGATTGAGAGATATGAAGTCTCCAACAGGTTCTTCAGCTGAAAGATGGAGGAGAACAGTTCTGTCAGTGAACACATACTCAAAATGTCTGGGTACCACAACCACTTGACTCGGCTGGGAATTGAGCTCCCAGATGAGTGTGTTATTGATTGAGTTCTTCAATCACTGCCATCAAGCAACAAAGGCTTCCTGATGAACTATAATATGCAAGGAATGACGAAAACGATTTCCGAGCTCTTCGCGATGCTGAAATTGGCGGAGGTAGAAATCAACAAAGAGCATCAAGTATTGCTGGTTAACAAGACCACCAGTTTCAAGAAAAAAAGGCAAGGGAAAGAAAGGGAACTTCAAGAAGAACGGCAAGCAAGTTGCTGCTCTCGAGAAGAAGCCCAAAGCTAGACCCAAGCCCGAGACTAAGTGCTTCTACTGCAAGGGTAATGGTCATTGGAAGCAGAACTGCCCCAAATACTTGGGGGATAAGATGGATGGCAAAGTGAACAAAGATATCTTTGATGTACATGTTATTGATGTGTACCTTACTAATGCTCGTAATAGCGCTTGGGTATTTGGTACTGGTTCGGTTACTCATATATGTAACTCGAAATAGGAGCTGCAGAATAAACAAGGATTAGCTAAGGATGAGGTGACAATGCGCGTGAGGAATGGTTCCAAGGTTGATGTGATCGCCGTCGGCACGCTACCTCTACATCTACCTTCGGGATTAGTTTTATACCTAAATAATAGTTATTTGGTGCCAGCGTTGAGCATTAACATTATATATGGATCTTGTTTATTGCGAGACGGTTATTCATTTAAGTCAGAGAATAATGGTTGTTCTATTTATATGTGTAACATATTTTATGGTCATGCACCTTTGATTAATGGTTCTATTCTTGTTGAATCTCGATCGTAGTGATACACATATTCATAATATTGATGCCAAAAGATGCAAAATTGATAATGATAGTGCAATATACTTGTGGCACTGCCGTTTAGGTCATATTGGTGTAAAGCGCATGAAGAAACTCCATGAAGAAGGACTTTTGGAATCAATTTATTATGAATCATTTGATCCTTGCGAACCATGCCTCATGGGTAAGATGACTAAAACTCCGTTCTCCGGAACAATGAGCGAGCCAATGACTTATTAGAAACAATACATACCGATGTATGCGATCCGATGAGTGTTGAAGCACGCGCGAGTATCATTATTTTCTAACCTTCACAAATGATTTAAGTAGGTATGGATATATCTACTTAATGAAACACAAGTCTGAAACATTTGAAAAGTTCAAAGAATATTAGAGTGAAGTGGAGAATCATCGTAACGAGAAAATAAAGTTTCTATGATGTGATCGCGGAGGCGAATATTTGAGTTATGAGTTTGGCCTTCATTTAAGACAATGTGGAATTATTTCACAACTCATGCCACCAGGAACACCACAACATAATGGTGTGTCCGAAAGGCGTAGCTGTACTTTATTGGATATGGTTCGTTCTATGATGTCTCTTACTTCTTTGCCTTCATGAATTTTGGTGTTATGCATTAGTGATAGCTGCATTCACGTTAAATAGGGCACCATCTAAATCCATTGAGACGACACCGTATGAACTGTGGTTTGGCAATAAACCTAAGCTGTCATTTCTTAAAGTTTGGGATGCAACGCTTATGTTAAAAGGCTTCAGCCTGATAAGCTCGAACCCAAAGCGGAGAAGTGCATCTTCATAGGATACCCTAAAGAAAGTATTGGGTATACCTTCTACCACAGATCCAAAGGCAAGATCTTTGCTCCTAAGAATGGGTCTTTTCTAGAGAAGGAGTTTCTCTCGAGAGAAGTGAGTGGGAGGAAAGTTGAATTTGATGAGGTAGTTGTACCTTCTCTCAAATTGGAAAGTAGCACATCAGAGAAAATTGTTCCCTTGATGCCTACACCAACTAGAGAAGTAGCTAATGATGATGATCATGAAACTTCGGATCAAGTTACTACTGAACCTCGAAGGTCGACCAGAACACGCACCGCACTAGGGTGGTACGATAATCCTATCCTAGAAGTCATGTTGTTAGACAATGGCGAACCTTCAAACTATGAAGAAGCTATGATGCGCCCAAATTCCGATAAATGGCTTGAGGCCGCGAAATCTAAGATAGGATCCACATGTGAGCAAAAATGTGGACTTTGGTGGACTTGCCCAGTGATCGGCATGCCATTGAGAATAAATGGATCTTCAATAGGAGACAGACGCTGATGGTAGTATCATTGTCCACAAATCTCTACTTGTTGCGAAAGGTTTTTGACAAGTTCAAGGGGTTGACTATGATGAGACTTTCTCACCCGTGGCGATGCTAAGTCTGTCCGAATCATGTTAGCAATTGCCGCATTTTATGACTATGAAATCTAGCAAATGGACGTCATAACTGCATTCCTTAATGGGTTTCTTAAAGAAGAGTTGTATATGATGCAACCATAAGGTTTTGTCGATCCTAAAGGTACTAACAAAGTGTGCAAACTCCAGCGATCCATCTATGGACTGGTGCAAGCATCTCGGAGTTGGAATATACACTTTGATGAGGTGATCAAAGCATATGATTTTATGCAGACTTACGGTGAAGCATGTATTTGCAAGAAAGTGAGTGGGAGCTCTGTAGCATTTCTGATATTATATGTTGATGACATATTGTTGATTGGAAATGATATAGAATTTCTAGATGGCATAAAAGGCACCTGAATAATAATTTTTCAATGAAAGACCTTGATGAAGCAGCCTACATATTGGGCATCAAGATCTATAGGGATACATCAAGACGCTTAATAGGACTTTCACAAAGCACATACCTTGATAAAGTTTCGAAGAAGTTCAAAATTGATCAGTCAAAGAAAGGGTTCTTGCCTGTATTACAAGGTGTGAAATTGAGTCAGACTCAAAGCCCGACCACGGCAGAAGATAGAGAGAGAATGAAAGTCATTCCCTATGCCTCAGCGATAGGTTCTATCATGCATGCTATGGTGTGTACCAGACCTGCTGTGTGCCTTCTCATATGTTTGGCGGGGAGGTACCAAAGTAATCCAGGAGTGGATCACTAGACAACGGTCAAGAATATCCTGAAGTACCTGAGAAGGACCAAAGATATGCTTCTCGTGTATGGAGGTGACGAAGAGCTCATCGTAAAGGGTTACGTCGATGCTAGCTTTGACACAAATCCGGATGACTCTTAGTCACGTACCGGATACATATTCATATCGAATGGTGGAGGTGTCAGTTGGTGCAGTTCCAAGCAGAGCATCGTGGCAGGATCTATGTGTGAAGCGGAGTAGATAGCTGCTTCGGAAGCACCACATGAAGGAGTCTAGATGAGGGAGTTCATATCTGATCTGGGTGTAATACCTAGTGCATCGGGTCCAATGACAATCTTTTTTGACAACACTGGAGCAATTGCCTTAGCAAAGGAATCCAGGTTTCACAAGAGAACAAAACACATCAAGAGAAGCTTCAACTCCATTCGTGAAAAGGTCAAGGATGGAGACATAGAAATTTGCAAAGTACATACCCATCGAAATGTGGCAGACCCGTTGACTAAACCTCTTCCACGGGCAAAACATGATCAGCACCAAGACTCCATGGGTGTTAGATTCATTACTATGTAATCTAGATTATTGACTCTAGTGCAAGTGGGAGACTGATGGAAATATGTCGTAGAAGCAATAATAAAGTTATTATTATTTTATATTTCCTTATTCATGATAAAGGTTTATTATTCATGCTAGAATGGTATTGATAGAAAACTTAAATGCATGTGCATATACATAAATAAATACCGTGTCCCTAGTGAGCCTCTACTAGACTAGCTCATTGATCAAAGATGGTTAAGGTTTCCTAACCGTAGACATAAGTTGTCATTTGATAACGGGATCACATCATTAGGAGAATGATGTGATGTACAAGACCCATCTGTTAGCATAGCATATGCTCGTTCAGTTTATTGCTACTACTTTCTTAATGCCAAATACATGTTTCTTCGACCATGAAATCATGCAACTCTCGGATACCAGAGGAATACCTTGTCTGCTTTCAAACATCACAATGTAACGGGGTGATCATAAAGACGCTCTACAGGTATCTCCAAAGGTGTCTGTTGGGTTGGCTTGGATCAAGACTGGCATTTCTCACTCCATGTAACAGAGAGGTATCTATGGGCCCTCTTGGTAATACAACATCACAAGAAGCTTGCAAGCAAAGTGACTGAGGAGTTAGTTGCAAGCTGATGTATTACGGAACGAGTAAAGAGACTTGCTAGTAATAAGATTGAACTAGGTATGGAGATATCGACAACCGAATCACGGGCAAGTAACATACCGACAGACAAAGGGAACTACGTATGTTGTCATAAAGGTTCGACCGATAAAGACCTTCGTAGAATATGTAGGAACCAATATGGGCATCCAAGTCCTGCTATTGGTTATTGTCCGGAGAAGCATCTCGGTCATGTCTACATCATTCTTGAACCCTTAGGGTGCGCACACTCAACGTTCTTTGATGATATAGTATTATATGAGTTACGTATGTTGGTAACCGACTGTTGTTCGGAGTCCCGGATGAGATCACAGACATGACGGGGAGGTCCGGAGGTAAAAATTGATATATTGGATGATATGGTTGGGTGATACGTCTCCGTCGTATCTACTTTTCCAAACTCTTTTGCCCTTGTTCTGGACTCTAATTTGCATGATTTGAATGGAACTAACCCGGACTGACGTTGTTTTTAGTAGAATTGCCATGGTGTTATTTTTGTGCTGAAATCAAAGTTCTTGGAATGACCTTGAAATTTACGAATAGTTTTTATGGAATATATAAAAAACACTGGCGCGAGATTATCCATAGGGGGGCCACCCAGAGCCCACAAGCCCTTGGGCGCCCCTCTAGGGCGCGCCTCCCAGGCTTGTGGGGGCCCCTGGGGCTCCTCCGACCCTAACTCCAACTCTATATATTCATGTTCGGGGAGAAAAAATCAGGAAGAAGGATTCATCATGTTTTACAATACGGAGCCGCCGCCACCTCGTGTTCTTCATCGGGACGACTGCACTGGAGTCCATTCTGGGCTCCGGCGAGTGGAATCCGTCGCCATCGCTGATACGTCTCCAACGTATCTATAATTTTTGATTGTTCCATGTTGTTAAATTATCATTCTTGAATGTTTTACAATCATATTATATCATTTTTTGGGACTAACGTATTGACATAGTGCCAGGTGCCACTTGTTGTTTTCTGCCTCTTTTTTACATCGTAGAAAATCAATATCAAACGGAGTCCAAATGCAGCAAAACTTTTTGTGGATTTTTTATGGACCAGAAGACACCCAATGGGCCAGAGAAGCACCTAGGGGGTGCCCCGAGGGGGGCACAACCCACCAGGGTGCGCCTGGGCCCCTAAGTGCGCCCACGTGGGTTGTGCCCACATCGGTGGCCTACTACAACGCCTCTTCGCTCTATAAATACTCCAATAATCCAGAAACCCTAGGAGAGTCGACATAATTTTGTTCCAGCCGCCGCAAGTTGCAGAACCACGAGATCCAATCTAGAGCCCTGTTCCGGCACTCTGCCGGAGGGGAACACGATCACGGAGGGGTTCATCGTCCTCATTGGTGCCTCTCTGATTATGCGTGAGTAGTTTACCACACACCTACGGGTCTGTATGCAGTAGCTAGATGGCTTCTTCTCCTTTTCAATCTCAATACAATGGCCTCTTGGTGATCTATTTGATGTAATGACTTTTTGCGGTGTGTTTGTTGGGATCCGATGAATTGTGAGTTCATGATCAGATTTGCCTTGATTTAATATCCATTCTTGATTATTATAGCCTCATATTTCTTCTCCATTATTTGGGTTTTGTTTGGCCAACTTGATCTATTTATCTTGCAATGTAAAGAGGTGCCTTGTAATGGGTTCGATCTTGCGGTGTCCTTTCCCAATGACAGAAGGGGCAGCAAGGCACGCATGTATCGTTGCTATTAAGGATAAAAAGATGGGGTCTATTCCTACATGAATAGATCTTGTCTACATCATGTTATCCTTCTTATTGCATTACTCCGATTTTCCATGAACTTAATACACTAGATGCATACTGGATAGCGATCGATGTGTGGAGTAATAGTAGGAGATGCATGCAGGAGTCGGTCTACTAATCTTGGACGTGATGCTTATATACATGATCATTGTCTTGGATATCGTCATAATTAATTTTCTTTTCTATCAATTGCCCAATAGTAATCTGTCTACCCACCACATGCTATTTTCTCGAGAGAAGCCACTAGTGAAATCTACGCCCCCGGGTCTATTTTCCAATCATATACTTTCAGATCTACATTTCTATTTGCCTTTTTCTTTATCTGCAACTTTTTTTCAGATCTATAAACCCAAAAAAATCTTGCTGCATTTTATTTGCATCTTTCAATCTACTACAATATTATCCTATACTTACGTCACTTTTTGGCATCGTTACCTGGAAGGGATTGACAACCCATTTAATGCGCCGGGTTGCAAGTATTTGTTCTTTGTTTGTAGGTACCGTTTACATAGTGTTGCTTGGTTCTCCTACTGGTTTGATTACCTTGGTCTCATCACTGAGGGAAATACCTTACTGTTGCCGTGCCACATCATCCCTTATTCCTGTTGCGGAATGTTGCATGGGAAACAAAAAAAATCCAACGCTCACCAAGATAAATCTAGGAGATGACCTTCTACGAGAAGAGAGATTGGATCTACACACCCTTGTAGATCGCTAAGCGGAAGCGTTAAGAAACACAATTGATGTGGTCAAATGTCTTCGTGACCCAATCACGATCTGTCTCGCGAACTCCGATCTAGCACCGGACGGACGGCACCTCCGTGTTGAACACACATACGACTTGATCATGCCTTCACCTTATCGATCCAACGAGTGATAGTGAAGTAGTAGCTTGACTCCTCCGGCAGCACGACGGCGTGGCGTCGGTGGTGGTGGTGGAATCTCAGCAGAGCTTCAATAAGCACCACAGAGAGGAAGATGGCTACAAGGGAGAGGAAGGCCAGTGCCGTGGCTTGGAGATGTGCCATGTGCACAAGGGTGCGGCTGCCCTCTCTCTGCCTCTCTATATATAGGGGATGGGAGGAGGGGGTGGCGCCCCTAGGGTTTCCCCTAGGGGGCAGTGGCCAGGGCAGATGGGATCTTTGCCCCCCAAGCCGGGTGGAGGGAACCCTAGAGGGGGCGCCCCACTTCTCCTGGCATCGTAGGATAGGGTGAGGGGGTTTGCACAGCCCCTTAGTGGGCTGATTTGTCCCTGCCCTTGGCCGATGAGGGCCCCCAACACTTGATGGGGCCCCCAAAACACCTTTCGGTCATGCTGATCATCACCTGGTACCCCCGAAACACTTCCGGACTCCCATTCCATCCGTCCAATATATCAATCTTCACCTCCGGATCATTGTAACATCCCAATTTAAAATTTGGATGTTATTAATTAGATCATTCATATGCATTCATATTTTGGTGCTGTTCTGAGTTTATTCGGTTGTAGATCCAAGAAAAAACCTTAAACAACCAAAGGACCAATAGAGACAATTGTTTTTTTTCGCAAATTTCATTTTTGAATTTATCCAAATTTGAAAAGTGGATCAAATTTGATTTCAACAAATTCTTTCCTATTGTTTAAATAAAGAGAAATATTGGGAAAACGAATTTGGAAGTCAAATTATTTTATTTGCAATTTTATTTGGCTGCATTTTATTAATTAGGGAAAAATAAATTTTCGGAAAATTGCATTTAGCCAGAAAAATTTCCACATTGTCCCAAATATTAGGAGGGGATGGTGAAAATTATTTCTGGATTTTTTAGGCTTTTATTTTATTTTATTTGGATTTTTCTTCGCGGCGCTATGTAAAAAAAAGGTCGGACCGACTCGGCCGAAGCCCATCCCGCGCCGCCACCGCCTCTCCCCACCGTGGCCGAGCCGGACTCCCGCCGGAGTCTGAGCTACTGCCGCCTCCGGCTGGCCCCTTGAATAAGTAAGGGCCAGACCCCCCCTTTATAAGGCCGCCCCGCCGCTGCTGCCGCCTCCATCAAGCCCGCGAGCCCCCGCCGCCGCCATCCCGCAGCGTCGCCGCCCGCTGCCGCACCCGCGCTGCCGAGCTGCCGCCGGACGCCACCATCGCACCGCCACCCGCCGGAGCTCTGCCTCCCCAAACCTGACCCACCGCCCGACCCGACCTGTGATCCGCTTGAACCGGTAAGACCGATCCGATTTTGTCGGTTTTTATTTCGTTTTTTTTAGAAAAAACCTAGATCATTTTTTTAGAAAACCTAGATATGTTTTTTAGGGCTTAGTTATTTAGTGAACGTCCACTGTTTAGGTTTAGAAAATGAACTTTCGTTATTTAGTCTCTTCTTTTTCTGTTAGTTTTAGTTAGGGGCCTGTCCGTGATTAAAGTTTTTTCATATTAGTCCCCAATCTTAAAACTATCGTTACTTTGTACTCGTTAGCCGGAATTAGATGAAACGAACGCCAATCTCTTTGTTGCGATCTCATCTATCCTATAACCCAACTCAAACATAATTTCGAAATATTTAAAATTTGGTTCAAGCCGATTTGAATTTGAATCTTCTTTTGATCGTAACTTGAGTTTCGTAACTCCGTTTGAGTTGATTCTTTTTGCAAATCAAAGCTCTTGACCTAAAATTTCTGATAAGGCCAAATCCACTTAATTTTGGTACTGTTAGAAATTGTTTTATGTTGGAAGATTTATCTGCTTGTTTCGGAGTTTTTCGAGATCTGTTCTTCATTTTTGTTGCATGATTGCTTATGTATGCTATTGTTTGATTGCGATAGAATTTTCGAAGTGTGAAGCTTGCTAGAACAAGTATCTAGGTTTCCACGATCATCAGTAAGGCAAGTTCATACTTTGATCATACTTTTCAATACCCAGTTTTTTACTTGCATTAGTTATACCCTCAAAGATTTGCATGAGTAGGACTTGGATACTGGTGGTATTGCTGAGTAGTTTGTGAGGTAGGAACCTAATGACTTGAGGTCAACCCGGAGAATATACATTTTGTTACTTATTTCTTAGCCATGCTCATATACGTGGATTAGTATGTGAGATTCATGAATGTTGCGAGAGTAATAACAACTAAGGGAAAGTTTAAGGTGGCAACTTTAATACACATCTGGGTGGATTGGTAGCAGGGCACTTGGAGAATCCTGTGTTGTCCTAGGATATCCCGGAGGAACCGTGTGATCATCCTATGGAATGCCTCCCATGCTCGAAGGGTTCATATATCATTCATGCCTAGAAATTTTCGTGTGCAGCCACAAGCCATTATGGGCTCTGGCATAGTTGAATATGTTGTGTGAACTCTTTCTGTGGTGGACAAGCATATGTAGGGGAAAGTAGGTGTACCGGTCTACCCAGAGTAAAGAGTGAATACTTCTGAAAGGCTATGTCTCAATCTTCCAATCATGGATGCGGTCGAGTCTTGTGGGGAAAATTGCGCAAATCTGTGCAGAGTGTACAATCTATTCATGAGTAGCCATGTCCTTGGTTATGGACATCTTGAGTATCCTGGTATTTTAATATTGACTGATCTCATCACTCTATTAGTTAACTTGTTGGGTTATTTAATGACACTGTGGATTTTGGGACCGAGATGGAGGAACTGTTGGGGAACGTAGTATTTCAAAAATTTCCTACGATCACGCAAGATCTATCTACTAGATGCATAGCGACGAGAGGGAAGAGTGTGTCTACGTACCCTCGTAGACCGAAAGCGGAAGCATCTAGTGACGCGGTTGATGTAGTCGAACGTCTTCGCGATCCAACCGATCAAGCACCAAACGTACGGCACCTCCGCGTTCAGCACACGTTCAGCTCGATGACGTCCCACGAGCTCTTCATCCAGTAGAGCTTCACGGGAGAGTTTCGTCAGCACGACGGCGTGGTGACGGAGATGATGAAGCTACCGGCGCAGGGCTTCGCCTAAGCACTGCAACGGTACAACCGAGGTGTGTTTGTGTGGAGGGGGGCACCGCACACGGCTAGTATAATGTTTCTTGTGTCTCTTTGGGTGCCCCCCTGCCCCTGCTACTTCTCGAGCTTGCGTTGTATCCCCTCGAAGAGGAAAGGAAGATGCAGCACAGTAGCGTAAGTATTTCCCTCAGTTTTTGAGAACCAAGGTATCAATGTAGTAGGAGACCACGCACGAGTCCCTCGCACCTGCACAAACAAATAAGAACTTCGCAACCAACGCGATAAGGGGTTGTCAATCCCTTTACGGTCACTTACAAAAGTGAGATCTGATAGAGATGATAGTTTATATTTTTGGTATTTTTGTTTATAAGTACAGATAGTAAAAGCGGAAAAAGTAAAGTAAATTGTAGATTGATATGTTGAGAATAGACCCGGGGCCATAGTTTTATCTAGTGGCTTCTCTCATGATAGAGATATTCTATGACGGGTAAACAAATTATTGTCGAGCAATTGATAGAAAAGTAAATAATTATGAGACTATCTAGGCATGATCATTATATATAGGCATCACGTCTGAGATAAGTTGTCGGGGAAACTGATCACCCACGAACACCTATGGGGACGGAGCCCCTTTTCGGTACGGCAGGGGGCGGAGATCGCACAAAGAGTAGATCGAGGCGAGGCACACGAGCAGTTTACCCAGGTTCGGGCCGCGCGGATACGTAAAACCCTACTCCTGCTTTGGTTTGTATTGAGTTCTTGACTCGGGAGCGCTGGAAGCTACAGTACACTTCAGCGGCTAACAAGACCGAGCGTGAGAGTGTTCGAATGTCTAACCCCTTTCTACGTTGCGCATGGGCCTCCTTTTATAGGCTTAAGCGGTCACCGACCGGTGGCAACGCAGTGGAGGGTAAAAATGGAAAAAGTGTGGTAGTTGGTACAGTGCATCGCACCTAACCCTGACGGCAGGGGACAAGGGCATTAAATGCCCATCGCCGTCGCCCAAACAGTGCAAAAAGGGCCGTCAGGGGCGCCACCGTTCGCCACGATGGCCTCCTTGTCAGCACCGCTTGCCACCGTGTACCCCTGGCTGCATAGCGTCCCGCCACGTACGCCTGGAAAAGGTCCCAGAGCGACACGTGGGTGGATGCGCTGGAGCGCGGGTACTGAGTGGAAGCTTGCCGCGGCAAGCGCCTTGTCGCGGTCGCTATCTTGTCGCTTCCGGGAGCTTGCCGCTCACCGGGCCTTGCTGGGACGCGTGGCGCGTCACGGCAAGTTTCTTGAGATGCCTTGGTTGGCCTTCCCGGCAAGCTCCTCTTGCCAGGGTCTTGCGCCTTGAGTAGTCTTGTGCCTTGAGTGGCCTTCCCGGCAAGCTCCTCGCGCCGGGGCCTTGTATCCTTGGCTTGGATACTTTGTTCTTGAATGGCTCCAAACGAACCATAGAAGACCCTGGCGATCACCCGGCTAGCCTTGCCGCGGGACGCTGCGACTGCCCGTGCACAAGTTCGGGATACTAAGGGTACCCCTACTTTAGTACACCGACAGGAGCCCCCGGACCTGGGCCATACACGGTGCCGAGCGCTGTTGGGCCAGGCCCAAAACAGTGCATGGGCACGCGCGGCCTAGTTCTCGCCGTATCTTTCTCCGTATCCGCCGCGCCCTCCCCTAATGGCACGCGTCGATTGCGGCGTCGTGGGAGAGATCGTGGGCTGTTTCTTTATTCGGAAATGCGGAACGTCCGCCCCCTCCCCCCTTATAAGTAGGGGAAACAGGGGCAGTTCGTCCATCCGCCCGTTGCTTCTTCGATCTTGAGAACCTCCGCCGCTCCCCTTCCTCCCAAAGCTTGAAAGAGAGCAGCGCTCCGCCCCCCTATCGCCACCAGCACCACCAGCGCCGTCGACCTCCCTCACCACTTCCGCCATGGCTCCGAAAGGCGAGAAGGGGAAGACCGCGAAGTCGGCCGAGGCGCTGCGGCTCGTGGCGCTGAGAAAGAAGTGGGCCGTCTTCCCCCCCAAGCTTGCCGCGAGGAAACTGAGGGAGAACTTCTACCTCTTTTGGTCGGGGGAGACGCGGGCGCATCCGCGCACCAAGGTATTCCCAGCCATCGCTTGCAACATGTATCCGAATGGATACGCTTTCTTCGCCTTGTTCTTCTACTGCGGGCTCTACCCGCCTTTCTCTGAATTCTTCTGCGACATCATGAACACCTACGGGTTCCACCTCCTTGACTTCACCCCCAACGCCGTTCTGACCATGGCAGTTTTCGCCCATCTGTGCGAAAACTTTGTCGGAGTCCATCCCAATGTAGCCCTCTTCCGCCACTACTTCACGCCCCGAGTTGAGAGAGGAGAGCCTTTGTCTGGCGGCGTCTCCTGGATCTCGAGGACGCACAAGAAGGAAGCTTATCTGGAGGGAGAGCTCCGCGGCAAATGGTATGAATGGAGAGCAGACTGGTGTTGGATTGTAGAGGAGAACCCGCAGCCATTCACTGCCCGGCGCCAAGCCCCAGTAGTACGTGGCGACGACTGGAGCGACTTGGCCCCGGAAGACAGTAGATTGAAGATTGCCACTGCCCGGATCCTTCGCCTCAGGCGCGCCAAGCTCACTGTAGGCACAGTTGGCGCAGACTTTCTCCGCCGCCGCATCGCCCCCTGCAGGAGAGGAAGAGGCCCGCCTGGGAGTTCGAGAACGCGGCAGATATCATGAGGCTGCGCCCGGGCCTCAACTTCAATTTCACTGTCCTGGAGCTTAACAGGATGCTCCAGGAGCTGTTCAAGTATGACCCCGATCATCCCGAGGTCTTCAGGTTGCCGCAAGGCGTCGTTCCGTTGTGCAATAACTCCGCGCTCAGCCGCATCCGCGCAATGATGCCGCTGTGCGACTCGCACGGGATCGACCCAACTTGTCAAGAGCCTGCCGATGAAGCCGTGCAGGAGTTCTTCGACAACTTGGAGGAAACGCCGATTTGCGCTGACGAGAAGAAGGGCCTCACCCGCGACACCATCGACAAGGAGATGGTGTACATCGCCACCAGGCTGGAGGAGGCGGCGGCAGCTGCGGCCGCGGGCGAGTTCGGGTACACCGTGGAGGAGGCGGAGGCAGCGGAGGCGGCAAGCCTTGCCGAGCGGGAGGAGTTCCTTGGCGCGGGAAAGGCTGCCGGCGAGGGAGAGCCTGCCGGGCAAGATGCCGAGTCGAGCGAGCCCGCCGAGCAGGGTGGCGAGTCGAGTGAGCCTGCCGAGGATACGGGCGGCTCGCTGGGGATCGGCTCCTCTTCCTCCTCATCTTCAGGAAGCTCGCCGCCGCGAGCAGAGCCTCCAGCTCCACCAAGGAGGCGTCTCCGCAAGGCCGGGGACGTGGCAGAGCGGCAGACAGGTCAACAGCCGCCGCGCCGCGTGACACGCTCCACCGCGGCAAGCAAGGTTGCCGCGGGAGTGCCTCGTGCTTCTGCAGCAATTGGAGCGGGATCTTCCGGGACCGCCACTTCTGCTCCTGCCTCTCCTCACGCCACGGCGGCAGCCGGAGCGGGGTCGTCTCAGACAACCACCACTGCTCCCGCCAAGCGGCCAAGGGAGCCTACTCCTCCTCCCCCTCGCGCCGGGGCGCGTGAGCCAGACTTTGACTTCTCTGCGCTCAGCTCCGACGAGGAAGAAGAAGAGTAAGGCTTTGTTGTTCTTGTATTTCTTCAATTTTCTGCTGTTTTGTCTTGTGTCTCTTTTGCCTCACTCTGAACCTGTTCCTTTTTTCAGAACTCTGGCCCAGAGGGCGGCAAAGAGAGCCAAGGTCCCGGTGATTGTCACCGAGGACGAGCCTGCCGCGACAGCAGGGGGTGCGCCTGTGACAAACTTGCCGGACCCGGCAACTGATCTTCAGAGCAGCCCCCAGCGCAGCCCCCATCGTAAGTGTGTGATTCACTTTCTGCTGATAGGCGCGCGTGGGTGTTCTATCTTTGCTGACACTTGCTTGTTGATTTGTGTAGGAGCAGAGCAGACACACCAGGAGCGCCCGGAGACCGCCCCCGTCGTGCCACCTGCTTCAACCACGCAGCTAAGGGAAAGTTCCCCGGCAAGGGTCTCCCCGGCAAGGGAGAGCTCTCCGCCAAGGGCGAATTCTCCGCCAAGGGCAAGTTCTCCGGCGAGGGACAGCACCAGCGGCCCTCCACCGGCGGAGACCATGACTACGCCGCCAAGGGAGAGCTCCCCGGCGAGGGACACCGTCGAGGAGCCGGCTCGCGCAGGTAATCTTCTTGCTTCAAAAACTCCCCTTGGGCTTTTCTTCTTTTGATTCTTCTTTTTTGGATATTTTCTTGACTGTTTTCCTCCCCTTTCCTTCCGTCAGATCCATCTGCTGCGGAGCCTATGGAGACGGAGGCTGCTGTTGAGGAGGATATGCGCGGCAACACCGGCGACGCCGCTGCCACCGAAGGAGCGGCCGGTGCTAACGATCCCGCCGACAACGAGGCCGCCAAGGCTGCCGCCGTAGCAACCGGCGAGGGGTCCGGGGATCGCACTGACGGCCCTGAGGCCGCAGGAGCGCCAGGCGCTACGCCGACCGCCAATCCCTCCGCCGCTGCCGCAGCCCCAGGCTCCGAGGAGCCCGAGTCAGGCGCCTACTTGAAGGCCGTCGACGGGGTATTCATCAAGCTCCCCTGGGCGTCGAGCTCCAGGGCGCCGGTCGAAGGAGAAGCCTTCGACAGGGAAGTGCTCGCCTCTGCCGGGCTGACGCTTGTCGACACACCGAGCAGCAGTAGTGGCGAGCCTGAAGAGGAGCGGCTGTTGCGGAAGCTGCTCTCGCTCTATCGCGCCCGGCAGGCCAAGCTGGAGTCCCGTGAAGCGCTGGCCGCCAAGGCGGGAGTCAACATTGAGAAGCGCGCGAAGGAGCTCCGGGCCCTCAACCAGACAGCTCTCCGGTCCTTGGCAGAGGAGCGGGAGCAACTTGCCGAAGAGCAGACGGCCTTCTTCCTCGAGAAGGCCGAAGTCGAAGAGCAGCAGTGGCTTGCCGCCGAGGGGCTGTCCACGCGAGAGGGTGAGCTGGCGCAGCGCAAGGTCAACCTCGACAGCCACGAGGAGGAGCTTGCCGTGCGCGAGCAGTCACTTGGCGGGGCCCTCCAGGAGGCGAAGGACGCTGCCGCAGCTGCCGAGACTGCCAAGAAGGAGTTGGAGACGAGGGTGACACAGCTGGAGGCCGACCTCAAGGCGAGAGGCGAAGAGGTTGCCGCGCTCAAGCTTGAGCGGGAGAAGGACGCCCACAGCCACTCGGAGCTGCAGGTCCGCCTCGCCGAGAAGGGCAAGGAGCTTGTCGCTGCCAAGAACTCCAATGCGGATCTTGAGTTGAAGCTAACCACTTTGACCAAGACGCTGGACGGCGCCAAGGAGCGGGAGGCAGCCCTGAAGGAGGAGGTCATGGCCGAGAAGGCGTTGCTGGAGAGTGCTGTCATCACCGAGAACAACTTCAGGGCGACCGTCGAGCACTGGACGGAAGGTCTTGTGAACGCCGCCGCGGATATCGACAGGGAGCTGGCGCAGCTGGGGGCGGAGTATCTCGGGTACTGATACGTCCAAAACGTATCTATAATTTCTGCTTGCTCCATGCCTCTTTTGTGTGATATTGCTATGATATTTATGCACTTCCATACACTTTTGATCATATTTGGACTAACCTATTAACTCAGTGCACCCCAGTGCCATTTTCTGTTTTCTGCTGTCTTTGTATTTCAGGTTTTCCCATTACGTAAATTGCCAGAAAAATCCCGGGAAAAATATATAAAAACTCAGCGTTCCGGAAGCTTCCATGCGGCCAAAGTAGGGCCAGAGGGGGGCCACCAGGGCTCCAGGCGACCAGAGGGGGCGGCCCCCCTCCTGGCCGCGCCGCCAGGGCGACTGCCCCCCCTGGCCACTTCTGACGCCCCCCTTTGGCATATATTTACACCGCGTCCCGAAACCCTCGAGGACGGAACCCTATTTCGCGATCTCATCTCTGTTCCGCCGCCGCCGCTCTTCCAAGATCGGGAGCACCAGGAGAACTCTTCCCGGCACCCTGCTGGAGGGGAGGATCACCACCGGGAGCTTCTCCACCACCATGGACGCCTCCCGGATGAGTTGTGAGTAGTCTCCCTTGGACCATGGGTCCATGACCAGTAACTATGTGATGTTCTCCTCCCCTCTTTGTTCTTCACCGATTAGACCTCGTGAGCTGCCCTACATGATCGAGGCACATATGTAATCCTTATGCTGTTGCTATGATGAGTTTGCTGGGATCCGATGGATTATGAGATTATGTTCAGATTGTGTGTGAGTAATATATTTGATTTACCTCTTTTATATTTATGTTCTTGAGTAATTCTTGCATGTTCTCCGTTGCTGTTTATTGCTTTGGCCAAGTAGTAGGTAGTAACTCCAAGAGGGAACGTTATGCTTGATTGTGGGTTCATGCCCCTCGATGACTAGCTTGAGTGACAGAAACATGAGTCTAGGGGATGTGCTGTTGCCACAAGGGGGAAGACAACGGTGCATGTACTTGCGGGTGCAAGGATTGTTTACTTTACGCAAAGTTCTTTTAATGTAGTTGTCTGTTGCTTTGAGTTTACACTATGGGTGGGACTCGCAACTTAATACCAGCGAGATGTTCTGGATAGATATTTCAAGGTGGATGATTAGTAGTAGATGCAGATGGATTTCGGTCTACTTGCCTTGGCGTACCGCCCATGCTTTTGAGCATCTACCTTTCTTTGCAGCATAGTTAGCATTGGTTTGCGCACATAATCCTGTCAATTGCCCAGCTGTAATTCGTTTACCTCGCTTAGCTGTTTTATCGTCTTTTGGGAGAGAGACATCACTAGTGAACATCATGGGACCCCGGTCCATATTACCATCACTGATCACACCCATTATTTACTTTCTGTTCTTACTTACTAGTTGCAGTCATACCTATCACTATTATCTCTTGTGTTTGATCCTTTGTAAACGACAAGGCCGGAGGGATTGACAACCTCTCTATACTCGTTGGGAGAAAAGTTATTTGTATCTGTGTGCAGGTCCTGTCAATCGCTAAGTTGCGCCGCTAGCAGTTCACACCTTCTTGTTGACCCTCGGAGTCTCAGGGGATTCGATCCTTGGTATCTTTGCCAAGGGAAAACTACCGCTACACTGCATCTCAAACCTTCCACTTGCGGTAACCAACGAGGGGCGAGAAGCCATCAAGCAAAGTTTTCTGGCGCCGTCGCCGGGGACTCCACTCTTCAAGATAGGGGAGTTGCACGCTATCTTTTACCTTTGCTTTTTTTAGTCTTGTTAGTTTACCTTTCAGTTTTTTGCTTTAGTACCCTTTATCAAAAATCACAAAAATAGTTATCTTGTTTGCTTGCTGCTATGGGTTCCACCGAGAACACCAAGTTGTGTGACTTCACTAGTCATAACAACGATGACTTTATCGGCACGCCCATTACTACACCTGCCACTTCAGCACCTTCTTATGAAATTAAACCTGCTTTACTGAACCTAGTTATGAAAGATCAATTCTCCGATGCTGGAGATGATGCTGCTTTGCACTTAAATAATTTTGTTGAACTCTGTGATATGCAAAAGTACCAAGAAATAGATGGTAATATTGTTTAGCTTAAGCTTTTTCCTTTCTCCTTGAGAGGAGGAGCTAAAATTTGGTTTCAATCTTTGCCTAGAAATAGCATAGATTCTTGGGACAAGTGCAAGGATGCCTTTATTGGGAAGTACTATCCACCTGCTAAAATTATCCAACTAAGGAGTAACATAATGAATTTTAAACAATTGGATAATGAACACGTTGCCCAAGCTTGGGAACGCATGAAATTTCTTGTCAAGAACTGCCCTACTCATGGTTTGACTACTTGGATGGTTATGCAAACTTTTTATACAGGCTTGAACTTTACCTCGCGGAACTTGTTAGATTCGGCCGCGGGAGGAACCTTTATGTCAACTACACTTGGTGCTGCCACGAAGCTTCTCGATGAGATGATGACCAATTATTCCCAATGGCACACCGAACGCGCTCCAACAGGTAGGAAGGTAAACTCTGTCGAGGAGATTTCCTCCCTAAATGAAAAAGTTGACTTGATCATGTATCTACTTTCCAAGCAATCTTCTATTGATCCTCGTGATGTTCCTTTAAATTCTTTGATTGCTCAAGAACAAGTAGATGTGAACTTTATCTCTAGAAACAATTTCAATAACAATGCTTATAGGAGTAATTTTGGTAGCAATCCTAGACCGTTCCCCTCTAATTCCTATGGGAACAACCATGCTTATCCTAGCACCAAGAACTCCACTACTGAACTAGAGATTATGCTTAAAGATTTTATCACTACCCAAAAAGCCTTCAATAAGAGTGTAGAAGAAAAACTAGCCAAACTAGATGATCTCTCTTCGAAGGTAGACAATTTAGACTATGAGGTAGAGTTGCTTAAAATTAGAACTTCCCCTCTTGAGGAGAGGAAGACCACTCCTATGAATGCTATTCAAGTACAAATTAATGAAAACATTAGGATGTTGGCTAAACTTAAAGAGAGATGGGCTAGAGAAAATGAGGAAGAAGATAGAATTAAGAACCTTCCTACCCACCACACTGTTGCTACTATCCAAGTTGTTGAGGATATCCAAACTCTTAGCACCCAATGCACTCCTGGTCCCATTGGACCTATTAATGGTGATGCTATGACGATAGAAACTACCAAACAAGTGAGCCTAAAGGACACCACTACCACTTTACTTGATAGTAGTGACCTTGATTTTGATAATTGCACCCTTACCGAAGTTATTGATTTTCTTCACAAGATGTCTAGAGATCCCCGCACTAGCACGCTTAATCTTGCCTTCACAGAGCATATCACTAATGCTCTCATCAAAGCTAGGGAGGAGAAACTTAGGGTAGAAGCCTCCATGCCTAGAAAGCTAGAAGATGGTTGGGATCCTATGATTAAAATTAAGTTGAATAACTTCTCTTGCTATGCTTTATGTGATGTTGGAGCTAGTACCTCCGTTATGCCCAAAAGAATATATGATATGCTTAAATTGAAACCTTTTGATTCTTGTTCTTTTGGTGTTCGTCTTGTTGATTTTTCCAAAAAGAAACCTTTGGGGAGGATCGACGATGTTCTTATCATTGTCAATGACAATTATGTTCCCGTTGATTTTACTATTATGGATATTGAATGTGAACCTTCTTGTCCAATTATTTTGGGACGTCCTTTTCTTCGCACCATGGGTGCTATCATTGATATGAAATAGGGGAATATAAAATTCCAATTTCCTCTCAAGAAAGGGATGGAACACTTCCCTAGAAATAAGATTAAGTTACCTTTTGAGTCCGTTATACGGGCTAGCTATTCTTTTACTCTTGATAAAACTTGATCTCTTTGCATTATGCCTAGCTTAAAGGCATAAAAGAAAGCGCTTTTGGGAGGCAACCTACAATGAATAAAATTTTATTTTGCTTTTGTTGTGTCTTGATGTTTGTTACTACAGTAGCATCATCATTGTTTCTTTACTTTTTAGCTTTGTGCCGCCTCTGATTGCAAGAAAGTTCAAAAGTTGTGACGTGCTGTCCAGGAAACAGATTATGTCCTTGGACAGAAAAATTCGTATAAAATCACCAGATCATCTTTTTGGTCTGAATTTTTTCGACAGCGTGCTCTATACAATTGGCTTTTGGGCGTCTGTTCTGAGTTTTTTGATTTGAGTTGCAGAAGTGCCCCGAAAGAATTATTTACTACCTGATGGTGTGTTTTTCACAGATTCTGTCCTGTTTTGCCTTTCCTTCGTTTTGCAAACCTTGAGCTTGCTTTTTCTTTGCAAAAACCTTTTGGCAATATTGAGAAACAGTAGACCTTCAAGATTATCTTTATTTCCAGCAAGGAAAAATTATTTTATCATGGGTATTAACCTCGCTAATCAGATTATGATGAGTTATGTATGAAGGGAGTTTTCAAGTGTGCGAGGGAAGATGATAAAAAGATTCAGGGGTGTCAAACGCTCAAGCTTGGGGATGCCCCCGTGCACCCCCAAGAAATATTCAAGAAGACTCAAGCGTCTAAGCTTGGGGATGCCCCCGTGCATCCACTTCTCCATCAATAATTATCAGTTCGTCTTTCGTTCCACTATATTTTAATCACTTCATGTGTTATGTGCTATGCTTGGAGCGTCTTGCTTTTAGTTTCCTTTTTAGTTTTCTTTAGCTTTGCTTGCTTTTCATAACAAGTTGGAACCCATCTTTCTTTGTGTGGGAGAGAAACACGCTCCACTTCAACCTAGAACATAACATAGAATTTTCATGTTTATCTTTGCTGTGTATGTTCTTTGTCTTTCAATAGCTACTGTCATGTTTAGCTCTTAGTTTTCATGCTTTTCTTTTTAAAGAGCTTTTGTTTAGTTGGTTGCTGGAACTCTCTTGAGTTATCATGCTTATCTTGTTAAGAGAGTTGAATTCTGTTGCACTGGTTGATACGTCTATGATAAAAATGCTATGTGCATAATGGTGCTTAGTAGTTCATGTTTTCTTATGGTTAGTCTCAAATAGCTGGGGGGTTCTTAATGTGTTATTGAAGTACCAACATGATTTGTTTGCCTATGATGTGGTATGGTTTAGTGATATCTTCCTCCAAGAATTTATTTTGATTGACTTGGCATATGCTCACGCATATTTAAGACTGTAAAGAAAGTCTATCAAGCCTTGATGATCTTTGATTTCTGAGTAGCGATATAACTTCCATGCCTGATTCAATGTTTCTTTGTCGCTCTGCATGATTATGACTGTCATTGCTCTCTTAGTTGGTCGCTCCTAGTCTTTTGCTAACCTTCGCCTGTACTAAGCAGACTGACTGCTTGTGCATCCAAAATCCTTTAAACCAGTTATGCCATATGAGTCCACCATACCTTCCTATACATGGTATTTACTTGCCATTCCTAACGAAGACTTTCGTGTACCATCTCGAAATTAATCAAAAAAGCATTTCTCTTTTGTGCCTCTGTTTTAGCTCATGAGGAAGTAGTAGTTAATTCATGATCTTTTTAAGTTGGACAAGCTTCACCCCGGGATTGCATGTCTAATGTGCAAACCCCTAATATGAGAAGGAACTGGCAAAGAGTGCGCCCGGCTCATTAAAAAATATACAACGAACAAACCCTCCTTCACGCTTTGTTCATGAGAAATCAGAAAACTTTGGCAGTGATAAACGAAGGAGATTAAGAGGATGTGATCGTCCTCGTGCGGGAGCCGTTCCTCGAAACTTGTCCAGCCCGAGAAGTAATTGAGTTATCTACTAGCATTCGTTGACGAAATATGCCTATTCCAAAAAAATAATTTTACCTCTGTTTTTAAAAACCAAGAGCTCTGGTACATGTTTAATTTTTGTTTCCGACCACGGGTTTTCAACCTTGCCATCAAAAGCCACGGTTCGAGAGTCTCCACCTTCTTTAAAGCACCAACTATTGAGAGCATGATTGTCATTCTGAGTGTAATGTGCATTGTCCCAAAGTACCATTGTCTTCTGCATGACTATGATATCGTTTATTCTGAAATCATTGTATCTAGTCGTCATTTAAAACTTCGGAGGTGCCCCTGCATCTATGTTTTGCTTCACTAAAGGGGGCAAGCAAGGTATCACTTTGTCATGTTTGCACACCATGCTCACTACAAATCTATTGAGTGTTTCAGTATCATATTGTAAAACTTTCAGTTCTTTGTGATATTCTCATGAGGCAACTTAATTACTACAGATTCATTGTCTGAGTAAGCATTTGTCATGTGACTGTGAAAAGTTCTTATATGGTTAATAGCATGTCACCACAGAAATTATGCTTGTTATCATTTACCTACTCGAGGACGAGCAGGAATTAAGCTTGGGGATGTTGATACGTCCAAAACGTATCTATAATTTCTGCTTTCTCCATGCCTCTTTTGTGTGATATTGCTATGATATTTATGCACTTCCATACACTTTTGATCATATTTGGACTAACCTATTAACTCAGTGCACCCCAGTGCCAGTTTCTGTTTTCTGCTGTTTTTGTATTCCAGGTTTTCCCATTACGTAAATTGCCAGAAAAATCCCGGGAAAAATATATAAAAAATCAGTGTTCCGGAAGCTTCCATGCAGCCAAAGTAAGGCCAGAGGGGGGCCACCAGGGCTCCAGGCGACCAGAGGGGGCGGCCCCCCTCCTAGCCGCGCCGCCAGGGCGCCTGGGCCCCCCTGGCCTCTTCTGACGCCCCCCTTTGGCATATATTTACACCGCGTCCCGAAACCCTCAAGGACGGAACCCTTTTTCGCGATCTCACCTCTGTTCCGCCGCCGCTGCGCTTCCAAGATCGGGAGCACCAGGAGAACTCTTCCCGGCACCCTGCCGGAGGGGAGGATCACCACCGGGAGCTTGTCCACTACCATGGACGCCTCCCGGATGAGTTGTGAGTAGTCTCCCTTGGACCATGGGTCCATGACCAGTAGCTATGTGATGTTCTCCTCCCCTCTTTGTTCTTCACCGATTAGACCTCGTGAGCTGCCCTACATGATCGAGGCACATATGTAATCCTTATGCTATTGCTATGATGAGTTTGCTGGGATCCGATAGATTATGAGATTATGTTCAGATTGTGTGTGAGTAATATATTTGATTTACCTCTTTTATATTTATGTTCTTGAGTAATTCTTGCATGTTCTCCGTTGCTGTTTATTGCTTTGGCCAAGTAGTAGGTAGTAACTCCAAGAGGAAACGTTATGCTTGATTGTGGGTTCATGCCCCTCGATGACTAGCTTGAGTGACAGAAACATGAGTCTAGGGGATGTGCTGTTGCCACAAGGGGGAAAACAACGGTGCTTGTACTTGCGGGTGCAAGGATTGTTTACTTTACGCAAAGTTCTTTTAATGCATTTGTTTGTTGCTTTGAGTTTACACTATGGGTGGGACTCGCAACTTAATACCAGCGAGATGTTCTGGATAGATATCTCAAGGTGGATGATTAGTAGTAGATGCAGATGGATTTCGGTCTACTTGCCTTGGCGTACCGCCCATGCTTTTGAGCCTCTACCTTTCTTTGCAGGATAGTTAGCATTGGTTTGCACTAATAATCCTCTCAATTGCCCAGCTGTAATTTGTTTACCTCGCTTAGCTGTTTTATCGTCTTTTGGGAGAGAGACATCACTAGTGAACATCATGGGACCCCGGTCCATATTACCATCACTGATCACACTCGTTATTTATTTTCTGTTCTTACTTACTAGTTGCAGTCATACCTATCACTATTATCTCTTGCGTTTGATCCTTTGTAAACGACAAGGCCGAAGGGATTGACAACCTCTCTGTACTCGTTGGGAGCAAAGTTATTTGTATCTGTGTGCAGGTCCTGTCAATCGCTAAGTTGCGCCGCTAGCAGTTGACACCTTCTTGTTGACCCTCGGAGTCTCAGGGGATTCGATCCTTGGAATCTTTGCCAAGGGAAAACTACCGCTACGCTGCATCTCAAACCTTCCACTTGGGGTAACCAACGAGGGGCGAGAATCCATCAGGTACTCCTCCGACGAGAATCTCCACCCCAACGCCAAGCTCACCCTATTCTTCAGAGGCGTGGCGACGGCCCTCCAGCAGCTCCGGGAAAGGATCCCAAAGCAACTGGCGGACGAGTCGCGCAAGCTCTGCGCGGGAGCCCTTCATAAGGTGCTGATGAAGGTGGCCTTCCGCAACCCAGGCCTCAACCTCACCAACGTCCTCAAGAGCTTGCCGTCGGACGCTGATCTGGAGGCGCTCAAGGCCCTTGTCGCACCTATCGTGGACAAGGTGAGCGGCATCAAGAGGGTCAAGGGCGGTCGCGCGGATTAGGCTGCCCATTTTCTTCTTTCCTTGTCGCTGTTAGTCATGTTATGAAAAACAGTCTATTAGAGCTGCGACAAGCTATTTTGTAATATAACTTTATTTTCGGTAGTAATTGCAATGTTATTTCCTTCACTTGTTCCCTTGCTTTGTATGTTTCTGCCCTACGCTCTTTAGGGAACTTGCCGGTGCGGGCACCTTAGCTGCGAGCGCTGAGTGCGGAACGTCAGCAGCCTGCTGGCGGTGCCGCTACCGACAAGAAACCTTGTCGCAACTAGTTGCAGCACACTTAAGTTGTTGAGCGTGCTCGAAAATAAGGTAAGGGCGCGACACTAGTCGCAACACACTTAAACTGTTGAGCTGACTCGAAACAAAGTAAGGGCGCAACTAGCTACGAGTTGGTTCCTCCACGCACAGGTTTTCCATACAAAGCGCGGTCGTTCAAGGAAGATAACTTAAAAATTTAAAAATTTGATTGCTCAAACTTTGGCAACTTAGCTTTTGTGTTGTTTGCTTCCCGGCAAGGCGAAACTCTCTTGGACGACGCCTGGTCCATACCACTGTCTTCTCCTGCCCCCAGCAAACTTATGCGCGAGGGGAACCTTCCTTTCCTTGAGAAAAAAAAGAAGGAAGAGAAAATACAGATATGGTGCCTTTGGGCTCGTTATTGCTTACCGGGGGTAGGTGCTGCACAAAGTGTCAGATAACGCATGCAAGAAATGACAAGATGTGCAAGACACATGAGCTTTACTGATGCACGGGGTCTGCGCCCGGCTTTGTACAAAGGATTACATGCAACAGTGGCAAGACTTGTACAAAAGCTGGTTGCCGGAGCGGATCACGACAACCGCGCCTTACGGGTAAAACTTACGAAGATGCTCAATGTTCCAGGAGTTGCTCACCGGAAAGCCATCTTCGGTCTCAAGGCGGACAGCGCCAGGCCTAGTGACTCGTTTCACCCGATAAGGACCTTCCCACTTCGGCGTCAACTTGTTGGAATTCTTGGCGGACTGAACGCGCCGAAGAACAAGGTCGCCTTCCTCGAGACTTCTGGCGTTAACTTTGCGGCTATGGTAGCGGCGCAAAGCTTGCTGGTAGCGAGCAGCTGGTACAGCAGCCTGAAGACGGTCTTCCTCAAGGAGCAGCGCGTCATCTTGTCGCAGCTGCTCTTGCTCGAGCTCATCATAAGCGAGCACTCGAGGTGACCCGTATACGAGTTCCGTGGGGAGAACTGCCTCTGCTCCATAGACTAGAGCGAAAGGTGTCTGTCCAGTGGCTGGATTTGGCGTCATCCTGATCGACCAAAGAGCCGCCGGCAGCTCCTCGATCCAGTTCCTACCGCACTTGTGCAGCCTGTCGAAAGTTTTGGTCTTGAGTCCACGCAACACTGCAACATTTGCCCTCTCCGCTTGACCGTTGCTTCTTGGGTGAGCAACAGAAGCGAAGCAGACCTTGGCGCCAAGATCTTGGACGTATTGCATAAAGGTGTGGCTCGTGAATTGCGTACCGTTATCGGTGATGATCCTGTTAGGGATGCCGAAACGGCAAACAATCGACCTGAAGAACTTGACTGCTGACTGTGCGGTCACCTTCCTCACTGGCTCTACTTCCGGCCACTTTGTGAACTTGTCGATTGCAACGTACAAGTACTCAAAGCCCCCGGCTGTGCGGGGAAAGGGGCCGAGGATGTCGAGCCCCCAGACCGAAAATGGCCAGGATAAAGGGATCGTCTGGAGAGCTTGAGCTGGCTGGTGTATCTGCTTGGAATGGAACTGGCATGCTTCACACTTGGTTACTTGTGCAGTTGCATCCTGGAGGGCTTCCGGCCAAAAGAAACCTTGCCGGAATGCTTTGCCGGCAAGTGCTCTTGCGCCAATGTGGTGACCACATATGCCTCCATGTATCTCTGCCAACAGCTTTTGTCCATCTTCCCGGTGAATACACTTCAATTTCACACCGTTGAGTCTTCTTCTGTACAGTGTGTTGTCGACAAACTGGTACATACTTGACTGTCGGGCTACTCTTTCCGCTTCTTCTTGCTCTTCGGGAAGTTCTCCTGTCTGAAGAAAACGGACAATCTGCTGTGCCCATGTTGGAGCCTGTGGCTCGACAGCAAGGACTAAAGGCACATCTGCTGCTGCGGGAACATCCGCTTCTACGGCGAGACCCTGAGGTTCAGCCGGAGCTTGATGTTCCTCGGCAAGCTTGCCGGAGCAAAACTTGTCGGGAGCGTCTGCTTCAACGGAACAAACCCTAGGGCTCGCCGGAGCAGACTGCTCCTCAGCACTCTTGGCGTTGATCTTGGGGACCTTCTTAGCGGCGGCTTCGGGAAGCTCTGCCGGAAGATAGTCATCGGAAATCAACTTCCTCTTCTTGCTCTGTCCAGTCGATGGTGTTACGGATGGTTGAGTCAGCTTGAGCACAAAGATCCCTGGTTCCACAGGTAACTTAACTGCGGCACACTTTGACAGGTTGTCGGCGATGTCGTTCTGAGCTCTTGGTACATGCTCCATCTATAGGCCGTCAAAGTGCTCTTCAAGCTTTCTCACTTCATCGACGTAAACTTCCATTAACAGACTCTGGTAATTCTTGTTTACTTGGCGGACGACAAGCTGCGAGTCACCCCTGACAATAAGCTTCTTGATCCCAAGGTCTGCCGCGATCCTAAGACCGGCAAGCAAACCCTCATACTCTGCAGTATTGTTTGTTGCTTGCTCCTTGGGAAAGTGCATCTGGACCACGTACTTGAGGTGCTCTCCGGTGGGTGCGACAAGCAGCACGCCAGCACCGGCGCCTTGCAGCGAGAAGGCACCATCAAAGTACATTATCCACTCTTTGCTTGCTTCCTTGGCGGGGATGCTCGTTTCTGGAATCTCTTCGTCTGGTGTCGGCGTCCACTCCGCTATGAATTCTGCCAATGCTTTGCTTTGGATAGTTGAAGTGCTTTCAAACTTGAGGCCAAAGCTTGACAGTTCCAGTGCCCACTCAACAATCCTGCCTGTTTGTCAGGACCCCGATCCTAAGTCACACCGATCTAGCTGTAACACGTCATATCACTTTGCGGCCTCACGCACGGTAACCCCACGGGTGCCACCTTACCTGGCCCGGGACCGTTTGCGCATTTTGGCACACGTATATGACAGTGTCGCTAGCATCCATATGACAGAGAACCTGGGCCGACATGGCTAGTTATAAACCAAAAGTGGCACTAAATTATAGAGACATGCATCCATGACCTAGCAACGAACGTGTCGGTCATCAACGTATGAACCCAAGTCATAGCAAGCTACATGGACTTAAAGGAACAACGCGTGACATTTCCCCTAAGGGACAGACACAGGAACGAAGAAGGACACATGCCGGCCAGCCTACGTGTTCCGAGCAGTAGCAAGCTACCAAGGCTCATTGGAGACACTAGGAGGCATTTCCCTGTAAGATAGGCTACCAAAGAAAAACAACTAGGTGTCGGATCCCTCACATACCAAGCATTTCAATCATACACGCAATATGCTCAACATGTGCAAATACAACATTGCATCACAACAGAACTCTATGACTCAAAGTACTTTATTTAAAAGGCTCCAAGAGCCATACATAACATATCCATACAGGTAGGGGTCACATGACCCAACACTCAAGTCATACAGTCATACAAGCACAAGCGGAAGCTACATGTCTGAGTATAGACAACTTAGAAAATAAAACAGGCTTGGTGTAGCCTGACTATCTACAAGGCCCTTCACAAGCTCCAGATCTCCGTCTGGGTGTCAAGCTACTCGTCGACGTCAACGTCTATGTAGAACCCATCAGCAAGGGCAGGGTTCTCCTCTGCAACAGTTATTACGCAAACATGAGTACAAAGGTACTCAACAAGTCTTACCACAGAACCTATCATACATGCAACATTATCAAAGGGGGTAGTGGAGTTCATAGCAGAATGCCAGCTTTGACCTTGGCTAACCTATACTACAACTCTCAACAGACTGCAAGATGTTATTACGAACACGAGTCCTCTACTCACCACATCAATACACTACCGAGGATCCTCTTCCGTCATCCTACGGAAGGGCCTTCCACGACACTCACACTTATCTTGAGGCTTTTAGTAGTATTCATCAACTTGTCTATGAACTGTAAGAGCAACCAAGTTGTCCGTACCGCGAACAACGGCTATTCGAATAGTTTGATAACCCTGCAGGGGTGTACTTCTTCACACATGTTTTCACCACTTAGCGTCTGCACACGACATGTGCTCGGCAGACTTCAAGCGAAAGCCGACGTGGGTGTAGACCACGACCTAACCAACCACTCAAGTCTCTCGTCCAGGTTTATCGCCTATTTGGGTTCCATCCGTGGGGAGATCCGGCCGGGGTGTCGCTAACGGCCCCAAACGATGTGTACAGGGTTCCCGAGTCACCAAACGGGCAACCGGTACACCGTGCCACGTACCTGTCGCATCACAGCCCACCCCGAGGGTCAGCGCTGTGCACGACCTCGAGTAAGCAATAAACACCAGAAACTAGTTGCAACTCCTGGACAGAGTACAAGGGCAGTCAATAAGTCGAGCGGGGTCATATTTCAGGGCCCAATGTGTGGTAGTAACTGTAACTTGAATCACACACACAGATCTCGGGTCCTATGGACGATTCCAATGAAACAACCCACCATGTACTCCTACATGGCCTTTCATCGATACCTTTACCAAGCGTGTTCCACACTTCCCTCTCTTTATCGGTATGATCATTTCACTCTGATCCATCACCCAGATGAACCAGACCAGACACAACTCTAAGCATAGCAGGCAACATAAACAAATAGCATGGTCGATCACACATCACATGGCTCAATCAAATCCTACACATGCTAGTGGGTTTCAACTATTTACTGTGGCAATGACAGGTCATGCAAGGGATAGGGTTCAACTACCTCAGCAAGTAGCAGTTCACACGCTGTTGCCTTAATGCAGTAAAAGAGAGCAGGAGCGAGAAGATTGGGTTTGTATCAGAATGATCAATGATTGCTTGCCTGACAAGGTAGTTGTCGGGTACTGCTCTTCAACTGGATACGCAGCAGTATCCTCGGGAGCAGGACCTAACACAGAGAATACCGGCGATACAATCATTAACAAACAAATGCAACAATATGATGCATGCTCATGACATGGCAAGATGCATGTGTGTTGGCTAATGCAACTAAAACCAGAAGGGTTTGAGCTTATTTGAATCAAAGATTCAAATTGAAGTTCAAACTATTATTTAAATAAGTGCATTATCATTTTTTTGATATATACAGCAAGTTAACTTGTTCAAACATGCATGAAACCAGTGCCATTGGAAAGATTGGATTTTTCTGATCATTTTTCATATATAAATCTTTTCCATCTGAGCTATGGTTGATTTTATATGATTTTTAGAAGTTTTGGGTATTTTCTGGAATTTCCTGAATTATTTTTAATCTAAAAATCCCAGAAAAACCTTTACTGCGTCAGCATGACATCATGCTGACGTCAGTCAGTCAACAGGAGCTAGTCCAAGTCAAACATGACATGTGGGCCATGCATGTCAGTGTCACAGCTAATTAACTAAGTTAATTAGAGTTAAAATAAAACTAATTAGCTGTCAGTGGGGCCTGGGCCCACGGGTCAGTGACTAAGCTAATTAACTAATTAAATTAACAGAAACTTAATTATACTAACTAATTAGCAAAAGGTGGCCCACACGTTAGTGACCCAGGGGTAGTCAACCCCCTGGTCAAACAGGTCAAACCCGCCGGCGACGTGACGCCGGCGAGGCCAAGTACGGCGACGTGCTTCGGAAATTGTCTACGGGGCACGGCTCGAGCTGCGGCTAGGCGCGTTGGAAAGCTCTTGCTCTTGCACGTCGGATGGTGGTGGTCGCCGGACCTGGGGTGGCCGGAGACGACGGCAACAAGCTCGACGGCGGCGACCGGCGTCGGGCATGTGTGGAGATGCGGCCGCAGGGGCCTAGGCGATGCGTGCGTAGCACCTATCGCATCTACGCGCTGCGGTGAGTGTGATGGACGGGTGCCAGTGACCAAATGGTCACCGGAGCATCACCGGCGGCAAGCACGGCGGCGGTGCGTTCGGTGATCAACGGTGCGATGGCTACAAGGTGCAAACGAGGCGGAGGAAGGAGGGGTTCAACGTAGAAGCTCACTGCATTGCTAACGAGCTCGACGGAGGGGTCGGGGACGTGCTGTAGCTTCGTAACGGCGGCGAGGTGCTCCGGCGATCCGAGGAAGGGGACGACGGCGTGGAGGTGTTGCAGGGCTTCCGGCGGCTCGTGGCTCAGCGAGGAGGAAGAGGACGACGCGGCGGATCTTCTGGACACACTCACGGGGCGAGGGGGTGGCTCTAAGTGCGGCTTTGGCGAGCGACGGCGACGGCGGCTCGGTGATGGAGGAGGAGAGAGCCAGGGGAGGGCGAAGGAGACGAGGGGGAGAAGTGAGAGCGGTCGGGGCAGCTGCGTGTCGACTCGTGGAGTCATCCAGGCCATCGGGGAGGCAGGCAAGCAGCCTGGAGGTGGCCGGGCGCGTGCCGGCGTGCGGCGGCCACGCGCGCGTCCTTCTGGCGCGAGGAGGAATACGACAGAGGAGGGCTGGTGGACTGGGCCGGCCTGCTACAGGGCTGGGCCCGAGGTAAGTGCTTTCTCCCTTTTTCTTTTTCCTATTTCTGTTTCTGTTTCATTTCTTTTACAGCTTTGTTCAATTATTAAAAATGCCAAAACATTTTTATTACTCATGAAACTTGTCATGCCCACTGTATATAATATGAACAGTAGGAAACATTATAGTTCATGATTATTTGAGCATTTAAAATATTTAAAAGTATTTAAATGCCCAAATACAAATACCATATGATTTAATCCAAAGCCCTAGAGTGTCCTAGAAAAATGTGCACCATTTTTGGCAGAGGTTTAAGTCCAAGGCAGAAATGATGAACATTTTTGAAGGGCATTTTGGGTACATTGGAAAATATTTTAACAAACCCTAGTTGTTAGGAGAGGGGTGCTGGGGTTTCTGTTAATCCCATTTCCAGTTTCTTTGAAAGTAGACATGATGCACACACCAACTAACCCTAATGCAAGTGCTAACTAGGGATGTGACAACTCACCCCCACTTAAAAGAATCGCGTCCCGAGATTCGGGTTCCTCCGGAAAGAGGGTGGGGTACTCAAGTCGAAGACGATCCTCCCTTTCCCAAGTAGCTTCACTCTCGGAATGATGTGACCATTGAACCTTGAGAAACTTGATATTATGGCGTCGAGTGGTGCGCTCGGTTTGATCGAGAATACGAACGGGGTATTCTCGATATGTGAGATTGTCCTGGAGATCAAGCGTTTCGTGGTCCACTCCGTGGATAGGATCCGAGAAGCAACGCCTGAGTTGAGAAACGTGGAAAACATCATGAACTCTGGAGAGGTGCGGAGGTAGTTCCAATTGGTAGGCAACTTCTCCTCGTTTGGCAAGAATGCGAAAAGGACCGATGAAACGAGGGGCCAATTTGCCTTTGATACCGAAGCGATGGGTTCCCTTAAGAGGAGTAACCCGAAGGTAAGCCTTATCGCCGACTTCAAAAGTCACAGCCTTATGATGACTATCATATTGGCTCTTCTAGCGAGACTGGGCTGTTTTCAATCTCTCACGAACGATGCGAACTTGCTCTTTTGCTTCCTGGATCATATCCGGGCCAAAGAATTGTCTTTCCCCGGTCTCTGACCAGTTAAGAGGTGTTCGACACCTTCATCCATATAGAACTTCGAAGGGAGCTTTGCCCAAGCTGGCTTGATAACTATTGTTATAAGCGAATTCGGCAAATGGAAGACATTTTTCCCATTCCATACCGAAAGAAATGACAGAGGCTCGAAGCATGTCTTCCAGAATTTGATTGACTCGTTCCACTTGACCACTTGACTGGGGATGGAAGGCGGTACTGAAGGAGAGATGAGTTCCCTTAGCATTCTGGAAACTTTCCCAAAATCGTGAGGTGAAAAGACTTCCACGGTCTGAGTTAATCTCCAACGGCACACCATGAAGTGATACTATCCGAGAGACATACAAATCTGCTAGCTGGCTAGCGGTAATACTCTCTCGAACAGGCAGGAAATGAGCTACTTTAGAGAGGCGGTCGATAACGACGAATATATCATTATTCCCTTTCCTGGTCCTGGGAAATCCGGTAATGAAGTCCATACCGACTTTGTCCCATTTCCATTCAGGAATAGCTAAAGGTTGAAGGGTGCCAGCAGGCCGTTGATGCTCTGCTTTGACTCGACGACAAACATCGCAGTTAGCAATGAATTGTGCGATTTCTCTCTTCATCCTAGTCCACCAGAATCTCTGGCGTAGATCCTGATACATTTTGGTACTACCGGGATGAATCGTGAGAGGAGATTCATGAGCCTCCTTAAGGATTAACTGCAGTAGATGGTGGTTCTTGGGAACCACTACACGGTTCTCAAAGAAAACAATACCTCGATCATCCATAGAAAAACTTTTAGCGAGTCCGCTAGCAATGTTCTCTTGGAGTCGGGATATACCTTTATCACGCTTCTGGGCAGCTATAACTTGATCCATAAGGGTAGGTTTCGCCACCAAGGTGGAACGGAATCCTCGAGGAACAATGTGAAGGTTAAGCTTACGGAATTCCTCGTGGAGAAGTGGTTGACTTTGTTGTAACATTAAGTTGTTACAATATGACTTATGACTTAGTGCATCAGCCATGACATTGGCCTTTCCAGGGGTATAAGTGATTCCTAAGTCGTAGTCTGTGAGCAACTCAACCCAACGTCTTTGCCTGAGATTTAGATCTGGTTGGGTGAAGATATACTTCAAACTTTGGTGATCAGTGAAGATTTCACAGCGATTACCAAGGAGGTAATGTCGCCATGTTTTGAGTGCATGGACTACAGCTGCAAGCTCTAGATCATGAGTAGGATAGTTATCCTCATGTGGACACAACTGTCGAGATGCGTATGCAATCACTTGACGATCTTGCATGAGTATGCAACCTAGTCCTTGTCGCGAGGCGTCGCAGTAGATTATAAAATCCTTGGAAAAGTCTGGTGGTACCAGTACTGGTGCAGATGTCAGGCGTCTTTTCAGTTCCTGAAAACTGGACTCGCACTGTGGGGTCCACTCAAACTTTTTAACTTTCTTGAGGAGTTCGGTTAGAGGTTTGGCAACCTTGGAGAAATTCTCGACGAAGCGTCGGCAATAGCTTGCTAAGCCAAGAAAACTCCTAACTTGCTTGACCGATTCAGGGGGAGTCCAATCAAGGACGGCTTGAACTCGCTCGGGATTGACAGCAATACCCTTGCCAGAGATCACATGACCTAGATAGGTTACTTCTGGCAACCAAAATTCACATTTAGAGAATTTGGCATAAAGGCGGTGCTCTCGAAGTTTCGCCAATACCAGCCTTAAATGCTCGGCATGATCTTCCTTGTTCATGGAATAGATGAGTATATCATCGAGGTATACCACGACGAATTTATCCAAATACTCCATGAATATAGAATTCATTAACCGAGAAAAGGTAGCTGGGGCATTGGTTAATCCGAAGGACATAACGGTGTACTCATATTGGCCATAACGAGTAACAAAAGCCGTTTTAGGAATGTCCCCGTTCTTGATTTTGATTTGATGGTAGCCCAACCTCAAATCCATCTTAGAGAAGACTGAGGATCCAGCGAGCTGATCATACAGGTCGTTGATCCTGGCGAGCGGATACTTATTCTTTATGGTGACCAGATTGACAGGTCGGTAATCTACAACCATCCGCTCCGTTCCATCCTTCTTCTTGACGAAGAGGACGGGGCAAGCCCAAGGGGAAGAACTAGGACGGATGAAACCCTTTTGCAAGGACTCATCAAGTTGTTTCTTTAGCTCAGCTAATTCTAGTGGTGCCATCTTATAAGGTCTCCTAGAGATTGGGACAGTTCCAGGGATAAGATCTATCACGAACTCGACATCTCTGTCAGGTAGAATTCCTGGCAGTTCTTCTAGAAAAACATCCGGGAAGTCACGGACTACCGGGGTATCTTCGAGTTCTGGTAGAGGGCTGGCATTAAGAGAGTAGAGCTGACGCTCAGCCATTCGGGTCAAGACATTGACTATCTTGCCGGATGGGTGTGTAAGTTGAACGGTCCTAGTATAGCAATCAATCTTGGCATAATGAGTTGTCATCCAATCCATACCCAAGATGATGTTTATGTCCGAGGACTTGAGAGCGATTAGAGATGCAAGGAAAACAAGTCTATCGACAAGGATTTCATTTCCATGGCTTACCCTAGAGGTTTGCCACTTTGAACCGGGAGTTTGAATAACCATGGAAGTAGGCATGTCACAAAAAGTCATGTTGTGCAATCGAGCATAGCTCTCAGATATGAACGAATGGGATGCTCCAGTATCGAAAAGAACAGATGCCGGATGGCAGTTGACGAGAAGCGTACCAAGGACGACGTTAGGATCCTCATAGGCTTCCTCAGCAGAGACATAGTTGACATGACCACGTGTAGTGGGGATTGGCTTGACATAATTCACCTTGCCGTTTGGCTTGCCACGGCCAACGGTTTTTCCTGGCTGGTTCTGGGGACAATCACGCATGTAGTGTCCCGGTTCTCCACACTTGAAGCATGTCACAGTGGTAGTGCGTGGAGCAAAGTTGGAAGGTGGTCCTCCATAGGTCTTGGTAGGTGCAAACTATTGAGTTGGGCGAGGCGCCTCATAGGATGGCCTCGGTGTGTACTTGGGTGGCAGAGCAGTGTTAGGAACCCACACACAGCTCTTGTGAGAGCCAGAGCCGGATGAGGAACCAAAGTCTCGAGTATGCTTGCGGGTGGCCTCTAAGTCGGTCTGGCCTGTTTCAGCACTGATAGCCTTGTTTACCAACTTCTGGAAGGAAGTGCACTCATGCAGACGTAGATCTCGGCGGAGTTCAGGGCTGAGTCCCTTGCGGAACCTCGCCTGCTTCTTGGCATCGGTGGATACTTCTTCAGGTGCATAGCGTGCCAGGTTACCAAACTCACGACTATAGCCATCCACAGTTAAACGGCCCTGGGTGAAATTGCAGAATTCCTCCCGCTTGCGATCCATGAGACCTTCCGGAATGTGGTGTTCACGGAATGCCTCACTGAACTCAACCCAGGTAGTGACTTGGCCAGCAGGACGCATAGCTTCAAAGTTTTCCCACCAAAGACTGGCAGGGCCCTCAAGATGGTAGGTGGCGTAGATAACCTTGTCAGCTTCGGCCACACGGGCAGAGTGTAGCTTGTGGGTGATACTACGTAGCCAGTCATCAGCATCCGGAGGTTCAGTGGAGTGATGGAACTTCGGTGGACACATCTTGATAAAATCGTGGATTGACACACGTCATTCCTCTGACGGAACCCAGTGTTCTGCTCTATGCGTTCCAGTAGACGGTTGGTCTCTCTCTTGTTCCGTTCTGCTTCAAGCATAACTTCCGCCAAGGAGGGTGGCTGGGGCAGATTCCCATCTCTAGCGCCACTAGCCTCACCCTGCTCCTGAGCAGCAGGAGTGTTGCGAGTGTTGAGCATCCTAGGAAAACAAAACAATGGTTTAGACAAGGATGGCAAAATTTGACATAGAAGTGCAGAATGTAATGGATGACACGGAATGCAAAGATGTTCATCCGTATGACATGGTAATATAGGAACTGCTATATATACACCAGTGGTCATACACACCATACAAAGTTTAGTACAAGCCAAGGCTAAAGTACAACTGCGGTGAAAGACGATACATCCCATCAGAGGCATTCCAAGCTCCTATACATTATTTAACTACACCTCCGGAACTCAGTACACACTAAGTCATATTCCACAAGACGCGCAGGACTGTGGAAATACAACTACTACAATACTACTACAACCACGGCCTAGCTCAGACATTCGCGTAGTAATCCTCGTAAAGATTACCACCGTAGCCTGGAAGTGGAACAGATGGATCTTGGAACTCGCGAGCACTCGAAGGCTGTGGACCATAAGGACACGGATGTGGCCTCGGTCCCGATGCTGGTGGTAACCGACGCTCACGTGGAGGTGTAATACCCCCAACGTCACGCCAATCCATGCGATCAGGCAGACGAGTCCGCACGGGGTACAAATCCCGCATGTCCAGATATCCGGCGTGCACAGCAGGTGCAAGCCGTGTCAAAGTAGTCCAATGAGCGGCTCGAGTGTTATACAGCTCCATTCGGAGGGCACGGACCTCACGGTCCCTATCCTCCAACATCTGGACAGTAGTCTGAAGCAGTGGCTCTTCATGAGCAGCATCAGTATACAGACCAGTGTAGTAGCCTTCCTCTGTGGGAAGTGAGGCTGGCATGTAACAGAACTCAGTGTTCAGCAACAGGGCATGCCTAGCACGGAGAATGGTCATCATCGAATAAGCGGCATCCTGCACTGCCATCTCGATGGTAACCCCGAGTCCATAAGACCAATGGATGGGGTCGTTAGCTCCAGGATATGAGGGGTATATCCGGACTGTGCAGAAATACTGACTCTGATTGAAATCCCGGTACTGTTCCTCCACGGTGTACTCAGGATACCAGCGATAACCGGTCTCAGTCAGCACACGGACTAGCATGGCCGTGTGACTGGGCACATTAATGCACCGAGTCAAACGAACCACTTGGTGAGGGATGCGGCCAGACATCTGAAACACGGAATAATGCAAAGGCATTAGTGTTTCTGGAAGAAATCGGGCAGCATAACAACTGTAAATGCTCAAACAAAGATTTGAGACATCATACAAATGATAGCATAGCCACTCAACAATCCATATCAAGGTTCCATGTCCAACAATCATCATACTAAAAGGATAGAAACTTAACTGAGGCTTGAAACCAACAATCCTAGGAGTCTACAGATTAGTAACACGTGAACCTAGTAAGGATAAGAGGCCTAGTCCTAAATCCCCGTAGAAAGAATAGACTGACTCAGATCAGAAGGGCATAAGGTAAAGGAGTAAAAAGAGCCTTACGTTCCCTTCCACAATCAATTCCACTACATATAACTAAGAATTTTTCTAGACTCAACATCGACCAGTTTGGCTTGAGAAACCTACAGGCAGTCCAGCTCTGATGCCAACGCTGTCAGGACCCCGATCCTAAGTCACACCGATCTAGCTGTAACACGTCATATCACTTTGCGGCCTCACGCACGATAACCCCACGGGTGCCACCTTACCTGGCCCGGGACCGTTTGCGCATTTTGGCACACGTATATGATAGTGTCGCTAGCATCCATATGACAGAGAACCTGGGCCGACATGGCTAGTTATAAACCAAAAGTGGCACTAAATTACAGAGACAGGCATCCATGACCCAACAACGAACGTGTCGGTCATCAACGTATGAACCCAAGTCGTAGCAAGCTACATGGACTTAAAGGAACAACGCGTGACATTTCCCCTAAGGGACAGACACAGGAACTAAGAAGGACACATGCCGGCCAGCTTACGTGTTCCGAGCAGTAGCAAGCTACCAAGGCTCATTGGAGACACTAGGAGGCATTTCCCTGTAAGATAGGCTACCAAAGGAAAACAACTAGGTGTCGGATCCCACACATACCAAGCATTTCAATCATACACACAATATGCTCAATATGTGCAAATACAACATTGAATCACAACAGAACTCTATGACTCAAAGTACTTTATTTAAAAGGCTCCAAGAGCCATACATAACATATCCATACAGGTAGGGGTCACATGACCCAACACTCAAGTCATACAGTCATACAAGCACAAGCGGAAGCTACATGTCTGAGTACAGACAACTTAGAAAATAAAACAGGCTTGGTGTAGCCTGACTATCTACAAGGCCCTTCACAAGCTCCAGATCTCCGTCTGGGTGTCAAGCTACTCGTCGACGTCAACGTCTATGTAGAACCCATCAGCAAGGGCAGGGTTCTCCTCTGCAACAGTTATTACGCAAACATGAGTACAAAGGTACTCAGCAAGTCTTACCACAGAACCTATCATACATGCACCATTATCAAAGGGGGTAGTGGAGTTCATAGCAGAATGCCAGCTTTGACCTTGGCTAACCTATACTACAACTCTCAACAGACTGCAAGATGTTATTACGAACACGAGTCCTCTACTCACCACATCAATACACTACCGAGGATCCTCTTCCGTCATCCTACGGAAGGGCCATCCACGGCACTCACACTTATCTTGAGGCTTTTAGTAGTATCCATCAACTTGTCTATGAACTGTAAGAGCAACCAAGTAGTCCGTACCACGAACAACGGCTATTCGAATAGTTTGATAACCCTGCAGGGGTGTACTTCTTCACACATGTTTTCACCACTTAGCGTCTGCACACGACATGTGCTCGGCAGACTTCAAGCGAAAGCCGACGTGGGTGTAGACCATGACCTAAGCAACCACTCAAGTCTCTCGTCCAGGTTTATCGCCTATTTGGGTTCCATCCGTGGGGAGATCCGGTCGGGGTGTCGCTCACGGCCCCAAACGATGTGTACAGGGTTCCCGAGTCACCAAACGGGCAACCGGTACACCGTGCCACGTACCTGTCGCATCACGGCCCACCCCGAGGGTCAGCGCTGTGCACGACCTCCAGTAAGCTATAAACACCAGAAACTAGTTGCAACTCCTGGACAGAGTACAAGGGCAGTCAATAAGTCGAGCGGGGTCATATTTCAGGGCCCAATGTGTGGTAGTAACTGTAACTTGAATCACACACACAGATCTCGGGTCCTATGGACGATTCCAATGAAACAACCCACCATGTACTCCTACATGGCCTTTCATCGATACCTTTACCAAGCGTGTTCCACACTTCCCTCTCTTTATCGGTATGATCATTTCACTCTGATCCATCACCCAGATGAACCAGACCAGACACAACTCTAAGCATAGCAGGCAACATAAACAAATAGCATGGTGGATCACACATCACATGGCTCAATCAACTCCTACACATGCTAGTGGGTTTCAACTATTTACTGTGGCAATGACAGGTCATGCAAGGGATAGGGTTCAACTACCGCAGCAAGTAACAGTTCACACGCTGTTGCCTTAATGCAGTAAAAGAGAGCAGGAGCGAGAAGATTGGGTTTGTATCGGAATGATCAATGATTGCTTGCCTGACAAGGTAGTTGTCGGGTACTGCTCTTCAACTGGATACGCAGCAGTATCCTCGGGAGCAGGACCTAACACAGAGAATACCGGCGATACAATCATTAACAAACAAATGCAACAATATGATGCATGCTCATGACATGGCAAGATGCATGTGTGTTGGCTAATGCAACTAAAACCAGAAGGGTTTGAGCTTATTTGAATCAAAGATTCAAATTGAAGTTCAAACTATTATTTAAATAAGTGCATTATCATTTTTTTGATATATACAGCAAGTTAACTTGTTCAAACATGCATGAAACCAGTGCCATTGGAAAGATTGGATTTTTCTGATCATTTTTCATATATAAATCTTTTCCATCTGAGCTATGGTTGATTTTATATGATTTTTATAAGTATTGGGTATTTTCTGGAATTTCTTGAATTATTTTTAATCTAAAAATCCCAGAAAAACCTTTACTGCGTCAGCATGACATCATGCTGACGTCAGTCAGTCAACAGGAGCTAGTCCAAGTCAAACATGACATGTGGGCCATGCATGTCAGTGTCACAGCTAATTAACTAAGTTAATTAGAGTTAAAATAAAACTAATTAGCTGTCAGTGGGGCCTGGGCCCACGGGTCAGTGACTAAGCTAATTAACTAATTAAATTAACAGAAACTTAATTATACTAACTAATTAGCAAAAGGTGGCCCACACGTTAGTGACCCAGGGGTAGTCAACCCCCTGGTCAAACAGGTCAAACCCGCCGGCGACGTGACGCCGGCGAGGCCAAGTACGGCGGCGTGCTTCGGAAATTGTCTACGGGGCACGGCTCGAGCTGCGGCTAGGCGCGTTGGAAAGCTCTTGCTCTTGCACGTCGGATGGTGGTGGTCGCTGGACCTGGGGTGGCCGGAGACGACGGCAACAAGCTCGACGGCGGCGACCGGCGTCGGGCATGTGTGGAGATGCGGCCGCAGGGGCCTAGGCGATGCGTGCGTAGCACCTATCGCATCTACACGCTGCGGTGAGTGTGATGGACGGGTGCCAGTGACCAAATGGTCACCGGAGCATCACCGGCGGCAAGCACGGCGGCGGTGCGTTCGGTGATCAACGGTGCGACGGCTACAAGGTGCAAACGAGGCGGAGGAAGGAGGGGTTCAACGTAGAAGCTCACTGCGGTGCTAACGAGCGCGACGGAGGGGTCGGGGACGCGCTGTAGCTTCGTAACTGCGGCGAGGTGCTTCGGCGATCCGAGGAAGGGGACGGCGGCGTGGAGGCGTTGCAGGGCTTCCGGCGGCTCGTGGCTCAGCGAGGAGGAAGAGGACGACGCGGCGGATCTTCTGGACACACTCACGGGGCGAGGGGGTGGCTCTAAGTGCGGCTACGGCGAGCGGCGGCGACGGCGGCTCGGTGATGGAGGAGGAAAGAGCCAGGGGAGGGCGAAGGAGACGAGGGGGAGAAGTGAGAGCGGTCGGGGCAGCTGCGTTTCGACTCATGGAGTCATCCAGGCCATCGGGGAGGCAGGCAAGCAGCCTGGAGGTGGCCGGGCGCGTGCCGGCGCGCGGCGGCCACGCGCGCGTCCTTCTGGCGCGAGGAGGAAGACGACAGAGGAGGGCTGGTGGGCTGGGCCGGCCTGCTATAGGGCTGGGCCCGAGGTAAGTGCTTTCTCCCTTTTTCTTTTTCCTATTTCTTTTTCTGTTTCATTTCTTTTGCAGCTTTGTTCAATTATTAAAAATGCCAAAACATTTTTATTACTCATGAAACTTGTCATGCCCACTGTATATAATATGAACAGTAGGAAACATTATAGTTCATGATTATTTGAGCATTTAAAATATTTAAAAGTATTTAAATGCCCAAATACAAATACCATATGATTTAATCCAAAGCCCTAGAGTGTCCTAGAAAAATGTGCACCATTTTTGGCAGAGGTTTAAGTCCAAGGCAGAAATGATGAACATTTTTGAAGGGCATTTTGGGTACATTGGAAAATATTTTAACAAACCCTAGTTGTTAGGAGAGGGGTGCTGGGGTTTCTGTTAATCCCATTTCCAGTTTCTTTGAAAGTAGACATGATGCACACACCAACTAACCCTAATGCAAGTGCTAACTAGGGATGTGACACTGTTGCTTCTGGATTATGCAGTATCCTTTTCAGCGGAAAGCGAGTGACAACTGTGATCTCGTGTGCTTGGAAGTAATGGCGCACCTTTCTCGAGGCCATGAGAAGGCCGAAAAGCAACTTCTGCACACCAGAGTACCTTGACCTAGCCCCCTGCAGAAGGGAGCTGACAAAGTAAACTAGGCGCTGCACCATCTTCTTCCGCATCTCCTCGCACGTCTGCGCAGATCCATCTTTGTCGGGACCAGAGCTTGTCGGGGGAGTCCCCTGCTTGTCGCTGGATGTGCTTGCCGTGGTCGCTGGCTCATCATCTGCCTCCCTCTCCGCTACTAACGCAGCACTAACCACTTGGTTGCCGCTAGATACAGCAGCAACTTCTCTTGTGGCTTAGGTGCGACAAGTATTGGAGTGGAGGACAGGTACCTCTTCAAGTCTTGTAGCGCAGCCTCCGCTTCCGGAGTCCATTTCATTGGACCTGCCTTTTTCAAAATTTTGAAAAACGGCAGGGCGCGTTCTGCAGACTTAGAGATAAACCTGCTGAGAGCAGCCACGCAGCCGGCAAGTCTTCGTACATCCTTGACGCGCTTCGGTGCTTCAATCTGCTCGATGGCCTTGATCTTGTCGGGATTGGCTTCAATCCCCCTCTGAGACACAAGGAACCCGAGAAGCTTGCCGGAAGGGACTCCAAACACGCACTTCTCGGGGTTAAGTTTGAGCTGGATCTTGCGCAGATTTGCAAAGGTTTCATCTAGATCTTGTATCAGAGTTGCCCTGTCCTTGCTCTTGACCACTATGTCATCCATGTAAGCTTCTACGTTTCTGTGTATCTGTGGCTCAAAAGCTGTATGGACTACCCTTGCGAATGTTGAACCAACATTCTTCAATCCGAAAGGCATGCGTATGAAGCAGTAAGTGCCACATGGAGTAATGAATGCGGTCTTCTCCTCATCTTCTTCTGCCATGAAGATCTGATGGTATCCTGAGTATGCGTCAAGAAATGAAAGCAAATCACATCCGGCCGTGGAGTCAACAATCTGGTCAATGCGCGGCAAAGGAAATGGGTCTTTGGGACAAGCTTTATTCACATCGGTGAAGTCGATACAAAGCCTCCATTTCCCGTTTGCCTTACGCACGACTACAGGATTGGCCAACCACGTAGGATGGAGCACACCTCTGACAAGGCCTGCTGCTTCCAACTTCTTGATTTCTTCTGCAATGAATTCTTGGCGCTCCACTGCTTGCTTCCTTACTTTCTGCTTGACGGGCCGCGCATGAGGACAAACGGCAAGCTTGTGCTCAATTACTTTCCTGGGAACACCGGGGATGTCAGACGGTTGCCATGCAAGCACGTCGATGTTCGCCCGCAGGAAAGCAACGAGCGCGCTTTCCTATTTAGGGTCAAGCGTGGCACTGATGGTGAAGGTACCACCAGTGCCGTCCTCCTTAGCGGGCACCTTCTTGGTCTCTGGCGGAGCTGCCATCGTCTTCTTACACTTGCTGGTGGAGCTCGATGGTGTGTCCTCGACGGCAGCGCAACACTCCGAGGAGGTGCGTTTGCCGGAGTGGGCATCAGAGCTCTTGCCGGACTTGGTCTTCTTCCCTCCGGGAGCTTCAACGGCAAGTGTCTTGCGATCTGTTGCGGCTGCTGCTTCCCGGTAAATCTTGTCGGCGCAGATAAGGGCATCCTTCTTGTCGGCAGGGACAGAGATGACGCTTATCGGGCCTGGCATCTTCAACATGTTGTATGCATAGTGAGAGGCTTCCATGAACTTGGCGAGTGCTGGACGGCCAAGTATCCCATTGTAAGGCAATGGAAAATCGGCAACGTCAAAAGTGACCCTCTCAGTCCTGAAGTTCAGATCGCCGCCAAATGTCACCGACAGTGTGATCTTCCCCTTCGTCTTGCTCCTTCCCGGGTTGATTCCTTGGAATGTGCCGGTCTCTTCGAGCTCGCTGTCAGGGATCTGGAGTTTGTGGAGCACAGCGGAGGAGATCAGGTTCAAGCCGGCCCCGCCGTCAACTAACATCTTAGTGACCTTGAGGTTGCGGATAGTTGGTGAAACCAACATCGGCAAGCACCCGACCGTAGTTGTGCGATCTGGATGGTCCTCAATATCAAAGATGATAGGCGTGCTGGACCACTTTAGAAGCTTGCGGGATTCGACAGGTGGTTCTGCTGCATTAACTTCCCGCACCCACTGTTTGAGCTGGTGGTGTGAAGTATGCAGAGAAGCACCGCCGTCAACGCACAAAACCTCTGTGGCTTTCTGAAACTCCTGCTCACTGGTCTCAACATCATCCATGTCTTCATCGTCGTCGTCGTCTTCATCCTTGTCGCGGCCGCGGGGAGGTCTGTCTCCTTGCCGCTGCTTGGCCTTGCCGCGGCGTCCTCCCCGGCCGTTGAATGGCCGCTTCTTGCTGGACCCCTCACCACCTCCTTGGGCCTTCTCCTTGTCGCGCCGCTCGTATTCAGCCTTGTGCTGCTCAACAAGCTGCTCGACCCTCTTGCAATTCTGGAGGTCATGGCCCTTGGTGCGGTGGATCTTGCAGTACTGCTTGTCGGTTTCGTCCTGCTTGTTGGCGGCCGCCACAGCCTGGCAGTTGGTGCATGCGGCAGTCTCCTTGCCGGAGCTACCAACTTGGGCTTTCTTGGCGCCACCTTCCTTGCCGGACTGCTCAACGACTAGCACCTCTTTGTTTTTCTTCTTCCTGTTGTTGCGCCGCCGATTTTTCTTTGCCGGGGCAGCATCTTCGCTGTCAGATCCCCCTGCTCCTGTATCCTCTCCGGGGAGTTTCCTCCCCTCCTCAGCACGTGCACACTTGTCGGCCAGGGCATATAGCTCACTGACGTCCCTGATCTTGCACATCGCCATCTCCTCCTTCATCCTGCGGTTGCGCACGTTCTGATGGAACGCACTAATAACCATGACAGGGTGGACGTCTGGGATGTTGTGCTGTACACGGCTGAACCTTTGGATATACTTGCGCAGGGGCTCTCCTTCCTTCTGGGCGAGCAGGTGGAGGTCACTCTCCTAGCCATGGGGTTTGTGGCCGCCCGTAAAGGCGCCGACAAACTGATGGCACAGGTCAGCCCAAGAAGAAATGGAGTTGTCCGGCAAGTGCATGAGCCAGGACCTAACGTTGGGCTTGAGCACCAGAGGGAAGTAGTTGGCAAGGATCTTCTCGTCTCGCCCCCCGGCAGCTTGCACCGCGATGGTGTAGATGCTGAGGAACTCCGACGGATGGGTCTTGCCGTCATACTTCTCCGGTACGTCTGGCTTGAAGTTTTTCATGCTGGGCCACTGGACTTGCCGCAGCTCACGAGTGAACGCAGGATAACCTACCGCGTACGGCAAGTCACCTGGTCCCCCTGGCGCATGCATGTCGACGGTGGGCCCAGCGCGCTGGTCAGATTGACGTCGCGCTTCTCTTCGGCGCTCGATGCGAGTGCGAGCGTCTTCTTGTTGTTGTTCTTGGAGAACTTGGCACTGGTCGCGACGAGCTCGTGGATCTGATGACGCGGTGGAATCGTCGTCGATGTTGATCCGGCGAGTCGGCGATCTTGGCCTTCGGGGCGGAGAGTGCACGGTGGTTGCACCCCCACCGGTCTTGTCGCCATCGGCCCGCGCCTGGCTGACTTGCCGCGGCTGCGATGTGCTCGGCTGCCGCGGAGTGTCGCCGTTGGCGAAGGCAATGAGACTCTGAATGGTGGCCCTCCAGTCGTCGGCCTTGTCTGCCGCTGGAGGAAAGTCCAAGAGCAGTTGAGCTCGCGCCAGAGCTTATGCTGGAGTGGCGGGTAGCGGTGGCGAACGGTGCGAGGAGCGGGATATGCTCGGACTTCTAACTACGTTAGAAGGAGCAGTATCCCGTCCAGGCGACCGTGCCTTGCTCGTGCCGGCATGCTGGCGTGCATGCTGGTCCTGAGTATCCCGAGATCCGCCGGTTCGATTTTGGTCCAGCAAGCGTATGGTACCGTGAGTACCATGACGCTGCTGGGCCCGCGCCTCCTGAGATGGGCGCGGTGCATGTACGGACGTCGAGGTCTTGGAGTGCGCTCGGTCGTCGTGGGAGCCGGCTACGCCGCCGATGGGCAGCGCAGCCTTGTCCTTGGACTTGGCGGCACCGTGGTTTCCCTCGTCGACGCCCGTTCTTCCGCCGGCGTCTACTCCACCAGCCGTTGGCTCCGACGGTGGTGGGATCGACGCGGACGGACCTGCTGCCTCCGAAGCCTTCTTCTTCGGCGGCATGTTGATGAAGATGGTGAAGATCTAGCTCGTGTGAACGCCAGATCAGATTCACACAACCTCGACGCACCCCCTACCTGGCGCGCCAAAGATGTCGGGGAAACTGATCACCCACGAACACCTATGGGGAAGGAGCCCCTTTTCGGTACGGCAGGGGGCGGAGATCGCACAAAGAGCAGATCGAGGCGAGGCACACGAGCAGTTTACCCAGGTTCGGGCCGCACGGATGCGTAAAACCCTACTCCTGCTTTGGTTTGTATTGAGTTCTTGGCTCGGGAGCGCTGGAAGCTACAATACACTTCAGTGGATAACAAGACCGAGCGTGAGAGTGTTCGAATGTCTAACCCCTTTCTACGTTGCGCATGGGCCTCCTTTTATAGGCTTAAGGGGTCACCGACAGGTGGCAATGCAGTGGAGGGTAAAAATGGAAAAAGTGTGGTAGTTGGTACAGTGCATCGCACCTAACCCTGACGGCAGGGGACAAGGGCATTAAATGCCCATCGCCGTCACCCAAACAGTGCAAAAAGGGTCGTCAGGGGCGCCACCGTTCGCCACAATGGCCTCCTTGTCAGCACCGCTTGCCACCGCGTACCCCTGGCTGCACAACCTCCCGCCACGTACGCCTGGAAAAGGTCCCAGAGCGACACGTGGGTGGATGCAGTGGAGCGCGGGTACTGAGTGGAAGCTTGCCGCGGCAAGCGCCTTGCCGCGGTCGCTATATTGTCGCTTCCGGGAGCTTGCCGCTCACCGGGCCTTGCCGGGACGCGTGGCGCGTCGCGGCAAGTTTCTTGAGATGCCTTGGTTGGCCTTCCCGGCAAGCTCCTCTTGCCAGGGTCTTGTGCCTTGAGTAGTCTTGTGCCTTGAGTGGCCTTCCCGGCAAGCTCCTCTTGCCGGGGCCTTGTATCCTTGGCTTGGATAATTTGTTCTTGAATGGATCCAAAGGAACCACGGAGGACCCTAGCGATCACCCGGCTAGCCTTGCCGCGGAACGCTGCGACTGCCCATGCACAAGTTTGGGATACTAAGGGTACCCCTACTTTAGTACACCGACACAAGTAGACCGACTCCTGCCTGCATCTACTACTATTACTCCACACATCGGCCGCTATCCAGCATGCACCTAGTGTATTGAGTTCATATGAACAGAGTAACGCCTTAAGGAAGATGACATGATGTAGAGGGATAAACTCAAGCAATATGATATAAACCCCATCCTTTTATCCTCGATGGCAACAATGCAATACGTGCCTTGCTGCCCCTACTGTCACTGGGAAAGGACACCGCAAGATTGAACCCAAAGCCAAGCACTTCTCCCATTGCAAGAACTATATATCTAGTAGGCCAAACCAAACCAATAATTCGAAGAGGCTTGCAAGGATATTATGAGCACACATAAAGAGTTCAGAAAAGAACCAAGTATTTCTCATAGATAATCTTGATCATAAACCCACAATTCATCGGATCTCGACCAACACACCGCAAAAAGAGATTACATCGAATATATCTCCTCGAAGACCGAGGAGAACTTTGTATTGAGATCCAAAGAGAGAGAAGAAGCCATCTAGATACTAGCTATGGACTCGAAGGTCTCTGGTAAACGACTCACAACTCATGGTGATGCGATGATGATGATGTAGAAGCACTCAGTGGTAGATCCCCCCTCCGGCGGAGCTCTGGAACAGGCCCCAAGATGGGATCTCATGGGAACAGAGGTTACGGCGGTGGAGATAGGGTTTTCTCTGTTGTTCTGATGGTTTCGGTGTACGTAGGCTTATATAGGAGGAAGGAGGGCACCAGGAGCCTTACGTGGGACCCACGAGGCAGGGGGGCGTGCCCTGGGGGGGGCGCCCCCACCCTCGTGGGCACCTCGTGGCCCCTACTCCGTGGTTCTCAAGTCTCCCGTGCGTGATTTTCTCCAAAAATATCTCTCGTGAAGGTTTCATTCTGTTTGGACTCCGTTTGTTATCCTTTTTCTGTAAAACCCTGAAACAGGCAAAAAACAGCAATCTGGACTGGGCCTTTGGGTTAGTAGGTTAGTCCCAAAAATAAAATAAAAGTGTATGACAAATCCCATTAAACATCCAAAACATCATAAATAATAGCATGGAACAATAAAAAATTATAGATACTTTGGAGACGTATCAAGCATCCCCAAGCTTAATTCCTGCTCGTCCTTGAGTAGGTAAATGATAAAAACAGAATTTTTGATGTGGAATGCTAACCAACATAGTTTTTCAATGCAATTCTCTTAATTGTGGCATGAATGTTCAGATCTGAAATATTCAACATAAAACTCTATATTGACATAAGAAACAATAATACTTCAAGCATACTAACAAAGCAATCATGTCTTTTCAAAAATACTATGGCTAAAGAAAGTTATCTCTACAAAATCATATAGTCTGGCTATGCTCCCTCTTCATCACACAAAATATTCATATCATGCACAGCCCCGATTTCAGCCAAGCACTTGTTTTCATACTCTATTATTTCAAACCTTTCAACTTTCACGCAATACATGAGCGTGAGCCATGGACATAGCACTATGGGTGGAATAGAGAGGTGGTTGTGGAGAAGACAAAAGGAGGGAGATAGTCTCACATCAACTAGGCGTATCAACGGGCTATGGAGATGCCCATCAATAGATATCAATGTGAGTGAGTAGGGATTGCCATGCAATGGATGCACTAAAGCTAAAAAAATGTATGAAAGCTCAACAAAAGAAACTAAGTGGGTGTGCATCCAACTTGCTTGCTCACGAGGACCAAGGGCATTTGAGGAAGCCCATTGTTGGAATATACAAGCCAAATTCTATAATGAAAATTCCCACTAGTATATAAAAGTGACTAAGCATGAGACTCTCTATCATGAAGAACATGGTGCTACTTTGAAGCACAAGTGTGTAAAAAATATGGTAGCAATTGTCCCCTTTTTTTCTTTTCTTTTCTTTTTTGGGCCTTTTTTTTCTTTTTTTGTGTGGAGGGGCTTTATTGATTTAGCCTTTCCTCCCATGGGACAATGCTCTAATAATGATGATCATCACACTTTCATTACAACTCGATATTACAACTTGATACTACAACAAAGTATGACTCTATATGAATGCCTCCGGCGGTGTGCCGAGATGTGCAATGAAACAAGAGTGACATGTATGAAAAATTATGCATGGTGGCTTTGCCACAAATACGATGTCAACTACATGATCATGCATGACAATATGACAATATGAAGCGTGTCATATGAACGGAATGGTGGAAAGATGCATGGCAATATATCTCGGAATGGCTATGGAAATGCCATGATAGGTAGGTATGGTGGCTGTTTTGAGGAATATATATATATATATATGGTGGCTGTTTTGAGGAATGATATATAGTGGGTGTATGGTACCGGCGAAAGTTGCGCGATACAAGAGAGGCTAGCAATGGTGGAAGGGTGAGAGTGTGTATAATCCATGAACTCAACATTAGTCATAAGAACTCATATACTTATTGCAAAAATCTACGAGTCATAAAAACAAAGCAATCAATGCATCCTCCTAGGGGGGAGGTTGGTAGGATTTAACCATCATGCGCCCCGACCTCCACACAAAGGTTGGCACTTTACAAATACCTCATGCTCTAACTTTGTCACATAGCGGTTCACCATACGTGCATGCTACGGGAAGCACTAACCTTAACACAAGTATTTCTCAATTTCATAATAACTCCACTAGCATGACTCTAATATCACTATCCTCATATCTCAAAACAATTATCAAGCATCCAACTTCTCATCATATTCAATGCACTTAGTGTGATTTTTTTTACTACATTGATATTGGATGTCTATCATGTGAAGACTAGTTTATAGCCTAAACACATTACCATGCTCTTTTAATAGACTCTCAAAAGGATATAAGTGAAGCCTACGAGTTCAACAATTTCTTCAAAATATTATCACCATCGTGCTCTAAAAGATATAAGTGAAGTACTAGAGCAAAAACTATTCAACTCAAAAGATATAAGTAAAGCACATAGAGTGTTCTATCAATTCCTAGGCCATATTTAACTCTCTCAAATAGGTGTGTCCAGAAAGGATAATTGTGGCAAACTAACAAGCAAAGACTCAAATTATACAATACGCTCCAAGCAAAACACATATCATGTGGTGAATAAAAATATAGCTCCAAGTATAGTTACCGATGGATGAAAACGAAAGAGGGGATGCCTTCCCGGGGCATCCCCAAGCTTAGGCTTTTGATTGTCCTTGAATTTTACTTGGGGTGCCTTGGGAATCCCCAAGCTTTGGCCCTGCTACCCTTTGTTCCATAGTCCATCAAAGCAATACTCAAAACTTGAAAACTTCACAACACAAAACTTAGACAAAAATCTCGTGAGCTCCATTAGTATAAGAAAGCAAACCACTACTCAAAGGTACTACAATGAATTCAATATTTGTTTATATTGGTGTTAAACCTACTATATTCCAACTTCTCTATGATTCATACCTCCCAATATTACTCATAGATGCATTGAAATAAGCAAACAACACACGAAAAACAGAATCTGTCAAAAACAGAAGAGTCTGTAGTAATCTGGAGGTTTCACATACTTATGTAACTCCAAAAAATTCAAAGTAAATTGGTAAACGTGAGGAATTTGTCTATCAATCATCTGCAAAAAGAATCAACTAAATAGCGCGCTCCAGTAAAATCTGATGACCATTCTAGCGAGTGCTAACAATTCTGTTTTTCACAGCAAGATCAAGTAAACTTCACACAAGTCTTCCCAAAGGTTCTACTTGGCACAAACACTAAACAAAACACAAAACCACATCTAAACAGCAACTAGATGCAATATTTATTCTCTAACAGCAGCAAAAACAAAAAATAAATATAAAATTGGGTTGCCTCCCAACAAGCGCTATCGTTTTACACCCCTAGCTAGGCACGATACTGAATAGATCTAGGGAATGCCATAATGATACGATATGTCACGAAAGCTCATCTCATATTCCCTACGTTCAGCAGAAAGCTTCCTATGTGGCAAGAAAAAGTAATCAAAAGGGCTAAATTTAATGGGACAAAAGTCCCCTACATCAATCTCAGGAGGAATAGGTTCCTCTTTTGGCCCTTTGTAGTGGACAACCAATTCATCTTTATAGGCATTCTTTTGGCAGAAGGTCATAAGCCTTCGCTCAAGGGAGAAGCCTAACCCATTGTTTTGAACAGAAAAATCATCGTTCATCTCAGAAATTCTATCAATCAAAACATTGGTAGGAACCTTTTTTTTAAGGTTTTCATTAACAACAACATGATCAGGAGATCCCAACCGCATTATGTCTTCTTGATTGAACAAGATAGCCTCTATGGGAGGTCGACCAGCATCTACTCCGTAATGAGCAAAGATTTCTTTGGCCTCCTTCATGATAAATCTAAATTCATGAGCCAAAAAGATAGTAGCTACACGCTTAACAGAAGAATGCTCAATGTTGGAAAACTCCAAAAAGATTCTCTGAATACAGGGATGCATATGGATAAATAGCCTTTCAATTTCTACTATAAGCATAGATACATCATCCACAAGGCTACTAGTTCTGTGAAGAATAGAGCCACCCATAGTGGGCAAAGCACTGGCACAAGTAAAGAAGTCTTGGAGAACTCCTTTTCCAATAATATTACCACTACCAACCCGGAACTTCTTAATATGTAAAGTGCTAGCTTCATCCGGGGGGTCAACATAGACGTTGCCCTCGACATTACTACCCTTCTCGATAAAATCGTCCCCCATCTCAAACATGAGGGAAAGCAATCAAGCAACACACAAAAGCAAACAAGAAGCAAGCGAATGATAAACACACGGCAGAAGAAGGGCAAATAAAACAGCAAAGGGTGAAGTGGGGGAGAGGAAAGCGGGAGGCGAAAATGTAATGCGAAGGATAAGGGTTTGTGATAGGTACTTGGTATATGACTTTTGCGTAAGCCTCCCCGGCAACGGCGCCAGAAATTCTTCTTGCTACTTCTCGAGCTTGCGTTGTATTCCCTCGAAGAGGAAAGGGAGATGCAGCACAGTAGCGTAAGTATTTCCCTCAGTTTTTGAGAACCAAGGTATAATTCCAGTAGGAGACCACGCGCGAGTCCCTCGCACCTGCACAAACAAATAAGAACTTCGCAGCCAATGCGATAAGGGGTTGTCAATCCCTTTACGGTCACTTACGAAAGTGAGATCTGATAGAGATGATAGTTTATATTTTTGGTATTTTTGTTTATAAGTACAGAAAGTAAAAGCGGAAAAAGTAAAGGAAATTATAGATTGATATGTTGAGAATAGACCCGAGGGCCATAGTTTTCTCTAGTGGCATCTCTCATGATAGCGATATTCTACGACGGGTAAACAAATTACTGTCGAACAATTGGTAGAAAAGCAAATAATTATGAGAATATCTAGGCATGATCATTATATATAGGCATCACGTCCGAGACAAGTAGACCAACTCCTGCCTGCATCTACTAGTATTACTCCACACATCGACCGCTATCCAGCATGCATCTAGTGTATTGAGTGCATAAGAACAGAGTAACGCCTTAAGCAAGATGACATGATGTAGAGGGATAAACTCAAGCAATATGATATAAACCCCATATTTTTATCCTCGATGGCAACAATACAATATGTGCTTTGATGCCCCTACTGTCACTGGGACAGGACACCGCAAGATTGAACCCAAAGCCAATCACTTCTCCCATTGCAAGAACTATAGATCTAGTAGGCCAAACCAAACCAATAATTCGAAGAGACTTGCAAGGATATTATGAGCACACATAAAGAGTTCAGAAAAGAACCGAATATTTCTCATAGATAATCTTGATCATAAACCCACAATTCATCGGATCTCGACAAACAAACCGCAAAAAGAGATTACATCGAATAGATCTCCTCGAAGACCGAGGAGAACTTTGTATTGAGATCCAAAGAGAGAGAAGAAGCCATCTAGATACTAGCTATGGACCCGAAGGTCTATGGTAAAATACTCACAACTCATGGTGAGACAATGATGATGATTTAGAAGCACTCCATGGTAGATCCCCCCTCTGGCGGAGCTCCGGAACAGGCCCCAAGATGGGATCTCACGGGAACAGAATGTTACATCGGTGGAACTAGGGTTTTCTCTATTGTTCTGATGGTTTCGGGGTACGTAGGCTTATATAGGAGGAAGGAGGGCAGAGAGGGCCTTACGTGGGACCCACGAGGTAGGGGGCACACCCTAGGGGGGGGGGGGTGCCCCCACCCTTGTGGCCCGTAATCCGTGGTTCTCAAGTCTCCCGTGCGTGATTTTCTCCAAAAATATCTCTCCCGAAGGTTTCATTCTGTTTGGACTCCATTTGATATCCCTTTTCTCTAAAACCCTGAAACAGGAAAAAAACAGCAATCTGGACTGGACCTTTGGGTTAGTAGGTTAGTCCCAAAAATAATATGAAAGTGTATGACAAAGCCCATTAAACATCCAAAACATCATAAATAATAGCATAGAACAATAAAAAAATTATAGATACGTTGGAGAGGTATCACCCCCGTATATAAAGGAGCAAGGGGGGGAGGTGCGGCTGGCCAAGTATGGCGCGCAAGGAGTAGGATTCCTAGTCCCAGTAAGAATAGGAATCCCCTTTCCTATTCCTACTAGGAGTAGGAATGGAAGGGGAAGAGGCGAAGGAAAGGAGAGGGGGGCGCCTCCCCCCTTTTCCTAGTCTAACTAGGAACCCTAGGGGGTTGCGGCCAGCCCTATGGGCTGCCCCTCTATTTCCCTCATTGACCCACTATGGCCCATACTCCCTCGGGGGGGGGGGGGGTTCCGGTAACCCCCTCCGGCACTCCGGTTTACCCGATAACACCCGGAACACTTCCAGTGTCCGAATATAGCCATACAATATATTCATCTTTATGTCTCGGACATTCCGAGACACCTCGTCATGTCCGTGATCTCATCCGGGACTCCAAACTACCTTCGGTACATCAAAACTCCTAAACTCATAGTACCGATCATCATCGAACGTTAAGCGTGCGGACCCTACGGGTTCGAGAACTATGTAGACATGACCGAGACTCATATCCAGTCAATAACCAATAGCGGAACCTGGATGCTCATATTGGCTCCTACATATTCTACGAAGATCTTTATCAGTCAAACCGCGTAACAACATACGTCGTTCCCCTTGTCATCGGTATGTTACTTGCCCGAGATTCGATCGCTGGTATCTCAATACCTAGTTCAATCTTGGTACCGGCAAGTCTCTTTACTCGTTCCATAATACATCATCTCGTGACTAACTCATTAGTCATTTGCTTGCAAGGCTTATTATGATGTGTATTACTGAGAGGGCCCAGAGATACCTCTCCGGCACTCGGAGTGACAAATCTTATTCTTGATCTATGCCAACACCACGAATACCTTCAGAGACACATGTAGAGCATCTTTATAATCACCCAGTTACGTTGTGACGTTTGATAGCACACAAGGTGTTCCTCCGGTATACGGGAGTTTCATAATCTCATAGTCATAGGAACATGTATAAGTCATGAAGAAAGAAATAGCAATAAAACTAAACGATCATAGTGCTAAGCTAATGGATGGGTCTTGTCCATCACATCATTCTCTAATGATGTGATCCCATTCATCAAATGACAACACATGTCTATGGTTAGGAAACATAACCATCTTTGATCAACGAGCTAGTCAAGTAGAGGCATACTAGGGACACTGTATTTTGTCTATGTATTCACACATGTACTAAGTTTCCGGTTAATACAATTCTAGCATGAATAAAAAACATTTATCATGATATAAGGAAATATAACTAGCAACTTTATTATTGCCTCTAGGGCATATTTCCTTCAGTCTCCCACTTGCACTAGAGTCAATAATCTAGCTCACATCGCCATGTGATTTAACACCGATAATTCACATCGTTATGTGAATAACACCCATAGTTCACATCTCCATGTGACCAACACCCAAAGGGTTTACCAGAGTCAATAATCTAGTTCACATAGCTATGTGATTAACACCCAAGAGTAATAAGGTGTGATCATGTTCTGCTTGTGAGAGAAGTTTAGTCAATTGGCCTGTCACATTCACATCCGTATGTATTTCGCAAATTTCTATGTCTATAATGCTCTGCATGGAGCTACTCTAGCTATTTTCTCCCACTTCCAATATGCATCCAGATTGATACTTAGAGTCATCTGTATTAGTGTAAAGCTTGTATTGGCGTAACTCTTTATGACGAACTCTTTATCACCTCCATAATCGAGAAAAAATTCCTTAGTCATCCAGTAACTAAGGATAATTTTGACCGATGTCCAGTGATCTACTCCTGGATCACTTTTGTACCCCCTTGCCAAACTCATGGCAAGGTACACAACAGGTTTGGTACACATCATGGCATACTGTATAGAACCTATGGCTGAGGCATAGGGAATGACTTTCATTCTTTCTCTATCTTCTTTCGTGGTCGGGTTTTGAGTCTTACTCAAGTTCATACCTTGCAACACAGGCAAGAACTCTTTCTTTGACTACTCCATTTTGAACTACTTCAAAAACTTGTCAAGGTATGTACTCATTGAAAAACTTATCAAGCGTCTTGATCTATCTCTATAGATCGTGATGCTCAATATGTAAGTAGCTTCACCGAGGTCTTTCTTTGAAGAACTCCTTTCAAACACTCCTTTATGCTTTACAGAAAAATTCTACATCATTTCCAATCGACAATATGTCATTCACATATACTTATCAGAAAGGCTGTAGTGCTCCGACTCACTTTCTTGTAAATACAGGCTTCACCACAAGTCTGTATAAAACTATATGCTTTGATCAACTTATCAAAGCGTGTATTCCAACTCCGAGATGCTTGCACTAGTCCATAGATGGATCGCTGGAGCTTGTGCATTTTGTTAGCACCTTTAGGATTGACAAAACCTTATGGTTACATCATATACAACTCTTCTTTAATAAATCTATTAAAGAATGCAGTTTTGTTATCCATTTGTCAGATTTCATAAAATGCGTCAATTGCTAACATGATTCGGACAGACTTAAGCATCGCTACGAGTGAGAAAATCTCATCGTAGTCAACACATTGAACTTGTTGAAAGCCTTTCGCAACAAGTCGAGCTTTGTAGACAGTAACATTACCATCGGCGTTAGGCTTCCTCTTAAAGATCCATTTATTTTCAACGGCTCGTCGATCATCGGGCAAGTCAACCAAAGTCCACACTTTGTTCTCATACATGGATCCCATCTCAGATTTCATGGCCTTAAGACATTTTGCGGAATCTAGGCTCATCATCGCTTCCTCATAGTTCGTAGGTTCATCATGGTCTAGCAGCATGACTTCCAGAACTGGGTTTCCGTACCACTCTGGTGCGGAACGTACTCTGGTTGACCTACGAGGTTTAGCAGTTACTTGATCCGAAGTTTCATGATCATCATAAGTAGCTTCCTCACTAATTGGTGTAGGAATCACCGGAACTAATTTCTGTGATGTACTACTTTCCAATACTGGAGAAGGTACAATTACCTTATCAAGTTCTACTTTCCTCCCACTCACTTCTTTCGAGAGAAACTCCTTCTATAGAAAGGATCCATTCTTAGCAACGAATATCTTGCCTTCGGATCTATGATAGAAGGTGTACCCAACAGTCTCCTTTGGGTATCCTATGAAGACACATTTCTCTGACTTGGGTTCGAGCTTATCAGGTTGAAGCTTTTTCACATAAGCATCGCAACCCCAAACTTTAAGAAACGACAACTTATGTTTCTTGCCAAACCACAGTTCATAAGGCGTCGTCTCGGATTTAGATGGTGCCCTTATTGAACGTGAATGCAGCTGTCTCTAATGCATAACCCAAAATGATAGCGGTAAATGAGTAAGAGACATCATAGATCGCACCATATCGAAAAAAGTACGGTTACGACGTTCGGACATACCATTGCGCTGTGGTGTTCCGGGTGGCGTGAGCTGTGAAACTATTCCACATTGTTTTAAATGAAGACCAAACTCATAACTCAAATATTCACATCCGTAATCAGATCATAGAAACATAATTTTCTTGTTACGATGATTCTCTACTTCACTCTGAAATTCTGTGAACTTGTCAAATATTTTAGACTTGTGCTTCATCAAGTAGATATACTCATACCTGCGCAAATCATTAGTGAAGGTCAGAAAATAATGATACCCGCCGCGAGCCTCAACACTCATCGTCCACATACATCAGTACGTATGATTAACAAATCAATTGCTCGCTCCATTGTTCCGGAGAACGAAGTTTTAGTCATCTTGCCCATGAGGCATGGTTCACAAGCACCAAGTGATTCATAATCAAGTGTTTCCAAAAGCCCATCAGCATGGAGTTTCTTCATGCGCTTTACACAATTATGACATAAACGACAGTGCCACAAATAAGTTGCACTATCATTATCAACTTTTCATCTTTTGGCTTTAATATTATGAATATGTGTATTACTACGATCGAGATCCAACAAACTATTTTCATTGGGTGTATGACCATCGAAGGTTTTATTCATGTAAACCAAATAACAATTATTCTATGACTTTAAATGAATAACCGTATTGCAACAAACAAGATCAAATCATATTCATGTTCAACGCAAATGCCAAATAACATTTATTTAGGTTCTACACTAATCCCGAAAGTATAGGGAGTGCGCGATGATGATCATATCAATCTTGGAACCACTTCCAACACACATCGTCACTTCACCTTTAACTAGTCTTTGTTTATTCTGCAACTCTCGTTTCAAGTTACTAATTTTAGCAACTGAACTGGTATCAAATACCCAAGGGTTTCTATGAACACTAGTAAAGTACACACACTAGTAGAAAAAGGGTCAAATGTTCAGGTCATTAGTCCCGGTTTGGATATGAGCCGGCACTAATGTGGTCATTAGTGCCGGTTCCAACGGCTAGCGGGGCCACCATCATTAGTACCGGTTTGTGCCGGACTTTTAGCACCGGTTCGTGCCAGGGACCGGTACTAAAGACGATGGTGGCAGAATGTTGTCAAACCGGGGCCCTTCCAGCACCTTTAGTACCGGTTCTTGCCACCAACCGATACTAAAGGTCGTCCTACATAAACCCTTCGTCCACCCGAGCTCGCTCTGTTTTCCACTTTCCCCTCGATCTCCTCTCTGTTCCTCCCAACCCTCGAGCTCACACTCCATTTTTGCCAAAATTTGTGAAGATTTGAAGGCACCTCATCCATCCAAGTGATCACAAAGGTAAGCAACTTTGTCCTTCCATCTCTCATTGCTATATTAGCTCTTGCAATGCTTTATATAGTCATTAATTTGTGGGTTTTAGTAATTTGGGAGGAATTATATGTGGTAGTTTATTTGATTTATATGCAATCTGAGCTCAAAATAACACTTAGTTTGCAATTGTAGGTGTGGTTTACTTAGTGCCTTCCCCTGTCCGTCCAAACCACCATCGATCGTCCGCACCGTCTTGTCGCCGGCACCACCTTGTGGTGAGCCTCTCGTTCTTATCTTTTTTATATTAAAAAATAATGTTTGTGTGATTTAGATATATAGTTACTGGTATAATTATCTTAGCCGTACGTTGTTTGTTATACATAGTGCCATGGTTTCTATCGAGAGGTTAAATTTAGTTGAAAGAGAAAACGAGTATTTGAAAGAAAAAATTGGAAAGGATTGAGGGGGAGAAGATGGAATTGGAGTTGCATGTTGCCGATGTCATCGATGAACACAAGATCGAGATGGACAAAATGCGCTTGAAGATTAGAAAGATACGAAAATATGCCATTGATAATGAGGCTTGGTATCATTATGCTGTTGGATCAATTGTTACCTTAGTTGCGATCTTGATCGCATTTGTTGTTGCATTTAAATGCTTTAGCTAGAGAGTTATTTGTATGTTGCATTTAAGTCTTGTATGAACTTTATGTATGAACTTGTATTAATTTGGTATTTTTGGTGTTGTGTAATGAAGATGAGCCGACAATGGATGTACGATGACCGATGCTCTCCCGGGTTCATTAATGGTGTGCATGCTTTTCTGAATGCGGCTGAGGCAAACTAGCGGGTGGATGGTTTTAAGCCTTGTCCATGTGTTGGCTGTAAGAATGATCACAATTACTCTAACTCAAGAACCATTCACGTCCACCTGTTTGAGTACGGTTTCATGCCCCACTATAATGTTTGGACCAGGCATGGAGAAAGAGGGGTTATGATGGAAGACACTGAAGAAGAAAAGGACGACGACAGCTATCCTGGCCATGTGTTCCCTGAATACGATGGTACAACAATGGGGGGAGAAGCTGAGCCGACAATGCGGCAAGAAGCTGAAGAAGAGGCATCAGATGAGCCCGTTGATGATCTAGGTCGGGCCATTGCCGATACAAAGAGAAACTGCACAACTGAAAAGGAGAGGCTAAATTTGCAACGAATGTTAGAGGATCACAAGAAATTGTTGTACCCAAACTGCGAAGCTGACAAGAAAAAGCTGGGAACCACACTGGAATTGCTGCAATGGAAGGCAGAGAATGGTGTATCTGATAAGGGATTTGGAAAGTTGCTGGTAATGTTAAAGAAGATGCTTCCAAAAGACAACGAATTGCCCGAGACTACGTACGAAGCAAAGAAGACTGTCTGCCCTCTAGGGTTAGAGGTGCAGAATATACATGCATGCCCTAATGACTGCATCCTCTACCGGGGTGAGTACGAGGATTTGAATGCGTGCCCGGTATGCGGTGCATTGCACTATAAGATCACCCGCGATGACCCCGGTGATGTCGAGGGCGAGCGCCCCAGGAAAAAGATTCCTGCGAAGGTGATGTGGTATGCTCCTAAATACCACGGTTGAAACATTTCTTCCAAAACAAAGAGCATGCCAAGGCGATGCGATGGCACAGAGAAGACCGTAAGAAACACGAAAAATTGAGAGTACCCGCTGACGGTTCGCAGTGGAGAAAAATCAAGAGAAAGTACAACATGGAGGAGTTTGGAGGTGACGCAAGGGACGTATGGTTTGGTCTAAGCGCAGATGTCATTAATCCTTTTGGGGAGCAGAGCAGCAACCACATCACCTGACCTGTGACTCTATGTATGTATAACCTTCCTCCTTGGTTGTGCATGAAGCGGAAGTTCATTATGATGCCAGTGCTCATCCAAGGCCCTAAGCAACCCGGCAACGACATTGATGTGTACCTAAGGCCATTAGTTGAAGAACTCTTACAGCTGTGGAATGGAAAAGGTGTATGTGCATGGGATGAGCACATACAGGAAGAATTTGATCTAAAGGCGTTGCTGTTCGTTACCATCAATGATTGGCCTGCTCTCAGTAACCTTTCAGGACAGACAAACAAGGGATACCGCGCATGCACGCATTGTTTGGATGATACCGACAGCATATATTTGGATAATTGTAGGAAGAATGTGTACCTCGGACATCGTCGATTTCTTCCGAGCAGGCATCCCGTAAGAAAGAAAGGCAAGCATTTCAAAGGTGAGGCGGATCGCCGGACAAAGCCTCGCCATCGAACTGGTCCTGATGTACATGATATGGTCAAGGATTTGAAGGTAGTCTTTGGAAAGGGTCATGGCGGACAACCTGTTCCGACTAACGCTGACGGACGCGCACCCATGTGGAAGAAGAAATCTATATTTTGGGACCTGCCCTATTGGAAATACCTAGAGGTCCGCTCCACAATCGACGTGATGCACGTGACGAAGAATCTTTGCGTGACCCTGCTTGGCTTCTTAGGCGTGTATGGGAAGACAAAAGATAAACCGGAGGCATGGGAGGACCAGCAACGTATGCACGGAAAAGAGGGCATACATCAGGGTCATGTCAGCTATGCTCTTACCAAAGAAGAGAAGGAAATCTTCTTCGAATGCCTGCTCAGTATTAAGGTATCGTCTAGCTTCTCGTCGAATATAAAGGGAATAATAAATATGGCAGAGAAAAAGTTCCAGAACCTAAAATCTCATGACTGCCACGTGATTATGACATAACTGCTTCCGATTGCATTGAGGGGGCTTCTACCGGAAAACGTTCGATTAGCCATTGTGAAGCTATGTGCATTCCTCAATGCAATCTCTCAGAAGGTAATCGATCCAGAAATCATCCCAGCATTACAGAATGATTTGGTGCAATGTCTTGTCCGTTTCGAGTTGGTTTTCCCACCATCCTTCTTCAACATCATGACACACGTCCTAGTTCACCTATGCGAAGAGATTAACATTTTGGGTCCTGTATTTCTACACAATATGTTCCCCTTTGAGAGGTTCATGGGAGTCTTAAAGAAATATGTTCATAACCGTGCTAGGCCAGAAGGAAGCATCTCCAAAGGGCATGAAAATGAGGAGGTCATTGAGTTTTGTATTGACTTTATTCCTGTCCTTAAGCCGATTGGTGTTCCTGAATCGCGGTATAAGGGCAGACTGGATGGAAAAGGCACGCTAGGAGGGGATCAAATAATATGTATGGATGGGCATTCTCTCACTAAAGCACACTACACAGTTCGACAGAGCTCCGCCTTGGTGGCTCCGTATATGGACGAACACAAGAATTTTCTACGCTCCAAATACCCGGAGCATTCTGACGACTGGATTACACGTGAACAAACGACGACTTTCGCCGGCTGGTTGCAGACACATGCCATGCATGATGCCGCTATTGAAGATGACCTGTACTTGCTTTACCAGTTACCATCTTTGAATATAATGACTTTCAAAGGGTACAAGATAAATGGGAATACATTTTACATGATCGCCCAAGATAAGAAGAGCACCAACCAAAATAGTGGTGTCCGCTTTGATGCAGCAACCAAGATGGGAAAGGAAACATATTATGGTTACATAGAGGACATATGGGAACTTGACTATGGATGTGGTTTGAAGGTCCCTTTGTTTCGGTGCAAATGGGTCAATATGAAACGAGGCAGGGTAACTGAAGACCCGCAATACGGAATGACAATAGTGGATCTCAACAATCTTGCGTATGCAGATGAACCATTCATCCTAGCCAGTGATGTGGCACAGGTTTTCTATGTGAAGGACATGTCTACGAAGCCGAGAAAAAGAAAAGATAAGGAAGCGAATGCATCATACGATGAGCCAAAGCGCCACATAGTTCTTTCTGGGAAAAGAAACATCGTGCGAGTGGATGACAAGACAGACATGTTAGAAGATTATGAAAAGTTTGATGAAATTGCTCCATTCACACTGAATATTGACCCGAGCATCCAGTTAAATGACGAAGATTGTCCATGGTTACGGCGCAAAGGGACACTCACAAAGAAAAAAATTCACACCCAAAGATCCCACTCTAGGATGTGATCGGCTTCACTGTCATCACTTTCTTCTCTAGTAAGTTTCCAGACTTATATATCTGGAAAGTCCCGTTTCGAACAAACCGGAGGAAATCCTTGTAATAGTTAGGGTACTTATGTGTTTTGGCATTTGAAACGCGAAGAATTTTATGTGCAAATTCTTTAATGCATTTATTGAATTTTTCAGCTAATTGACCTTGAAATTTAAAAACACTCCAAATGAACTCTGAAAAGGTTAAAAGTTGGCATGGTATCATAATTTCACCCACATAGCATGTGCAAAAAAGTAGAGAGGGTTACGACAAAAACTGGATGCACTTCGTGTACAAAATGGACAATCTCTTTCGAAATATCAGGGTTTCGGACGATAAGTCATCTGTTACAAAGGCATTTCATTTTTATATAACCCAAGTATTACCAAGTTGAATATAATGATAAAACACACTAATATTAAACATATGAAAAAAGAATCACAGAAAAATCTATTTTTAAAGTTAAGTTATTCACAAACTAGTGATTCACACAAATTTGAAATAATTCAAATTTAAACTATTCAAATTTAAAAACTACCGGCACTAACATAAAGTTGAGCATACAAAACAGAATTTCATTTGAAGGTTTAGAGTTTGGCACATACAAACAGGATAGGCAGTTACTCTCCTAGCTCCTCCTCCTTGCGCCGGTGGCCACTCCGGCCCCGGCGGCCACACATCCCCTGCCAACGGCCACTCCGGCGCTGGTGGCCTCCTCCCACCACACCATGGCACCTTTTGCCCTCAACTTTGACCGGGGCAAGAAGTTTCAAGCGGATATGAAGGCCAAGTTTGGTCATCCGATGGTGTTCTCTCCGGGTTTTCATCAAAAGGAATTCACCATGGTGGTTTCTTTTAGCCGTGCTTCTTTCAGGCTCAATGTGCACACGGTTAGTATCTCTCTTCTTGCCATGTTTGGGGGTTATGCCCAAGGTTTTCGTGTTCGTTTCTTGAAGGACAGAACCTTCAAGTTCTCGGTTGCTTCAAAAGCTGTGGGCTTTGAGATTTACAATGCGGGTAAAATTGTTGAGAAAGATTTTGAATTAGTCTTTAACCTCTGGAATTTTGGTGGTCCGAATTAGCAAAGGGAAGAAGCTCTTTACTATGATGAGCTTGACAAGGAATGGACCTTAGTGGGCAGGGCCGGCAAGGCCATAGCTCACCGCCACGGTGATCACCGGGGTTACTCCATGATGGTCAGAGCTGGCCGATCTGTTTTCGACAGATTATCGGGGCCCATTCAAGAGGGCGCTATTCAAGGAAATAACAACAACTTATTGCACCTTAATCATGGTCAAGACAAGCCTGTGATGGAGCACATGATCGTGCAACGTTCGGCTGCACGTAACCACGTTGTATGCCATGCATGCGGAAATAACGGTCACATAGCCCGTTTCTGTACTACACCCAACTTGCCTGGGCTCTGGCCTTTTATTTGTTTCGACTCTTTCCCGAGCCCACCAGCCGAGGCTTGGGCCGAAGGAGAAGTGGAGACTTGGTTCCGTTGCCATGGGCCGGCGGCACAAATTCGGCAGGTACCTTCATTTACGGAACTGGTCAAGGATCTTTACACAAACTTTCAGCCGAGACCGTCGCTTGCCTCCTCGCATTCCACTATGCCTTCCTTCTCTGCCACCACCTCTGCTCCTACCTTGGCAAGCTCGCCGTTGCTGCCATTGCTGTCGGACAAGGTGGTTCTTGCATCCTCGTCTGAGACTTCGATGGCTAACATCCCTATCGACCCCCAGCCTTTCGTCCCGCATGGTTTCCAGATACAAGTGATTGAAGGTCGCAATGGGGTTTCTCGAGCAATCGTTCCCCACCGTCCTCGGCGCCACGAAGAATGGGCGATTGCAAACATTCATCCGCATCCGAACGAGGTATTTTTCCCTAACGTTCGTGAAGTGCTAGAAGAGTTTCTTCAAGGAGTAGAACAAGTTGGTTTCAGAGAAATTCAGCCCTGCCCCTTTGGGGAGGCATATGTCAAGTTTGCGTATGTCAGGGACAGAGACAGGCTCGTTCGGCAGGGCCCGCATGTGTTTGGGGATGTCTTTATCTCCTTTAACAAGCATGATCAAGGTAGAAATTGGCGCAGAGTACAATTTAACAGAGTCTGCTGGTTACTGTTTGTGGGTGTCCCTTTCGATTTATGCAATACTGAAGATATTGCTTCTGCGATTTCCAAATGGGGCAAGATCATCAGTTGTGAGAGAGAGGATGCCCTGAAGGGTAAGATCCTGGTTAAGGCTAGAGTTACTGAGCTTGAGGATATACCTAAGAGCATTAGATGGTCTGAAGGAGAACATTTTGAAGAAGAATCATGGACATGCTCTGTTGAAGTTCTGTTGGAAGAAATGCTGGGTGGGGGGCCTGCTGATGAGGATCCATTCCCACCCGAGGGTGTAGACCCCCACCCTATTCTACAAAATGCTAATGATTTCCCAGGGTTTCAACCACTGCCCAACAACAATATCCATGCCCAAAATGATGATTGGGATGCTTGGGAAGATCAGGCTCAACAAGAGGACCACTGGGCCATCCAACAACCTGCTCCTGGCCCTCCAGAACAGCTTCAAGTTGCAATACCAATACTGCCTGAAGATGGAGCTCCCAACAGTAGCATCACAACTACTGTTTCACTCTCTGATGGTCTTTTATCTCTAACACATTCAGCCAGTGAGGAGGTCAACCAGGCTTCTTTAGCTCCTCCTATGGGTCAGGGTTTACTTAACATTGCTCTAGCATATAATGCTGTGGAAGAGGAGGAAGAATTATAGATGATGCAACCAAATGAGGACCAGCCTCCCAATTTAGCCATAGAACCTGCTCAACTGAACATTAATGTGGAAGATGCAGAGCAAAATATGCAGACAGCTCATATTCCTGCCAGTACTACTGTTGCTGAAGCTCCCAGCCCTGATCACTAGACCATTCCTACAGATACCAAGGGCCAAGCAGATGTTCTCATTCCTCACATTGAATCTTCCTCACAAGCAAGCCCCAAAGGTAACTATGGGACTTTTTCACTACCAGGCTCCCCCTCAATACTTGAATTTCATACATTGGCTCAAGTACATGCTATGCAAATTATTGATGGCACCCACTTAATTTCTGAAGAAGGACTAGATATTTGGATACAACATTTTGCACCAGCAACCCAAGGAGCCAAGCACACTTTCAAAATTGAAATTCCAGTAAGTTGGTTTAACTTCATAATTCATCTGCTGCTGACCCCTGATAAATTTGGCTGGACTATGCACTTGCTCAAATCTGATATCTGTAAGTTGTTGACTGCTAATTGTGAACAAGAAAAGACAATGCTTTTTCATACCCTTGATAAGTGTACCACCTCCCAGGCACCAATCTGCAAGGATTTCAATCTTGGGCTGGGCAAGGAGAATGAAGGCATTAGCCCTGCTGCACATTCCTCCACTGGGGCAAGTAGCCCTCTCCAACAAGTGTCTCCAAACAAAGCTCTGCCACTTGGAGAGGCCATCTCCAGAAAAAGGAGAGACAAAGAACCTATGGTAGAAACTGAGGTAAGAAGGAGTGATAGAATTAAAAAAGATAATAAGGGCTTTAGAAGAAAATCTTGTGATGCAAAATCTTGTCTGCCATGTAATGCTATGCCCCCAATTATTCAGCACTCAGTGGTTAAAAACCTGACCAAGTATTTTTGTAAGGTTGCTGAGGATGAGCTACAAGAGAAGTTGTCCAAGAAACCAAAGAAGAAGGGACAAGAGGAGGTGGCCCAGGTGTCCAAGACCACTAGGGACACAGTCAGCAAAAATTAGTGTGTTGATGAATCTTCAATATCAACATGTAATAGATAGTAGCATGATCTGTTATCCTCTTTTGGTTAAAAGATGTCACATGTTTGGAGTAAACTATAATCTTTGCATCTACTGCATAATGGATGCTTGCACTGAATGGCACCTTTTACATGTTAACACTACCCTGCTGAAATGTCAGTTCTGTTTTTATGCTATGGGAGACACTACTACTATATCTCATGCTGAGAAAATATTTGAATCACATTTCTGGTTGATTGGGTATTCCTGGCCCTATAACTCTGCTAAATGGTGCAATACTCTCTCTGAATCAAGATATCTTGCTCTTTATGTGAATCTCACTACCGTTCAGGCTTGGGATTGTCACCAGGGGATGGACCCTAATGATCAAACAATAATTCTTCTGGTTTCTAATGAATAGCAACAGATCTTGGAATATCTTAAATTGGAATGTGAGAGGTATTAATTCCTCAGACAAATGGCTGGTTATTAGACAGAAAATAGAGGAAAGTGCTGCTGGGATTATATGCTTGCAGGAAACTAAGAGAGAAACCTTTGATTGAACTTACATTCATAAAGTATGCCCTCAAAGATTCAATAAATTTGAATTCCTACCATCTATTGGGGCCTCAGGAGGGATTCTCACTGCTTGGAATGGATCCTTATTTACTGGAGAACTAGTGTTTCAAAACAAGTTCACCCTATCAATTGAGTTCACATGTAGATCATCTTCTAAAAGTTGGATTCTCCTGCAATCATGAAGAAAAAATTGAGTTCATTGACTGGTTTGGTAATATACAAATGCCTAATGAAGTAGATTGGATTATCATGGGAGACTTCAACTTCATCAGAACACCTGAAGACAGAAACAGACCTGGAGGGGATGTTAATGAGATGCTTATGTTTAATGAGGCTATTAGTGAACTGGCCTTAATTGAATTACCACTCAAGGGCAGACAGTTCAGCTGGAGCAATATGCAGGAAAACCCACTCCTAGAAAAACTAGATTGGTTCTTCACCTCTGCTGCTTGGATGACTAGTTACCCAGATACTTTGGCCCTTCCCATGGCCAAACCAATCTCTGACCATCTTCCCTGCATGATTAAAATAGGCACAAATATTCCAAAATCAAAGGTGTTCAGATTTGAAAACTACTGGATTAACCACAACTCATTTAAACAGGTGGTTGAAACAGCTTGGAATATCCCAGTGGGTCATACAGACTGTGCAAAGAAGATCAATGCTAAACTCAAAAATGTCAGAAGAGCTCTTAAGCTCTGGTCCAAAAGCATTGCCTACCATAAGAAGCAAATTTCAGACCTAAATGATTGTATCTTTCTTTTGGACATGATTGAAGAATACAGAGACCTATCAGTATATGAAAATAACTGCAGGACTATGCTCAAGGAATATTTACTAACTGTGCTCAATGATCAGAAGATTTACTGGAAACAGAGAGGTAAAATTAAAGGAGTCAAGTTTGGTGATGAGAACACAAAATTCTTTCACACTACTGCCTCTATTAACCACAGGCACAATAAGATTGCTATGCTATTGAACAAAGACCAAGTGGAAGTAACAGACCATGATGGCAAGGCTGCAATACTATGGGAAACTTTTAAAATTAGATTGGGATAATCTAATGGACACTCAATGCACTTTGACCTAAGAGACCTCTATGAAAACACTATGGATCCACAACTCTTTAGTGACCTGGAAAAACCTTTCTCCCAAGAAGAAATTGAAGATGTGTTCAAAAAGCTACCTGTAGATAAATCACCAGGGCCAGATGGATTCAATAATGAGTTTATCAAAAGCTGTTGGCATATTATTAAGACTGATGTCTTTGAGCTTATTATGGCTTTCCATGTTGAGAATGTTAATCTTGAGAGCATTAATTCCTCTTACATTACTCTAGTGCCAAAAACAGAGGTACCACTCTCACCCAATGACTTCAGGCCTATCTCACTGTTAAATAGTGTCCTGAAAATCATCACAAAATTGCTGGCTAATAGGCTGCAACAAGTTATCCTGCAAATGGTGCATATTAATCAATATGGCTTCCTCAAAGATAGAGTGATCCAAGACTGCCTAGGATGGGCCTATGAATACATTCATCAATGTCATAAATCTAAAGAGGAAACCCTAGTAATCAAATTGGATTTTGAGAAGGCTTTTGATACAATAGAACATGATGCAATTATTGATATATTCAGAGCAAAAGGGTTTGGAGAGAAATGGATTTCTTGGATGCAATCTTTGTTCACAACTGCATCCTCTGCTGTATTACTGAATGGTGTACCTGGTAAAAAAATTTACATAAAAAGAGGAGTAAGACAAGGTGATCCCTACTCTCCTTTGGTTTTTGTGCTAGCTGCTGATCTCTTACAATCCATTCTTAACAAAGCCATGAGGTTAAACATTATCACTGCTCCCCATCAAATCAGATCATGCCCACTTTCCCCAATTGTGCAATATGCAGATGACACTCTAGTGGTTATGCAAGCTGATGCTAGACAATTGTTCTGTTTGAAGGCACTTCTGAATACTTTTGCCACTGCAAGTGGGCTCAAAGTGAATTATGGAAAATCAATCATGGTACCTGTGAACATTGATCAAGACAGGGTTGAAATTTATACTAACACCTTGCAATGTGCTAGAGGTCAGTTCCCCTTTACTTACCTTGGCATGCCTTTGGGGATCTCCAAACCAACAGTGGAACAATGCCTCCCCCTAGTGAACAGGATTGCCAAAAGAGTGGCTGGTATCTCTACATTCATGACACAAGCTGGTAAACTTCTACTGGTCAAATCAGTGATGACCTCATTAGCAGTATTATTCATGTGTTGTTTGGACATACCTGTTACAATTAAAAAACAGATCATCAAATATTTGAGACACTTCCTCTGGAGAGGACCTGATATGGAGGACAAAAGACCTGCTCTGGTAGCATGGAAAATAGTGTGCAGACCCAAAGATCAAGGAGGATTAGGAGTGCTAGACATCTACACAGACAACAAAACATTGCTCATGAAGAACCTTCACAAATTCTTTAACAGACATGACATCCCATGGGTCAATCTTATCTGGGAATCATACTATGGTGATGGGAGATAGCTGTTGGGGAACATAGTATATTTTCAAAATTTTCCTACGATCATGCAAGATCTATCTGCTAGATTTATAGCAACGAGGGGGAGAGTGTGTCTCCGTACCCTCGTAGACCGGGAGCGGAAGCGTCAAGTGACGCGGTTGATGTAGTCGAACTTCTTCGCGATCCAACCGATCAAGCACCGAACGTACGTCACCTCCGCGTTCATCACACGATTAGCTTGATGACGTCCCACGAGCTCTTGATCCAGTTGAGCTTCACGGGAGAGTTTCGCCAGCACGACGACGTGGTGACAGATATGATTTATCTACCGGCGCAGGGCTTCGCCTAAGCACTGCAACGGTATGACCGAGGTATGTTTCTGTGGAGAGGGGCACCGCACACGGCTAAAACAATTCAACTTGTGTGTCCTAGGGTGCCCCCCTGCCCCCGTATATAAAGGAGCAAGGGAGAGGCCGGCCCTAAAGGGGGCGCGCCAAGTGTGGGGAGTCCTACTAGGACTCCCAAGTCCTAGTAGGATTCCCCTTTCCTTTCCGGAGTAGGAGAGAAGGAAAGAGGCGGAGAGGAAGAAGGAAAAGGGGGCTGCACCCCTTGTCCAATTCGGACCAGAGGGGGGGTGCGCCTCCTTCCTTTTGGCCTTTCTCCTCTATTCCCGTATGGCCCAATAAGGCCCATATACTCCGAAAAATACCTGAATCACTCGGAACATTTCCGATGTGCGAATATAGTCGTCCAATATATCGATCTTTACGTCTCGACCATTTCGAGACTCCTCGTCATGTCCCCGGTCTCATCCGGGACCCCGAACTCCTTCGGTACATCAAAACTCATAAACTAATAATACCGATCGTCATCAAACGTTAAGCGTGCGGACCCTACGGGTTCGAGAACTATGTAGACATGACCGAGACTCATCTCCGGTCAATAACAAATAGCGGAACCTGGATGCTCATATTGGCTCCTACATATTCTACGAATATCTTTATCGGTCAAACCGCATAACACCCGGAACACTTCCGGTGTCTGAATATAGTCATCCAATATATTAATCTTTATGTCTCGGACATTCCGAGACTCCTCATCATGTCCGTTATCTCATCTAGGACTCCGAACTACCTTCGGTACATCAAAACTCATAAACTCAAAATACCGATCGTCATCGAACGTTAAGCGTGCGGACCCTACAGGTTCGATAACTATGTAGACATGACCGAGACTCATCTCCAGTAAATAACCAATAGCAGAACCTGGATGCTCATATTGGCTCCTACATATTCTACGAAGATCTTTATCGGTCAAACCGCATAACAACATACGTCGTTCCCTTTGTCATCGGTATGTTACTTGCCCGAGATTCGATCATCGGTATCTCTATACCTAGTTCAATCTCATTACCGGAAAGTCTCTTTACTCGTTCCATAATACATCATCTCGTGAATAACTCATTCGTCATTTGCTTGCAAGGCTTATTATGATGTGTATTGCCGAGATGGCCCAGAGATACCTCTCCGGCACTCGGAGTGACAAATACTATTCTTGATCTATGCCAACACCACGAATACCTTCGGAGACACCTGTAGAGCATCTTTATAATCACCCAGTTATGTTGTGATGTTTGATAGCACACAAGGTATTCCTCCAGAATAAGGGAGTTGCATAATCTCATAGTCATAGGAACATGTATAAGTCATGAAGAAAGCAATAGCAATAAAACTAAACGATCATAGTGCTAAGCTAACGGATGGGTCTTGTCCATCACATCATTCTCCTAATGATGTGATCCCGTTGATCAAATAACAACTCATGTATATGGTTAGGAAACATAATCATCTTTGATCAATGAGCTAGTTTAGTAGAGGCATACTAGGGACACTCTGTTTTGTCTATGTATTCACACATGTACTAAGTTTCTTGTTAATACAATTCTAGCATGAATAATAAACATTTATCATGATATAAGGAAATATAAATAACAACTTTATTATTGCCTCTAGGGCATATTTCCTTCAGTCTCCCACTTGCACTAGAGTCAATAATCTAGCTCACATCGCCATGTGATTTAATACCTATAGTTCACATCGTTATGTGAATAACACCCATAGTTCACATCGCCGTGTGACCAACACCCAAAGGGTTTACTAGAGTCAATAATCTAGTTCACATCGCTATGTGATTAATACCCAAGAGTAATAAGGTGTGATCATGTTTTGCTTGTGAGAGAAGTTTAGTCAACAAGTCTGTCACATTCAGATTCGTATGTATTTCGCAAATTTCTATGTCTACAATGCTCTGCATGGAGCAACTCTAGCTAATTGTTCCCACTTTCAATACGCATCCAGATTGATACTTAGAGTCATCTGGATTTAGTGTCAAAGCTTGCATCGGCGTAACCCTTTACGACGAACTCTTTATCACCTCCATAATCGAGAAACATTTCCTTAGTCATCCAGTTACTAAGGATAATTTTGACCGCTGTACAGTGATCTACTCCTGGATCACTATTGTACCCCTTTGACAAACTCATGGCAAGGTACACAACATGTTTGGTACACAGCATGGCATACTTTATAGAACCTATGGCTGAGGCATAGGGAATGACTTTCATTCTCTCTATATTTTTCTGTCGTGGTCTGGCTTTAAGTCTTACTCAACTTCACAACTTACAAGTCAGGCAAGAACTCCTTCTTTGACTGATCCATTTTGAACTACTTCAAAATCTTATCAAGGTATGTACTCATCGAAAGTCTTATCAAGCGTCTTGATCTATCTCTATAGATTTTGATGCCCAATATGTAAGCAGCTTCACCAAGGTCTTTCTTTGTAAAACTCCTTTCAAACACTCCTTTATGCTTTTCAGAAAATTCTACATCATTTCCGATCGACAATATGTCATTCACATACACTTATCAGAAAGGTTGTAGTGCTCCCACTCACTTCTTGTAAATACAGGCTTCACCGCAAGTCTGTATAAATCTATATGCTTTGATCAACTTATCAAAGCGTATATTCCAACTCCGAGATGCTTGCACCAGTCCATAGATGGATCGCTGGAGCTTCCATATTTTGTTAGCACCTTTAGGATTGACAAAACCTTGTGGTTGCATCATATACAAGTCTTCTTTAATAAATCCATTAAAGAATGCAGTTTTGTTATCCATTTGCCAGATTTCATAAAATGCGGCAATTGCTAACATGATTCGGACAGACTTAAGCATCGCTACGGGTGAGAAATTCTCATCGTAGTCAACTCCTTGAACTTGTTGAAAAACTTTCGCAACAAGTCGAGCTTTGTAAACAGTAACATTACCGTCCGCGTCAATCTTCCTCTTGAAGATCCATTTATTTTCGATGGCTTGCCGATCATCGGGCAAGTCAACCAAAGTCCACACTTTGTTCTCATACATGGATCCCATCTCAGATTTCATGGCCTCAAGCCATTTTGCGGAATCTGGGCTCATCATCGCTTCCTCATAGTTCGTAGGTTCATCATGGTCCAGTAACATGACTTCCAGAACCGGGTTGCCATACCACTCTGATGCGGAACGAACTCTGGTTGATCTACAAAGTTCAGCAGAAACTTGATCTGAAGTTTCATGATCATCATCATTAGCTTCCTCACTAATTGATGTAGGAATCACTGTAACTAGTTTATGTGATGTTCCACTTTCCAATTAGGGAGAATGTACAATTACCTCATCAAGTTCTACTTTCCTCCCACTCACTTCTTTCGAGAGAAACTCCTTCTCTAGAAAGGATCCACTCTTAGCAACAAAGACCTTGCCTTCGGATCTGTGATAGAAGGTGTACCCAACAGTTTCTTTTGGATATCCTATGAAGATTTACTTCTCCGATTTGGGTTCGAGCTTATCATGTTGAAACTTTTTCACATAAGCATCGCAGTCCCAAACTTAAAGAAATGACAGCTTAGGTTTGTTGTCAAACAACAGTTCATACGGTGTCATCTCCACGGATTTAGATGGTGCCCTATTTAACGTGAATGTAGCTGTCTCTAATGCATAACCCCAAAAGCGATAGTGGTAGATCGGTAAGAGACATCATCGATCGCACCATATCTAATAAAGTACGGTTATGACGTTCGGACACACCATTACACTGTGGTGTTCCAGGTGGCGTGAGTAGTGAAACTATTTCACATTGTTTTTACTGAAGACCAAACTCGCTAACTCAAATATTTTACCTCTACGATCATATAGTAGAAACTCTTATTTTCTTGTTACGATGATTCTCCACTTCACTCTGAAATTCTTTGAACTTTTCAAATGTTTTAGACTTGTGCTTCATTAAGTAGATATACCCATATCTGCTCAAATCATCAGTGAAGGTCAGAAAATAACGATACCCGCCGCGAGCTTCAACACTCATTGGTCCACACACATATGTATGTATGATCTCCAACAAATCTGTTGCTCGCTCCATTGTTCCGGAGAACGGAGTTTTAGTCATCTTGCCCATGAGGCATGGTTCGCAAGCACCAAGTGATTCATAATCAAGTGATTCCAAAAGTCCATCACTATGGAGTTTCTTCATGCGCTTTACACCATTATGACCTAAACGGCAGTGCCACAAATAAGTTGCACTATCATTATTAACCTTGCATCTTTTGGCTTCAATATTATGAATATGTGTATCACCACGATCAAGATCCAACAAACTATTTTCATTGGGTGTATGACCATCTAAGGTTTTATTCATGTAAACATAATAACAATTATTCTATGACTTTAAATGAATAACCGTATTGCAACAAATATGATCAAATCATATTCATGCTCAACGCAAATGCCAAATAACATTTATTTAGGTTTTACACTAATCCCGAAAGTATAGGGAGTGTGCGATGATGATCATATCAATCTTGGAACCACTTCCAACACACATCGTCACTTCACCTTTAACTAATCTCTGTTCATTCTGCGATTCTCGTTTCGAGTTACTAATTTTAGCAACTGAACCGGTATCAAATACCCAGGGGTTGCTATGAACACTAGTAAAGTACACATTAATAATCTGTATATCAAAATATACCTTTGTTCACTTTGCCATCCTTCTTATCCGCCAAGTATCTAGGGCAGTTCCACTTCCAGTGACCATTTCCTTTGCAGTAGAAGCACTTAGTTTCAGGCTTGAGTTTCAGCTTTGGGTTTCTTCACGGGAGTGACAACTTGCTTGTCATTCTTCTCGAAGTTCCCCTTCTATCCCTTTGCCCTTTACTTGAAACAAGTGGTCTTGTTAACCATCAACACTTGATGCTTTTTCATGATTTCTACCTTCGCCGACTTCAGCATCGCGAAGAGCTCGGGAATTCCTTTCGTCATCCCTTGCATATTATAGTTCATCACGAAGTTCTACTAACTTGGTGATAGTGACTAGAGAACTTTGTCAACTACTATCTTATTTGGAAGATTAACTCCCACTTGATTCAAGTAATTGTAGTACCCAGACAATCTGAGCACATGCTCACTGGTTGAGCTATTCTCCTCCATCTTGTAGGCAAAGTACTGTCAGAAGTCTTATACCTCTAGACACGGGCATGAGTATGAAATACTAATTTCAACTCTTGGAACATCTTATATGCTCCGTGGCGTTCAAAACGTTTTGGATGTCCCGGTTCTAAGCCGTAAAGCATGGTGCACTTAAACTATCAAGTAGTCATCATACCGAGATTTTGTCAAAACGTTCATAATGTCTACATCTGCTCCTGCAATAGGTCTGTCACCTAGCGGTGCATCAAGGACATAATTCTCTGTGCAGCAATGAGGATAATCCTCAGATCACGGAACAATTCCGCATCATTGATACTAACATCTTTCAACTTAGTTTTCTCTAGGAACATATAAAAAAATAAACGGGGAGCAACATCGTGAGCTATTGATCTACAACATAGATATGCTAATACCACGAGGACTAAGTTCATGATAAATTAAAGTTCAATTTAATCATATTACTTAAGAACTTCCACTTAGATAGACATCCCTCTAGTCATCTAAATGATCACGTGATCCAAATCAACTAAACCATGTCCGATCATCACGTGAGATGGAGTAGTTTCAATGGTGAACATCTTATGTTGATCATATCTACTATATGATTCACGCTCGACCTTTCGGTCTCCAGTGTTCCGAGGCCATATCTGCATATGCTAGGCTCGTCAAGTTTAACCCGAGTATTCTACGTGTGCAAAACTGTCTTACACCCGTTGTATTTGAACGTAGAGCTTATCACACCCGATCATCACGTGGTGTCTCGGCACGAAGAACTTTCGCAACGGTGCATACTTAGGGAGAACACTTGTACCTTGAAATTTTGTAAGGGATCATCTTATAATGCTACCGTCATTCTAAGCAAAATAAGAAGCATAATAAGATAAACATCACATGCAAATCAAAATATGTGACATGATATGGCCATCATCATCTTGTGCTTTTGATCTCTATCTCCAAAGCACCGTCATGATCACCTTTGTCACCGGCGCGACACCTTGATCTCCATCATAGCATCGTTGTCGTCTCGCCAACTATTGCTTCTACGACTAACGCTACTGCTTAGTGATAAAGTAAAGCAATTACATGGCGATTGCATTTCATACAATAAAGCAACAACCATATGGCTCCTGCCAGTTGCCGATAACTTTACAAAACATGATCATCTCATACAAAATCGTATAACTCATCATGTCTTGACCATATCACATCACAACATGCCCTGCAAAAACAAGTTAGACGTCCTCTACTTTGTTGTTGCAAGTTTTACGTGGCTGTTACGGGCTTTAGCAAGAACCGTTCTTACCTACGCATACAAAACCACAACGATCTTTCGTCAAGTATGTGCTGTTTTAACCTCCACAAGGACCGGGCGTAGGCACACTTGATTCAGCTAAAGTGAGAGAGACAGACACCCGCCAGTCACCTTTAAGCAACGAGTGGTCATAACTGTGAAACCAGTCTTGCGTAAGCATACGAGTAATGTCGGTCCGGGCCGCTTCATCTCACAATACCGCCGAAGCAAAGTATGACATGCTGGTAAGCAGTATGACTAGTATCACCCACAACTCATTGTGTTCTACTCGTGCATATCATCTACGCATAGACCTGGCTCTGATAACACTGTTGGGGAACGTAGTATATTTTCAAAATTTTCCTACGATCACGCAAGATCTATCTACTAGATGCATAGCAACGAGGGGGAGAGTGTGTCTACGTACCCTCGTAGACCGGGAGCGGAAGCGTCAAGTGACGCGGTTGATGTAGTCGAACTTCTTCGCGATCCAACCGATCAAGCACCGAACGTACGGCACCTCCGCGTTCAGCACACGTTCAGCTTGATGACGTCCCACGAGCTCTTGATCCAGTTGAGCTTCACGGGAGAGTTTCGCCAGCACGACGGCGTGGTGACATATATGATTTATCTACCGGCTCAGGGCTTCGCCTAAGCACTGCAACGGTATGAACGAGGTCTGTTTCTGTGGAGAGGGGCACCGCACACGGCTAAAACAATTCAACTTGTGTGTCCTAGGGTGCCCCCTGCCCTCGTATATAAAGGAGCAAGGGAGAGGCCGGCCCTAAAGGGGGCGCGCCAACTGTGGGGAGTCCTACTAGGACTCCCAAGTCCTAGTAGGATTCCCCTTTCCTTTCCGGAGTAGGAGAGAAGGAAAGAGGTGGAGAGGGAGAAGTAAAAGGGGGCTGCACCCCTTGTCCAATTCGGACCAGAGGAGGGGCGCGCCTCCTTCCTTTTGTCCTTTCTCCTCTATTCCCGTATGGCCCAATAAGGCCCATATACTCCGAAAAATACCTGAATCACTCGGAACCTTTCCGATGTCCGAATATAGTCGTCCAATATATCGATCTTTACATCTCGACCATTTCGAGACTCCTCGTCATGTCCCCGGTCTCATCCGGGACTCCGAACTCCTTCGGTACATCAAAACTCATAAACTCATAATACCGATCGTCATCAAACGTTAAGCGTGCGGACCCTACGGGTTCGAGAACTATGTATACATGACCGAGACTCATCTCCTGTCAATAACCAATAGCGGAACCTGGATGCTCATATTGGCTCCTACATATTCTACGAAGATCTTTATCGGTCAAACCGCTTAACAACATACGTTGTTCCTTTTGTCATTGGTATGTTACTTAGCCGAGATTCTATCGTCGGTATCTCTATACCTAGTTCAATCTCGTTACTGGCAAGTCTCTTTACTCGTTCCGTAATACATCATCTCGTGACTAACTCATTAGTCTTTTGCTTACAAGGCTTATTATGATGTGCATTACCGAGAGGGCCCAGAGATACCTCTCCGACACTCAGAGTGACAAATCCTAGTCTTGATCTATGCCAACACCACGAACACGTTCGGAGACACCTGTAGAGCATCTTTATGATCACCCAGTTACGTTGTGACGTTTGATAGCACAGAAGGTGTTCCTACGGTATTCGGGAGTTGCATAATCTCATAGTCATAGGAACATGTATAAGTCATGAAGAAAGCAATAGCAGTAAAACTAAACGATCATAGTGCTAAGCTAACGGATGGGTCTTGTCCATCACATCATTCTCCTAATGATGTGATCCCGTTGATCAAATGACAACTCATATCTATGGTTAGGAAACATAACCATCTTTGATCAATGAGCTAGTTTAGTAGAGACATACTAGGGACACTCTGTTTTGTCTATGTATTCACACATGTACTAAGTTTCCGGTTAATACAATTCTAGCATGAATAATACACATTTATAATGATATAAGGAAATATAAATAACAACTTTATTATTGCCTCTAGGGCATATTTCCTTCAATTGCTAGGGGGCAGTTTGATAGAATCATTCTGGTGGAAATCCAACTTAGCTCTCATTGATCAATATAAAGCCATTGCTAGATGTAATGTGGGAAATGGAGTAAGTGTTTTTTTCTGGGAGGACTTATGGAGCCAAGCCATACTTAAGCACCAATTCCCTCACTTGTTCTCATTTGTCAGAAACTCTCAACTAAATGTACAACAAGTATTGCAGACTGAGTACTTACAAGATCTATTTTTTCTCCCTCTGACAACTAAAGCATATGAGGAATTCCTACAGATGGAAGACATTTGCATTTCCATGAGACAATCAGAATACTTAGACACATTTGACACTTGGAGCTATATTTGGGGGAATGAACACTACTCCTCCATCAAAGCATATACAGTTCTAATTGGATACAAGTAGACACCTCCACATTTCAATTGGATCTGGCAGAGTTCATGCCAGCCAAAGCATAAAGTGTTCTTCTGGCAACTTCTACATGATAGAGTCAACACAAGAAATTTACTTAGAAGAAAGAATTTTGTGCTAGAGGATTACAACTGTGCTGTTGGTGGATTCCAGCAAGAAGAAACTACTCATCACCTATTTTGGGGCTGCCAATTTGTTCAACAATGCTGGGATTTCATCTGTCCAACAAGAACACCAAACTTATCTGTCTTAGAAGCGTTCCAAGACCTTAAGGACAAACTGAGATACCCTTTCTACATGGAAATCATAATCCTTGGAGCATGGGCCATCTGGATAACCAGAAACAATAAGGTTTTTGAAAACATCCAACCCTCTTTCCAAGGGTGGAAGTTCATTTTCCTGGAAGAGTTAAAGCTTCTCAAGTTCAGAATAAAGAATAAGCATGATAGGCAATTTTCTGTTTGGCTTCAAAGCCTCTTGTAAAGCCTCCTTTTCTTTCTTTCTTTTCTTTACTTCTTTTTTAGTCTCTGTATTAGTTTTCTAGACTCTTTTTTAGTTTTTTTAGGCTTACCTCAAGCCTTCCCAGATACTCTCTGTATTTTGACATTTTAAATAATTAAAAATTAGAGTGGGGTTTTACCCTACTGTTTATAGTAAAAAAAACTAACAGAAAGTTTTTGTACCTAGAGCAAAAATATTCAAAAAAAAACTCTAAATACAGCAAAAAACAACTCAAAAATAAATAAAATAAAATAAGTAAAGCAGAAAAGAAAAAGAAAAAGAAAAAAAGCCCACCTACTGGGCAATAGCTGCCTGCATACGACTAGAAACTCAACATCTAGTTGGGCCAGGATGAAGGCCAGCTGGCCCAGTAGGCCCAACAGGGCATTGCGGTACATGTAGGCCCAGAAGGCCTGCTTTAGAGAGGAGCTCGACATAGCAGCGGCGGCAGGGCTTATAAGCATGTGTGAGCCCCCCTCGGCTAGAGAGGTGGGACTAAACTTCCGCGCCCCTCGCCCAACAGAGAGAACGATGAGCTTACTCGCACCCTGGGAAATCCTGAACACCCGGGAAGAACACGAGGCGAGGGCATTATGCCATGGTATGAGGGCTTTTCGGACTGGAGGGCCGACTACAGAACACGTGCGAGAAGGAAGAACCTGGAGGAGGAGCAGAGGAAGAAGGAAGAAGAACGCCTAAAAGGCCTAAAATCAGCGCACGCCGAGTTGGCGCTCAAATTGCAGCAGCAGCAACAGCAAATTGACTGACTTTGCCAGGAAAGGGGGTCTCAACAGCGGCAGCAGCTAGCGGATAATCCAGCTTTGGATAGCATCATCCCATCCATGCCGAGAAGTAGCATGGGTTCCAGCCCGGGCGATGCACTGCTGGATAGATACCCTGTGGATGACATCGCCGAGAACACTAACTGTGAGCTACACTTCAAAATGAAGAACATATCCATGGAGGTGGCAGACGGCATTGCTTATACAAATCCCCCAGAAGCAAGCTTCCATTGCAACCCCATTCCATCCAGTTATGCTCGTGTCCAGGTTGATGAGGTGGTGGACCAATATTCGGGGCTAGAGCTTGATATTCCTGGAGGTGACGACGAGCACACACTGGGTGAGGCCATACATCGTATCATCCTATGGAGAAAGGATTGCATAATATTTCAAAGGCCACCAACACCACGTTAGTCGACTCCTCGAAGTCCGCCACCGCGTCAGCAGACTCCCGCTCCTCCAAGTCCGCCACCACATCACCCGACTCCTCCTCCAAGTCCGGCACATCGTCAGCCGACTCCTCCTCCAAGTCCGCCACCGCATCAGCAGACTCCTGTTCCTCCAAGTCCGGCACAACGTCAGGCCACTCCTCCTGCTCCGACTCAGCCACGTCAGCCGTCTCCGCCGCCTCAGCAGTCGCGGAAGAGAGCCGTCGCAACAAATCAAGGTAGTACAGGAGGTACAAGCGGAGGCAAGCGAGCTCAATATGGTCCAAGCCTCACTCCTCTTCCTCGGAGGCCTTACGACATGAACGACGAGGAAACCACAGCCATAGTGAAGGCCCAAGTGGACGCCCATTTTGGACCGAAACCGCCACCGCCGCCAAAGGAGAAAGTGCTTGCGAAAGTCGTTGACTACTTTATTCACATGTCAAGAAAACCAGCTCCCAAGCCTGTTGACTCAGACTATGAGCGCCAAATCAAGAAGGAACATCGAGCACGACTACTGAAGGAGTCGAGCTCGAGCTCGAGCCAAGCAGCTGGCAAAAAATGCGGGAAAACCGTTCCCTAGCTGGGAAAACAGGCGACGCAATTGACCCCCCGCTTGTGTTACCACCGCAGATCTCCCAAAGTGTGATAATAACCGACGATCATAGAAGGCAGGCTAGAGAGATTGGATGCACTGTAGAACAACTCCTAGATCTTGAGCCCATGGACACTTTTACAGAGGAGGAACTAAAATGGAAATATGTCCGCGGCCAACCTTTGGTAGAGCCCGATGAGGTCAAGAACCTCCCAACGAGAATGTATGAACTGCATAACTGGTACATGAAAATTACCAAGAGTTCCAATCGAGAGTCCCTCATGGTGAAAGTCAAGGAAGATCATTACTTCCATGGGAATTCTCTGTCCGTTGAGTATTCAGAACTGTTTCAGTTATTCAATCAAGACGTACTCGACAAATCTATCATCAGTTGCTATTGCCTGTAAGTGATTTCTTTCTGTAATTGAAGTCTCAATTGTTAGCATGTAGTGCTCATTGATCGATCATTACCTGTAATTAATTATCCTCGCTATATTCTTTTCTGTCGTATTATGCAGGATGAAGATGTATGAAATGAAAAAGGCTGGATGCTATGGCATTGGGTTCATTGACCTAAGTACCATTAATGAATACATGTGGAATTTGAAATATTGTAAACAAGGTGTAGAGGAGAGCATGCTAGAGTTCTTGATGCGCCTCAATACCAATGAAGATATACTACTTCCTTACAACTTCCTGTGAGTAACACTGTCTTGTATGCTACACATTCTGTTTTTGCTTAGCTAGCTAGCTAGATGTTAATAATTAAGTGTATGTGGTTTAGGGTACGTAGTTGATGAGTGTTATGCACATACCCGCTTAATTAAGACATGCAAACGTGTGCGCATGCAGTTTCCACTGGATCTTGTTAGTCATTAAAGTTGGAGAAGGAACTGTTGAAGTACTCGACTCACTATGGAGAGAACAAACTGACTAGACCATCATGAAGGGGATAGTCGATAGGTAATTTCAATCATTATTAACTATATATATCTCGGCCTATTTAGTTCATCATTTCCTGATGTCAACTATTTAATAACCCCTTTATTCATTTTCTTTGCCAGCAGGCAGGGCTTGGGAAAAGTTCATCAAAATAACAATAGGCAAATGGCGAAAAAAGCTGTATTGGGTACGACCTAAGGAAAGTAATTAAGTAGTAGTAGCTAGCTATCTCTTTAATTCTTGTTTCAATACAATTAATTATCATGCTTGATTATTTATTATCTGACTAAATTCCATTCTCGTAAAGGCCCTAAAGCAGGCGCAGGGGACTAATCTATGTGCATACTGCGTTTGCGAGAACATTCGCATGATGGCGCCCGAAAGGACCAAATCTGAAAGACAACTATGGGTATGTTTGCCAGAACACTACTCACAATTTTTACATCATTGTCGATATCTATCACCGATTTAAGCATCGCGAAGAGCTCGGGAATTACTTTCGTCATCCCTTGCATATTATAGTTCATCACGAAGTTCTACTGACTTGGTGATAGTGACTAGAGAACTTTGTCAATTACTATCTTATCTGGAAGATTAACTCCCACTTGATTCAAGCAATTGTAGTACCCAGACAATCTAAGCACATGCTCACTGGTTGAGCTATTCTCCTCCATCTTAGGCAAAGTACTGTCAGAGGTCTGATACCTCTCGACACAGGCATGAGCATGAAATACTAATTCAACTCTTGGAACACCTTATATGCTCCGTGGCATTCAAAACGTTTTTGAAGTCCTGGTTCTAAGCCGTAAAGCATGGTGCGCTGAACTATTAAGTAGACATCACACTGAGCTTTGCCAAACGTTCATAATGTTTGCATCCGCTCCTGCAATAGATATGTCACCTAGCGGTGCATCAAGGACATAATACTTCTGTGCAACAATGAGGATAATCATCAGATCACGAACCTAGTCCGCATCATTGCTACTAACATCTTTCAACTTAGTTTTTCTCTAGGAACATATCAAAAACATAGGGGAGCTATAACGCGAGCTATTGATCTACAACATAATTTGCAAATACTATCAGGACTAATTTCATGATAAATTAAAGTTCAATTAATCATATTACTTAAGAACTCCCACTTAGATAGACATCCCTCTAGTCATCTAAATGACCACGTGATCCAAATCAACTAAACCTTGTCCGATCATCATGTGAGATGGAGTAGTTTTCAATGGTGAACATATTATGTTGATCATATCTACTATATGATTCACGTTTGACCTTTCGGTGTCCAGTGTTCCGAGGCATGTCTGTACATGCTAGGCTCGTCTAGTTTAACCCGAGTATTCTGCGTGTGCAAAACTGTCTTACACCTGTTGTATTCGAACGAAGAGCTTATCACACCCGATCATCACGTGGTGTCTCGGCACGACGAACTTTCCCAACTGTGCATACTCAGGGAGAACACTTGTACCTTGAAATTTTGTAAGGGATCATCTTATAATGCTACCGCCGTACTAAGCAAAATAAGAAGCATAATAAGATAAAAATCATATGCAATCAAAATATGTGACATGATATGGCCATCATCATCTTGTGCTTTTGATCTCCATCTCCAAGGCAGCGTCATGATCACCATCGGCACCGGCGCGACACCTTCATCTCCATCGTAGCATCGTTGTCGTCTCGCCAACTATTGCTTCCACGACTATCGCTACCGCTTAGTGATACAGTAAAGCAATTACATGGCGAATGTATTTCATACAATAAAGAGACAACCATATGGCTCCTGCCAGTTGCCGATAACTTTACAAAAAATGATCATCTCATACAATAACGTATAACTCATCACGTCTTGACCATATCACATCACAACATGCCCTGCAAAAACAAGCTAGACGTCCTCTACTTTGTTGTTGCCAGTTTTGCGTGGCTGCTATGGGCTTAGCAAGAACCGTTCTTACCTGCGCATACAAAAACCACAACGATTTTTCGTCAAGTATGTGTTGTTTTAACCTTTCACAAGGACCGGGCGTAGCCATACTCGAATCAACTATAGTGAGAGAGACAGACACACACGAGTCACCTTTAAGCAACGAGTGCTCGTAACGGTGAAACCAGTCTCGCGTAAGCATATGCGTAATGTCGGTCCGGGCCGCTTCATCTCACAATACCGCCGAATCAAAGTATAACATGCTGGTAAGCAGTATGACTATTATCGCCCACAACTCATTGTGTTCTACTCGTGCATATCATCTACGCATAGACCTGGCTCTGATACCGATGTTGGAGAACGTAGTATTTCAAAAATTTCCTATGATCATGCAAGATCTATCTACTAGATGCATAGCAACGAGAGGGGAGAGTGTGTCAATGTACCCTCGTAGACCGAAAGCAGAAGCATCTAGTGACGCGGTTGATGTAGTCGAACATCTTCGTGATCCAACCGATCAAGCACCGAACGTACGGCACCTCCGTGTTCAGCACCCGTTCAGTTCGATGACGTCCCACGAGCTCTTGATGCAGTTGAGCTTCATGGGATAGTTTCGTCAGCACGACGGCATGGTGACAGAGATGATGAAGCTACCGGCGCAGGGCTTAGCCTAAGCACTGCAACGGTACGTCCGAGGTGTGGTTCTGTGGAGGGGGGCACCACACATGGCTAGAACAATGTTTCTTGTGTGTCTTTGGGTGCCCCCTTGCCCCCGTATATAAAGGAGCAAGGGGAGAGGTGCGGCTGGCCAAGTAAGGCGCGGCAGGAGTAGGATTCCTACTCCTAGTAGGAATAGGAATCCCCTTTCCTATTCCTACTAGGAGTAGGAAAGGAAGGGGAAGAGGAGAAGGAAAGGAGAGGGGGGCGCCTCCCCCCTTTTGCTAGTCCAACTAGGAACCCTAGGGGGGTGCAGCCAGCCCTATGGGCTGCCCCTCTCTTTCCCTCATTGGCCCATTATGGCCCATACTCCCTCGGGGGGGGGGGTTCCGGTAACCCCCTCCGGCACTCCGGTTTTACCCGATAACACCCGGAACACTTCCGGTGTCCGAATATAGTCATCCAATATATTAATCTTTATGTCTCGGACATTCCGAGACTCCTCATCATGTCTGTGATCTCATCTAGGACTCCGAACTACCTTCGGTACATCAAAACTCATAAACTCATAATATCGATCGTCATCGAACGTTAAGCGTGCGGACCCTGCGGGTTCGATAACTATGTAGACATGACCGAGACTCATCTCCGGTAAATAACCAATAGCAGAACATGGATGCTCATATTGGCTCCTACATATTCTACGAAGATCTTTATCGGTCAAACCGCATAACAACATACGTCGTTCCCTTTGTCATCGGTATGTTACTTGCCCGAGATTCGATCATCGGTATCTCTATACCTTGTTCAATCTCGTTACCGGAAAGTCTCTTTACTCGTTCCATAATACATCATCTCATGACTAACTCATTCGTCATTTGCTTGCAAGGCTTATTGTGATGTGTATTGCCGAGATGGCCCAGAGATACCTGTCCGGCACTCGGAGTGACAAATCCTATTCTTGATCTATGCCAACACCACGAATACCTTCGGAGAGACCTGTAGAGCATCTTTATAATCACCTAGTTACGTTGTGACGTTTGATAGCACACAAGGTGTTCCTCCGGAATAAGGGAGTTGCATAATTTCATAGTCATAGGAACATGTATAAGTCATGAAGAAAGCAATATCAATAAAACTAAACGATCATTGTGCTAAGCTAACGGATGGGTCTTGTCCATCACATCATTCTCTAATGATGTGATCCCGTTCATCAAATGACAACACATGTCTATGGTTAGGAAACATAACCATCTTTGATCAATGAGCTAGTCAAGTAGAGGCATACTAGGGAGACTCTGTTTTGTTTATGTATTCACACGTGTAATAAGTTTTCGATTAGTACAATTCTAGCATGAATAAAAAATATTTATCATGATATAGGGAAATGTAAATAACAACTTTATTATTGCCTCTAGGGCATATTTCCTTCAGTCTCCCACTTGCACTAGAGTCAATAATCCAGCTCACATTGCCATGTGATTTAATACCGATAATACACATCGTTATGTGAATAAAACCCATAGTTCACATTGCCATGTGACCAACACCCAAAGGGTTTACCAGAGTCAATAATCTTGTTCACATCGCTATGTGATTAACACCCAAGAGTAATAAGGTGTGATCATGTTTTGCTTGTGAGAGAAGTTTAGTCAACAGGTCTGTCACATTCAGATCCGTATGTATTTCGCAAATTTCTATGTCTACAATGCTCTGCATGGAGCTACTCTAGCTAATTGCTCCCACTTCCAATTTGCATCCAGATTGATACTTAGAGTCATCTGGATTGGTGTAAAGCTTGTATCGGCGTAACTATTTACAACGAACTCTTTATCACCTCCATAATCAAGAAACATTTCCTTAGTCATCCACTAACTAAGGATAATTTTGACCTTTGTGCAATGATCTACTCCTGGATCACTTTTGTATCTCCTTGGCAAACTCATGGTAAGGTACACAACAGGTTTGGTACACAACATGGCATACTTTATAGAACCTAAGGCTGAGGCATAGGGAATGACTTTCATTCTTTCTCTATCTTCTGTCGTGGTCAGGTTTTGAGTCTTACTCAAGTTCATACCTTGCAACACAGGCAAGAACTCTTTCTTTGACTGTTCCATTTTGAACTACTTCAAAAACATGTCAAGGTATGTACTCATTGAAAAAACTTATCAAGCGTCTTGATCTATCTCTATAGAACTTGTTGCACAATATGTAAGTAGCTTCACCGAGGTCTTTCTTTGAAAAACTCCTTTCAAACACTCCTTTATGCTTTATAGAAAAATTGTACATCATTTCCGATCGACAATATGTCATTCACATATACTTATCAGAAAGGCTGTAGTGCTCCTACTCACTTTCTTGTAAATACAGGCTTCACCACAAGTCTGTATAAAACTATATGCTTTGATCAACTTATCAAAGCGTATATTCCAACTCCGAGATGCTTGCACCAGTCCATAGATGGATTGCTGGAGCTTGCGCATTTTGTTAGCACCTTTAGGATTGAAAAAACCTTATGGTTGCATCATATACAACTCTTCTTTAATAAATCCATTAAATAATGCAGTTTTGTCATCCATTTGCCAGATTTCATAAAATGCGGCAATTGCTAACATGATTTGGACAAACTTAAGCATCACTACGAGTGATAAAATCTCATCGTAGTCAACACCTTGAACTTGTTGAAAACCTTTCGCAACAAGTCAAGCTTTGTAGACAGTAACATTACCATCGGCGTCAGCCTTCCTCTTAAAGATCCATTTATTTTCAATGGCTTGCCGATCATCGGGCAAGTCAACGAAAGTCCACACTTTGTTCTCATACATGGATCCCATCTCAGATTTCATGGCCTTAAGCCATTTTGCAGAATCTGGGCTCATCATCGCTTCCTCATAGTTCGTAGGTTCAGCATGGTCTAGTAACATGACTTCCATAACTGGGTTGCCATACCACTCTGGCGCGGAACCTACTCTGGTTGACCTACGAGGTTCAACAGTAACTTGATCCAAAGTTTCATGATCATCATCATTAGCTTCCTCACTAATTGGTGTAGGAATCACTGGAACTAATTTCCGCGATGTACTACTTTCCAATTCGGGAGAAGGTACAATTACCTTATCAAGTTCTACTTTCCTCCCACTCACTTCTTTCGAGAGAAACTCCTTGTCAAGAAAGGATCCATTCTTAGCAACAAATATCTTGCCTTCGGATCTGTGATAGAAGGTGTACCCAACAGTGTCCTTTGGGTATCCTATGAAGACACATTTATCTGACTTGGGTTCGAGCTTATCAGGTTGAAGCTTTTTCACATAAGCATCGCAACCCCAAACTTTAAGAAACAACAACTTTGGTTTCTTGCCAAAGCACAGTTCATAAGGCGTCGTCTCAACGGATTTAGATGATGCCCTTATTTAACGTGAATGCAGCTGTCTCTAATGCATAACCCAAAATGATAGTGGTAAATGAGTAAGAGACATCATAGATCGCACCATATCGAATAAAGTACGGTTACGACGTTCGGACACACCATTACGCTGTGGTGTTCCGGGTGGCGTGAGTTGTGAACTATTCCACATTGTTTTAAATGAAGACCAAACTCGTAACTCAAATATTCGCCTCCGTGATCAGATCATAGAAACTTAATTTTCTTGTTACGATGATTCTCTACTTCACTCTGAAATTCTTTGAACTTTTCAAGTATTTCAGACTTGTGCTTCATCAAGTAGATATACTCATATCTGCTCAAATCATTAGTGAAGGTCAGAGAATAACGATACCCGCCTCGAGCCTCAACACTCCTCGGTATGTATGATTTCCAACAAATCAATTGCTCGCTCCATTGTTTCGGAAAAGGGAGTTTTAGTCATCTTGCCCATGAGGCATGGTTCGCAAGCACCAAGTGATTCATAATCAAGTGATTCCAAAAGCCCATCAACATGGAGTTTCCATGCGCTTTACACCAATATGACATAAACGGCAGTGCCACAAATAAGTTGCACTATCATTATCAACTTTGCATCTTTTGGCTTCAATATTATGAATATGTGTATTACTACGATGGAGATCCAACGAACTATTTTCATTGGGTGTATGACCATCGAAGGTTTTATTCATGTAAACAGAATAACAATTATTCTATGACTTTAAATGAATAACCGTATTGCAACAAAGATGATCAAATCATATTCATGTTCAACGCAAATGCCAAATAACATTTATTTAGGTTCTACACTAATCCCGAAAGTATATGGAGTGTGCGATGATGATCATATCAATCTTGGAACCACTTCCAACACACGTCGTCACTTCACCTTTAACTAGTCTATGTTCATTCTGCAACTCTCGTTTTGAGTTACTAATTTTAGCAACTGAACTGGTATCAAATACCTAGGGGTTTCTATGAACACTAGTAAAGTACACATCAATAACCTGTATATCAAATATACCTTTGTTCACTTTGCCATCCTTCTTATCCGCCAAGTATCTAGGGCAGTTCCACTTCCAGTGACCATTTCCTTTGCAGTAGAAGCACTTAGTTTCGGGCTTGACAACTTGCTTGTCATTCTTCTTGAAGTTCCCCTTCTATCCCTTTGGGTTTCTTCACGAGAGTGACAACTTGCTTTTCATTCTTCTTGAAGTTCCCCTTCTATCCCTTTGCCCTTTACTTGAAACAAGTGGTCTTGTTAGCCATCAACACTTGATGCTCTTTCTTGATTTCTACCTTCGCTGATTTCAGCATCGCGAAGAGCTCGGGAATTACTTTCGTAATCCCTTGCATATTATAGTTCATCATGAAGTTGTACTAACTTGGTGATAGTGACTAGAGGACTTTGTTAATTACTATCTTATCTAGAAGATTAACTCCCACTTGATTCAAGCAATTGTAGTACCCAGACAATCTGAGCACATGCTCACTGCTTGAGCTATTCTCCTCCATCTTGTAGGCAAAGTACTGTCAGAGGTCTCGTACCTCTCGACACGGGCATGAGTATGAAATACTAATTCAACTCTTGGAACATCGAGCTAGAAGAGGAACTCAAGACAACACGCGATGGTTATGAAGAGGAAATCATTGTGCTACTGGAGCAGAATGTAGAGCTAAAGAAGAAGGTTGGAGCACCTGTGGTAAAGCCAGAACCAGAGATGGGCATTCATTCGGAAGACTACATTCTAATAGACGACACCCACAGTGATGAAAGCGACTATGAATACGAAGCTGGAGCAGATATTATGGAGTCTTCTTCCGATGGAAGCTATTAGATGACCCCCTGTAATCATTAGTATTCTTCCGAGTAGTTAGAATCGTTCGCGAGCTTTGTATTAGCAGCTTAGGATCTTTTGTGTGACCTTGTTTGAATTGAGAGATGTGATATGAATATGTTTGTCTCATGTGCATATGGGTAGTGAATTCCCCCTACACCTCATTCTATTCTACTCTTCTCATCCCTCTAACCCATCAGATGCCTCTGAGACGTGAGCCCAGATTTCAGTTCCCACTAGAGCTCACCCAGTTGATCCAGCAGTAGAACACTTTGATGCAACTACTTGTTCAGAACCAAGGCAACAACAACAATAACAACAACAACCCACCTCCTCCTCCACCTGACAACCTGACTCGTTTCCTAAGGTTGAATCCGCCGGTGTTCTCTAGTAGCACCGAGCCGATTGTTGCAGATGACTGGCTCCGCAAGATGGGAAGAGAGCTAGCAACTGCAGGATGCACAGATGCAGAGAGAGTGCGCTTTGCCGCACATCAGCTTGAGGGACCAGCAGCCGCTTGGTGGGAGAACTACACCACCACTTACCCTCTCGCTACAGGTACCTGGGATCAGTTTCAGCAAGCCTTCCACACTGCACATGTTTCAGGTGGAGCCATGAACCTGAAGAAGCATGAGTTTCGCAACTTACGCCAATGAAACCATACTATGGCGCACTACGTGGATGACTTCAGGAAGTTAGCTCGCTATGCCCCGGATGATGTGGCCACAGATGCCGCGAAGCAGGAGAAGTTTCTTGAGGGACTCAATGATGAGTTGAGTGTGCAGCTGATGGTAGCAACCTTTAACAACAACCAGGAGCTGGTGGACAGGGCCATCATGATTGAAGGAAAGCAGCAGCAGATTGAGAGCCGCAAAAGGAAGTATGGATCGAGAAAGTATAACTCTGGAGCTCAGCAGAAGCCCCGCTATTCCCCGTACTCAGGAGGGCATAACCATCCCACCCATGGAGGCCATTCTCACAATGGTGGAAATTCACACAACCATAGTGGCCCCATGAATGGCAATGGGAATGGAGGAAACAACAATCAAAACCGTTCCACTCCATCAACACCCACCAAGAAGGATCTGAATCACATTACCTTCAATTGCGGGAAGACTGGACATTATGCCACAAAGTGTTCTGAAGCCAAGAATGGAAATGGCAATGGAAGCTCGGGAAAGAAGCCCAACCCATTCACCAGAGGACAGGTGAATCACGTCAATGTAGAGGAGATTGACGAGCAGCCCGACGCAGTGGTTGGTAAGTTTTTGGTTAATGCATTTACCGCCCCTGTTCTTTTTGACAATGGTGCATCTCATTCATACATATCAAGGGGTTTTGTGGAAAAGTATAATTTGCCAACTGTAGCCCTTAAGTCGCCTATGTTAGTGAGTTCCCCTGGAGCAGAGTACATGGCTAGTCGAGGATGTTGTCAATTGCCCTTGACTACTGGGAGACATGTTTTTCCCATCGACCTCATCATTTTGGAATCCCAGGGTTTGGATGTAATCATAGGTATGGATTGGCTGTCCATGTTTGAGGGAAACATTGATTGCGCTAGCAAATCTATTCTCCTCACCACCCCGGAAGGAAAGAGGATTAAGTATCTGTCGAGACACACGCCCCGGAAGACACAAGTGAATGCACTCTCGGGAGCTGTTCAGGAGGAAGTACCAGTTGTGAAAGATTACCCCAATGTATTTTCGAAGGAGTTACCAGGCATGCCACCAGATCGAGGCATCGATTTCTTGATTGAATTATTACGAGGCACTGGACCAATATCCAAGAGACCGTACCAGTTGCCCGCAAATGATTTGGAAGAGATCAAGAAGCAAATGAAGGAGTTAATGGAGAAAGGTTATATCCGACCTATTTCTTCACCTTGGGGAGCCCTAGTGCTCTTAATCAAGAAGAAGGATGGTTCATTAAGGATGGTTGTGGATTATCGTGCGCCGAATGAGGTGACGATCAAGAACAAATACCCTCTGCCGATGATCAATGATTTGTTTGACCAGTTGCAAGGAGCCAAAGTTTTCTCGAAGATCGATTTGGGATCAGGATATCATCAGTTGAAGATCTGAGAGTAGGACATACCTAAGACAACTTTTACCACAAGGTACGGGCTTTATGAGTACACAATTATGTCATTTGGTTTGACTAATGCCCCTGCCTATTTTATGAGTATGATGAACTAGATGTTCATGGAATTCTTGGATAAGTTTGAGGTAGTATTCATTGATGACATATTGGTTTACTCCAAGAATGAAGAGGAGCACAAGGAACATTTCTGTTTGGTTCTCGAGAAGCTCAGGGAACATCAACTATATGCCAAGTTCAGCAAATGTGAGTTTTGGTTGAAGGAAGTTGGATTCCTCAGACATGTTATATCAGGAGATGGTATAGCAATAGACCCCTCCAAAGTGGAGGCCGTCACGGAATGTAAAGCACCCACCTCAGTTGGTGAGATTCGCAGTTTTCATGGACTCGCATGATATTATCAGAGGTTCATTGAGAATTTCTCCAAGATTGCGAAGCCCATGATGGAGTTGTTGAAAAAGGAATGTAAGTACAATTGGACCAAAGAATGTGAGGCCAGTTTTTAGGAGTTCAAGAAACAATTGGTTACAGCCCAGTGCTGATTCTCCCGAATATTCACAAAGATTTTCAAGTTTATTGCAACGCTTCACATCAAGGACTTGGAGGCGTTCTCATGCAAGAAGGAAGAGTTGTTTCATATGCCTCACATCAACTTCGACCACATGAGTTGAACTATGTCGTGCATGATTTGGAGTTAGCAGCCGTAGTGCACACACTCAAGACTTGGAGGCACTTTCTTATTGGAAATCGTTGTGATGTTTACACGGATCATATGAGTTTGAAGTACATATTCACGCAGAAGGAGTTAAACCTTAGGCAAAGGAGATGGCTAGAGATCATAAAGGATTACGACATGAGATTGCATTATCGCCCAGGAAAAGCCAATGTCGTGGCAGATGCGTTAAGTCGCAAGAGTTATGTTAACACTATCATAACCGGAGGTTTACCCCAGGAGTTGGCAAATGACCTCAGAGATTTATAGTTGGAGATAGTTCCTAGAGGATATGTTGCTACATTGGAAATTTAGTCCACCTTGTTGGGCAATATTTGAGAAGCCCAGAAGACGGATGAAGGAATTGTGGAAATAAAGGGCAGAATGACCAAAGGAAAGGCAGAAGGATTTCGTGAGGATGAACACGGAACAATGTAGTTTGAAGAACAAATTTATGTACCCAATGACCCGGAGATCAGGAAGTTGATTCTTCAGGAGGCCCATGATTCGCCCTACTCGATACACCTAGGCAACACCAAGATGTACTTGGATTTGAAGCAGAATTTCTAGTGGACCGGAATGAAGAAGGACATTGGCGTGTACGTAGCGGTATGTGACGTCTGTCAGAGAGATATTGCAGAACATTAGAAACTAGTAGGGTTGCTACTGCCGTTACCAATACCAGATTGGAAGTGGGATAAACTTGGAATGGATTTTATCACAGGACTATCCAGGACACTTTCAGGGTACGATTCTATCTGGGTTATAGTTGATCGCTTGACTAAGGTAACTCACTTTATCCCCATGTAGACCACTTACACGAGTGCTAAGTTGGCCAAGATATACATGACCAGGATCATATGTTTGCATGGAGTTCTGAGGACCATTGTATCAAATAGAGGAACATAGTTTACCTCGAAGTTTTGGAAGCAGTTGCACGAGACTTTGGGTACGAAGCTAGTGTTTAGTACAACCTTCCATCCATAGACAGATGGACAGATAGAGAGAGTCAATCAGATTCCGGAGGACATGTTGAGAGCTTGTGTGCTAAATTATGGATCTAGCTGGGATGATAATTTGCCTTACGTAGAGTTCTCTTACAACAACAGTTATCAGACTAGTTTGCAGATGGCCCCTTTCGAGGCTTTGTACGAAAGGAGGTGCAGGACACCATTGATGTGGGATGAAGTCGGAGACTGCAAGTTATTTTGACCCGATTTAATTAGAGATTCAGAGGAGAAGGTCAAGTTGATTCGTGACAGACTGAAGATAGCCCAGCCCAAACAAAAGAATTATGACGATACTAAACACAAGGAGGTAACCTATGAAGTCACAGATAGAGCATATCTTCGTGTGCCCCCACTTTGAGGAGTTAAGCATTTTGGAGTTAAGGGTAAATTGGCACCAAGATTTGTGGGACCGTACAGAGTTTTGGAACACAGAGGAGAAGTAGCTTATTAGCTAGAAATGCCCGAAACTTTGTCCAGAGTTCATGATGTGTTTCACGTTTCTTAGTTGAAGAAGTGCCACGCAGAGATGGCCGATATTCTGCTACGAGATACGGTGCCCGTGTAAGCAATTCAGTTAGAGAGTGATCTGACTTATGAGGAGAAGCCGGTCAAGATTCTTGAGTTTGCCGACAGAGTTACTCGCAGCAAGGTAATCTAGTTTTGCAAGGTTCAGTGGAGTCACCACACAAAGGACGAAGCCACTTGGGAACAAGAGGAAGACCTTCGACATGACCACCCACACCTTTTTGCTAGCCAACCCGAATCTCGAGGGTGAGATTCATCATAAGGGGGGTAGGTTTTTAACATCCCAATTTTCAGTTTGGATGTTACTAATTAGATCATTCATATGCATTCATAATTTGGTGTTGTTCTCATTTTACTCGGTTGTAGATCCAAGAAAAAAACCTTAAGCAACTCAAGGATCAATAGAGAGAGTTGGGGGGTTTTCGCAACTTTCATTTTTGAATTTATTCAAATTTGAAAAGTGGATCAAATTTGATTTCAACAAATTCTTTCCTATTGTTTCAATAAAAAGAAATATTTGGAAGTCAAATTGTTTTATTTGCAATTTTATTTGGCTGCATTTTATTAATTAGGGGAAAATTGCATTTTTGAAAAATTGCATTAAGCCTAGAAAAATGTTCACATTCTCCAAATATTAGGAGGGGATTGTGAAAATTATTTCTGGAATTTTTTAGGCTTTTATTTTATTCTATTTGGATTTTTCTTCGCGACTCTATGTAAAAAAATTGGACCGACTGGGCCGAAGCCCAGCCCGCGCCGCCACCGCCTCTCGCGGCGTGGCCGAGCCGGACTCTCGCCGGAGTCCGAGCTGCCGCCGCCTCTGGCCGCCCCCTTGGCCAAGTAAGGGCCAGCTCCCCCCATTATAAGGCCG
>LR738714.1:193893252-193926356 GCA_902687465.1 Secale cereale
CCGAGCCCCGCCATCGCGCCGCTGCTGCCGCTGCTACCGCCTCCGCTGAGCCCGCCAGCCGCCGCCGCCGCCATCCTGCAGCACTGCCGCCCGCCGCCACACCCGCGCCGCCACCGCTGGACGCCACCACCGCACCGGAACCCATCGAAGATCCGCCGCCCCGAACACGACCAGCCGCCCTAGCCGACCCGCGATCCGTCCGAACCGGTAAAACCGATCCCATTTTCTCGGTTTTTAGTTTGTTTTTTAGAAAAACCCTAGATAGTTTTTTTAGAAAACATAGATATGTTTTTGTAGGGTTTAGTTATTTAGTGAACGTCCATTGTTTAGTTTCAGAAAACGAACGTTCATTATTTAGTCTTTTATTTTTCTGTTAGTTTTAGTTAGGGACCTATCCGCGATTAAAGTTTTTTTAGATTAGTCCCCAATCTGAAAACTATCGTTACTTTTTGCTCGTTAGTCAGAATTAGATGAAACCAATGCCGATCTCTTCGTTGCGATCTCATCTATCTAGTAATCCAACTCAAACATAATTTTGAAATATTTAAAATTTGGTTCAAGCTGATTTGAATTTGAATCTTCTTTTGATCGTAACTTGAGTTTTGTAACTCCGTTTGAGTTGATTCTTTTTGTAAATCGAAGCTCTTGACCTAAATTTCCTGATAAGGCCAAATCCACTTACTTTTGGTACTGTTAGAAATTGTTTTCTGTTGCAATAGTTATCCGCTTGATTTCAGAGTTTTTCGAGATCTGTTCTTCGTTTCTGTTGCGTGATTGCTCACGTATACTATTGTTACCCATATTGGTTCCCACATATTCTATGAAGATGTTATTGGTTGAACCTCGATGCCAAGGATTCAGCTAATCCCGTATGAAGTTCCCTTTGTCTATCAGCATGTTACTTGCCCGAGATTCGGTCGTTGGTATCTCCATACCTAGTTCAATCTCGTTAACGGCAAGTCTCTTTACTCGTTCCGTAATACAGGATCCTGCAACTAACTCATTGCCTGCAAGATTCTTGTGATGTTGTATTAACGAGAGGGCCCAGAGATACCTCTCCATCACACGGAGTGAAAAATCCTAGTCTTGATCGATGCCAACTCAAAAGACACCTCAGAGATACCTATAGAGCACCTTTATAGTCACCCAGTTACGTTGTGACATTTGGTACACACAAGGTACTCCTCCGGTGTTAGTGATTTGCGTGATCCCATGGTCATAGGAACATATACTTGATATGCAGAAAACGATAGCAATAAACTTGACACGATCATATGCTATGTTTATAGTTTGGGTCTTGTCCATCACATCATTCTCCTAATGATGTGATCTCGTTATCAAATGGCCATTCATGTCTATGGCTAGGAAATCATAGCCATCTTTGATCAATGAGCTAGTCCTGTAGAGGCTCACTTGGGAGACATTGTTGTATATATATCCACACATGAATTTCAGTTTCCGATCAATACAATTCTAGCATGGATAATAAACGATTATCATGAACAAGGAAATATAATAATAACTACTTTATTATTGCCTCTAGGGCATATTTCCAACAGTCTCCCACTTGCACCAGAGTCAATAATCTAGCATTACATGGTCCTAGTGTCGATCATGTTTTGCCCGTGGAAGAGATTTAGTCAACATTTAGATCCATGTGTACTTTGCAAATGTGTATGTTCTCCTCCTTGATAGAATCACGGATGGAATTGAAGTGTCGCTTTATGTGTTGGTCCTCTTGTGAAACCTAGGTTCCTTGGCTAGAGCAATGGCACCAGTGCTGTGACAGAACAGACTCATTGGGTCAAGTGCAATGGGCACAACTCCAAGATCTGTCATGAACTGGTTCATCCAGATAGCTTCCTTTGCTGCCTCCGAGGCAGCTATGTACTCCGCTTCCATGTAGAATCAGCTACCACGCTTTGCTTGGAACTGCACTAGCTTACAACTCCCCCATTTAGAATATATACGTATCTGATTTTAGACCTAGAGTCATCCGAATCAGTGTCAAAGCTTGCATCGACGTAACCCTTTACGACGAGCTCTTGATCACCTCCATAAAGGAGAAACATTTCCTTAGTCCTTTTCTGGTACTTAGAGATATTCTTGACCGCTATCCATTCCAAGATTATTTTGAAACCTTCCGGCCATACTTATGGCAAGGCTGACATCTGGTCTTGTGCACAACATAGGGGATGACACTCATCTTTTCTATATCCTGTGTAGTCGCTGGGCATTGAGTCTTACTCAACTTCACACCTTGCAAACAGGCAAGAACCCCTTCTTCGACTAAACCATTTTGAACTTCTTCAAAATCTTATCAAGGTATGTGCTTTGTGAAAGTCCTATTGAGTGTCTCGATCTATCTCTATAGATCTTGATGCCTAGTATGAAAGCACCTCTTCCAGGTCCTTCATCGAAAAACTCTTGTTCGAATATTTCTTCACGTTTTCCAAAAGTTCTATATTGTTTCCAATCAACAATATGTCATCCACATATAAAATTAGAAACGCTATAGAGGTCCCAGTCACTTTCTTGTAAATACAAGCTTCTCCAAAAACTTGTATAAACCCAAATGCTTTGATCACCTCATCAAACCGAAGATTCCAACTCCGAGATGCTTGCACCAGTCTATAAATGGATTGCTGGAGTTTGCATACTTTGTAAGCATTCTCTGGATTGGCAAAACCTTGCAGTTGCATCATATACAATTCTTCCTTAAGGAAACCATTAAGAAACACTGTTTTGACATCCATCTGCTAGATTTCATAATCGAAATATGCAGCTATTGCTAACATGATTTCGACGGACTTAAGCATCGCTATGGGCGAGAGAGTCTCATCATAGTCAACTCCTTGAACTTGTGAAAACCCCTTTGCCACAAGTCGAGCTTTATGGACGGTGACATTACCGTCCACGTCCATCTTCTTCTTGAAGATCCATTTATTCTGAATGGCCTTTCGCGCTTCATGTAGTACTTCCAAAGTCCACATTTTGTTTTCATACGTGGATGCCATATAGGATTTCATGGCCTCTAACTATTTATCGGGATCCAGGCCCACCATCGCTTCTCCATAGCTTGTAGGTTTATCGTTGTCCAACAATATGATCTCTAAAACAGGGTTACCGTACCACTCAAGAGCAGTACGTACCCTTGTCGACCTACGAGGATTTTTAGTAACTTGATCCAAAACTTCATGATCAATATCATTAGCTTCCTATTCAACTGGTGTAGGTGCCACAAAAACATTTTTCTACGCCATTCTACTCTCTAGTTGATGTAAAGGTTCAACAACCTCATCAAGTTATATTTTCCTCCCACTCAATTCTTTCAAGAGAAACTCTTCTCGAGAAATGACCCGTTCTTAGCAACAAACACTTTTCTCTCAGATATGAGATAGAAGGTAGACCCAACCATCTCCAATGGGTATTCTATGAAGATGTATTTGTCCGCTTTGGGTTTGAGCTTTTCTGGCTGAAGCCTTTTGACATAAGCATCACAGCCCCAAACCTTAAGAAATGACAACTTAGGTTTCTTGCCAAACCATAGTTCATACGGTGTCGTGTCTACGTACTTAGATGTTGCCCTATTTAAAGTGAATGTAGCTATCTCTAATGCATACCCCAAAACAATAGTGGCAGATCGGCAAGAGACATCATAGAAGGCACCATATCAAATAAGGTACGATTATGACGTTCGGACACACCATTACGATGTGGTGTTCCAGGTGGCGTCAACTGTGAAACAATTCCACATTGTCTTAAGTGATTGCCAAACTCATAACTCAGATATTCTCCCCCTCGATCAGATCGTAGGAATTTAATCTTCTTGTTACGATGATTCTCGACTTCACTCTAAAATTGCTTGAACTTTTCAAACATTTCAGACTTATGCTTCATTATGTAAATATACCCATATATACTCAAATAATCAGTGAAGGTGAGGAAATAACGATATCGACCGCACGCGTCAATACTCATCGGACCGCACACATCAGTATGTATGATTTCCAACAAGTCACTTGCCCGTTCCATTGTACCGGAAAACAGGGTTTGGTCATCTTGCCCATGTGGCATGGTTTGCATGTGTCAAGTGATTCAAAATCAAGAGACTCCAAAAGTCCATCAACATCGAGTTTCTTCATGCGCTTTAAACCAATATGACCTAAGAGGCAGTGCCACAAGAAATTGGTACTATCATTCTCAACTCTACATCTTTTGGCATCAATGTTATGAACATGTGTATCATCACTATCGAGATTCAATAAGAATAAACCCCTCACAATGTGTGCATGACCATAAAAGATATTACCCATATAAATAGAACAACCATTATTCTATGATTTAAATGAGTAATCGTCTCACATTAAACAAGATCCAGATATAATGTTCATGCTCAACTTAGACACAAAATAAGAATTATTCAGATTTATCACTAATACCGATGGTAATTGAAGAGCGAGCGTGCCGCCGGCGATCACATCAACCTTGAAACCATTTCCCACACACATCGTCACTTCATCCTTCGCCAGCCTCCATCTATTACGTAGTTCCTGTTTGGAGTTGCAAATGTGAGCAACCGCACCGGTATCAAATACCCATGCACTACAACTAGAGCTGGTAAAGTACACATCAATAACATGTATATCATATATACCTTTGTTGCCCCCCTTCTTGTAGACCAGATACTTGGGGCCAGTTCTCTTGCAATAGAAGCACTTTGGGGGTGTTTGTTTCCAGGAACTTTTTGGTGTAGGCACTAGAAAAAGTCCCTCTTAGAGACTTTTTAACTAAACAGGAGGGACTACTAGGTACTAAAAGTTGCTTTTTGGGACTAAATGAAGAAGACTCTCAAGGAGTGTCTTTTTTGGGACTTTTCGAACAATGCGCCTCCCTGAACCCATTGCCCCGCCGCCCCATGGTGTTGTTTAATTGGGGTAACATGGTCTTTTACATGTCATTTAATAACCTCTAGGGATGGACTAGGAACTTTTTAGTCCCTGGAAACAAACATGGAGGGACTTTTTAGGGACTAGGGACTTTTTAGTTGGTACTAGAAAAAGTCCTAGGACTTATGAACGAAACAGGGCCTCAGTTTCCAGCTTGGGTCCAGCTTTGGGTTTCTTCACGGGAGGAGCAACTGCTTTGCCACCTTTCTTGAAGTTTCCCTTCTTTCCCTTGCTCTTCTTGAAACTAGTGATTTTATTGACCATCAACACTTGATGCTCCTTCTGGATGTCTGACTCAGCGACTTTCAGCATCACGAATAGCTCGGACACTGACGTATTCATCCCTTGCATGTTATAGTTCAACACAAAGCTCTAGTAGCTAGGTGGTAGAGATTGAAGAACTCTATCAGCGATCGCCTCAGGCACGAGCTCAACTCCCAACTTAGCCAGACGGTTGTAGTACCCAGACATTCTGAGTATGTGCTCACTTACAGAACTGTTCTCCTCCATTTTGCAGGTATAGAACTAAGCGGAGGTCTGATACCTCTCGATTTGGGCATTTTTCAAAAAAAATAAAATTCAACTCCTAGAACATATCATATGCTCCATGACAAAACGCCTTTGAAGTCCTGGTTCTAAGCCATACAACATGGCACATTGAACTATTGAGTAGTCATCAACACACGACTGCCAGACGTTCATAACGTCTACATACGCGGGAGGGGGTGGCGCACCGAGAGGTGCACCAAGGACATAAACCTTTTGGGAAGCCGTGAGGATAATCCTCATATTACATGCCCAGTCCACAAAGTTACTTCCATCATATTTCAGCTTAGCTTTCTCTAGGAACACATTAAAATTGAGGGGAGCTGCTGCGCGAGCCATTTGATCTACAACATAATTTGCAAAGACAACTTAGACTATAGTTCATGATAATGAGTTCATTTAATCATATTACTTAAGAAATCCCACTCAAATCAACATCCCTCTGGTTGTCCGAGTGTAACATGATCAAATTCACCAACCCAAGTCCGATCATCACTTGCGATGAGGTGGTTTGAATGGTGAACATCTCCATGTTGATCATATGTACTATATAACTCATGCTTGACCTTTCAGTCTATTGTGTTCAAAGCCCATGTCTGTACATGCTAGGCTCATCAAGTTTAGCCCAAGTGTTCCGCATGTGCAAATCTGGCTTGCACCCGTTGTATATGGACGTAGAGTCTATCACACTCGATCATCACGTGGTGCTTCGAAACGATGAACTTTCGCAATGGTGCACACTTGGGGAGACCACAATTTTATCTTCAAACTTTAGTGAGGGATCACCTTATAATGCTAGCGTCGTCCTAAGCAAAATAAGATGCATAAAAGGATTAACATCACATGCAAATCATAAGTGACATGATATGGCCATCATCTTGTGCTTTTGATCTTCATCTCCAAAGCACCAGCATGATCTCCATCATCATCGGCATGAAACCATGATCTCCATCATCATGATCCCCATCATCATGTGCCCATCGGGGTTGTCACGCCAACTATGCTTCTACAATTATGGCTACCATTTAGCGATACACTAATGCATTACACATCGCTTAATGATTGACACACATATCATACAATAATTAAAGACAACCCTATGGCTCCTACCGGGTGCCGTATTCATTGACATGCAAGTTGTGATAATCTATACAAAACATGATCATGTCATACATCAAATATATTTCATCATGTTTTTGGCCATATCACATCACGTCATACCCTTCAAAAACAAGTTAGACGTCCTCTAATTGTTGTTGCATGTTTTATGTGGCTGCTATGGGTATCTAGTAAGAACGATTCTTACCAACGCAAAGCCACAACGGTGATATGCAAATTGCTATTCAACCTTCTACAAGGACCGCCTTTATCGAATCCGATTCAACTAAGGTGGGAGAGACATACACCCGCCAACCATCTTTATGCAAAAAGTTGCATATCTGTCGATGGAACCGGTCTCATGTACGTGGACATGTAAAGTTGTTCCGTGTCGCTTCATCCCACAATACCGCTGAATCAAAATAATAGTAGGGAAGGAAGCAATCTGAATATCAACGCCCACAAACTCCTTCGTGTTTTACTCGTGATGTCATCTACGCATAGACCTAGCTCATGATGCCACTGTTGGGGAACATTGCATGAGAAACAAAAAAATTCCTATGCTCACCAAGATCAATCTAGGAGATGACCATCTACGAGAGGAGAGATTTAATCAACATACCCTTGTATATCGCTAAGTGGAAGCATTAAGAAACATAGTTGATGTAGTCGAATGTCTTCGCAATCCAATCACGATCTGCCACGTGAACTCCGATCTAGCGCCGAACGGACGGCACCTCCGCGTTCAACACACGTACGGCTTGATGACACCTTCACCTTCTCGATCCGGCGAGCGATGGCGAAGTAGTAGCTCGTGTCCTCCGTCAGCACGACGGCGTGGTGGCGGTGGTGGTGGTGGTGGAATCCCAGCAGAGCTTCGCTAGGCACTACGAAGAGGAAGATGGCTACGAGGGAGAGGAAGGGCAGCGTTGTGGCTTGGAGACGTGCCGTGTGCGCAAGGATGCAGCTGCCCTCTCTCTACCTCTCTATATATAGGGTAAGGGAGGAGGGGGTGGCGCCCCTAGGGTTTCCCGTAGGAGGGGCAGCGGCCAGGGCAGATGGGATCTCCCCTAGGGTGACTTGCCCCCAAGCCAGTTGGAGGGAACCCTAAAGGGGGATGCCCCACCTCTCCTGGCATCTTAGGATGGGGTGAGGTGGTGCGCACAGCCCCCTAGTGGGCTGGTTTGCCCCCTCCCCTTGGCCCATGAGGCTCCCAACAGTTCACGGGGCCCTCGTAACACCTTTCGGTCAAGCTGGTCATCACCAGGTACCCCCGGAACACTTGCGGACTCCAATACCCTTTGTCCAATATATCAATCTTCACCTCCGGATCATTCTGGAGTTCCTCGTAACGTCCAGGATCTCATCCGGGACTCCAAACAACCTTCGGTAACCACCATAAGGACTCTACTATACTTATATCATCATCAAACGTTAAGTGTGTAGACCCTGCGGGTTCGAGAACTATGCGGAAATGAATGAGACACCTCTACGGTCAATAACCAATAGCGGGACCTGGATGCCCGTATTGGTTCCCACATATTCTATGAAGATCTTATCGGTTGAACCTCGATGTCAAGAATTCAGCTAATACCGTATGTAGTTCCCTTTGTCTATCGCTATGTTACTTGCCCAAGATATGATCGTCGGTACCTCCATACCTAGTTTAATCTCGTTACCGACAAGTCTCTTTACTTGTTCCGTAATACAAGATCCCGCAACTAACTCCTTAGTCACATTGCTTGCAAGCTTCTTGTGATGTTGTATTACCGAGAGGGCCCAGAGATACCTCTCCGTCACATGGAGTGACAAATCCCAATCTTGATCCATGCCAACTCAACAGACACCCTCGGAGATACCTGTAGAGCACCTTTATAGTCACCCAGTTACGTTGCGACGTTTGGTACACACAAGGTACTTATTCGGTGTTAGTGAGTTGCGTGATCTCATGGTCATAGGAACATATACTTGACATGCAGAAAATGATAGTAATAAACTTGACACGGTCATATGCTACGTATATAGTTTGGGTCTTGTCCATCACATCATTCTCCTAATGATGTGATCTCATTATAAAATGGTAATTCATGTCTATGTTTAGGAAACCATATCCATCTCTGATCAACAAGCTAGTCCTTTAGAGGCTCACTAGGGACACATTGTTATCTATGTATCCACACATGTATTTGAGTTTCCGATCAATACATATCTAGCATGGATAATAAACGATTATCATGAACAAGGGTATATAATAATAACTACTTTATTATTGCCTCTAGGGCATATTTCCAATAGTTCCTTGGGAAAGCAACAACACATCCCAAGCGACATCAAAGGAACTTTCTGGCGCCATTGCCGGGGAGACATCATCAATACCAACCAGGTTCCTAATCACAAATGTCATCCCCTTGCAATTTACATTATTTTCCATTTGCCTTTCATTTTCATCTCCCCCACTTCACGAAAATTTGTCGTGTTATTTCGCCTTCTTTTTTGTTCACCTTTTTCCGGTCGGATCTATCGCCTACTTGTGTTCTTGTTTAGAATTGCTCAAGATGACGCAAGTGAACACTAAGTTGTGTGATATTTCCAATACCAACAACAATGATTTTATTATCACTCTGATTGCTCCTCCCGCCACTAGTGCAGAATCTTGTGATATCAATCTGCTTTGTTGAATCTTGTCATGAAAGATCAATTTTTCGGTACTCCTAATGAGGATTATGCGTCCCATCTTAACACATTTGTGGAATTATGCGATATGCAAAAGAAAAAAGATGTGGACAATGATGTCGTGAAGTTGAAATTATTTCCGTTCTCTTTGCGCAATCACGTTAAAATTTGGTTTTCCTCTTTGCCTCTAAATAGTAATGATTCTTGGAACAAGTGCAAAGATGTCTTTATTACTAAGTATTTTACGCCCACACAAATTATATTCCTTAGAACCCAGAACATGAATTTCGAGCAACCTGAGCATGAGCATGTTGCACAATCTTGGGAAATGATGAAATTGATCCTAAGGCATTGCCCAACTCATGGGTTAAATCTTTGGATGATCATACAATATTTTTATGCGTGGTTGAATTTTGTTTCTCGAAATATTTTGGACTCCACCGCGGGTGGTATTTTTATGGAAATTACTTTGGGTGAATCCACCTAATTGCTTGATAATATTATGGCAAACTATTCGCAATGGCATACCGAAAGGGCGGCTACTAGTAAAAAAGTTAATTCGGTTGAAATTGATTCTTTGAATGAAAAAGTTGATCCTCTCATGAAAATGGTTGCTAGTAAAAGTGCTCCTATTGATCTTAATGATATGCTTTTGTCCAATTTGTTTGAGCAAAATAGTGATGCTATAGTTGTGAGTTTTATCTCGCGAAATAATTTCAATAACAATGCTTATGGAGGTAATTTTAATCCTAGGCATTTCCCGGGAAATTCCTCTAAGAGTTATGGTAATTCCTATGGTAGTTCTTGTTATAATAATGATAGGAATGCCTCTGATCTAGAGAACCATATTAAAGAATTTATCAATACTCAAAAGGTTTTGCATGCTTCTATAGAAGAAAAATTGAATACAATTGATGATATGTCTAGAAGTATTGATAGAATATATCATGATGTGGAAAATCTCAAGTTGAAATTTATTGTGCCCAAGGTTGACGAATCAATTAAGGTTCTCTACGTTTCTATGGATGAAAGTAAGAAAAGAACCTCTATGCTTAGATCTAAAAGAGAATTTTTAGAAAAAACGTTTTCTAGTGATTGCTTTCATAAAAATGATGAAGATCTTAAAATGATTGGTGTTTCCTCTACTGATTCCTTGTTTAGTAAAGTTCAAATTGAAGATAAAAGGACTTAAGAAGAGTCAACTTTAAATTGAAGTCGTCCCGATAATTCGGAGGGTGAAAATCTTGTTGAGAAAATTGATAAAAGTGGGTTCGGAGAGGTCAAAACTTTAACCAATGATGTGCCCACTGTTTTGGATTACAAGGACTTTAATTATGATTGTTGATCTTTGATTGACTGTATTTCCTTGTTGCAAACCATGATAAATTCACCTCATGACTATGAACAAAATAAAGCTTTTACTAAACATATTGTTGATGCTATGATGAAAAGTTTAGAAGATAAGTTGGAATTGGAAGTGTCAGTTCCTAAAAAAATACATGATGAATGGGAACACACTATCAAAATCAAGATTAAAAATTATGAGTGCAATGCTTTATTGATATGGGTGCTAGTGTTTCCACAATTCCGAAATCTCTTTGTGATGTTCTTGGTCTTACCAATATTGAAGATTGTTCTCTTATTTTCATTTGGCAGATTCTACTATTAAAAGGCCTTTGGGAAGGATCAATGATGTTCTTGTTCTTGCAAATAGGAATTATGTACCCATACACTTTATTGTTCTTGACATTGATTGCAATCCGTCTTGTCCTATTATACTTGGTAGACCGTTTTTACGCACTATTGGTGCAGTGATTGATATGAAAGAAGGGAATATTAAATTTCAATTTCCTTTGAGAAAGGGCATGTAACACTTTCCTGGAACTAAGATCATATTGCCTTATGAATCTATAATGACGCAACCTACAGAACATCCAACAAGGATGACAACACTTGAGATCTTGGTATTATGCTTACCTAAGGGCGTAAAACGATAGCGCTCGTCGGGAGGCAACCCAACTTCTATATTTTTGCTTTTTGGTTTTCTTGCTGTTTTCATTAAAACACCCAATAGTACCTCTGGTTTGATGTATTTTTGTGGTTTAAATAAATGTTTGTGCCAAGCAAAGCCTTTGGAATGATTTGGTTGATATTTGATTTGATCGCCTTTGAAAACAGAAACTTTTGCGTCGAGTGCAGAAAATTCAGTAATTCACTGGAGCATGATAATTTTCAGAAAATTTTAAACGTTATTAATATACAAATTTCCCACGTTTTCCTAAATTTTTAGAATTTTTAGAGTTTCATAAGTATAGTTAAAAAATACATCTTTACAGACTGTTCTGTTTTTGACAGATTCTGTTTTCGTTGTGTTATGTGCTTATTTTGATGATTCTATGGTTTCCTTTGAAGAGGTTTTGACATAGAAAAGCTAGAATACAGTAGATATAATATAATTACAAAATATGAATGGGTTTTCTACATTACTTAGAGTAAATATTGGTTTTGTTATACTAACGGGCCTCACGAGGTTTTGTTGAGTTTTGTGTGATTGAAGTTTTCAAGTTTTGGGTGAGATCGCGATGGATGAAGGAATAAGGAGCAGCAAAAGGCTAAGCTTGGGGATGCCCGAGGCACTCCAAGATAATATTCAAGAAGTATCAAGCAACTAAGCTTGGGGATGCCCCATGTGTCATCCCCTCTTTCTTCTAGCGACCATTGGTATTTTACTTGAAACTATATTTTTATTCGTCACATATTATGAGTTTTGCTTGGAGCGTCTTGTATGATATGAGTCTTTGCTTGTTTTTCTTTTTAATTTTTAATAAGTTCCCTTTCTCTACACACCTATTTCAGAGAGCCAAATTATGCTATGCTTGCTCATATGCTTCACTTAATTTTTTTAGAGCTCTGGAATTGCTCTAGTACTTCACTTATATCTTTTTGAGCACGGTGTGCTTTGCTATTTTTGAAGAAACTCTCTCATGCTTCACTTAGACTAATTTGAGAGAAATAAATATGATTCTCATATTATTCACATATATTTGTTTGAGCTTATCAAAAGCAACATATGAAACTTGTCCCAAAGTGATAGATATCCAAAGAGGATATAATAAACACTTTCATGAAGATCATTGGAAAAAATAAAGTTGATTCTTTGTAATAGTTATGAGATATTATTATAGTGATATGTGAGCCATGTTAATAAGTAATTATTTTTTCGTGAGAATATTGATGTTAAGGTTTGTGATTCCCTATGCAAGAACAAAAATTCAATAGTCATGCAATGAAATTACATCCTACTTGTGTTCCACTATTCGGTGTTAGTTATGTTTAATGTTCTCCTATGATGTTTTTTATTCCTTGGTTGGTCACTTCTCAATCTCTTGCTAGCCTCTACCTTATACTAAGTAGAAATACTACTTGTGCATCCAATTCCTAAAACCCAAGTTGTGCCAAATAAGTCCACCATACCTACCTATATGCGGTATTTCCTTACTGTTCTAAGCAAATTTGTATGTGCCAACTCTAATTTCAAAATAAGTTTCTCTTTTGTGTGCGTGTACCACTCATGAAGCGGTGAGGGGTGGCTAATAGTTTTCATGCTAGATGTTTTATTCTCAAGATGAGTGTTTATTCACTTGTCATTGCACGAGAGTATGGAGGTAATAGGGATTCCGAGTCCCAAAATTAAAAAGGAAATTTACTTTATGTTGTCAAATAATAAATTCCTTGGAAAGTGTTGGTATGGAGGGCACCCATGGATACGGTTAGCCATGGCTTGTGTAAGTTTGGTGGAAAAAGGAATAAACTTTATTTCATGTTTGGGAACCGCCTATGATATATCTAGCATGGAAAGTCTCGGGAACTCTAATTCGTTATCGTTGACGAGAAAAGCATGCCACCCAAAATAATTTTATCTCTCAATTTAAGCTTTGAGCTCTAGCACCTCTACAAATCCCTACTTCCCTCTGCGAAGGGCCCAACTTTTAGTTTATGCAATTTTTATTTTTATTCTGAGTCTCCATGTTCTCTTATAAAGCACCAACTACGGAACACTATTAGCACACTTCAGCATTGGATGTAGCTAATAGTTGGATGTGTTGCATGAATGGTTCAATTGTTGAACATGATGGGCTAGGGATAACTTGCTTTAGTGTTGATATTTTTAAAGACATGGTTGTTTGTTGATATGCTTGAGTATTAAAGTCTTCAGGTCAAAACTAGACTATTTCTTTGAATCATATAATAGTCCAAATTTCCATGCTATAAAGAAAAGAATATGTGATGAACATGATAGGCAGCAATCCACATCAAAAATTCTGTTTTTTATCATTTACCTACTCGCGGACGAGCAGGAATTAAGCTTGGGGATGTTGATACGTCTCCAACGTATCTATAACTTTTTATTGTTCCATGTTGTTGTATTATCATTCTTGGATGTTTTACAATCATTTTATAACATTTTTTGGGACTAACCTATTGACATAGTGCCAAGTGCCAGTTGTTGTTTTCTACCTGTTTTTTACATCGCAGAAAATCAATATCAAACGGAGTCCAAATGTAGCGAAACATTTTGTGCATTTTTTATGGACCAGAAGACATCCAATGGGCCAGAGAAGCACCTGGGGGGTGCCCTGAGGGGGGCACAAGACACCAGCGCGTGCCTAGGCCCCTAGGCGCACCCAGGAGGGTTGTGCCCACCTCGGTGGCCTCCCGCACCACCTTTTTGTTCTATAAATACTCCAATATTCTAGAAACCCTAGGAGAGTCAACGAAATTTTGTTCCAGCCGCTGCAAGTTCCAAAACCACGAGATCCAATCTAGAGCCCTGCTCCGGTACACCGCCGAAGGGGAACACGATCACGGAGGGGTTCATCATCCTCATAGGCGCCTCTTTGATGATGCGTCAGTAGTTTACCATAGACCTACGAGTCCGTGGGCAGTAGCTAGATAGCTTCTTCTCTCCTTGTATCTCAATACAATGGTCTCTTGGATATCTATTTGATGTAACGACTTTTTGTGGTGTGTTTGTTGGGATCCGATGAATTGTGAGTTTATGATCAGATTTGCCTTGATTTAATATCCATTCTTGATTATTATAGTCTCGTATTTCTTATATGATATTTGGGTTTTGTTTGGCCAACTTGATCTATTTATCTTGCAATGTGAAGAGGTGATTTGTAATGGGTTCGATCTTGCGGTGTCCTTTCCCAGTGACAGATGGGGCAGCAAGGCACGCATGTATCTTTGCTATTAAGGATTAAAAGATGGGGTCTATTCCTACACGAATAGATCTTGTCTACATCATGTGCTCGTTCTTATTGGAGCATTCTGTTTCCATGAACTTAATACACTAGATGCATGCTGGATAGCGTTCGATATGTGGAGTAATAGTAGTAGATGCAGGTAGGAGTCGTTCTATGAATCTTGGACGTGATGCCTATATATATGATAATTGTCTTGGATATCGTCATAATTATTTGCCTTACTATCAATTGCCCAACAGTAATTTGTTTACTCACCGCATGCTATTTTCTCGAGAGAAGCCACTAGTGAAATCTACGGCCCCCGGGTCTATTTTCCAATCATATACCTTCAGATCTATATTGCTATTTGCCTTTTCCTTTATTTGCAACTTTTGTTTTCAAATCTATAAACCCAAACATACCTTGCTGCATTTTATTTTCTTTTATTTGCATATTTCAATCTACTATAATATTATACTATCCTTCCGTTACTTTTTGGCATCGTTACCCGAAAGGGATTGACAACCTGTTTAACACGTCAGGTTGCAAGTATTTGTTCTTTGTGTGAAGGTACCATTTACATAATATTGTTTCGTTCTCCTACTGTTTCGATAACCTTGGTCTCATCACTGAGGGAAATACCTTACCGTTGGTGTGCTGCATCATCCCTTATTCCTAGGGGAAACACCAACACATCTCAAGCGACATCAGTCGCTATCATCAACCTTCCTCCATAACCAATTTCATGATGCTCACCGCTGTGCGTGAGTAATTCCATCGTAGGATTGCTGGACAGTGATGGGTTGGATAAGAATTATCATGTAATCGAGTTAGTTTTGTTTGGGTTTGATGGCTAGTACCACTGTGTTCTTAGATTGATGTTGCTATGACTTTGCTATGCTTAATGCTTGTCACTAGGGCCTGATTGCCATGATTTCAGATTAGAACATATTATGTTTTCATGAGTATATATATGTGTTCTTGATCCGATCTTGCAAGTTATTGTAGACACCTACTATGTGTTATGATCCGCATACTTGATGGTGACAATAATTGAGATTCTTTCCGGTGTTTGTTGTAGTTTGAGGAGGTCATGTATTCACTAAGTGCTAATGCTTTGTTCCAGTTCTCTATTAAAATGAGGCCTTAATATCCCGTACTTTCCATTAGGACCCCTCTACCACGGGAGGGTAGGACAAAAGATGGCATGCAAGTTCTTTTCCATAAGCATGTGTGACTACATACGGAATACATGCCCTCATTATATTTATGAATTGGGGCTAGTTTGTCGTTGCCTAGGTTATAGCTTCTACACGATGAATATCATCTGACACATATCATCACTAATCCATTGCCAACGAGTCCATTTCATATTGATCTTTGCCAAGTTACTTTCGTTACTATTGCTGTTACAATCACTACAAAACGGCCACTGTTACTTTTGCTACCGTTACTTCCATATTACTTTGCTCCCAAATACTTTGATGCAGATATTAAGTCTTTCAGGTGTGGTTGAATTGACAAGTAAACTTCTAATACTCATGAATATTCTTTGGCTCCCCTTGTGTCGAATCAATAAATTTGGGTTGAATACTCTACGCTCGAAAACTATTACAATCCCCTATATTTGTGGGTCATCAAAACTATGTTCTCGCGCCGTTGCCAGGGAGCAAAGCTATATTTGCTGAGTCACTTGGGATTTATATCTCTTGATCACTATGAGGAATCTGAAGGACAATAGAACTAAGATCGTTCCCTCTAGGACGAGGGGAGGTAAGGAACTGCCATCTAGCACTGCACTTGATTCTCCTTCTAGTGTGAGTAAGATTGCGACACCACCAACTGCCATTAATCCTGATATGTTGCAAGTAATTGTTGATGCTACTTCTGCTATGAATGATACTTATGATGATGCTAGTACTTTCCTTGATGATGTGCCACTAGGAGAATTTCTTGATGAACAACTTGCTAGAGTTAAAATATTGAGAGTGCTGAAATTGATGAAACTGCTGAAATTGATGAAGTCTTTGAAACCGAGAATTATGATACACCTTTTAGATCTAGCAGACCTAGATATGAATTGCCTGATATACCCGAAGGTTATGTCATGGAGGGAGAGTTAGCTAGAGACTTTCTTGCTTGTAGCGATAGAGATGATGTGAAGAAATTGTTATGCAAGTAGAAGGTAAAATCTGTAAATGCTAGTATGAAATATAATCCCGAGTTTGCCACTTCACCTATTCATGTTACTGATAAAGATTATGAATTCTTTGTTGATCCTAAGATAATTACTTTGGTCAAATCCGATCCTTTCCGTGGTTATGAAACTGAAACTGTTGTGGCACATCTTACTAAACTGAATGATATAGCCACCCTATTTACTCACGAGAAAAATTCGCTATTACTTTATCCTTAAGTTGTTTCCTTTCTTGCTAAAGGGCGATGCTAAGATATGGTTTAATTCTCTTGCTCCTGGTTGTGTGCGTAGTCCCCAGGATATGATTTACTACTTCTCTTGAAAAAAATCTTGCTCATAAGAATGAAGCTGCCTTATATGAAATATTTAACTTTGTGCAAACTGAGGAAGAGAGTCTGCCACATGCTTGGGGGAGGCTTCTCCAGTTACTTAATGCTTTGCTGGATCATCCTCTCAAGAAAAACGAAATACTTGAAATATTTTATAATGGACTAACCGATGCTTCTAGGGACCACCTAGATAGTTGTGCTGGTTGTGTTTTCAGGGAATGAACTATTGAACAAGCTAAAGAACTATTGAATAATGTATTGAGAAATGATAACGAGTGGACTCTTCCTGAACCTCCTAAGCCAACTCCAAAGAAGAGAGTAATTCTATTTCTAAGTAACAAACATATGCAAGCGGCACATAAATCAATGAAGGAAAAAGGTATTAAAGTCGAAGATGTTAAGAATTTACCACCTATTAAAGAAATACATGGTCTCGACAACTCGACACAGGTAGTAAAGGTAAATTCCCTTTATAGATTAGATGAACGTGATATTCCTCGTAATAAACCAGCTACTCAATGCATGGATGAATTTGATAACTTTATTGTGAAACAAGAAAACTTCAATGCATATGTTAGTAGACAGTTGAAACAAAATGCTTATATGGATGAACACTTGAGTGATATATGAATAGGGTTAAAGATGATCTTAAGCTTGTTCATAAATATGCTTCCATGATAAAAACCCAAGTAGAACAAGTTCTCAAGGCACAAAATGATTTGATTAATGAAATGAACAATAAAAAAATGATCATGTTGTTAGAGTTATGACTAGAACTGGAAAAATGACTCAAGAACCCTGGTATCCTGAAGGTCATCCTAAAAGATTTGAACAAGACTCTCAAAGGACTAACGTTGATGCACTGAGGGAGTCCAGGATTAGGGGGTCCTCAGGTGTCTGGACTATTCGATATGGGCTAGACTGATGGGCCGTGAAGACAAAGCAGAAGACTATCCCCCGTGTCCGGGTAGGACTCCTATGTGTGTAGAACGGCAAGTTTGGTATCCGGGTGTAATGTTTCCTTCCTATGAAAGCCTAATGTGTACAACCCTAGGCCCCTCCTGTGTGTATATAAACCAGAGGGTTTAATCTGTAGAGGCTATCCGAATAATCATAGGCTAGACGGCTAGGGTTTAGCCATTACAATCTCGAGGTAGATCAACTCTTGTAACTCATATACTCATTGAATACAATCAAGCAGGACGTAGGGTTTTACCTCCTTTAAGAGGGCCGAACCTCGGTAAACATCGTGTCCCTATTGTCCCTTGTTACTATCAATCCTTAGAATCACAGCATGCCCCCCCACCCAAGATCCACCAGTTTTGACACCAACAATGGTGCTTTCATTGAGAACTCCGTTGTGTAGTCACGAAAAGTGATCTGTGGCTCGCCTTGTCATCAACGACGATATCATATCTGGAAGGAGCCTAACTTTAGGACAGGTCCTCCAGCTCGGCAGTTTCACCGTGAGTGCCCACATGGCCATTAAGCCGACGGCGTCCCCTATGATCGCCAAGCACCACCCCTGCATTGCTCTCGAATACTCTGAAAAGAAGGATCCGACGGACACCTCGTCCGTAAACGAGTTGCTAGATCGCATCGCCGCCCTGGGGCTTTCAACGGCCAATGATCGGATTGGGCTCAAACCTGACCAGGGGGAAAGCAATCCCCCGCCAATCACTCACCTGGTAGCAGTCGTCTAGGAATGAGCCGAAAACGCTTATTCTCCGAAACTAGAGACCAGCTATCTTCGGACCTCCAAACCCTTTGAGCCGGCTACCCTTCCTTTGGGTGGGACTCCGCACCTTCCTAACTTAGGGTCGGACATAGAGTCTGGGGGAGCACTTGGATCCTCCCGGACCCGAACCGGCGACCACATAGATTTTGCGAACTACGGATACTGTCTTGGGTCAAGATTCAAGTTTTACCACACCCACCCACCACAATCAATACTCTCCAAGTAATTTTGGCCCTCCAGACATATATGACCTGATGTATGTACGATAGCAACCTCAGGAAATAGTCCATCACTTCTGGGCCAGGTTCCTACTTGTCAAAAATAAGATTATAGAATGCTGCGATGGCGATGAAGTTCCGGTCTTTCATCGCAAGTGTACTGACGAGGGAAGTTTGAATGCCCTCGACCGCCGTCGCATACAGAGTTTCATGGAATTATCGCACTTAGTATGGAAGTACTGCATGATGGAAAGCACATGGAAGGCCCAAAAAACTCATTTGGAACCTACTGCTTTCAAGCAATGTATTGCTCGGGCAAAACGGATACACCCTCACGGGGCATCCGATCATAAGGCCGTCGGCAAGAAAAACAAACCCTTTGTGGGATACATGTCCGTTCTTGACGAACTCCTCGATAAGCCTTGCCCGATACATGCGATGTCAGGCACACTCTCAACTCACATCCTTCAAGCGTGTTGTGTAACCCGGCATGTAGCTAAAAGTGGCGAGGCCATCCTCACCGCCGCCACTCCAGAGAAATACTCTCTGGAAGATGACGATTTTAATGTTGTTATGGTCTTCAAGACCTTCTCTTCAAATAATCGGCGTACAAGGGAACTTCGCAAACTTGCCGAGGTCCACCAAGTAACTGTGGTGACCCCATGGAACAACGCGGCAATAACCTTCACCGCTAATGACGAACCAAGGGCCCAATCAGTCCGAGCACCCTCCGCTTTAGTACTAAACCCTATCATGGAAGGCTTTCGACTTACCAAAGTACTCATTGACGGCGGCAGTGGGCTTAACCTCATCTACGAGGACACGCTCGACAGGTCGGTAGAACACGCATCGAGCAAAGCAATACCAGCTTTCGAGGCATTATCCCCAGTCGAGAAGCACGATGTTCCGGGAGAATTAAACTTGATGTAGTATCCGGCATGCCTGAAAATTACAGGTCGGAAGAGCTGCTCTTTCACATTGTTCCCTTCAATAGAGGATACCACGCCCTGCTAGGGCGGGACGCTTTCTCACGCTTCCAAGCCATACCCCATTATGGGTACACGAAGCTAAAAATGCCAGGGCCCAATGGTATAATCACAGTCACGAGTGATCCAGATAAAGCACTCCACGCCGAGAACAAAACCGCATCGTTGGCTCTTGAGGCACTATCCAAAGCCTTTGCGGCCAAAGAACTAACCACCCTACGATCGACGGTGGACAAGGATGACGTGGTCCTGGACAAGAGGCCTAAATCCACCTCTTTTAAGCCAGGTGATGAAATAGTTAAATTTCAAGTGCACCCGACGGATCCTAATAAAACAACATCCGTCGGAGCACAGCTGGACCCGACGGTAGACACCGCCTTACACGCGTTCCTGCATGAAAATTGGGATATCTTCGCCTGGCACCCTTCGGACATGATTGGGATCCCACGCAGACTGGGCGAACACAGCCTCAACATAATCAAAGGGTTGAAACCAGTCAAGCAATCACTACGGCGATTTCTGAACCCAAACAACAAGCTATGGGGGAGGAGCTAGCCAAACTACTCGAGGATGGGTTCATTAGAGATAATAAACACCCGGATTGGCTAGCCAACTTAGTCATGGTGCCGAAGAAGGATAAATCCTGGCGCCTTTGTGTCAACATTAAAGACCTCAACAAGGCTTCCCTAAGGACCCTGTTCCATTGCCCCGCATTGACCTGATCATTGATGCGATTGCGGGACAAAACTTAGTATGTTTCCTCCATGCTTAATCCGGATACCATCAGATTAAAATGAAGGAATCCGACCAGGCCGCAACGGTGTTTATCACCCCGTACATGCCTTTTTATTTCAACACTATGCCTTTTGGGCTTAAAAACGCTGGTGCCACTTATCAATGCATGATTCAAACATGCTTGGAAAAACAAACCGACAAGGAAGTGGAGGCATATGCGGACGACGTTGTCATCAAGACTAAACACGTCGAATCATTGGTGGACGATCTTCGCCTCACATTCAATAACCTCCGAACATACGACATACGGCTCAATCCGGAAAAATGCGTCTTCGGCGTTCCAGCCCAAAAGCTACTGGGGTTCATTGTCTCCCATATAGGAATTGAAGCAAACCCAGGTAAAATCCGAGCGTTGTCACAATTGGCTACACCAACTGACCTAAAGCAGGTCCAAAAGCTAGCAGGGTGCATGGCGGCTTTGAGCCGCTTCATCTCCACACTAGGAGAAAAAGTGTCAGGGATATTACTAGCAGGTATAAACCGGCCAGGAAGATTCGGATTACACTAACATAGTTGTATTATCATCAGCCTAATAGAATATGAATCAGAGGTTATGGCCCATAGAGGCTTTGGGCCCATGTGTAAAGCTTACGGTTTATGAACCGTCATATTATGTAACTTGAGATGTAAAGATAGGAAGAGTAGAGACCGAGGCGGACACGATTATGAACCGGCCTCGGGACTCTGTAAACCGGACCGGGCGTTGCCTCCTATATAAAGGGACGGCCCGGCGACGGTTCAGGACAGGCAACAACCCGTCGAGACACAGGCAAGCAATCCGCTCCCTGTTCATTGATGCCCAAGCAATACCAAACCAAACTAGACGTAGGCTTTTACCTTCATCGTAGGGGCCGAACTAGTATAAACCCTCTGTGTCCTTTGTGTCCTTTTAACCTCTTCAAGCTAACCCGCGTGATGGCCTCACACCTAAGTCCTCTAAACCGGACATCTGCCGTGACAATTCCACGACAGTTGGCACCCACCGTGGGGCTTTAGCACGATGGTTTCGAGTTCTTGAAGGGAAGCTTTGAAGGACTCAAGGGTTACGCGGTTGGCCGGATGACCAAGAGTCGCCGTGGCCGGATCTACATCGACGATGCAGGCTGGGGCCCCGAGGCCGATTCAATCGAGTACGGGTACCGGGTCCCCTTCGGCGGCATCCACGTCTTCATCGGCAAGATTGGTGAACCGGGACCTGAGCCAGACATCTTCCCCAACATCATCGAGCCGGCTCAACGTGGGAGATCGGCCCGGATTCAGCCCGCCGTGAAACGTGTCTTCGTTGCAGCAGTACATGGAGTCCAAGCCGAGGACGAATCGGATTCTGCTGGCGAGACAGTTGTCTATTCTGACGATGAATCTTCATCCGAGGAGACCGAATCTTTGTATCTATTGCAGGACGGCCGATCCGAGGGTATATCCGATGGTGACAGTATTCCGGACCCCTTTGATCCGCCAAACCGGGTGGCTGTCTTCATGGCCGGATCACAGTCTATGCAGCAGCCCTCAGCGACCGGGGCGTTCACCTCAAAGGTAGCTGGTGCGGGGGCAGGCCAAGCCCCCTCACCCTCTGACGTTCTATCAACCTTGGTCGAGGAGTTGATAGCACGCGCAATAGCAGAAGTAGCTCCTGCCAACAAGGCGCAACATGATGCAGAGATCCTTCAGCTGAAGGGCTGGATTGAGCAGGCTAAACAGGATCTGGATGCAGAGAAAGCCATGATGGCTACAAGGCAAGAAGAGCTAGACTCCCAAGCTTTTCGGCTCAGGGTGGATCAGACTTCTGCACAGGAAGTAATGCACACAAGACAACAAACTCGTCTACCGCCGGTTTACCAGGCGAGGAATCTCTTTGGCACACCAGGGGCGGGAACCAGCAACCGACCAGAGCTAAATCGGAGAGGGGCTCCAGGGACTGGCGCGTCGGTTCAGCCGCCGGCCACGGAGCAAAACCGTCAAGTTGTGCCCATGCCGCACATCCCCACCCCTCCCGGCCATTACGCTAACCCATTGGACAACATTGTCGCCGCCGCTTCACGACTAGCCGCTTTACCCATTGAGGGGACATCCCCCGTGGCGATGGAAGCGCGCCGGTGTAGCGACCACGATCCGAATGGACCGAAGTCTCTGTGTTCTGTGTCATCCCTGGTTCGTTATGCTGACACACACAATACAAACAGGATTTATAACAGAGGTAAATCACATGTATTAAGTAACGTAAACACTATTACCTCAAATCGATCATAGCGGAAGCAACAAAGGTCGTGGATTCCCATCAACATCAACGGCAAAGTTGAGTGTAGAAATCGTAACCCCTAACGTATCACTTACTCGTCGTAAGATAATCCTGGAACATAAAACGTTGCATCCCGAAAACGGGTCAGCACATGGAATATGCTGGCAAGATAACACAAGAGAATGCAATGAAAGTAAAGCTATACTATATGCAATATGGCTGGTGGAAAGCTCTATGGTTAAGTTTTTGCGTAAAGCCAATTTTTCCCTACTTCAAAGGAATGCATTTTAATTAACTATCATGGCAGTTGAAAAATTGTTGGGAAGATAGACATCCTCTCAACCCCAATTAAAAGTAATCATTAAACCCAACAAAATTAATTAAAGTAACATGTTGAGATTCACACGATTATCCAAGTACCAGATACTCAAGATGTCCATAACCGGGGACACGGCTAATCATGATCATTTTGTACACTCTATAGAGGTTTGTGCACTTTCCCCACAAGACTCGATCGCCTCCGTTTGGTTTCTCGCACTGCATGGTGTTTGAGAAACGGATGACCGAGACACAGTCTTTCCGAAGAGGTCCCCTTAACCAGATAGATAGGCCGGTACACCTACAAAACCCAACTACATCTGCTAGCCCATCATGGAAAGGTTTCCCACAACTTACTCAACTATGCCAGAGCCCATATTGGCATGTGGCTGCACACGGAAGTTTCTAGTATGAAAAATCTCATGATCCCTTTGAGCCTGGGTGGTGGTCCAAAAGAAAAAAAGGCAATCCTGGAATACCCAGATGCCTCAATCCACCCAGATGTGTATTAAAGTTGCCACCTTAAGTTGAACCATTAATTAACAACTCACATCTGTCATGGATTTCACTCAAACCCAAACCACGTCTACGAGCATAGCATGTCCTAACAGCAAACGTAGAAGTAACTCCCAAGGGTTTGAATGTAATGCAGGTAATAGGTACTACCTCAAACTACTTCCCAATCCCACAAGTTAATTGATCCTACTCATGCAATGTGTGAGGGGTTTGACTAATGCAATGAAAACTGGGTAATTGGAAAGCATGATCAAAGTGTTACTTGCCTGCAATGTTGATGAAGATGATTCGCACTCAAAACTCTTGATAGATCTACTCGTCACACTCCGGTCAATCTATCATAAGCAAGTAATAGTAACCACACATAAGCAATCACACAGAAAGATCAAACAGAGCGAATAAACACTTCGGAAAATTTCGAAAACAAACGAATGACTCTTGAAACACAAAACAATTTCAACAGTACCAAAATTATGTGAATTTGGCCTTATCGGAAAGTTTAGGTCAAGAGCTTCGATTTGCAAAAAGAATCAACTCAAACGGAGCTACGAAACTCAAGTTATGATCAAAACAAGTTTGAATTTAAAACTAGTTGAATTCAAATTTTAAACTTTTCAAAAACATGTTTGAGTTGTATTACTGGAAAGAGGGGATCGTAACGAAGACGTGGGCGTTGGTTTCGTTGGATTTGGACCAACCGGTAAAAAGATATGGCCGAAAGAAGATTAGGGACTGTTCAGTAAATAAAATATTCACATCTAAGTCCCTGGCCGAAGTTAAACAGAAAATAAAAACTTTAACGTATGAACGTTCGTTTTCTAGTCCTAAAGGGTGAACGTTCACTAGATAACAGACCTAAAAAAATAAAACCGAACAAAACCTAACTACAGAAAACCGAAACGGGTTTATACCTATGGTTTTTTTTCTCAGATGGACCACGGGTTCAGGCGAATAAAACCGGGGTTCGGTTTGGATCGGATCTCGCCGGTGATGAACTCCGGCGAGGCCCAGCTGGAGGTGGCGGCGGTGGCCTTGCGGTGCGGTGCGGCGTAGACGGAGGCGAGGCGCTGCGCGAGGGAAGGCAGCAGCGGCTGGCAGCGGCGGCGGCTTGGCGATGCGGCGGCGGCGGCGGAAGTGCGCGGCGGCGGCGATGTGCGCGGCGGCGGCGATGCGAGGGCAGCGGGGAAAGAGTGGCGGCGGCGGCGGACTTATATAGGCTGGCGGGGCGGCAGTTTGGCGTGGAGGAGGGGGCAAGGTGAGGAGAGTCCGGGGCGGCGACGATTCCCATGGCGGCGGCGGCGGGAGTCCGTCCCGGGGACGAAGGGGCGACGAGGCGAGCTGGGCAGGCTGGGCCGGCCCAGGTTCGGAGGAAGCGTTTTTTTATAAACATTTTTTTCTAACAGACAGAAAAACGATTAAAATCAAAATAACTAAAAATATCATATGGGCATATAATATATCGAAATTTGCAGAAAAATAAGCCCTACTACATGAACATTTTCCTACTGCGAAATAAAATATCCACAAAATCTAATAAATAAAAAGGTCCTACTGTTGCAAATAAAATCCAATAAAAAATCATTTTAAAATACCAAAAATAATTCAAATATATTTATCTCCAATTTTCTGCTGTAGGGAATCATGTTACCCTATTTTCCATGTAATTTATTTTTGGAGAAAAATAATTTGAATAAAAACCAAATAACTCAATATTTGAAATTGAGTTCGAGAAAATTTCAGAAAACTTCCAACTCATATTTCCTATAATTTGAAGAAGTCATTTTATCTTCTCTCTGGAAAATCATTGAGTTGCTTAAAGTCTCTGAATTGAAAATATTTCGAGGATGAATTTCAAAATCCTTCCAAACCCTTTATCATTTAAAATAAATGGAAGAAGTCATATTATCTTCACTCTAGGGTTTTGTGTTGAAAAGAATTTGAATTCCCTCGGAGATCCAAAAGCAAAGTGAAAGTTTTGGGAAAGTCATTTTATTCCCTCTTATTTAACTTTCAAAAGTTTCAAATTCACTCAACTTCACTCAGCACATCAAACAGCAATCAAATATATCTATTTATTATAACATTCCAAAATTTAGAATTTTGGGATGTTACAAACCTACAACACTTAAAATGAATCTCGTCCTCGAGATTCGGAGAGGCTAGCAAGAAATAGGTTAGGGTTTGTGGGTCTCCTAATAAATCCACTGATTGGCATGGCCTAGTGTGCTACCACACTTAGGGACATGGATACGGTTCCATCAAAACTCAGGTACTCCACCCTTATTTTTGACGGCGTCGGTCTTCTCAAATCTTAATGGTATTTCCTTCTCTGGCTCTTTCGGAAGTGGCATAGCTTTTGCCCTCAATTCTTGTATCCTTTCATCTTGACAAGGTTCCTCTGAGACTAGTTCTCCTTAGCTGACAGGTCTGGCGCCAATACTAAACAAATATCGATATCTCATGGTGGTCATGAATCAAATTAATTGGGTCCCTGCAGAAAACGGGTCTGGGCTTCATCCTCACCGTATATCCTACGGTTGGCAACAACATGCCGTGTACAAGGGAAAAATTTCTATACCATTCTAGGGTTTGAAAAAAGTTTGACATCATCGTCTCTCTACTATAGGTAAGTCACTCAGATTTACCATCCCGTATAACAGAGGCGAATAATAAGAGTAAGTCGGTATGGTGATCAATCCATCCCGCACCCAAATCATTACCTTGTATATGGTTTAGTGAATCTCGCATTCTAACACTCGGTCATCCTCACAAGCATTGCAAAATTTTCTCTTGTCAACGAACTGAGTTCGGATAAATCCATTGATTCTGCAAGCCAAACAAAACATCTAACGTTTCTTCAACCCTCGGGTTTAACGTAACCACCTATAAGATCGTCTATTGACAAAGGTCGTAACTTCTACCAGGGGTTTTCCTTCAGTAAGAGTGTGTGTGCTTCCTTGACAGGTCCTGGGGCCTATGGGTTATGGCCCATCTCACCACTAGCAACACTTGGTCTCATCATTGGGTTGCAACTGGTCATTTCTTCCAACATCCAACTTCATTGGCTTTCCTAAATCCATCCAAGTATTGTTTACTTCTCCGGGTAAAACTACGATGTAGTTACTCAGACTCATCTTTGGGCAGTCCATTCCAAGTCTGACGTAACCAACCACTAGCTAGTGTATTCGGATAACGGTGTTGGATTCTACCACACTTAAAATGAATAACACTAGTTTCTTCAAAATCTTCTTCCATGCATCATGTCTTCACTCATCACTATAGAGTAACAACTCATAAAATCCAAAATCAATATCAGGCTGCTAACTTCACCGATTCTCAACTTACTACGGTTTACTGCATTTCCATTGCAGGCTTCAACTCTAATACTTAGCACAAAACTCCTTCTTCTTGGTATAATCCATAGCAAAATGCACTGCTTTACTACAGCAGAAATATAACACTTCTCACAAGTCTCGAGGTTCCCTTGTGATTATGTAACCTCCTTAGGTCCTCGGCTAAAGGGTCCACGCCAGAACTTGTATATCCTTAACTCATCCTTGGAGTTACTGTAGTTCCATACTCCAGCATTACACCCTCAAAAAATCCAATCATACTTCTTTCCTTCATACTCTTGGGGTAAGCTTCATATCAAAATAAACTCCAACTTATTTGTGCAAACTCCACTAATTGGGGCAACACATTCCTTCCTATGGGTCCAGGGTTCACTCAATAAGGTTCGACTAAACAAAATTCACCGGTTCATCCAAATCCATATTCTCCTCATATCAAATCTTGCATTACTACTTGAACCAATATTCAATACTCCAATTTCCAAGGGTGCATCACTACAATTTCTACTATCCAGATAGTCTGGTATGGTCAAGAATTTCTTCCATCTATATCCATTCGTCCTAGCTAAGGATACTTCAGTCCCACCGGAATTGCGCAACGTGATTCTTAAAATCCTCAATGTTTTGCTTCATGCTATTGGCTGGGTGCTTCATCTCCACCATCTCTGCATGCATCATACTCAGGCATCCCTGGGTAAAACGAAGTCTTGCTTCGAGTATTTCTCCAATCTGACGTATGGCCTCCATAGCAGCTTCACGAACAGAATCAAAGAATGTTGTTCGCGGTACTCGGGAGATGAAAAAGTATTGACCCATAGTCTTTGGGAAAACTCCTTTCACACGGTGGAGGTGTACCTCCACGTACCAAAGTTCAACTCCATTCTCCATGAAGGGATAACCCTTGTAAACTGCATCTCCTTCCAGTTGAATATGCTTCATCATGTCCTTTAGGATCTTTGGATAATCTTGATCGCTAGTCAGGGTCATGATGGTTTCCGGCCCTTTGAGAAAAGACTCGTATAGGGTTGTCATCTGTGGGTATAAGACAAAAGGGCACTCGGGACAATGTAGGTATTTCCTTGTGTTTGTTTGTCCGAAAAAGGTTTGGGGTCAACTACTCCATGGGTTCTAGGTCTAGGTCTGGGTGAGATAGCAAGAGGGGCACTCACAATCATCCAACAACTCATAACATCTCCTTCTTAGCTTCCAATATTTCAACTTCCATTGCTTCACGAGCTATTACAATGTTCTTTCCATAGCTCAACTCAACATTGTAATAAAGGGTATTCCCTATTTAGCTACCTGCTTCATTCTAATATTACGATCTCAACTGCTGTGGTCATCTTTCCTCCGATCTGAACCTTCTCTTGGCAAAAGCTCTACTTCTTGGTAGTGTAAACTAATGTCATAAGACAGATCTAAAGACTTCATGGTGACTATCCTGATTCACTGGATTCTCCGTTTCCTGGTTGGGCAATTGATAGCATAATGTCCTAAATCCTTGCACTGATAACATGTGATATCACTCAGGTCCTTTTCCGCAGAAATTTGGTTTTTCTGGGGACACATGTTCTTCCTCTTACTTGACTTCTTCGTTCCTATCAATACTTCTATCTTCTGTGGATGAAACTCCACTTCTTCTGTCAGAAAGTCTCCCAGATACTCATGGCTTTCCTCTGTGCATTGTTGTGAAAGATGTCCTTTCTCTCCACATGAGTAGCAAGCACAGGAATAATATCTGTTTAGTCCTTCTCCATCAGAGTCGTCAATATCTTCCTCCATCGCGGATTCCCTTAGGGTTTCCTCGAGAGCTTCTTCCATAGCTTCTTTCTTCTGCTGGATTATTCGTGGCACCATGGGGAAAATGTGGCACTGCGCAGGGTAGTGGGTAGTCCCTTCACATAAGAAACAAGTAATCTGCCTAGTTGGGCATTCTTCAGCTAGGTGACTTCCTTCACAATTAGGGCATTCATCCTTGTGCTCCTCCTGGGTGTGTCCTACAAGGCTTCTTCTTCGGGTTGTCACCACGCTCTCGGATGAGACGGGATTTCAACAACGTTTCCTTGAATTCCTTCCAACTTCCTGCTTCACTACATCCTTGTATGGCTTGATGCACCTTCCACCATGTTGCAACACTTTCTGTAAAGTACTGAAGAGTGTATTGAACATCATACTTCCTTGCTACCATATTTTTCCTGAAGTGATCCTCCATGTTTTGTATCCATAACTCTGCCTCCGGTTGGGTCATTGGTCTAGAGACTTCAAGCCTATCTTCAGTCATCCTCTATTGGGTCCAAAGGTTTTGGGATGAGATTTAGAAGAGATGGAGAGAGTTACACTCAATACAAACAAAGGTTTTGAAAAGACTGATTTTGTTATGTGGCCATCGGAAAAACATCAAACAAATGACAGCTCACAAACATCGCATCTAACGTAAGTACATAATAGGGGGTTGGTCTTCTAAAGGTCATCATCTCTTCAAAGTTGTCAACTCTTCAAATCTTCGGAGTATCCATTGTTGTAGCTTCAACACTTCCAATGCATGGCAAAATCCTCTTTACTCCGAAGTGATCCAATGGTAAAGGGTATTGTCTAACTATTTAAGGTCAAAGGGAAGATTTGACAAAGCTTAGAGAAGAAGAGAGATAAGAATCTTTTTGAAAAAGATAGTTTTAGAGAAATCCTTTCCTATGGTCTGGCCAGTTTCTAGGGTCACGTCCTACAGTCAACATCTGCTCTGATACCATCTTGTAGCGACCACGATCCGAATGGACCGAAGTCTCTGTGTTCTGTGTCATCCCTGGATCGGTATGCTGACACACACAGTACAAACATGATTTATAACAGAGGTAAATCACATGTATTAAGTAACATAAATACTATTACCTCAAATCGATCATAGCGCAAGCAACAAAGGTCGTGGATTCCCATCAACACCAACGGCAAAGTTGAGTGTAGAAATCGTAACCCCTAACGTATCACTTACTCGTCGTAAGATAATCCTGCAACATAAAACGTTGCAGCCCGAAAACGGGTCAGCACATGGAATATGCTGGCAAGATAACACAAGAGAATGCAATGAAAGTAAAACTATACTATATGCAATATGGCTGGTGGAAAGCTCTATGGTTAAGTTTTTGCGTAAAGCCAATTTTTTCCTACTTCAAAGGAATGCATTTTAATTAACTATCATGGCAGTTGAAAAATTGTTGAGAAGATAGACATCCTCTCAACCCCAATTAAAAGTAATCATTAAACCCAACAAAATTAATTAAAGTAACATGTTGAGATTCACACGATAATCCAAGTACCAGATACTCAAGATGTCCATAACCGGGGACACGGCTAATCATGATCAGTTTGTACACTCTGCAGAGGTTTGTGCACTTTACCCACAAGACTCGATCGCCTCCGTTTGGTTTCTCGCACTGCATGGTGTTTGAGAAACGGATGACCGAGACACAGTCTTTCCGAAGAGGTCCCCTTAACCAGATAGATAGGCCGGTACACCTACAAAACTCAACTACATCTGCTAGCCCATCATGGAAAGGTTTCCCACAACTTACTCAACTATGCCAGAGCCCATATTGGCATGTGGCTGCACACGGAAGTTTCTAGTATGAAAAATCTCATGATCCCTTTGAGCTTGGGTGGCGGTCCAAAAGAAAAATAGGCAATCCTGGAATACCCAGATGCCTCAATCCACCCAGTTGTGTATTAAAGTTGCCACCTTAAGTTGAACCATTAATTAACAACTCACATCTGTCATGGATTTCACTCAAACCCAAACCACGTCTACGAGCATAGCATGTCCTAACAGCAAACGTAGAAGTAACTCCCAAGGGTTTGAATGTAATGCAGGTAATAGAGGTACTACCTCAAACTACTTCCCAATCCCACAAGTTAATTGATCCTACTCATGCAATGTGTGAGGGGTTTGACTAATGCAATGAAAACTGGGTAATTGGAAATCATGATCAAAGTGTTACTTGCCTGCAATGTTGATGAAGATAATTCGCACTCAAAACTCTTGATAGATCTACTCGTCACACTCCGGTCAATCTGTCGTAAGCAAGCAATAGTAACCACACATAAGCAATCACACAGAAAGATCAGACAGAGCGAATAAACACTTCGGAAAATTTCGAAAACAAACGAATGACTCTTGAAACACAAAACAATTTCCAACAGTACCAAAATTATGTTAATTTGGCCTTATCGGAAAGTTTAGGTCAAGAGCTTCGATTTGCAAAAAGAATCAACTCAAACGGAGCTACGAAACTCAAGTTATGATCAAAACAAGTTTGAATCTAAAACTAGTTGAATTCAAATTTTAATCTTTTCAAAAACATGTTTGAGTTGTATTACTGGAAAGAGGGGATCGTAACGAAGACCTGGGCGTTGGTTTCGTTGGATTTGGACCAACCGGTAAAAAGATATGGCCGAAAGAAGATTGGGGACTGTTCTGTAAATAAAATATTCACATCTAAGTCCCTGGCCGAAGTTAAACAGAAAAGAAAAACTTTAACGTATGAACGTTCGTTTTCTAGTCCTAAAGGGTGAACGTTCACTAGATAAAAGACCTAAAAAATAAAACCAAACAAAACCTAACTACAGAAAACCGAAACGGGTTTATACCTATGGTTTATTTTTTCTCAGATGGACCACGGGTTCAGGCGAATAAAACCGGGGTTCGGTTTGGATCGGATCTCGCCGGCGATGAACTCCGGCGAGGCCCAGCTGGAGGCGGCGGCGGTGGCCTTGCGGTGCGGTGCGGCGTAGACGGAGGCGGGGCGCTGCGCGACGGAAGGCAGCAGCGGCTGGCAGCAGCGGCGGCGGCGGCGGATGTGCGCGGCGGCGGCGATGTGTGCGGCGGCGGCGATGCGAGGGCAGCGGGGAGAGAGGGGCGGCGGCGACGGGCTTATATAGCCTGGCGGGGCGGCAGTTTGGCGTGGAGGAGGCGGCAAGGTGAGGATAGTCCGGGGCGGCGACGATTCCCATGGCGGCGGCGGCGGGAGTCCGTCCCGGGGACGAAGGGGCGACGGGGCGAGCTGGGCTGGCTGGGCCGGCCCAGGTTCGGAGGAAGCTTTTTTTTTTAACATTTTTTTTCTAACAGACAGAAAAATGATTAAAATCAAAATAAGTAAAAATATCCTATGGGCATATAATATATCAAAATTTGCAGAAAAATAAGCCCTACTACATGAACATTTTCCTACCGCCAAATAAAATATCCACAAAATCTAATAAATAAAAAGGTCCTACTGTTGCAAATAAAATCCAAAAAAAAATCACTTTAAAATACCAAAAATAATTCAAATATATTTATCTCCAATTTTCTGCTGTAGGGAATCATGTTACCCTATTTTCCATGTAATTTATTTTTGGAGAAAAATAATTTGAATAAAAACCAAATAACTCAATATTTGAAATTGAGTTCGAGAAAATTTCAGAAAACTTCCAACTCATATTTCCTATAATTTAAAGAAGTCATTTTATCTTCTCTCTGGAAAATCATTGAGTTGCTTAAACTCTCTGAATTGAAAATATTTCGAGGATGAATTTCAAAATCCTTCCAAACCCTTTATCATTTAAAATAAATCGAAGAAGTCATATTATCTTCACTCTAGGGTTTTGTGTCGAAAAGAATTTGAATTCCCTCGGAGATCCAAAAGCAAAGTGAAAGTTTTGGGAAAGTCATTTTATTCCCTCTCATTTAACTTTCAAAAGTTTCAAATTCACTCAATTTCACTCTGCACATCAAACAGCAATCAAATCTATCTATTTATTATAACATTCCAAAATTTAGAATTTTGGGATGTTACAGCCGGGCTAAGGAATTGCTAGACACGGCCCTGACGCAGCAGCAGGCGTACTCTTACAGCAGGGAGAGGATTCATTCAACC
>LR738714.1:193926458-193954022 GCA_902687465.1 Secale cereale
CCCCCCCCCCGCCAAAGCCGGAGTTACACTAGGCACTGGGATGAACCGGCCGTGTCTAGCAGCGAGCGGAGACGTCACCACCACAGGTAGGATAATCCGGCAGGAGCAGAAGCACACGCCCAAGAGGCGGCAGACCGGGCCAGACATACCGCCCGTGAGGATACCCATCAAATGACGCCAGTCCACCCGACCACAGCAGAAACGGGAGTCACGGCAAGTTCCTTTGGAGTACAGTCTCTTGTCCCCTCTTTACGAAGCGTAAAATTACCCAAAGATTTCAAAGGTCCGTGCAAGGTTCCCAACTACACAGCGGATCTGGCTCCAGAGGCGTGGGTTGAAAGTTATGAAATGGCTATGGAGATGCTGGACGTGGACGAAGCGGCGTGCGCCAAGTACTTCACCATGATGCTTGAGGGTACAGCCCGGACATGGTTGAAGGGCCTGCCGCCTAACTCCATCGGATCATGGGGTGAGCTGCGTCGCCAGTTTATCAAAAATTTCAAAGACACATGCAAGCAGCCAATGTCAGTAGTAGATTTAGCGGCATGTGTTCAAGGAGAGCAGGAACCTACGAGTGCCTGGGTGCGGCGAGTATTAGAAATCCTGCATTTTTCCAATAGCATCAATCCTTGTACGGCGATAGTGACATTGGAAAACAATTGCCGGTTTGAGTCTCTGAAGCTGAAGTTGGGACGGCTCAAGCGGGATTGTAATGACATGGGGACACTCATGAGCGCTCTGGTGAAATATGGGGATTCTGATAACACTAAGTACCCAGAGGCGGATGGAGACAAGTCCGGGAATGCAAACAAGGCTGGCAAACCGGCGCAAGCTAATCCGGCAGGAACAAGTTTCAATGGCAAGCGAAAAGCAGAGGGTGGTTCTGATTTTGTGGCTAATACTAACATTCAGGGAAACGGGCAGCTCTGTAAGGGTAGACCGCCTCCTCGGGGTGAAGGGCAATTCCTCAGTTTAGAGCAACAGTTAGACGCACCTTGCCCTAAACACAGCAAAGAGGGATTCCCATCTAAACATTCATGGAGGGAATGCCGGATCATGATAGAGGCCATGAAACAAGCGAAACATAACCACGGACCCCCGGGCGGCGGCACGGGTTCCGGTTTTCAGGGTCCGGGTTACCAGGGTAATGGTTCCGGGTCAGGATATCACGGTGGTAGCAACAATTATCCCAGCAACAGCAGTAACGGTCAGCATCAATAGAACCAACAACATGGTCAGGGTGGTTACAATAACCAAGGAAATCAGCAGCGACAACAACAGCAGCAATCCGGATATCAGAGTAATCCGAAGGAGCTAAGTAGTGGACAGTACCATGTCTTTACCACGAGTTTGTGCAAACGAGATCAAAAGGTTCTGAAGCGGGCAGTACACGCAATTAAACCAGCAACGCCACATTTTCTACGTTGGTCGGAACAACCTATTGTATGGAGCAGAGAGGATCACCCGCCACGGGTTGATAATCCGGGCCAGTTGGCCCTAGTGGTAGCACCACAGGTAGGTGGCTACAAATTTACAAAGGTACTCATGGATGGCGGCAGCAGTATCAACATCTTGTATTATGATACTTTCCGTCGTATGGGGTTAACAGACAAGAAGCTGAGACAATCCAACACAGTGTTCCATGGGGTGGTGCCAGGTAAATCGGCTTACCCAGTTGGGAAAATTGATCTGGAAGTTACCTTTGGGGATGAGCAGGATTCTAGGTCAGAGACAGTGACCTTCGAGGTCGTAAAGATCCGGAGCCCATATCATGCTCTGTTTGGGAGGCCGGTTTATGCCAAGTTCATGGCTAGACCATGTTATGTTTATCTACAGCTCAAGATGCCGGGTCACAAGGGAACCATCACGGTTCACGGAAGTCGCAAGATCGCATTGGAGTGCGAGGAAGGAGACGCAGCCTATGCAGAGGCAGTGTGTGCTACGGAGGAGTTGAAGTTCTACAAAGACAACGTTGATCCGGCAGATATGTCCCCATTAAAAAAGCCAACTACAGAGCATGATCCGGTGCTGAAGTTTAAATCGGCAGAGGAAACCAAGCAAGTTGACTTTGTGCCAGACTATTCATCCAAGCAGTTCACTATCAGCGCTAACCTAGACCCCAAATAGGAAAGCGCGCTCATCGAGTTCATTCGTGAGAATTGGGATATCTTTGCATGGAAACCTTCTGACATGCCAGGTATACCGAGGGAACTCGCTGAGCACAGTCTTAACATTGATGCGAAGTTCGAACCGGTCAAGCAGTACCTGCGCCGCTTTAATGAGGAGAGGCGCAAGGCTATAGGCGAGGAAGTGGCCAGGCTTCTGGCCGCAGGGTTCATAGTTGAGGTGTTCCACCCGGAGTGGTTGGCTAATCCGGTATTGGTGTTAAAGAAAAATGGAAAGTGGAGGATGTGTGTGGATTACACAGACCTAAACCAAGCTTGTCCAACTGAACCTTTTGCTCTCCCCCGTATTGATCAGATCATTGATGCTACGGCAGGATGTGAGCGGCTAAGTTTTTTAGATGCATATTCAGGGTATCATCAAATCAAAATGGCAGTCAAGGACCAAGAGAAAACAGCCTTCATAACTCCCTTTGGAGCCTTCTGCTATGTATCTATGCCTTTTGGGCTCAAGCGTGCCCAAGCAACTTACCAGCGTTGCATGTAGAACTGTCTCAAAGGGCAGATCGGAAAAAATGTCCATGCCTATGTTGATGACATTGTGGTCAAGTCAAGGAAGGAGGAAACACTGATAGAGGACCTAAAGGAAACCTTTGACAACCTCCGGGTTTATAAGATGATGCTTAATCCGGAGAAGTGTGTTTTTGGTGTTCCAGCAGGCAAGCTCCTTGGATTCTTAGTGTCAAACAGAGGAATAGAGGCCAATCCGGAGAAGATCAAGGCGATCACATCCCTGACTAAACCGGCTTGTATCAACGATGTCCAACGCATAGCAGGCCGGATTACAGCATTGAGCCGATTCATCAGCTGTTTGGGAGAAAAGGCAATTCCACTGTATCAGATGCTGAAAAAGATAGATCGGTTTATATGGAGCGATGCTGCAAACGCTGCGTTTGAGGATTTGAAGCGGCAATTAGCAGAACCGCCGGTTCTTGCTGCCCCTGTTGACAACGAGCCGCTGCTGTTATACGTGGCTGCCAATGCCCGCGCAGTTAGCGTGGCGATTGTGGTGGAACGCAAGGAAGCAGGCAAGGAATATCCGGTTCAGCGCCCGGTTTATTACGTCAGTGAGGTTCTAATTGAGTCAAAACAAAGGTATCCACACTGGCAGAAGCTGGTGTATGGCGTGTTCATGGCAAACCAGAAGCTGAAGCACTACTTCTAGGGCCACCCAATCACTGTTGTTAGCTCAGCTCTGTTGGGGGATATAATCCAGAACAGAGAGGCTACTGGCAGAGGAGCAAAGTGGGCCATTGAGCTTAGCCCACACGAATTGAAGTATGTACCCCGTACTGCTATTAAATCCCAAGCATTGGTAGATTTCATCAATGATTGGACATAATTGCGAGCACCAGAGGAGAAGTCGGATCATACATACTGGACTATCCACTTTGACGGTTCAAGGCAATTAGAAGGCTCGGGGGCTGGAGTAGTGTTAACTTCCCCACGAGGTGACAAGTTTTGTTATGTCCTTCGAATAATGTTCCCTTGCACTAACAATGCTGCTGAATATGAAGCACTGCTTCACGGGCTACGAATGGCCAAGGAGATGAACTTGAGTCAGGTCAAGTGTTTTGGTGATTCAGATCTGGTGGCGCAACAAGTGTCTGGCAAGTGGGACTCTAAAGATCCACTCATGGCAGCCTACAGGCGGGAAGTTGAAGCAGTTGCAGGATATTTCAAAGGATATCAGGTGGATCACATAGACCTGCAGAAAAATGAAGCAGCCGATGCTCTAAGCCGGTTGGGCTCTCAGCGTAAACCGGTGCCACCAAATACTTTCTTGGATGAGTTGCACAGTCCATCAGTTCAGGTACCATCGGAGGAGGATTTGGCTGTTCCTGATCCGGAAGCGCAGCTGGTTGCAGCGCTTCATATTATTCCGGATTGGACACTCCCTTATTTGGCGTACCTGAGCCGAGGAGAGTTGCCAGATGATGATATTGAAGCCAGGCAGATAATCCGGCGATCCAAATCTATGGCCATTGTTAACGGAGAACTTCATCACCGCAACATTTCTGGGGCTTTTCAGCGCTGTGTATCATCGGAAGAAGGCAATGATATTCTTCAAGAGATACACGAAGGACATTGTGGTCATCACGTCGGTTCAAAATCGCTGGTAGCCAAGGCTTTTTGTCATGGGTTTTACTGGTTAACGGCTCATGCTGATGTGGAGGATTTAGTCCAGAGATGCGATGCTTGTCAGAAATTTTCACGGCGTGCTCTTGTTTCGGCACAGGAGCTGCGGATGATTCCAATTACTTGGCCGTTTGCGACTTGGGGGCTTCATATGGTTGGACCTTTTAAACGATCACAAGATCAGAAAACCCACCTATTGGTGGAAGCGGACAAGTTTACAAAGTGGATTGAGGCAGAGCCTGTCAGTAAGTGTGATGCGGCAACAACGGTTAAATTCAACAAAAAGGTAATTTTCCGGTTTGGCTTTCCACACAGCATTATTACTGATAATGGCACCAATCTATCTAAAGGAGAGATGGAAGAGTTTTGCCAAAGGGAGCATATTCGGCTGGATGTGTCTTCGGTAGCTCACCCTCAATCCAATGGTCAAGCTGAAAGGGCCAACCAAGAGATCTTGCGAGGCATCAAGCCCCGGCTTATGACTCCCTTGCAGAGAATACCAGGGTGCTGGGTTGAGGAGTTACCTTCTGTCCTCTGGAGCATCAACACTACACCTAACAGGTCTACAGGCTATACGCCCTTCTTCATGGTGTATGGTGCTGAAGCGGTTCTCCCTAGTGATATTCGGCACGACTCACCATGGGTGGCAGCATATGTTGAAGCAGCTAATGAGCAAGCAAGACAGGACAGCTTAGACCGGCTGGATGAGGAGCGTGACATAGCAGCGGCATGATCCGCAATTTATCAGCAAGACCTGCGCAGATATCACAGCCGCCGGGTCAGGTCCAAGACGTTCCAGGAGGGGGACCTGGTGCTCCGGCTCATCCAAGACCAGACATATATGCACAAGTTATCCCCACCTTGGGAAGGACCCTTTGTGGTCAGCAAGAACCTACACAACGGTTCATACTACCTGGTGGACGTTCGAGAACATAAAGACTCACGGACAGCAGAGGAAGAGACGAAGAGGCCGTGGAACATTGCTCTTCTGCGGCCTTACTCCACTTGAGCCATGGGCTCCGCTTCATGTATCATGTATATATTATGATTAATAAATAAACCGGCACCCCTGGTAAACCGGGGGATCAGCCATTTTCTTCAAATATAAGTATCTTATGGGAATTCACTCAGGTGATATCCAGCTAAAGTTTATTTCTCTTGATATATATCATTTTCATCAAGAAAACAAGATGCTTTGATGAGTCTATTTTGATATGCAGGATAATTCCATAAGGGACCAAACGGGACTTGCCATACAAGCACAACTCTCTTATAGGTACCCTGCCTCCACAGTCACTAGGGGGCTACGTGATCGCATTCGAATCCTAGCTTAACCCCTTTTGGTCCGGTTTATATGATCGCATTCGAATCATAGCTTAAAACCCCGTTTAGGGTCCGCCTTGGATCGCATTCGAATCCACTGATCGACAAAATCTCAAAGCCACTGGGGCTACGTGGTCGCATTCGAATCCTAGCTTAACCCCTTTGGTCCAGTATATATGATCGCATTTGAATCATAGCTTAAACCCCGTTTAGGGTCCACCTTGGATCGCATACGAATCCACTGATCGGAAAAATTCTCAAGGCCACTGGGGGCTACATGGTTGCATTCGAATCCTAGCTCAACCCCTTTGGTCCGGTTTACTGATCGCATTCGAATCAGAAACCTCGATTTCGAGCCTGGCAGCTCACAAAAAGCCTCGATTTGGAGCCTGGCAGCTCGCAAAAAGCCTCGACTACATGGTCTTATTTGCCAAAAATGTTTTGCTTTTGCGGTTTTTCAAAGTTTTTGTGGTTAACCAAGTTTATTGATCCGGAATTGGGCAACTTCAAAGTTGACCACATATCTACAAAGAAAAAAGTCTGGGTCATGAATACTAGCATAAGTTCAAAGTCTAGGTCATAAATACCAGCATGATTTAAACCGGCGTTTATCATAAACCGGAACAGTCATCAGGCAAACGCCAAGAGGGTCAAGAGCCTCATCAGAATCTACACGTTCAATTATGCCTACCGGATTAAGGATGTCAGGCACACTTAATCAAAGGTACGAGGTATTTTTGGGTATAAACCAGATACTCTTTCAATATATGCCTATGGGAGCAATATAATAGGTCCGGTGGTAAACCGCCAGGACATCTTTTTAGCATTGTTTATGTAGATACAGATAACATAGACGGATCAACCACAACAGACAAGGGATTAAAATCGGCAGACCCCAAGTCAAGCTGTGACATTTGAATTGGAACAAAGACAATGTTTCCAACTATCCTATTACAAGGCGCTTGCAGGCCTGAACGGATTAAAGTTTTTTGGCGAAAGTTTTCAGCAACTATGAGTTAAACCGGGCGGTTTATGATTCTTCTTCATGCTGCGAAGGCTGAGGGTCGGCTTGTTCCGGATCTTCTTCATCTTCAGGAAGTGGCTGGAAGTCGGGAACGCGCCAGTCAATCTTGGAGAGTGCACGGAAGTACATTTCCTCAGTAATAAGATCGGACGGATCAATATCTGGAGCGAAAGTATGGCCACGCACTGGCGGGATCAGATTCTCGGTGTCATAAACCGGCCGCTCCACCCATTTGTTTTCTAAGTCATAGGCCGGATGATACCTTGTCAGATCAGCTTCATCGGCAAGTTTGCTGGTGAGGGGGCGCATCTCTTTGGTTAAGGCACGAAGGTCTTCGGCAGAGAAGGTGGATCCATCCTCTTTATTGATGGGATATCCGTTCATAGCCTCCTCCGGATCAAAGTCCGGAACCCATGCCTTGGCCCGGGTCAGTGCTAGAAGAGAGCCAGCCCGTGCAGCAGATTTCTTCACTTCCACCAAGCGCACAGGCAGGACAGATAGCTTCTCCAAAGTACCTTGGATGGTAGTTGGAGCCGGTTTCTGATGGGACATTGCACTTATAACCCTTTGAGGGCCGGAATACAGCTGCTCCACCAGGGTATAAGAGGCCTTGAGCTTCTTCCAGACGTCATCTCCAAGATGAGTTATGCGTCGCCCTAAACATGTTTGTCAAAGTTAAACCGGAGTGGGTCAAGGATGACAGGGACAAAAAGTATATAAAATTGAGTGCTCACCAAAGATAGCAGAGGTCATAAGTTCTACTTGCTGCCTTAAACCGGTCAACTCCTGCATAACCGGATTAAGGGAAGCTTTAGCATCCTTTGCTCTTTTCTCAAGAGCATTCCTCTGCACCTCCCAGGCAAACCGCTCCGCTTCAAAGTCTTTTTTCTATTTTTCTACGTTGGTTAAGCTCAGCACAAGCTCTTCCTTGGCTTTGGAAGAAGCAGTTTCAGTAGCAGCCAATCTATTCCGGAGTTCAGTTACCTCTGCCGCCCTCCGGGTCAAGTCAGCCTACAAGGAAATCAAATGGATTAGAAAAGAATTTCAGACAAGTCTCAAGCATATAAACAAGTTATCCACTTGACACTTGGGGGCTAATGTGCAGTTGAAGTACCAAAAGAGAATTTCAGACAAGTTCCAAGCGCATAAAACAAGTTATACCCCTGGCACTTGGGGGCTAATGTAAGTTCATTTGCAAATACATTGGAAGTCCCGGTTCACCTACAATGAAGCTAAACCGGCACTTGGGGGCTACTATGGCCTACAGACAGGATTGAAAAGAACACAAAACAGAGACAAGTGAAGGAAGTTACCTCGTACTTATCCTTCATCATGTTAACCTACCCGGATTCATAATCACGGTTGGTAAAGAGCCAGTTCAAATACCCGGAATGAAGTTCCTACGCACTCAACTGGGCATAGCTGGATAAGTCCGTGCTCCACTTGCCTTTTTCTTGTTGAAGTTTTTCCTCTTTGGCAGTGTGCTTGGCCAAGATAACAGGCTCAGCAGGAGTGGTAAAGCCTAATCTGGTAATCTCACAATCCGCGGATGAAGCGACAGTCGGTTGGATAGGAGCAGTAATAGGCGCCGGGCTAGCGGGAGTCGGGTTAGCCCGAGGAGAGTTAACCCGGGCAGGGCTCGCAGTTTCAACTATATTCTCCGTATTAACATCCTCCGGAGCAGCAATATCGTCACGGTCCATGGGAATAGGGTCATCAAACTGAGCTGCAGGATTATCTTCTGGAGGGATAACTTCATCCGGATCAGCGGCTGGTTCAACGGTAGCAGTCTCGGCAGCCGCTCTGGTTGCTTTCGCCCTCTTGCTAGGCTTCGGCTTGCTGGAGAAAATCAAAGGAATAATGAGAATCATCAAGATACAAATATAAACCGGATGTTGAAAAAGACTTACCCAGGCACGGTCTTCAGCACAGGGACCTGTGTAGCAGTCGACTCGCCATAAGAGGACAAGGGAGCCTCCTGATAGTTAGGATCAGACGGTTTAAGTGGTTTACGTATGAGCCCAACTTTTGGATGAAGAAGAGTTGGAGAAAGCAAAACCTCAGAACGGCGCATGCGTGCTGGAGTAAGAGGTATTCCGGATGATTCCACCACATGGCCATTGTGGCGCGTGGTCCGGCGTGCTTCATGCTGCTGCTTCTTCAAAAGAAATTTGGGGTCCAATTGAGCGTAAGGATGAGAAAAAGGGTATTTCCGGGACACCCGGCGGATTTTGGGGGGTGGCGGTTCTGAGTCTGAAGAAAGAGAGATTACCTCAACTTCCGCCGCTTTACTTTCTTCAGCCAGATCCTGTGGAAAGGCACTGTTAACATAAATTTGGATAAAGGGAGATTAAAACGTATCAGGATCAACTCATACCTCAGAATCCAGATCATCTTCCTCATGATGTGAACCGGAGGCAGCAACCGCCTTCTTCTTCTTGACAGCAAACGTCTTCCGGCGTGGCTGTTTGGCCGATTTATCTTGAGGTTTCCTCTTCCAGAAGGGGTCGTTGGCCTGTACAGAAGATAGAGAATAAATAGAAGACAATCGATATGGATGGATCAGAACAAACAGAAAAGATCAGAAAGAACTTACTGCTGGTGGTTTATTGTTTTCACAGAATGGAGCTAAACCGGTCCGGCTGCACTCCTCCAGAGAGATGTTGAGCATTTTCTTTGTGGATTCAACAACTTCTTTCTCAGGAAGTATTATGTCAATATGGCGCTAAGGATCATCCGGCTTTCCGGTATACTCGCACATCACACCTAAATGCCGGCTCAGTGGAAGGATGCTCCAGGCAAGCCAACAACGAACAAAGTCTACTCCGGTTAAGCCGTTGGCCATAAAGGCCCTAAGCTTAGAAAGCTGAGGGGCAAACCGGGCTCGGTCTGGGGCACTGAGGCGCTGCGGCAGGGGATGATCCTCAGGTAGGCGATATGGACGGTAACCCGGCAGTGGGTTTCCCCCTTAGGCGAAGTATCTATACAACAAAACCCCAATTGGTTCCATTCCTTGGGGTGCGTGTGAAGGGCAGCATGAGGGAAGCTCACATCCTTTCTCTTTTGGATGCTGACGCCGCCCAATTCTTGATGTGGCCCGTCAGAAAACTCTGTCCGCCGGTTTAGATGGAAAAAGCCTCTGAACAGATCCACTGATGGTTCTTCTTGAAGGTATGCTTCTGAGAAGACTTGAAAATTGCAGACATTTGATATAGAGTTCAGACCTACGTCTTGAGGATGGAGTTGAAAAGCAGCTAGCACATCCCGGAAGAATTTTGAACTGGGAGGGCAAAAACCCCGGGCCAGGTGATCAAACAAAACAATGACCTCTCCTTCCTTAGGAGTAGGTGGACATTCATTTTCTGGGGCCCGCCAATGCAGGACCTCTTTAGGACCCAGAATACCGATTGAAGCGGCATTCGTTAGGTCCTCTTCAGTAATGCGGGAAGGAGCCCCGTTGCATGCGACAAACTGCTTGGCCATCGTTCGGAATAAGGAAATGCTGAAAAGTATAATACAGAATCCGGTTTACCAATTGCTAAAATTAAGCCAGAGCATTATGTCGGTGTACTAAGGTAGGGGTACCTTAGTACCCCAACTTGTGCACGGGCAGTAGCAGCTTCCCGTGGCAGGGCTTACCACGTGCTCGCCGGAAACCTTTCTGGTCCCTATGAAGCCATTCAAAAACAAAGTATACAAGACAGATGATCAAGGCCCCGGCAAGAGGAGCTTGCCGGGAAGGCCGCACCAGGCTCAAGATTATCACTTTAGCGCAAGACCCTCGCAAGAGGAGCTTGCCAGGAAGGCCAAGGAACACATATCTCAAGAGATGCCTCGGCGCATCATGCGCCCCGGCAGGACCCGGAGAGCGACAAGCTTCCGGGCCCGGCAAGATCACTACCCCGGCAAGGTGCTTGCCGGGGAAACCTATGCTGTGTGCCCGCGCTCCAGCTCATCAGCCCACGCGTCGCCCTGGGGCCCTTCCAGGGGCACGTGGCAGATGGCTGTGCAGCTTGGGGCACACGGTGGCAAGCCACGGTGACGAGGCTACTGCCGTGGCGAACGGAGAAGCATGGGCGGACGCTTTTGGGGTCGACGGTGACGGGCATTTAATGCCCTTGTCCCCCACTGTCAAGGTTAGGTGAAGATCACTGTTCATCCACTGTCCATGCACTATTCACGCACTGTTACAACTACCACCAAAATTACACTTTTACCCTCCTCTACGTTGACACCTGTCGGTGACCCCTTGAGCTATAAAAGGAGGCCCATGCACAACGTAGAAGGGGGTTCGGTTCGAAACCTAGACAACTCTCTCGCTCGGTGTAGCTAGTACTGTAGCTCTTCAAGCTCCCGAGCTCAAGAACTTAATACAACCTAAGGCAGGAGTAGGGTTTTACGCGTCCGCGCGGCCCGAACCTGGGTAAAACTGCCCGCGTGCGCTCCTCGATCTGCTCTCCGTGCTCCCTCCGCTCCCTTACCGCAACGTAGAAGGGGCTCCGGTCCCATAGGTGCTCGTGGGAGGACAGTTTCCCCCGACATCTTTGGCGCGCCAGGTAGGGGGCGTCGAGGTTGTGCGAACCTGATCCGGCGCTCACGCGGGCGCATGCTTCATCAACCTCTCCAGCACAACGACATGCCTCCGAAGAAGAAGGCTTCTGAGGTCGGAGGCCCGTCTGCGTCGATTCCACCGCCACCAGAACCAATGGTTGGTGGAGGAGACGCCGGCGGAAGGGTGGTTGCCGGCGAGGAAACTCACGACGCCACCAAGTCCAAGGACAAGACGGAAGACCGGGCGAATTCCAAAGCCTCGGTGTCCGTGGACGCGCCACGTCTCTCTCGGGAGGTACAAGACCCGCAGTGGCGTGGTACTGGAGGTACCATACGCTTGCTGGGCCGTAGCCAAGCCGGAGGATCGCGGGATGCTCAAGGCCAGCGTGCTGGCACAAGCAAGGCGCGGTCGCCGGGGCGGGAACATGCTCCTTCTAACGCGGTTAGAAGTCCGAGCATGTCCCGCTCCTCGCACCGCTCGCCGCCGTTCCCCTCTTCTCCAGCAGAAGCTCTAGCAAGAGCACAGCTGCTCCTCGACTTCCCTCCAGCGGCGGACAAGGCCGAAGACTGGAGGGCGACGATTCAAAGCCTCATCGCCTTCGCCAACAACGATGCGCCACATCAGCCGGCAACCTCACGGCCGCGGCAAGTCGACCAAGCGAAGGCCGATGGCGACAAGACCGTCGGGGGTGCAACTACCGTGCACTCCCCGCCGCGGAAGCAGAAATCGCCAGCCCGCCGGATCAACGTCGACGACGACTCCACGGCGTCGTCGGATCCGCGGGCTCGCCGGGATCAGCGCCAAGTCCTAGATGATAGGCGGCAAGAAGATGCTCGGACTCGCATCGAGCGTCGACGAGAAGCCCGAAGACAGTCAGATCAGCGCGCTGGGACCGCTGTCGACGCGCACGCGCCCGGTGAACCACGCGACTTGCCGTACGCGGCAGGTTGCCCTGCGTTCACCCGTGAGCTATAGCAAGTCCAGTGGCCCAGCATGAAGAATTTCAAGCCCGACGTACCCGAGAATACGACGGCAAGACACACCCCTCGGAGTTCCTCATCATCTACACTATAGCAGTGCAGGCTGCCGGGGGACGCGACGAGAAGATACTAGCCAACTACTTCCCGCTAGTGCTTAAGCCAAACGTCCGGTCTTGGCTTATGCACTTGCCGGAGAACTCCATTTCTTCGTGGGCGGATCTGTGCCACCAGTTGGTTGGCGCCTTCACGGGCGGCCACAAACCCCACGGCCAGGAGAGCGATCTCCACATCTTAGCCCAGAAGGAGGGAGAATCCCTGCGCAAGTACATCCAGAGATTCAGCCGCGTGCAGCACAACATTCCCGACGTCCACCCTGCGGCGGTTATCAGCGCGTTCCATCAGAACGTGCGTAACCGCCGGATGAGGGAAGAGATGGCCATGACCAAGATTCGGGATGTCAGCGAGCTCTACGCTCTGGCTGACAAGTGCGCGCGCGTCGAAGAGGGGAGGAGACTCCCCGGAGAGGATACTAGCGCGGGAGGAAGCGACAGCGAGGATGCCGCCCCGGCAAAGAAGAACCGGCGGCGGAACAACAGAAAGAAGAAGAGTAAGGAGGTGCTGGTTGTCGAGCAGTCCGGCAAGGAGGCTCCCGCCAAAAAGGCACAGGCTGGCGGTTCCGGCAAGGAACCCGCCCCTGTAGCGGCAGCCGACAAGCAGGACGGCTCCGACAAGCAGTACTGCAAGATCCACCGCACCAAGGGCCACGATCTTCAGAACTGCAAACGAGTCGAGTACCTCGTAGAGCAGCAGAAGGCTGAATACGAGCGTCGCAACAAGGAGAAGGCCCAAGGAGGCGGAGGAGAGCCCAGCAAGAAGCGGCCGTTCAATGGCCGGGGAGGACGTCGCGGCAAGGCCAAGCAGCGGCAAGGTGATAGACCTCCCCGGGGCCGCGACAAGGATGAGGACGAAGATGACGATGATGACATGGAAGAAGGAGATAACAGCGAGCAGGAGTTCCAGAAGGCCACAGAGGTTCTGTGTATCGATGGAGGCGCCTCTCTGCACACTTCCCACCGCCTGCTCAAGCAGTGGGTGCGAGAAGTGAATGCAGCTGAGCCGCCCGTCGAGTCACGCAGGCTGCTCAAGTGGTCCGGCACGCCCATCATCTTTGACCTTGAGGACCACCCTGACCGCACCACGGCGGTCGGGTGCTTGCCGATGTTGGTCTCACCAACTATCCGCAACCTCAAGGTCACCAAGATGTTGGTTGACGGCGGGGCTGGCCTGAACTTGATCTCCTCAGCTGTGATCAAGAAGCTACAGATCCCAGACAGCGAGCTCGAAGAAACCGGGTCGTTCCTAGGGATCAACCCGGGAAGAAGCAAGCCGAAAGGAAAGATTACTCTGCCAGTGACCTTTGGCGGGGAGCTCAACTTCAGGACGGAGAGGATCACGTTTGATATTGTCGATATCCCATTACCATACAATGGGATACTTGGACGTCCTGCCCTCGCCAAGTTCATGGCAGCTTCCCACTATGCCTACAACGTACTCAAGATGCTGGGGCCGATAAGCGTCATCTCTGTCCTCGGTGACAAGAAGGACGCGCTTATCTGCGCCGACAAGATCTACCGGGATGCAGCAGCCGCAGCAGAAAGCAACACACTTGCCGCTGAAGCTCCCGGGGGGGAGACCAAGACCAAGTCCGGCAAGAGCTCTGGGGCCCACTCCGGCAAACGCACCTCTTCGGAGTGCTGCGCTGCCGTCGAGGACACACCATCGAGCTCTACCGGCAAGTGCAAAAAAGGGATGGCAGCTCCACCGGCAACCAAGAAGGTGTCCGCCAAGGAGGACGGCACTGGTGGTACCTTCACCATCAGTGCTATGCTCGACAACAAATAGGAAAGCGCGCTCGTTGCCTTCCTGCGGGCGAATGTCGATGTGTTTGCATGGCAACCATCTGACATCCCCGGCGTTCCCAAGAAGGTAATTGAGCACAAGCTTGCTGTTTGTCCTCATGCGCGGCCCGTCAAGCATAAGGTCAGGAAGCAAGCCGTGGAGCGCCAAGAGTTCATCGCCGAGGAGATAAAGAAGTTGGAAGCAGCATGCCTGGTTAGGGGCGTGATCCATCCCACATGGTTAACCAATCCAGTTGTCGTGCGCAAGGCCAATGGGAAATGGAGACTTTGTATAGACTTCACTAATGTGAATAAAGCATGTCCCAAGGATCCATTTCCCTTGCCGCGTATTGACCAGATTGTTGACTCCACCGCCGGATGTGAGCTGCTTTCCTTCCTTGATGCATACTCAGGTTACCACCAGATATTCATGGCCAAGGAAGATGAAGAGAAGACTGAATTCATTACTCCATGTGGCACATATTGCTTCGTACGCATGCCCTTTAGATTGAAGAATGCAGGCTCGACATTTGCAAGGGTGGTGCACACTGCTTTTGAGCCAGAGATACACAGAAATGTAGAAGCCTACATGGATGATATAGTGGTCAAGAGTAAGAGCAAGGACACCCTGATCCAAGACTTGGAAGAAACATTTGCGAACCTGCGCAAGATCCAGCTCAAGTTGAACCCTGAGAAGTGCGTCTTCGGAGTCCCCTCCGGCAAGCTTCTCGGGTTCTTTGTGTCCCAGAGGGGGATTGAAGCCAACTCCGACAAGATAAAAGCCATCGAGCAGATCGAAGCCCCGAAGCGAGTCAAGGACGTAAGGAGACTTGCTGGTTGTGTGGCTGCCCTCAGCAGGTTCATTTCAAAGTGCGCAGAACGCGCCCTGCCTTTCTTCAAAATCTTGAAAAAGGCAGGTCCTATGAAATGGACTCCGGAAGCGGAGGCAGCGTTGCAAGACTTGAAAGGATACCTGTCCTCTACTCCAATACTTGTCGCACCTAGGCCACAAGAGAAGTTGCTGCTGTACCTAGCGGCAACCAATCAAGTGGTTAGTGTTGCGTTGGTAGCGGAGAGGGAGGCAGATGAGGAACCCACATCCCCGGCAAGCGAATCCAGCGACAAGCAGGCGGCTCCACCGACAAGCTCTGGCCCCGACAAGGACAAGTCTGCGCAGGAACAAGGTGAAGTGCGAAAGAAGATGGTGCATCGCCCAGTGTATTTCGTAAGTTCCCTCTTGCAGGGGGCTAGATCAAGATACTCTGGGGTGCAGAAGTTGCTGTTCGGCCTCCTCATGGCCTCAAGGAAGCTGCGCCATTACTTCCAAGCGCACGAGATAACAGTGGTCACTCGCTTTCTGTTGAAGAGGATATTGCAAAATCCAGAAGTAACAGGCAGGATCGTCGAGTGGGCACTGGAGCTGTAAAGCTTTGGTCTCAAGTTTGAGAGTACTTCAACCATACAGAGCAGAGCTTTGGCAGAATTCATAGCGGAATGGACCCCAACGCCAGATGAAGAAGTTCCAGAGACAAGCGTCCCCGTCCAAGAAGCAAGAAACGAATTGATGATGTACTTTGATGGTGCTTTCTCGCTGCAAGGCGCCGGTGCCGGCGTGGTACTCATAGCGCCCACCTGGGAGCACCTCAGGTATATTATCCAGATGCACTTTCCCAAGGAACAAGCGACAAACAATACTGCTGAGTATGAAGGTTTGCTTGCCAGCCTCAGAATTGCGGCCGAGCTTGGGATCAAGAAGTTGATTGTGCGGGGAGATTCACAGTTGGTGGTCCGACAAGTGAATAAGAGTTATCAGAGCCCTTTGATGGAAGCTTATGTTGATGAAGTGAGGAAGCTTGAAGAACACTTTGAGGGTTTGCAAATGGAGCACGTCCCAAGGGCTCAGAATGATATTGCAGATGGCCTCTCAAAGTGTGCTGCAATGAAGTTACCTGTGGAACCAGGGACCTTCTTGCTCAAGTTAATTCAGCCATCCGTTACACCATCAGTTGGGCAGAACAAGAAGAGAAAGTTGGTCTCCGATGACTACTTGCCGGCGGATCTTCCCGAAGCCGCCGCCAAGGTCCCCAAGAACAACAGCCAAGATGCTGAGGAACAGTTTGCTCCTGCAGATCCAAGGGTCTGTACAGTTGAAGCAGGCGTTCCCGACAAGCCTTGCCCCGGCAGGCTTGCCGGGGGACCATCAGCTCCGACAGAGCCGCAGGTTCTTGCCGTAGAAGCTGAGGTTCCCGCAGCAGCCCTTGAGCCTTTAGTCCTCGTTGTTGAGCCTCAAGCTCCAGCATGGGCACAGCAGATCGTCCGCTTTCTACAAACTGGAGAACTTCCCGACGAGCCAGAAGAGATAGAGAAAATAACCAGGCTGTCAAGTATGTACCAGTTCGTCGACAACGAACTGTACAAAAGAAGACTCAATGGTGTCAGGTTGAAGTGCATTTCCAGGGAAGATGGACAGAAGCTGTTGGCAGATATACATGGAGGCATATGTGGCCACCACATTGGTGCAAGGGCACTTGCCGGGAAGGCGTTCCGGCAAGGGTTCTTCTGGCCAGAAGCCCTCCAAGATGCAACTGCACAAGTAACCAAGTGTGAAGCGTGCCAGTTCCATGCCAAGCAAATCCACCAGCCAGCTCAAGCTCTCCAGACGATTCCTTTGTCCTGGCCCTTCTCGGTCTGGGGGCTCGATATCCTCGGCCCCTTCCCCCGCGCAGTCGGGGGCTTTGAGTACTTGTACGTAGCAATCGACAAGTTCACAAAGTGGCCAGAAGTGGAACCAGTGAGAAAGGTGACAGCACCGTCAGCGGTCAGGTTCTTCAGAGCGATTGTTTGCCGTTTCGGAATCCCTAACAGGATCATCACCGACAACGGCACACAGTTTACAAGTCGCACCTTCATGCAGTACGTCCAAGACCTGGGCGCCAAGGTCTGCTTCGCTTCTGTTGCTCACCCGAGGAGCAATGGTCAAGCAGAGAGGGCCAATGCTGAAGTGCTGCGCGGGCTCAAGACAAGAACCTTCGAAAGGCTGCGCAAGTGCGGAAGAAACTGGATAGAGGAGTTGCCGGCGGCTCTTTGGTCAATCAGGACGACACCAAATCGAGCAACCGGACAGACACCCTTTGCTCTTGTCTATGGAGCAGAGGCAGTTCTCCCCACGGAACTCATATACGGATCTCCTCGAGTGCTCGCTTATGATGAGCTCGAGCAAGAGCAACTGCGACAAGATGATGCATTGCTCCTTGAGGAGGAACGTCTCCAGGCTGCTGTACGAGCTGCTCGATACCAGCAAGCCCTGCATCGCTACCATAGCCGTAGGGTCAAGGCCAGGAGTCTCGAGGAAGGCGACCTTGTTCTTCGGCGTGTTCAGTCCGCCAAGAATTCCAACAAGTTGACGCCGAAGTGGGAAGGCCCTTATCGGGTGAGACAAGTCACAAGGCCCGGCGCTGTCCGCCTTGAGACCGAAGAAGGCTTACCAGTGAGCAACTCCTGGAACATAGAGCATCTTCGCAAGTTTCACCCATAAGGCGCGGTTGTCGTGATCCGCTCCGGCAACCACCTTTTGTACAAGTCTTGCCGCTGTTGCATGCAAACCTTTGTACAAAGCCGGGCGAAGATCCCCGTGCATCAGTAAAGCTTTTGTGCTTCGCACTATTTGTCGTTCCCATGCTTTTCTTTGTTATTTGCATGAATTGTTTGACATCTTGTGCAACGCAAGTCCCCGGTAAGCACTAGTAAGCCATGAGGCCCTATACTTGTTTTTCCTCCTTTTCTTCTTTCCCTCTTAAGCAGAAGGAATGTTCCTCGCGCACAAGTTTGCCGGGGGGGAAGGAGATGGAGGTATGAACCAAGTGCTGTTCAAGAAAGAGAAGCCTTGTCGGGGAACAAACAACCTATGAAAGCTAAGTTGCCAAAGTTTGAGCATTCAAATTTTTTAAAAATTTTAGTCATCTTCCTTGAACAACCACACTTTGTATGGAAAACCTGTGCGCGGAGGAACCTACCCGTGGCTAGCCGCGCCCTTACTCTGTTTCGAGCACGCTCAACGGCTTAAGTGAGCTGCGACAAGTGTCGCGCCCTTACTTCGTTTTCGAGTTCGCTCAGCAGTCTAAGTGTGCTGCGACTAGCTGCGGCAAGGTTACTTGCCGACAAGGTCTTTTGCCAGCAGGCTGCTAAGAGTCCAGCACTCAGCACTCGCGGCAAGGGCCCCTTGCCGGCAAGTCCCCCTAAAAGTGTAGGGTAGAAAGCATACAAAGTGAAGGACCAAAAGCAAGGGAGATAACACTGCATTGGTTGCTCAAAATAAGATTGTATATTACAAAGATAGCTTGCCGCTGTTCTAATCAACTACTGCCTATGACTTAATTGGCAGCGGCAAAGGAAGAAGAAGCAAAGGAATCTAGTCCACGTGGTCGGCTTCACGCCTCGTGATCTTGCCCACCTTGGCAACGATGTGGGCAACTTGCGCCTTCAACGCCTCATGATCAGCTTCGGGCGGCAAGGTGCGGAAGACGTTGACGAGGTTGATGTCGGGGTTGCGGTAGATGATCTTCGACAAGACGCGCTCCAGAGTGCCCATGCAGAGCCGACGCACCTTGTCGGCCAGCTGCACATGGATCTTCTCCCGCAGCAGCGCAAGCGCCGGCGCAATTCCCCTGAAGAAGAGACTCAACTTGGCGCTGTGGGGGAGGTTCTCGTCCGGAGAGTACACGAGGTGCTCCGCCCTCAGCGCCATCATCTCCTTGTCAATATTAGCAGCGGAGGTGACCAGCTCATCAGTCCACTGCTCCACTGCCCGGCTGAACTGGTTCGCCGAGACGGCGGCGCTCTCCACCAGGCCCCGTTCCTTGCGGAGTTCGTCCTTCAGCTTCGTCTCGCAGTCCCGGGCGGCGTCGAGCGAATCAGTAAGAGTGGAGACCTTCAACTCTAAGTCAGCAATGGAATCCTTGGCGGCAATGAGCTCGTCGCCCTTCTTGGAGAGACGTACCTGCAGCTCAGAGTTGGTGTGGGCATCTTTCTCCCGCTCCACATTGAGCGCAGTGACTCTGTCCTCGCTCGCCTTCAGGTACAACTCCAGCTGCTCCACCTTGGCCTCCAGGTCTTTCTTGGCGGTCTCTGCGGCGGCTGCGGCGCTCCTCGCCTCCTTCAGAGCCCCGCCAATGGCCTGCTCCCGGGCGGCGAGGTCGTCCTCGTGGGCATCGAGGTCGACCTTCCGCTGGTTGAGTACTCCTTCTCGCCGGGACAGCTCCTCGGCGGCCAGCCGCTGCTGCTCCTCGGCCTCAGCTTTCTCAAGGAGGAAGGCTTGCTGCGCCCCGGCAAGCTCTTCGCGCTCCTCCGCCAAGTTGCGGAGGGCCGCCTGGTTGTCGGCGCGGAGCTCCGCGGCGCGCTTCTCCAAGTCAGCTCCAGCCTTGGCGGCAAGAGCCTCCCGAGACTCCAACTTCGCCTGCCTGGCCCGGTACAAGGCCAGGAGCCGACGAAGGAGCTTCTCCTCTTCGGGCTCTTCGCTACCGCCGGGCGCTTCAACAACCTTCAACCCAGCGGAGGCGAGGACCTCTCCGTCAAAGGTCTCTCCCTCCACGGGTGCTCGAGACGAGGACGCCCACGGGACTTGAATAAAAACCCCGTTGGCGGCCTCCAAGTAGACGCCCGACCGCTCCATGGAGGCGGAGGGGTCAGCGGCCGGTGCAGCGTCCGACGCTCCTGCGGCCTCCGGGCCAGCAGTGCGGTCGCCGGCCTCTTCCCCAGCCGCGGCGTCTGCGGTCGGGGGGGTCTCTTCAACGGCAGGCTCGTCGGCCCCAACAATTCCCTCGGTGGCAGTGGTGTTGCCGCCGGCGCCGTGCACCTCCTCCTCAGCGGTGACCTCCGTTTCCATCCGCTCCGGTGCAGGAGGATCTAGCAGAAGAAAAAGAAAAGAAAGAGTCAAGCAAATATCCAAAAATACAAGTTCAAGAAGAAGAAATTACAAGATTTACCTTCGCTGACTTCTTCAACGACAGGCTCCCTCGCCGGGGAGTTCACCCTTGGCGGCGGAGTGGTGGCCCCTGCTGGCGGAGGGCCGCCCGCGCCCTCCCTTGGCGGGGTGCTCACCCTTGTCGGGCTGCTCACCCTTGGCGGGGTACTCGCCCTTGGCGGAGTGCCCGTCCTTGGCGGAGCATTCTCCCTTGCCGGGGAGTTCACCCTTGGCGGGGAGGGTGGAGCAAGTGGCTCGTCGGGGGCGACCTCCGGGCGCTCCTGCGGCTGCGGCTCCACTTCTGCGCAAGACAAACAAGACAACAAAATATCAGTACAAGCAACAACCTCAAGTGCGCCCGTCAAGCAGAAAAACGAAAACCAGACTTACGCTGGGGGCTGCGCTGGGGGCTGCTCCTCGGAGCAGCAGGTTAATCCGGCAAGTTTGCCGCTGGCACGTCTCCAGTCGCCGCGGCGGGCGAGTCGTCTTGAATCTCGACCACAGGGATCTTGGCCCTCTTTGCCATCCGCTGGGTCAGGGTCCTGAAAGCAAAACAAAAACAAGATCAGAATCAACAAGGAAAATCAAGACAAAATCGAAGAAACTAAAGAATTGCAAGTACTTACTCCTCTTCCTGTTCGTCGGAGCTGAGGACGGAGAAGTCAAACTCCGCCTGGTTTGCTCCCGCGCGAGGAGCTGGAGGAGAAGGCTCCCTCGGTCGCTTGGCGGTCTTCGGGGCTGTGGGCTGCGAAGACCCAGCCCCCGTCGCCGCCGAGGACCGAGGGGCAGAAGGAGCACCCGTTCCGCTCCGGGAAGATCCCCCTCCGCTTGGTGCTCGAGCACGGGGCGCTTCCTTGACGACTTCGCTCGTCCTGGTGGCGCGCGTCGCACGGCGCGCTGGCTGCTGTCGAGGCGCCTGCGGCCTCGCCGTCTCAGCTGCCTTGTCGAGGCGCTTCTTCGGTTGCTGCGTGGGACTTGCCGGAGGAGGGGAGTTCTCTGAGGATGAGGAGGCGTCGTCATCAAGATTCAGAGATCCACCAGAGTCTTCATCAGCTTCGGCGTCCTCCTCCTCCTCGGCAGGCCCGCTGGACTCAGCGCCGTGCCCGGCGGCCTCGCTCCCCCCGGCAACCTCGCTCCCCCCGGCAACTTCGCTCGTCCCGGCAAACTTCACGGAAGGCTCCCCGGCAAACTCCTCGGGCGCAAGCTTCAGCAGCTTGAGGATCTCCGCCTCCTCTGCTTGGCTCACTGCGTCCGCGGCCTGTGCCTCTTCCACGGTGTATCCAAAGTCACCCGCCGCCGCAGCTGCGGCGGCCTCCTCCATCCTGGAGGCGATGTAAGCTATGTCCCGTTCAGTAGTGGCCCGGATGAGGCCCTCGTTCTCCTCGGCGTTGCGGGGCTTCTCGACCAAGCTGTCGAAGAAGGCCAGCACAGTATCCGGCGGAGGCTCTATCCAGGTGGGGACGACGCCATGGGAGTCACAAGCGGGCATCATCGCTCGTAGAGAATCGCGGGCAGTGCTGTTGCACAGCGGCACCACTCCCCGGGAAGGTCTGAACCACTCCGGGTGGTTGGGGTCGTGCTTGAAGAGCTCCCGAACCATCCCCTTCAACTCCAAAGCAGTGAAGTTATAGTTCAATCCAGGGCGCAGCCTCATGATATCTGCCGCATTGCCAAATTCCCAAGCGGGCCTTTTCCTTTCTTGTAAAGGGGCGATGCGGCGGCGGAGGAAATCTGCTCCAACTTCTCTGATAGTCAGATTGGCGACCCGGAGACGAATGATCCTAATGAGGGCGATACTGAGCTTGTTGTCCTCCGGGGCCAATTCACTCCAATCCCTGCCGCGCACTATGGCAGTCGTGCGCGGCGCGGTAAAAGGCTCAGGGTTATCCTCCAGCACCCAACACCAATCGGCTCTCCACTCCTCCCACTTCCCGCGAAGCTCTCCCCTCAGGTACGAGTCCTTTTTGTTCAGCCTGAAGATCCAGGAGATGCCGCTGGAGAGGGGGGCACCTGACTCTACTCTAGGCATGAAGAAGTGGCGGAAAAGAGCTACGCTTGGATGAACCCCAACATAGTTTTCGCATAGATGTACGAAAACGGCCATCGTAAGGATGGCGTTGGGGGTGAAATCTAGAAGGTGGAGGCTGTATGTATTCATTACATCGCAAAAGAACTCCGAGAACGGAGGGCACAGACCACAGTGGAAGAACGCGGCAAAGAAAAAGTACCCGCCGGGGAACATGTCTTTGGCGACGGCGGGGAAGGCTCTGGTGCGGGGATGAGCTTTGGTCTCCCTCGCCCAGAACAAATAGTATTTGTTCCGCAGCTCCCTCGCGCCAAGCCTCGGCGCGAAGACCACGCACTTCTTCCGCAGGGCGGCCAGCTTCGCCGCCTGCTCGGACTTCTTCTTCTTGGCCTTGTCGTTCTTGGCCTTGTCGCTCTTGGCCTTGTCGCTCTTCGGAGCCATGGCGGGGGCGGTGAGGAAAGAGGCGAGGAGGTCGGCGGCGCCGCGGATGCAGGAGACGGCGGAGGCAAGAAGCGGCGGAGGTTTCTGGAGAATCAAGGCGCAATGAAGACGGTGCAGGGGAACTGCCCCTGCTTCCTCTGCTTTTAAGGGGGGAGTGGGGGACGTTCCGCATTTCCCATTAAAGAAACAGGCCACGATCTCTCCCACGACGCCGCAATCGACGCGTGCCGTTAGGGAGGGATGCGGCGGATACGGAAGGGGATACGGCTTGCCGTGGGCCGCGTGTGCCCGTGCACTGTTTTGGGCCTGGCCCAACAGCGCTCGGCACCGTGTGTGGCCCAGGCCCGGGGGCTCCTGTCGGTGTACTAAGGTAGGGGTACCTTAGTACCCCAACTTGTGCATGGGCAGTAGCAGCTTCCCGCGGCAGGGCTTACCACATGCTCGCCGGAAACCTTTCTGGTCCCTATGAAGCCATTCAAAAACAAAGTATACAAGACAGAAGATCAAGGCCCCGGCAAGAGGAGCTTGCCGGGAAGGCCGCACCAGGCTCAAGATTATCACTTTAGCGCAAGACCCTGGCAAGAGGAGCTTGCCAGGAAGGCCAAGGAACACATATCTCAAGAGATGCCTCGGCGCATCATGCGCCTCGGCAGGACCCGGAGAGCGACAAGCTTCCGGGCCCGGCAAGATCACTACCCCGGCAAGGTGCTTGCCGGGGAAACCTATGCTGTGTGCCCGCGCTCCAGCTCATCAGCCCACGCGTCGCCCTGGGGCCCTTCCAGGGGCACGTGGCAGATGGCTGTGCAGCTTGGGGCACACGATGGCAAGCCACGGTGACGAGGCTACTGCCGTGGCGAACGGAGAAGCATGGGCGGACGCTTTTGGGGTCGACGGCGACGGGCATTTAATGCCCTTGTCCCCCACTGTCAAGGTTAGGTGAAGATCACTGTTCATCCACTGTCCATGCACTATTCACGCACTGTTACAACTACCACCAAAATTACACTTTTACCCTCCTCTACGTTGACACCTGTCGGTGACCCCTTGAGCTATAAAAGGAGGCGCATGCACAACGTAGAAGGGGGTTCGGTTCGAAACCTAGACAACTCTCTCGCTCGGTGTAGCTAGTACTGTAGCTCTTCAAGCTCCCGAGCTCAAGAACTTAATACAACCTAAGGCAGGAGTAGGGTTTTACGCGTCCGCGCGGCCCGAACCTGGGTAAAACTGCCCGCGTGCGCTACTCGATCTGCTCTCCGTGCTCCCTCCGCTCCCTTACCGCAACGTAGAAGGGGCTCCGGTCCCATAGGTGCTCATGGGAGGACAGTTTCCCCCGACACATTATATAAGATTGTGGATCTAAATTGCCGGTTTACGCAAGGGACTAATGGTATTACTAGTCCGGGAGCATATAAGAGTAAGGTAGCTACCGGATTATGATAATAGAGAAGACAGACGCTAAACCGTCAATTACAAGGTACATGATTACATCTAGACCGTCGAAAAGAGCATATGATTGATTAAACCGGCAAGTGAGCTACAGATCTACAATACGAAGAAACAAATTCCACAGAAGACTGAAGTAAAAATGGATCTGAGGCATAAGAAAAAGATGAAATATATGCAAGTCTTATATAAGAAGAACCACGGAGGTTTTCTACAGATCAAATGTTAGCTGTTAAGCTAGAGGAATTAAAGGCGTGAGCGCGGAGCAGGAGCGCACTCAAAACGAATCTAAGTAAGGTTTGAAATCAACCACAAGGTTAGCCCGCAGGGATGAACAATGAAGCTTCAGAGTTTCATGGCGGAAGCTATGGAAGGAACCCTAGATTGGGATCTACAGTGTGGAAGAAGGAATATCTGATGAAGAAACAGACGGCGGTGAGTTGCTCTGGACACGATTCAGGGTGATGCAGCGGCCTGGCTCGACGACGGCGACGGGCTCGAAGTGTGGCGGCTGAGCTACGAGCGACGGAGGAAGACGAAGGCAGAAGGGGGAAAAGAAGGCAGGCTTCAGTGGTATTTATAAGCCGAAGAGGTGAAACGGCAAGCGCGGGAATCGAGGAGGTCAGAGATTGGATAAAGATTATGCTGTCGCCTCGATTTTCGGGATGGCACTTAATAAAGGTAACAAACAGATGTGAGCAATAAATGTGGAGCTGATGTCACGACGGATTAAGATGATTCCCGGAGATGATGTCATGGCCGATTTACGAAGCAGATGAGCTGCAGAGAAGAAATTTATGCAAAGACGTAGAAGACTGACATGAACAAGTTCAAATCAATCTGGGGCCTAATGTCAGGGATATTACTAGCAGGTATAAACCGGCCAGGAAGATCCGGATTACACTAACATAGTTGTATTATCATAAGCCCAGTAGAATATGAATCAGAGGTTACGGCCCATAGAGCCTTAGGGCCCATGTGTAAAGCTTACGGTTTATGAACCGTCATATTATGTAACTTGAGATGTAAAGATAGGAAGAGTAGAGACCGAGGCGGACACGATTATGAACCGGCCTCGGGACTCTGTAAACCGTACCGGGTGTTGCCTCCTATATAAAGGGATGGCCCGGCGACGGTTCAGGACATGCAACAACCCGTCGAGACACAGGCAAGCAATCCGCTCCCTGTTCATTGACGCCCAAGCAATACCAAACCAAACTAGACGTAGGCTTTTACCTTCATCGAAGGGGCCGAACTAGTATAAACCCTCTGTGTCCTTTGTGTGCTTTTAACCTCTTCAAGCTAACCCGCATGATGGCCTCACACCTAAGTCCTCTAAACCGGACATCTGCCGTGACAATTCCACGACAAAAAGCATTGACACTTTATAGACTGCTCAAACTCACCGACTAGTTCAAATGGACGAAAGTGGCCACAACCGGATTGGAAGAAATAAAAACCTTATTAGCAGGCAACCCAATCCTAGCCGCTCCAAGTGTTGGCGAGCCTATGTTGCTTTACATCTCAGCAACTCACTAGGTAATGAGCGATTTACTCGTTGTCGAATGAGAGGAAGAGGGACATAAATTCCCCATCCAAAAACCAGCCTATTACGTATCGGAGGTCCTTACACCATGCAAATCGCGATACCCTCATTATCAAAAGATAGCTTACGCAGTCTTTATGGCATCCCAAAAACTCTGACACTATTTTCAAGAGTGTTCGATCACATTGGTATCCAAAGTACCACTTAGTGATATTATAAAAACATGGACACCATCGCCGAAATAGTTCGTTCCCTGAAATAACAACCATCACAACTATCTAGGTGGTCCCTAGAAGCATCGGTTAGTCCATTATAAAAGATATCAAGTATTTCATTTTACTTGAGAGGATGATCAAGCAAAGCATTAAGTAACTGGAGAAGCCTCCCCCAAGCTTGCGGGAGACTCTCTTCCTCAGTTTGCACAAAGTTTAATATTTCATATAAGGCAGCTTGATTCTTATGAGCAAGATTTTTTCCAGAGAAGTAGTAAATCATATCCTGGGGACTACGCAGACAACCAGGAGCGAGAGAATTAAACCATATCTTAGCATCACACTTTAGCAAGAAAGGAAACAACTTAAGGATAAAGTAATAGCGAATTTTTCTCATGAGTAAATAGGCTGGCCATATCATTCAGTTTAGTAAGATGTGCCACAACAGTTTCAGTTTCATAACCTCGGAAATTATCGGATTTGACCAAAGTAATTATCTTAGGATCAACAAAGAATTCATAATCTTTATCAGTAACATGAATAGGTGAAGTAGCAAACTCGGGATTATATTTCATACTAGCTTTTAAAGATTTTACCTTCCACTTGCATAACAATTTCTTCACATCATCTCTATCGCCACAGGAAAGAAAGTCTCTAGCGCACTCTCCCTCCATGACATAACCTTCAGATATATCAGGAAATTCATATCTAGGTCTTCTAGATCTAAAAGGTGTATCATAATTCTCGGTTTCAAAGACTTCATCAATTTTAGCAGTTTCATCAATTTCAGCACTCTCAATATTTTTAACTCTAGCAAGTTGTTCATCAAGAAATTCTCCTAGTGGCACATCATCAAGCAAAGTACTAGCATCATCATAATTATCATTCATAGCAGAAGTAGCATCAACAATTACTCGCGACATATCAGGATTAATGGCAGGTGGTGGGGTTGCAATCTTACTCAAACTAGAAGAAGAATCAAGTGCAATGCTAGATGGCAGTTCCTTACCTCCCCTCGTTCTAGAGGGAACTATCTTGGTTCTATTGTCCTTCAGATTCCTCATAGTGACCAACAGATATAAATCCCAAGTGACTCAGCAAATATAGCTTTGCTCCCCGGCAGCGGCGCTAGAACATAGTTTTGATGACCCACAAGTATAGGGGATCGTAATAGTTTTCGAGCGTAGAGTATTCAACCCTAATTTATTGATTCGGCACAAGGGGAGCCAAAGAATATTCATGAGTATTAGCAGTTGACTTGTCAATTCAACCACACCCGAAAGACTTAATATCTGCATCAAAGTATTTGGGAGCAAAGTAATATGGAAGTAACGGTAGCAAAAGTAACAGTGGCAGTTTTGTAGTGATGGTAACAGCAATAGTAATGAAAGTAACTTGGCAAAGATCAATATGAAATGGACTCGCTGGCAATGGATCAGTGATGATATGTGTCAGATGATATTCATCATGTAGAAGATTTAACCTAGCGCAACGACAAACTAGCCCCAATTCATCAATATAATGTGGGCATGTATTCCGTATATAGTCACACATGCTTATGGAAAAGAACTTGCATGACATCTTTTGTCCTACCCTCCCGTGGCAGCGGGGTCCTAATGGAAACTACGGGATATTAAGGCCTCCTTTTATTAGAGAACCGGAACAAAGCATTAGCACTTAGTGAATACATGAACTCCTCAAACTACGGCAAACACCGGAAAGAATCTCAATTATTTTCACCTTCGGGTATGCGGATCATAACACATAGTAGGTGTCTACAATAACTTGCGAGATCGGATCAAGAACACACACACACACACACACACACACACACACAC
>LR738714.1:193954256-193975471 GCA_902687465.1 Secale cereale
ATATATATACTCATGAAAACATAATAGGTTCTGATCTGAAATCATGGCAATCAGGCCCGAGTAACATGCATTAAGCATAGCAAAGTCATAGCCACATGAATCTAAGAACATAGTGGATACTAGGCATCAAACCCAAACAAAACTAACTCGATTACATGATAAATCTTATCCAACCCATCATTGTCCAGCAAGCCTACGATGGAATTACTCACGCACAGTGGTGAGCATCATGAAATTGGAGATGGAGGAAGGTTGATTATAGCGACTGATGTCGCTTGAGATGCGTCGGTGTTTCCCAAAGGAATAAGGGATGATGGAGCACAACAACGGTAAGGTATTTCCCTCAGTGATGAGACCAAGGTTATCGAACCAGTAGGAGAACGAAACAATACTATGAAAATGGTACCTTCACACAAAGAACAAATACTTGCAACCCGACACGTTAAACGGGTTGTCAATCCCTTCCGGGTAACGATGCCAAAAAGTAACGTAAGGATAGTATAATATTATAGTAGATAGAAATATGCAAATAAAAGAAAATAAAATGCAGCAAGGTATTTTTGGGTTTATAGATCTGAAAACAAAAGTTGCACATAAAGGAAAAGGAAAATAGCAATATAGATCTGAAGGTATATGATTGGAGAATAGACCGAGGGGCCGTAGATTTCACTAGTGGCTTCTCTCGAGAAAATAGCATGCGGTGGGTAAACAAATTTCTGTTGGGCAATTGATAGAAAAGAAAATAATTATGACGATATCCAAGACAATGATCATGTATATAGGCATCACGTCCAAGATTCGTAGACCGACTCCTACCTGCATCTACTACTATTACTCCACACATCGACCGCTATCCAGCATGCATCTAGTGTATTAAGTTCATGGAAACGAGCACATGATGTAGACAAGATCTATTCGTGTAGAAATAGACCCAATCTTTTTATCCTTAATAGCAACGATACATGCGTGCCTTGCTGCCCCTTCTGTCATTGCGAAAGGACACCACAAGATCGAACCCATTACAAATCACCTCTTCACATTGCAAGATAAATAGATCAAGTTGGCCAAACAAAACCCAATTATCGTATATAAGAAATACGAGACTATAATAATCAAGAATAGATATTAAATCAAGGAAAATCTCAACATAAACTCACAATTCATCGGATCCCAACAAACACACCGCGAAAAGTCATTACATCAAATAGATTTCCAAGAGACCATTGTATAGAGATACAAGGAGACAAGAAGCCATATGACTACTGCCCACTGTCGGGGGAAACTGTCCGCCACGAACACCTATGGGACCGGAGCCCGTTGTCTGTGCGGTACGAGGGCGGAGGGAGCACAAAGAGCAGATCGTAGCGAGCACGCGGGCAGTTTTACCCAGGTTCGGGCCGCGGTAGACGCGTAAAACCCTACTCCTGCTTGGTTGTGTATTGAGTTTGAGCGCTCGGGAGCTTGAAGAAGCAGCTACACCAAGCGCGAGAGTGATCTAGGTTCCGAACCCCCTCCACGTTGTGCATGGGCCTCCTTTTATAGTGCAAGGGGTCACCGACAGGTGTCAACGTAGGAGAAAGGGGTAAAAATGTAAAAGAGGTGGTAGTTGTAACAGTGCGGGAACAGTAGAGCTACAGTACAGAACAGTGGTCTATACCTACTTTAACAGTGGGGGACAAGGGCATTTAATGCCCGTCGCCGTCGACCCCAAAAGCTCCCGCCTTAGCGCCTCCGTCTGCCACGGCGATGGATTCATCACCGTGGAGTGCCACCGTGTACCCCAAGCTGCACAGCCATCCGCCACGCGTCCCTGGATAGGCCCCAGGGTGACGCGTGGGCCGATGAGCTGGAGCGTGGGCACACAGCGCAGCCTTCCCGGCAAGCACCTTGCCGGGGCCTTGATCTTGCCGGGCCCGGGAGCTTGCCGCTCCCCGGGCCCTTCCCGGGGCGCATATAGCGCCGAGGCGTTGTCTTCTAGTCTTCCTGGCAAGCTCCTCTTGCCAGGGTCTTGTGTTAGCGGAGCAGTCTTGAGCCTGGTACGGCCTTCCCGGCAAGCTCCTCTTGCCGGGGTCTCGATCTTATGTCTTGTATACTTTGTTTTTGAATGGTTTAATAGGGAGCAGGAAGGTCTCCGGCGAGCACGCAGTAAACCCTGCCGCGGGAAGCTGCAACTGCCCGTGCACAAGTTGGGGTACCGAGGTACCCTTACCTTAGTACACCGACAGGAGCCCCCGGGCCTGGGCCACACACGGTGCCGAGCGCTGTTGGGCCAGGCCCAAAACAGTGCACGGGCACCCGCGGCCCGCGGCGCGCCGAATCCACTTCCGTATCCGCCGCACCCCACGGTAACGGCACGCGTCGATCGCGGCGCCGTGGGATGGGACGTGCCCACGATCTCTTAATGGAAAGGGCGAAACGCCCCCCACTCCCCCATAAAAGCAGAGGAAGCGGGCGCGGTTCCCCTCCTTGCGCTTTCATTGCATCGTCTTCCTCCTCCAAAGATTCTCTCTTGCGCTCTGCCTCCACATCTCCGCCGCCGCCGCGCTCTTCGTTCCCCTCCTTCCGCCGCGTCCGCCATGGCCCCAAAGACCGACAAGGCGAAGGCGGAGAAGTCCAAGCGGGAGAAATCGGAGCAAGCGGCCAAGCTCATCGCATACCGGAAGCGGCATGTCGTCTTCCCGCTGAAGCTCGGCGTGCGGGAGCTCTGGAACAAGTATTACTTGTTCTGGTCCAAGGAAACCGACGCGCATCCCCGCACGCGAGCATATCCGGCCGCCGCCAAGGACAGCTATCCCGGCGGGTACTACTTGTTTGCTGCCTTCTTTCATTGTGGTCTCTGTCCTCCTTTCTCAAACTTCTTCTGCGACGTCATGAACACATATGGCCTCCATCTGCTTGACTTCACCCCCAACGCCATCCTCACCATGGCGGTTTTCGCACACATGTGCGAAAACTTCATAGGAGTCCACCCCAATGTAGCGCTTTTTAGGCATTTCTTCACTCCTAGAGCCGAGGCTGATGCCCCCCTCTCCGGAGGAATTTCTTGGGTCTTTCGTCTGAATAAAAAGGGGGCGTACTTGCCGGGGGAGCTCCGCGGCAAGTGGGAGGAATGGCGAGCGGAGTGGTGCTGGATCGTAGAAGACCAGCCGCAAGCCTTCACCGCGCCGCGCACAACGCCCATCGTGCGCGGCAGGGACTGGAGCGAGCTGGACTCGGACGATATCAAGCTCGATATCGCCCTTGTTCGGATTCTTCGTCTTCGGATGGCCAAGCTGTCAGTTGCTGAGGTGGGCGCAGATTTCCTCCGCCGGCGCATCGCCCCTCTCCAAGACCGGAAGAGGCCGGCATGGGAGTACGGCGGCCCGGCAGACATCATGAGGCTGCGCCCCGGGCTCAACTTCAACTTCACCACGCTGGAGCTGAGGGGAATGGTCCGGGAACTCTTCAAGTACGACCCGGCACACCCCGAGTGGTTCAGGACTCCCCGGGAAGTGGTGCCGCTCTGCAACAACATCGTCAGGGATCGGATCCTCGCCATGATGCCCATGTGTGACTCGCACGGCTTGGACCGCACGTGGATTGCTCCGAAGCCCATCGACGTCCTCAACTTCTACGACAACCTCGTAGAGGTGGCGAAGAACAAGGACGACCTCAAGCTGCACACACGGGACACCACCGACCAGGAGATCGCCTACATAGCTTCCCGGGCTGAAGAGGCCGCCGCAGCCGCGGCGGCAGGAATTTTCGGATACTCGCCGGAAGAGGCGGAGGCTGCGGATGCGTCCACCCAGGCGGAGGAGGCGGAGATCCGCAGGTTGCTGAAGCTTCCTCCCGACGCGCTCGCCGGGGTCCCCTCGCTGAGGCACTCCGGGATCCACGGGATAGCGGCCGAGGCCGCGGCAATGGAGGGTACCGCCGGAGGGAGCAGAGGCGCCGCGAGGGGCGGAGGCGCCAAGGGAAAGGGGGCCGCAGCGCAGGACGCTGGGCCCAGTGAGCCGGCCGGGGAAGAGGAGGAGGAGGAGGAGGAGGAGGCCGAGGACTCCGGCGGATCCACGGAGTTGTACGCCGACGACCTCTCCTCGTCGGAGAGCTCCCCGCCCCCGGCAAGCCCGAGGCAGTCCCCGGCGAAACGTCTCCGCAAGGCGGCGATGGGGGAAAGGGCGCAGGCGCCCCGGCAACAGCCAGCTCGCCGGGCAGCTCCCCGGGGGAGCCAAGCCGCGCCAAGGCCGTCCGGCGCACCAGCCGCAGCGGAGGCGGCCCGTGCGCGTGCGCGGACCACGACGGAGGCGCCTCGCAGGCCGGCAGCGAGCCGGCAGGGGTCTTCTCGGAGCGGAGCAGCGGCTCCGCCCGCCCCTCGGGCGCCGGCTACCACAGGGGCTGGGTCTTCGCAGCCCCCAGCCCTGGTGAACACCAAGCACGCGAGGGAGTCTTCGTCTTCCGCTCCTCGCGCCGACGCGCCCACGGTGGAGTATGATTTCTCCGCCCTGAGCGAGGACGACGAGGAGGACCAGGAGTAAGAATCCAAGACCTTATATCTTCTTGATTTTTGTCTTGATTTTTTGTTGATGCTGACTCTGTTCATTGCTCTGATTTCAGGACCCTGGCCCATCGCGCGGCGAAGAAGGCCAAGGCGCCCGAGGTCGAGGTCGCGGAAGACTCGGCAGCTGCGGCAACAGGGGGTGTGCCGGAGCCGAGCCTGCCGGACCCGAGCGCTGCTCCGAGGAGCAGCCCCCAGCGCAGCCCGCAACGCAGCCCCCAGCGTAAGTCTGGGGTTTACTCTTTTCGCTTGTCGGGGTACGTCTGAGGATTTGGTTCTGTTTTCATGTCTTGATGTTTCTTGTCTTGTTCTGTGCAGAGGTGGAGCCACAGTGGGAAGAGCGCCCGGAGACTGTCGTTGAGGAGCCGCAGGCCCCGCCGTCCCCGCCAAGGCAGAACTCTCCGGCGAGGGAGAGTGCTACGCCAAGGGCGGGTACTCCGCCGAGGCAGAGTACCCCGCCAAGGGCGAGCAGCCCGGCGAGGGTGACTACTCCGACAAGGCCGAGCTCCCCGGCGAGGGAGCCCGCCGCTGAGGACGTCTGCCAAGGTATGTTTTGTGACTTGTCTTCTTGGCCTGCCTCTTTTTGGATATTTGCTTGAATCTTGAACTTCTTTTCCTTCTTCTTCTTTTTAGATCTCCCTCCTCCTGAGCCCATGGAGACGGAGGTTATCAACCTCGAGGAGGAGGGCGCGCAGGGCGGCGGCGGCGACGCTCCTGTCGTCGAGGAGATGTCCGAGGCCGCCGAGCCGGCCGCGCAGGAGACTGCCCCGGCTGCGGACGCAGCGGCTGGGGAGGGGGACGGCGACCGCACCGCCGGCCCGGAGGCGGCGGGAGCATCGAATGCTACACCGGCCACCGGCCCCTCCGCCAGCAAGGAGCAGGGGTATTATCTTGAGGCCCCCAACGGCGTCTTCATCCAGATGCCTTGGGGGTCTTCATCGCGAGCTCCTGCGGAGGGCGAGGCGTTCGACGGAGAAGTTCTCGCCTCCGCAGGCCTGAAGATCGTCGAGGCGCCCGGCGGGAGTGAGGGGCCCGAGGAGGAGAGGTTGCTCCACCAGCTCCTGGCCCTTTACCGGGCCAGGCAGGCGAAGCTCGCCTCCCGGGAGGCCCTTGCCGCCAAGGCCGCCGCGGAAATGGAGAAGCGTGCGGCGGAGCTCAGCGCCGCCAATCAGGCGGCCCTCCGCGAGGTGGCGGAGGAGCGTGAGCGTCTCGCCGGCGAGTACCAGGAGTGGGTGCTCGAGAAGGCTGAAGCTGACGAACAGCAGCGGCTCGCCGGGGTGGAGATGTCCCGGCGAGAGGGAGAGCTCGCGCAGCGGAAGGTCGAGCTGGACTCCCATGAGGAGGACCTTGCCGCTCGCGAGGCTGCCCTTGGCGGGGAGCTGAAGGAGGCGAAAGCCGCCGCGGTTGCCGCGGAAGACGCCAAGAAGGAGCTTGCCGCCAAGGTTGAGCAGTTGGAGAAGGCGCTGAAGGTGAGCGCAGAGAAGGTTGCCGCGCTCATCTTGGAGCGCGAGAAGGACGCTCACACAAACTCCGAGCTTCAGGTGAGTCTCTCCAAGAGGGGCGACGAGTTGAAGGCCGCCAAGGACTCCATCGAGGACTTGGAACTGAAGGTCACCACTCTGAAGGATTCGCTCGACGCTGCCCGGGCTCAAGAGAACAAGCTGAAGGAGGAGCTCCGCAAGGAGCGGACCTTGGTGGACAGTGTCAACAAGGCATCCGAGCTCTTCCGCCAGACCATCGAGGTATGGACCGAAGACTTTGTTTCTTCTGCGTCCAACATTGACCAGGAGCTGCTGGCGCTGAAGGTCGAACACCTCATCTACTCGCCGGATCCGGATCTCCCGCACAGCGCCAAGCTCAGCCTCTTCTTCAGAGGGATCGCGCCGGCCCTTGCAGGTCTCCGGAACCGCATCCCCGCGCAGCTGGCCGAGGAGTCGCGCCTGCTCTGCGCGGGAACTCTGGAGCGGGTGCTGACGAAGATCGTGTACCGCAACCCGGGAATCAATCTCACGAACGTTCTTCGCAGCTTGCCGGCTGATGCAGACACGGAGGCCCTGAAGGAGCAGGTCGGCCACATCATCGCCAAGGTGGCAAAGCTTGGCAGGAAGGAGGGCGACCGCGTAGACTAGGGCTCCATTATTTTATCTTTTTGTTGCTGCACATTATGTCACGAACTTATTAGTCCATTGCGACAAGTTATCCTTTGTAAGATATTTACTTTATTTCGATCAATCAGCGCAATGTTATCTTCCTTGTCTTAATCCTTGACTTTGTATGTTTTTCACCCTACGCTCCCGGGGAGCTTGCCGGCAAGGGGCCTTTGCCGCGAGCGCTGAGTGCTGGACTCTGAGCAGCCTGCTGGCCAAGGTCTTCGCCGGCAAGCAACCTTGCCGCAGCTAGTCGCAACGCACTTAGCTTGCTGAGCGTACTCGGAAACGAAGCAAGGGCGCGACACTTGTCGCAGCTCACTTAAATCGTTGAGTGAACTCGAAAACAAGATAAGGGTGCGGCAAGCTACGGGTAGGTTCCTCCGCGCACAGGTTTTCCATACAAAATGTGATCGTTCAAGGAAGATAACTAGAATTTAAAATTTGAACTGGTCAAATTCTAACAACTTATCTCTCATATGTTGCTTGCTTATGTTGCTTGCTTTCCGGTAAGACTTCTCTTTCTTGAACAGCACTTGGTTCCTCCTCCACCTCCTTCCCCCCCGGCAAACTTGTGCGCGAGGAACGTTCCTTCTGCTTAAGAGGAAAGAAAAGGGAGAGGGAAACAAGCATATGGCCTTTCGGCGTGCTAATGCTTACCGTATACTTGAGTGTCGCACCAAATGCCAAACAGAACATGCAAATAGCAAAGAGAAGCATGCAAAAAGGCAATCGGCGCGAAAAACACAAAAACTTTACTGATGCACGGGGTCTGCGCCCGGCTTTGTACAAAGGGTTACATGCAACAGCGGCAAAGCTTGTACAAAAGGTGGTTGCCGGAGCGGATCACGGCAACCGCGCCTTAGGGGTGAAACTTGCGAAGATGCTCTATGTTCCAGGAGTTGCTCACCGGTAAGCCTTCTTCGGTCTCGAGGCGGACAGCGCCAGGCCTCGTAACTTGTCTCACCCGATAAGGGCCTTCCCACTTCGGCGTCAACTTGTTGGAATTCTTGGCGGACTGAACACGCCGAAGAACAAGGTCGCCTTCCTCGAGACTCCTGGCCTTGACTTTGCGGCTATGGTAGCGGCGCAAAGCTTGCTGGTATCGAGCAGCTCGTACAGCAGCCTGGAGACGTCCCTCCTCAAGGAGCAATGCGTCATCTTGCCGCAGTTGCTCTTGCTCGAGCTCATCATAAGCGAGCACTCGAGGAGATCCGTATACGAGATCCGTGGGGAGAACTGCCTCTGCTCCATAGACTAGAGCAAAAGGTGTCTGTCCGGTGGCTCGACTTGGTGTCGTTCTGATTGACCAAAGAGCCGCCGGGAGCTCCTCTATCCAATTTCTTCCACACTTGCGCAGCCTGTCAAAGGTCCTTGTGTTGAGTCCGCGCAGCACTTCAGCATTTGCCCTCTCCGCTTGACCGTTGCTCCTTGGGTGAGCAACAGAAGCGAAACAGACCTTGGCGCCAAGGTCTTGGACGTACTGCATGAAGGTGCGACTAGTGAATTGCGTACCGTTGTCGGTTATGATCCTGTTAGGGATCCCGAAACGGCAAACAATCGACCTGAAGAACCTGACTGCTGACTGTGCTGTCACCTTCCTCACTGGCTCCACTTCTGGCCACTTTGTGAACTTGTCGATTGCAACGTACAAGTACTCAAAGCCCCCGACAGCACGAGGGAAAGGGCCGAGGATATCGAGCCCCCAGACCGAGAAGGGCCATGACAAAGGAATTGTTTGGAGAGCTTGAGCTGGCTGATGGATTTGCTTCGCATGGAACTGGCACGCTTCACACTTGGTTACTAGTGCAGTTGCATCTTGGAGGGCTTCTTGCCAAAAGAACCCTTGCCGGAAAGCTTTCCCGGCAAGCGCCCTTGCGCCAATGTGGTGGCCGCATATGCCTCCGTGTATTTCTGCCAACAGCTTCTGTCCATCTTCTCTGGAGATGCACTTCAACCTGACACCATTGAGTCTTCTTCTGTACAGCTCGTTATCTACGAACTGATACATACTTGACTGCCTGGTTATCTTCTCTATCTCTTGAGGGTCGTCGGGAAGTTCTCCAGTTTGAAGAAAACGGACGATCTGCTGCGCCCATGCCGGAGCCCGAGGCTCGACGGCAAGGACTAAAGGTTCGAGGGCCGCTGCGGGAACCTCAGCTTCTACGGCGAGGACCTCTGGTCCTGCCGGAGCTGACGGTCCCCCGGCAAGCTCGCCGGGGCGAGGCTTGCCGGGAACGCTTGCTTCAACTGTACAAGCCCGAGGACTTGCAGGAGCAAACTGTTCCTCAGCGTTCTGGTTGTTGATCTTGGGGACCTTGGCGGCGGTTTCAGGAAGATCCGCCGGCAAGTAGTCGCCGGAGACCAACTTTCTCTTCTTGGACTGTCCAATTGATGGTGTAACGGATGGCTGAGTCAGCTTGAGCAAGAAGGTCCCTGGTTCCACAGGTAACTTCATCGAAGCGCACTTTGAAAGGCCGTCTGCAATTTCATTTTGAGCTCTCGGGACGTGCTCCATCTGCAAACCTTCAAAGTGCTCTTCAAGCTTTCTCACTTCATCGACATATGCTTCCATCAAAGGGCTCTGATAGCTCTTGTTAACTTGTCGGACCACCAACTGAGAATCGCCCCGCACAATCAGCTTTCTGATCCCAAGTTCGGCCGCAATCCTGAGGCCGGCAAGCAAGCCTTCATATTCTGCAGTGTTGTTTGTCGCTTGCTCCCTGGGAAAGTGCATCTGGATAACATATTTGAGGTGCTCCCCGGTGGGCGCGATGAGTACCACGCCGGCACCGGCGCCTTGCAGCGAGAAGGCACCGTCAAAATACATTACCCATTCACTTGTCGCTTCTTGCACGGGTGCGCTTGTTTCTTGAACTTCCTCATCTGGCGTTGGGGTCCACTCAGCTATGAATTCTGCCAAAGCTCGGCTCTGTATGGTTGAAGTACTTTCAAACTTGAGTCCAAAGCTCGACAGCTCCAGTGCCCACTCGACGATCCTGCCTGTTGCTTCTGGATTGTGCAATATCCTCTTCAACGGAAAGCGAGTGACCACTGTTATCTCATGGGCTTGGAAGTAATGGCGCAGCTTTCTCGAGGCCATGAGGAGGCCAAAAAGCAACTTTTGCACACCAGAGTACCTTGACCTAGCCCCGTGGAGAAGGGAACTTACAAAATACACTGGGCGCTGCACCATCTTCTTCCGCACCTCTCCTTGCTCCTGCGCAGAGTCATCCTTGTCGGGGCCAGAGCTTGCCGGAGCAGCCCCCTGCTTGTCGCTGGATTCGCTTGCCGGTGGTGCTGACTCCTCGTCGGACTCCCTCTCCGCTACTAACGCAGCACTAACCAACTGGTTGGTTGCCGCTAAGTATAGCAACAACTTTTCCTGTGGTCTAAGTGCGACAAGTATAGGAGTGGAGGACAGGTACCGTTTCAAATCCTGCAACGCCGCCTCCGCTTCCGGAGTCCACTTCATCGGACCTGCCTTCTTCAAGATTTTGAAGAAAGGTAGGGCGCGTTCCGCAGACTTTGAAATGAACCTACTGAGGGCAGCAACACAACCTGCAAGCCTCCTGACATCCTTGACGCGCTTCGGGGCCTCTATCTGCTCAATGGCTTTGATCTTGTCGGGGTTGGCTTCAATCCCCCTCTATGATACAAAGAACCCGAGAAGCTTGCCGGAGGGGACTCCAAAGACGCACTTCTCGGGGTTCAACTTGAGCTGTATTCTGCGCAGATTCTGAAACGTTTCTTCCAAGTCTTGAATCAGGGTTTCCTTGCTCTTGCTCTTCACCACGATGTCATCCATGTAAGCTTCTACATTTCTGTGGATCTGTGGCTCAAAAGCAGTGTACACTACCCTTGCAAAGGTTGAGCCTGCATTCTTCAATCCAAACGGCATGCGGATAAAGCAATAAGTGCCACATGGAGTGATAAATGCAGTCTTCTCTTCATCCTCCTTGGCCATGAAAATCTGATGATAGCCTGAGTATGCATCAAGAAAACAGAGTAGCTCACATCCGGCAGTGGAGTCAACGATCTGGTCAATGCGCGGCAAAGGGAATGGATCCTTGGGACATGCTTTATTCACATCGGTGAAGTCTATACACAGTCTCCACTTCCCGTTGGCCTTGCGCACGACGACTGGGTTTGCCAACCACGTCGGATGGATCACACCTCTAACTAGGCCTGCTGCTTCTAGCTTCTTGATTTCCTCGTTGATGAACTCTTGGCGCTCCACGGCTTGCTTCCTCACTTTCTGCTTGATAGGCCGCGCATGAGGACAGACAGCAAGCTTGTGCTCAATCACCTTCCTGGGAACACCGGGGATGTCAGATGGTTGCCAGGCAAACACATCGACATTCGCCCGCAGGAAGGCAATGAGCGCGCTTTCCTATTTGCTGTCAAGGGTGGCACTGATGGTGAAGGTACCACCAGTGCCGTCCTCCTTTGCGGACACTTTCTTGGTTGCCGGAGGAGCAGCCATTCCTTTCTTACTCTTGCCGGTGGAGCTCGATGGAACGTCCTCGACGGCAGCGCAGCACTCCGAAGAGGTGCGGTTGCCGGAGTGGGTCCCAGAGCACTTGCCGGACTTGGTCTTCGTCTTCTTCCCCCCGGGAGCTTCAGCGGCAAGAGTATCCTTCTCGGCCGCAGCTGCCGCATCCCGATAAATCTTGTCGGCGCAAATAAGCGCATCCTTCTTGTCGCTATGGACAGTGATGACGCTTATCGGCCCCGGCATCTTCAGCACGTTGTAGGCATAATGGGAAGCTGCCATGAACTTGGCGAGGGCAGGACGGCCAAGTATTCCATTATAGGGTAATGGAATATCGGCGACGTCGAAAGTGATGCGCTCAGTCCTGAAGTTGAGCTCCCCGCCAAAGGTCACCGGCAGAGTGATCTTTCCCTTGGGCTTGCTCCTTCCCGGGTTGATTCCTTGGAATGAACCGGTCTCTTCGAGCTCGCCCTCTTGTATCTGGAGTTTCTTGATCACAGCTGAGGAGATCAAGTTCAGCCCGGCCCCGCCGTCAACCAACATTTTGGTGACCTTGAGGTTGCGGATGGTGGGAGAAAACAGCATCGGCAAGCACCCGACCACTGTGGTGCGGTCAGGGTGATCCTCAAGGTCAAAAACGATGGGCGTGCTGGACCATTTGAGGAGCCTGCGCGACTCCACGGGCGGCTCCGCTGCGTTTACCTCACGCACCCACTGCTTGAGTTGGCGGTGGGAGGTATGCAGGGAGGCGCCACCGTCGACGCACAGGACCTCCGTGGCCTTCTGGAACTCCTGCTCGCTGTTCTCCTCGTCCTCCATGTCTTCGTCGTCATCTTCTTCGTCGTTGTCGCGGCCCCGGGGAGGTCGATCTCCTTGCCGCTGCTTAGCCTTGCCGCGGCGTCCTCCCCGGCCGTTGAACGGCCGCTTCTTGCTGGGCTCTTCCCCGCCACCTTGGGCCTTCTCCTTGTCGCGCCTCTCGTACTCAGCTTTCTGCTGCTCGACGAGGTACTCGACGCGCTTGCAGTTGGAGAGATCGTGACCCTTGGTGCGGTGGATCTTACAGTATTGCTTGTCGGAGCTACCCGGCTTGTCGGCCACCGCTGCAGGGGCAGGCTCCTTGCCGGAGCCGCCAGCCTGCGCTTGCTTGGCGGGGGCCTCCTTGCCGGACTTCTCGACGGCAAGCACCTCCTTCTTGCCCTTCTTTCTGTTGTTCCGCCGCCGGCTCTTCTTTGCCGGGGCGGCGTCGTCGCTGTCGCTTCCTCCTGCGCCAGTATCCTCCCCGGGGAGTCTCCTCCCCTCTTCCGCGCGTGCGCACTTGTCAGCAAGAGCGTAGAGCTCGCTGACATCCCGAATCTTCGTCATCGCCATCTCTTCACGCATGCGGCGGTTACGCACGTTCTGATGGAACGCGCTGATAACCGCGGCAGGGTGAACGTCAGGGATGTTGTGCTGCACCCGGCTGAAGCGTTGGATATACTTGCGCAGGGTCTCGCCTTCCTTCTGGGCCAAGATATGGAGATCGCTCTCCTGGCCATGGGGTTTGTGGCCGCCGGTGAAGGCGCCAACAAACTGGTGGCAGAGGTCGGCCCAAGAAGAGATGGAACCTTCCGGCAAATGCATGAGCCACGAACGGACGTTCGGCTTTAGCACGAGCGGGAAGTAATTCGCCAAGATCTTCTCGTCGCGCCCCCCGGCAGCTTGCACTGCGATAGTGTAGACGCTGAGAAACTCCGAGGGGTGCGTCTTGCCGTCGTACTTCTCCGGTACGTCGGGCTTAAAATTCTTCATGCTGGGCCACTGGACGCGCCGCAGCTCGCGGGTGAACGCAGGGCAGCCTGCCGCGTACGGCAAGTCGCCTAGCTCACCGGGCGCGTGCGCGTCGACAGTGTTTCCAGCTCTCTTGTCTGATTGTCGCCGAGCTTCTCGGCGGCGCTCGATTGTGGTCCGAGCGTCTTCATCTCGCCGGTCGTCGAGGACTTGGCGCTGGTCCCGACGAGCCCGCGGGTCCGACGAGGCTGTGGAGCCGTCGTCGGGGTTGTTCCGGCGGGGCGGCGTCTTCTGCTTCTGCGGCGGGGAATGCACGCTTGTCGCACCCCCGGCAGTCTTGTTGCCGTCAGCCTTCGTCTTCTCAGCTTGCCGCGGCCGCGAGGTCGACGGCTGCTGTGGAGAATCGTTGTTGGCGAAGTCTATCAGGCTCCGGATGGTGGCCCTCCATTCTTCGGCCTTGTCGGCCGCTGGAGGAAAGTCGAGGAGCAGTTGCGCCCTTGCGAGCGCTTCTGCCGGAGTGGAGGGGAATGCGGGCGAGCGGTGCGAGGAGCGGGATACGCTTGGACTTCTAACAACGTTAGAAGGAGCGGGGTCCCGCGCCGGCGCCTTCGCTTTGCTTGTGCCCGGACGGGGGTCCGGGGCGTCCCGCGAGCCTCCGGTTTGGCCTTGCCCCAGCAAGCGGATACCACCTCCCGTGGTATGGCGCTGCTGGGTTGTCGTGTGCTGGGATGGACGCGGCGCGTCCACGGAGACCGAAGTTCGGTCGTCCGTCCTGTTCTTGGATCTGGTGGCGCCGTGAGTGTCCTCACCGGTGGCCACCCTTCCGACGGCATCTCCCCCGCCCACCGTTGGCTCCGGTGGCGGCGGGTGAGACGCAGACGGGCCTCCGACCTCCGAAGCCTTCTTCTTCGGGGCCATGGAGTTGTCGCTGATGAAGTTGATGAATTCGGAGAGGTTGATGAAGAATGCGCCCGCGCGAACGCCGGATCAGGTTCGCACAACCTCGACGCCCCCTACCTGGCGCGCCAAAGATGTCGGGGGAAACTGTCCGCCACGAACACCTATGGGACCGGAGCCCCTTGTCTATGCGGTACGAGGGCGGAGGGAGCACAAAGAGCAGATCGTAGCGAGCACGCGGGCAGTTTTACCCAGGTTCGGGCCGCGGTAGACGCGTAAAACCCTACTCCTGCTTGGTTGTGTATTGAGTTTGAGCGCTCGGGAGCTTGAAGAAGCAGCTACACCAAGCGCGAGAGTGATCTAGGTTCCGAACCCCCTCCACGTTGTGCATGGGCCTCCTTTTATAGTGCAAGGGGTCACCGACAGGTGTCAACGTAGGAGAAAGGGGTAAAAATGTAAAAGAGGTGGTTGTTGTAACAGTGCGGGAACAGTAGAGCTACAGTACAGAACAGTGGTCTATACCTACTTTAACAGTGGGGGACAAGGGCATTTAATGCCCGTCGCCGTCGACCCCAAAAGCTCCCGCCTTAGCGCCTCCATCTGCCACGGCGATGGATTCATCACCGTGGAGTGCCACCGTGTACCCCAAGCTGCACAGCCATCCGCCACGCGTCCCTGGATAGGCCCCAGGGCGACGCGTGGGCCGATGAGCTGGAGCGTGGGCACACAGCGCAGCCTTCCCGGCAAGCACCTTGCCGGGGCCTTGATCTTGCCGGGCCCGGGAGCTTGCCGTGCCCGGGAGCTTGCCGCTCCCCGGGCCCTTCCTGGGGCGCATATAGCGCCGAGGCATTGTCTTCTAGTCTTCCTGGCAAGCTCCTCTTGCCAGGGTCTTGTGTTAGCGGAGCAGTCTTGAGCCTGGTACGGCCTTCCCGGCAAGCTCCTCTTGCCGGGGTCTCGATCTTATGTCTTGTATACTTTGTTTTTGAATGGTTTAATAGGGAGCAGGAAGGTCTCCGGCGAGCACGCAGTAAACCCTGCCGCGGGAAGCTGCAACTGCCCGTGCACAAGTTGGGGTACCGAGGTACCCTTACCTTAGTACACCGACACCCACGGACCCGTAGGTCTGTGGTAAACTACTCACGCATCATCAAAGAGGCACCGATGAGGATGATGAACCCCTCCGTGATCGTGTCCCCCTTCGGCGGAGTGCCGGAGCAGGGCTCTAGATTGGATCTCGTGGTTTTGGAACTTGCGGCGGCTAGAACAAAATTTTGTTGACTCTCCTAGGGTTTCTAGAATATTGGAGTATTTATAGAGCGAAAAGGTGGTGCGGGAGGCCACCGAGGTGGGCACAACCCACCTGGGCGTGCCTGGTGGCCCAGGCATGCCCTGGTGGCTTGTGCCCCCCTCAAGGCACCCCCTAGGTGCTTCTCTGGCCCATTGGATGTCTTCTGGTCCATAAAAATTCCACAAAAAGTTTCGCTGCATTTGGACTCCATTTGATATTGATTTTCTACGATGTAAAAAACAGGTAGAAAACAGCAACTGGCACTTGGCACTACATCAATAGGTTAGTCCCAAAAAATGATATAAAATGATTGTAAAACATCCAAGAATGATAATATAACAACATGGAACAATAAAAAATTATAGATACGTTGGAGACGTATCAGCATCCCCAAGCTTAATTCCTGCTTGTCCTCGAGTAGGTAAATGATAAAAAACAGAATTTTTGTTGTGGATTGCTGCCTATCATGTTCATCACATATTCTTTTGTTTATAGCATGGAAATTTGGACTATTATATGATTAAAAGAAATAGTCTAGTTTTGACATGAAGACTTTAATACTCAAGCATATCAACAAACAACCTTGTCTCTAAAAATATCAACACTAAAGCAAGTTATCCCTAGCCCATCATGCTCAACAATTGAACCATTCATGCAACACATCCAACTATTTGCTACATCCAATGCTCAAGTGTGATAATAGTGTTCCGTAGTTGGTGCTTTATAAGAGAACATGGAGACTCAGAATAAAAATATATGTGGATCACATATCACTATCATCATATCTCATAACTATTACAAAGAATCAAGTTTATTTTGTCCAATGATCTTCATGAAAGTTTTTATTCTATCCTTTTTGGATATCTATCACTTTGGGACTAGTTTCGTATGTTGATTTTGATAAGCTCAAACAAATATATGTGGATAACATGAGCATCATATTTATTTCTCTCAAATTAGTCTAAGTGAAGCATGAGAGAGTTTCTTTAAAAATAGCAAAGCACACCGTGCTCAAAAAGATATAAGTGAAGTACTAGAGCAATTCCAGAGGTCTAAAAAATTAAGTGAAGCATAGGAGCAAGCATAGCATAATTTGGCTCTCTCAAATAGATGTGTAGAGCAAGGGCAGTTATTAAAAATTAAAATGAAAAACAAGCAAAGACTCATATTGTCGGTGTACTAAGGTAGGGGTGCCTCAGTACCCCAACTTGTGCACGGGCAGTTGCAGCTTCCCGCGGCAAGGTTTACTGCGGGCTCGCCGGAGACCTTCCTGCTCCTTATTAAACCATTCAAAAACAAAGTATGCAAGACAGAAGATCGAGACCCCGGCAAGAGGAGCTTGCCGGGAAGGCCGTACCAGGCTCAAGGCTGTTCCACTAACGCAAGACCCTGGCAAGAGGAGCTTGCCAGGAAGACTAGAAGATGTCGCCTCGGCGCTACGCGCGCCCCGGCAAGGGGCCCGGGGAGCGGCAAGTTCCCGGGCCCGGCAAGATCAAGGCCCCGGCAAGGTGCTTGCCGGGAGGGCTGCGCTGTGTGCCCGCGCTCCAGCTCATCGGCCCACGCGTCGCCCTGGGGGCCTATCCAGGGACGCGTGGCGGATGGCTGTGCAGTCTGGGGTACACGGTGGCACTCCACGGCGATAAATCCGTCGCCGTGGCGGACGGAGACGCTAAGGCGGGAGCTTTTGGGGTCGACGGCGACGGGCATTAAATGCCCTTGTCCCCCCACTGTTAAAGTAGGTATAGACCACTGTTCTGTACTGTAGCTCTACTGTTCCCGCACTGTTACAACTACCACCTCTTTTACTTTTTTTACCCCTTTCTCCTACGTTGACACCTGTCGGTGACCCCTTGCACTATAAAAGGAGGCCCATGCACAACGTGGAGGGGGTTCGAAACCTAGACTACTCTCACGCACGGTGTAGCTGCTTCTTCAAGCTCCCGAGCACTCAACTCAATACACAACCAAGCAGGAGTAGGGTTTTACGCATCCGTGCGGCCCGAACCTGGGTAAAACTGCCCGCGTGTTTGCTTCGATCTGCTCTTTGTGCTCCCTCCGCCCTCGTACCGCACAGACAAAGGGGCTCCGGTCCCATAGTTGTTCGTGGTGGACAGTTTCCCCCGACATCTTTGGCGCGCCAGGTAGGGGAAGTCGAGGTTGTGCGAACCTGATCCGGCGTTCGCGCGGGCGCATTCTTCATCAACCTCTCCAGCTTCATCAGCAACTTCATCAACGACAACTCCATGGCCCCGAAGAAGAAGCCTTCGGAGGTCGGAGGCCCGTCTGCGTCTCACCCGCCGCCACCAGAGCCAACGGTGGGCGAGGGAGACGCCGTCGGAAGGGTGGTTGCCGGCGAGGACACTCACGGTGCCACCAGATCCAAGAACAAGACGGACGACCGAACCTCGGTCTCCGTGGACGCGCCGCGTCCATCACAGCACACGACGACCCCGCAGCGCCATACCACGGGAGGTGGTATCCGCTTGCTGGGACAAGGCCAAACTGGAGGTTCGCGGGACGCCCCGGACCCCCGTCCGGGCACAAGCAAAGCGAAGGCGCCGGCGCGGGACCCCGCTCCTTCTAACGTCGTTAGAAGTCCGAGCGTATCCCGCTCCTCGCACCGCTCACCCGCGTTCCCCACTACTCCGGCAGAAGCGCTCGCAAGGGCGCAGCTGCTCCTCGATTTTCCTCCGGCGGCCGACAAGGCCGAAGAATGGAGGGCCACCATCCGGAGCCTGATAGACTTCGCCAACAATGATTCTCCACCGCAGCCGTCGGCCTCACGGCCGCGGCAGGCCGAGAAGACGAAGGCTATTGGCGACAAGACGGCCGGGGGTGCGACAAGCGTGCACTCCCCGGCGCAGAAACAGAAGACGCCGCCCCGCCGGAACAACCCCGACGACGGCTCCACAGCCTCGTCGGACCCGCGGGCCCGTCGGGACCAGCGCCAGGTCCTCGACGACCGGCGAGATGAAGACGCTCGAACCACAATCGAGCGCCGCCGAGAAGCTCGGCGACAATCCGACAAGAGAGCTGGAGACACTGTCGACGCGCGCGCGCCCGGTGAACCAGGCGACTTGCCGTACGCGGCAGGCTGCCCTGCGTTCACCCGCGAGCTGCGGCGCGTCCAGTGGCCCAGCATGAAGAACTTTAAGCCCGACGTACCGGAGAAGTACGACGGCAAGACGCACCCCTCGGAGTTTCTCAGCGTCTACACCATCGCAGTGCAAGCTGCCGGGGGGCGCGACGAGAAGATCCTAGCCAACTACTTCCCGCTCGTGCTGAAGCCGAACGTCCGTTCGTGGCTCATGCACTTGCCGGAAGGCTCTATCTCTTCTTGGGCCGACCTCTGCCATCAGTTTGTCGGCGCCTTCACCGGCGGCCACAAACCACATGGCCAGGAGAGCGATCTCCACATCTTGGCCCAGAAGGAAGGCGAACCCCTGCGCAAATATATCCAACGCTTCAGCCGGGTGCAGCACAACATCCCTGACGTTCACCCCGCCGCGGTTATCAGCGCGTTTCATCAGAACGTGCGTAACCGCCGCATGCGTGAAGAGATGGCGATGACGAAGATTCGGGACGTCAGCGAGCTCTACGCTCTTGCTGACAAGTGCGCCCGCGCGGAAGAGGGGAGGAAACTCCCCGGGGAGGATGCTGGCGCAGGGGGAAGCGACAGCGACGACGCCGCCCCGGCAAAGAAGAGCCGGCGGCGGAACAACAGAAAGAAGGGCAAGAAGGAAGTGCTTGCCGTCGAGAAGTCCGGCAAGGAGACCCCCGCCAAGCAAGCACAGGCTGGCGGCTCCGGCAAGGAGCCTGCCCCTGCGGCGGCGGCCGACAAGCCGGGTACCTCCGACAAGCAATACTGTAAGATTCACCGCACCAAGGGTCACGATCTCTCCAACTGCAAGCGCGTCGAGTACCTCGTCGAACAGCAAAAAGCTGAGTACGAGAGGCGCGACAAGGAGAAGGCCCAAGGTGGCGGGGAAGAGCCCAGCAAGAAGCGGCCGTTCAATGGCCGGGGAGGACGCCGCGGCAAGGCCAAGCAGCGGCAAGGGGATCGACCTCCCCGGGGCCGCGACAACGACGAAGACGACGATGAAGACATGGAGGACGACGAGAACAGCGAGCAGGAGTTCCAGAAGGCCACGGAGGTCCTGTGCGTCGACGGTGGCGCCTCCCTGCACACCTCCCACCGCCAGCTGAAACAGTGGGTGCGTGAGGTGAATGCAGCGGAGCCGCCCGTGGAGTCGCGCAGGCTCCTCAAATGGTCCAGCACGCCCATCGTTTTTGACCTTGAGGATCACCCTGACCGCACCACGGCGGTCGGGTGCTTGCCGATGCTGGTTTCTCCCACCATCCGCAACCTCAAGGTCACCAAAATGTTGGTTGACGGCGGGGCCGGGCTGAACTTGATCTCCTCCGCTGTGTTCAAGAAACTCCAGATCCAAGATGGCGAGCTCGAAGAGACCGGTTCATTCCAAGGAATCAACCCGGGAAGGAGCAAGCCCAAGGGAAAGATCACTCTGCCGGTGACCTTTGGCGGGGAGCTCAACTTCAGGACTGAGCGCATCACCTTTGACGTCGCTGATATTCCATTGCCCTACAATGGAATACTCGGCCGTCCCGCCCTCGCCAAGTTCATGGCAGCTTCCCACTATGCCTACAACGTGCTGAAGATGCCGGGGCCGATAAGCGTCATCACTGTCCACAGCGACAAGAAGGATGCGCTTATCTGCGCCGACAAGATTTACCGGGATGCGGCAGCTGCGGCCGAGAAGGATACTCTTGCCGCTGAAGCTCCCGGGGGGAAGAAGACGAAGACCAAGTCCGGCAAGTGCTCTGGGACCCACTCCGGCAACCGCACCTCTTCGGAGTGCTGCGCTGCCGTCGAGGACGTCCCGTCGAGCTCCACCGGCAAGAGCAAGAAAGGAATGGCTGCTCCTCCGGCAACCAAGAAGGTGTCCGCAAAGGAGGATGGCACTGGTGGTACTTTCACCATCAGTGCCACCCTTGACAGCAAATAGGAAAGCGTGCTCGTCGCCTTCCTGCGGGCGAATGTCGATGTGTTTGCTTGGCAACCATCTGACATCCCCGGTGTTCCCAGGAAGGTGATTGAGCACAAGCTTGCTGTCTGTCCTCATGCGCGGCCCATCAAGCAGAAAGTGAGGAAGCAAGCCGTGGAGCGCCAAGAGTTCATTAACGAGGAAATCAAGAAACTAGAGGCAGCAGGCCTAGTTAGAGGTGTGATCCATCCGACGTGGCTGGCAAACCCAGTCGTCGTGCGCAAGGCCAACGGGAAGTGGAGACTGTGTATAGACTTCACCGATGTCAATAAAGCATGTCCCAAGGATCCCTTCCCTTTACCGCGCATTGACCAGATCGTTGACTCCACTGCCGGATGTGAGCTACTCTGTTTTCTTGATGCATACTCAGGCTATCATCAGATTTTCATGGCTAAGGAGGATGAAGAGAAGACTGCGTTTATCACTCCATGTGGCACTTATTGCTTCATCCGCATGCCATTTGGATTGAAGAATGCAGGCTCGACCTTTGCAAGGGTAGTGTACACTGCTTTTGAGCCACAGATCCACAGAAATGTAGAAGCTTACATGGATGACATCGTGGTGAAGAGCAAAAGCAAGGAAACACTGATTCAAGACTTGGAAGAAACGTTTCAGAACCTGCGCAGAATACAGCTCAAGCTGAACCCCGAGAAGTGCGTCTTTGGAGTCCCCTCCGGCAAGCTTCTCGGGTTCTTTGTATCACAGAGGGGGATTGAAGCCAACCCCGACAAGATCAAAGCCATCGAGCAGATAGAGGCCCCGAAACGCGTCAAGGATGTCAGAAGGCTTGCAGGTTGTGTTGCTGCCCTCAGTAGGTTCATTTCAAAATCCGCAGAACGCGCCCTACCTTTCTTCAAAATCTTGAAGAAGGCAGGTCCCATGAAGTGGACTCCGGAAGCGGAGGCAGCGTTGCAGGATTTGAAACGGTACCTGTCCTCCACTCCTACACTCGTCGCACCTAGACCACAGGAAAAGTTGTTGCTATACTTAGCGGCAACCAACCAGGTGGTTAGTGCTG
>LR738714.1:193985188-194137302 GCA_902687465.1 Secale cereale
GATTTAAGTGAGCTGCGACAAGTGTCGCGCCCTTGCCTCGTTTCCGAGTACGCTCAGCAAGCTAAGTGCGTTGCGACCAGCTGCGGCAAGGTTGCTTGCCGGCAAGGACCTTGGCCAGCAGGCTGCTTAGAGTCCAACACTCAGCGCTCGCGACAAGGGCCCCTTGCCGGCGAGCTCCCCGGGAGCGTAGGGTGAAAAACATACAAAGTCAAAGATTGGAACAAGGAAGATAACATTGCACTGATTGATTGAAGTAAAGCAAATATCTTACAAGGATAACTTGTCGCAATGGACTAACGAGTTCATAACATAATGTGCAGCAATAAAAAGATAAAGATAAATGGGGCCCTAGTCTACGCGGTCGCCTTCCTTCCTGCCAAGCTTTGCCACCTTGGCGATGATGTGGCCGACCTGCTCCTTCAGGGCCTCCGTGTCTGCATCTGCCGGCAGAGTGCGAAGAACGTTCGTGAGGTTGATCCCCGGGTTGCGGTACACGATTTTCGTCAAGACCCGCTCCAAAGTTCCCGCGCAGAGCCGGCGCGACTCCTCGGCCAGCTGCGCGGGGATGCGGTTCCGGAGACCTGCAAGAGCCGGAGCGACGCCTCTGAAGAAGAGGCTGAGCTTGGCGCTGTGCGGGAGATCTGGATCCGGCGAGTAGATAAGGTGTTCAACCTTCAGCGCCAGCAGCTCTTGATCAATATTGGACGCAGAAGAAACCAGCTCTTCGCTCCACACTTCAATAGTCTGCCGGAAGAGCTCGGAGGCCTTGTTGACGCTCTCCACCAAGGTTCGCTCCTTGCGGAGCTCGTCCTTCAACTTGGTCTCTTGGGCTCGGGCAGCATCGAGCGATTCCTTCAGGGTGGTGACCTTCAGCTCCAAGTCTTCAATGGAATCCTTGGCGGCTTTCAGCTCGTCACCCCTCTTGGATAAACTCACCTGGAGCTCTGAGTTTGTGTGAGCATCCTTCTCGCGCTCCAAGATGAGCGCGGCAACCTTCTCAGCGCTCACCTTCATCGCCTTCTCCAGTTGTTCGACCTTGGCGGCGAGCTCCTTCTTGGCGTCCTCCGCGGCAACCGCGGCGGCCTTCGCCTCCTTCAGCTCCCCGCCAAGGGCAGCCTCGCGAGCGGCAAGGTCTTCTTCATGGGAGTCCAGCTCAACCTTCCGCTGCGCGAGCTCTCCCTCTCGCCGGGACATCTCCACCCCGGCGAGGCGCTGCTGTTCATCGGCTTCAGCCTTCTCGAGCACCCACTCTTGGTACTCGCCGGCGAGACGCTCACGCTCCTCCGCCACCTGGCGGAGGGCAGCCTGATTGGCGGCGCTGAGCTCCGCCGCACGCTTCTCCATCTCTGCCGCAGCCTTGGCGGCAAGAGCCTCCCGGGAAGCGAGCTTTGCTTGCCTGGCCCGGTAAAGGGCCAGGAGCTGATGAAGCAATCGCTCCTCCTCGGGCCCCTCACCTCCACCGGGCGCCTGGACGATCTTCAGGCCTGCGGAGGCGAGGACCTCTCCGTCGAACGCCTCGCCCTCCGCAGGAGCTCGCGACGAAGACCCCCACGGCATCTGGATGAAGACGCCATTGGGGGCCTCGAGATAGAACCTTTGCTCCTCGCCGGCGGAGGGACCGGTGGCCGGTGCAGCATCCGATGCTCCCGCCACCTCCGGGTCGGCGGTGCGGCCACCGTCCCCCTCCCCGGCCGCTGCATCCGCAGCCGGAGCAGTCTCTTGCGCGGCCGGCTCGGCGGCCTCGCCCACCTCCTCGACGACTGGAGCGTCGCCGCCGCCGCCCTGCGCGTCCTCCTCCTCGAGGACAATCACCTCCGTCTCCATGGGCGCAGGAGGAGGAAGATCTAGAAAGAGGAAGAAGACAAAGAAATTCAAGACTCAAGCAAATATCCAAAAAAGAGACAAGCCAAGAAGACAAGTTACAAAGATTACCTTGGCGGACGTCCTCAGCGGCGGGCTCCCTCGCCGGGGAGCTCGGCCTCGTCGGAGTAGTCGCCCTCGCCGGGGAACTTGGCCTTGGCGGGGTGGCCGCCCTTGCCGGGCTGCTCGTCCTTGGCGGGGCACTCTGCCTTGGCGGAGTACCCGCCCTTGACGGAGCACTCTCCCTTGCCGGAGAGTTCTGCCTTGGCGGGAATGGCGGGCCCTGCGGCTCCTCAGCTGTGGCCTCCGGGCGCTCTTCCCGCTGGGGCTCCTCCTCTGCACGGAACAAGACAAGAAATATCAACACGTGAAGACAAAATCAAAGCCTCAGACGTACCCCGACAAGCGAAAAGAAAGAACCCCAGACTTACGCTGGGGGCTGCGCTGCGGGCTGCGCTGGGGGCTGCTCATCGGAGCAGTGCCCGGGTCCGGCAGGCTCGGCTCCGGCGCGCCTTCTGTTGCCGCCGCTGCCGAGTCCTCCGCGACCTCGGCCTCGGGCGCCTTGGCCTTCTTCGCTGCGCGATGGGCCAGGGTCCTGAAATCAAAACAGTAAACAGAGTCAGCATCAACAGAAGCTCAAGATAAAAATCAAGAAGATGAAGAATCTCGGATCCTTACTCCTGGTCCTCCTCGTCGTCCTCACTCAGGGCGGAGAAGTCGTACTCCACCGTGGGCGCGTCGACGCGAGGAGCGGGAGGCGAAGACTCCCTCGCGCGCTTGGTGCTCACCGGGGCTGGGGGCTGCGAAGACCCAGCCCCTGTGGCTGCCGGCGCCCGGGGGGCGGGCGGAGCCGTTGCTCCGCTCCGAGAAGACCGCTGCCGGCTCACTGCCGGCCTGCGGGGCGCCTCCGTCGTGGTCCGCGCACGGGCCGCCTCCGCTGCGGCTGGTGCGCCGGACGGCCTTGGCGCGGCTTGACTCCCCCGGGGAGCCGCCCGCCGAGGTGGCTGTTGCCGGGGCGCCTGCGCCCTTTCCCCCGTCGCCGTCTTGCGGAGGCGTTTTGCCGGGGACTCCTTCGGGCTTGCCGGGGGCGGGGAGCTCTCCGACGAGGAGAGGTCGTCGGCGTATAACTCCGTGGATCCGCCGGAGTCTTCGGCCTCCTCCTCCTCCTCCTCCTCCTCTGCCCCGGCCGGCTCGCTGGGCCCAGCATCCAGCGCTGCGGCCCTCTTTCCCTTGGCGCCTCCGCCCCTCGCGGCGCCCCTGCTCCCTCCGGCGGTGCCCTCTCTTGCCGCAGCCTCCGTCGCGATCCCATGGATCCCGGAGTGCCTCAACGAGGGGACCCCGGCGAGCGCGTCGGGTGGGAGGTTCAGCAATCGGCGGATCTCCGCCTCTTCCGCCTGGGTGGACGCCTCTTCGGCCTCCGCCTCCTCCGGCGAGAACCCGAAGACTCCTGCCGCCGCGGCTGCGGCGGCCTCCTCAGCCCGAGAAGCTATGTAGGCGATTTCCTGGTCGGTGGTGTCCCGCGTATGCAGCTTGAGGTCCTCCTTGTTACTCGCCACCTCGGCGAGGTTGTCGTAGAAGTTGAGGACGTCGATGGGCTTCGGGGCGATCCACGAGCGGTCCAAGCCATGCGAATCGCACATCGGCATCATGGCAAGGATCCGGTCCCTCGCGGCGTTGTTGCAGAGCGGCACCACTTCCCGGGGAGTCCTGAACCACTCGGGGTGCGTCGGGTCGTACTTGAAGAGTTCCCGTACCATCCCGCGCAGCTCCAGAGTGGTGAAGTTGAAATTAAGCCCGGGGCGCAGCCTCATGATATCTGCCGGGCCGCCGTACTCCCAGGCCGGCCTCTTCCGGTCTTGGAGAGGGGCGATGCGCCGGCGGAGGAAATCTGCGCCCACCTCGGCAACCGACAGCCGGGCCATCCGAAGACGGAGAATCCGGACGAGGGCGATGTCGAGCTTGACGTCGTCGGAGTCTAGATCACTCCAATCCCTGCCGCGCACGATGGGCGTTGTGCGCGGCGCAGTGAAGGCTTGCGGCTGGTCTTCTACAATCCAGCACCACTCCGCTCGCCATTCCTCCCACTTGCCGCGGAGCTCCCCCGGCAAGTACGACCCCTTCTTATTGAGACGGAAGACCCAAGAAATTCCTCCGGAGAGGGGGGCATCGGCCTCGGCTCTAGGAGTGAAAAAGTGTCTAAAGAGGGCTACGTTGGGGTGGACTCCTATGAAGTTTTCGCACATATGTGCGAAAACAGCCATGGTGAGAATGGCGTTGGGGGTGAAATTAAGCAGATGGAAGCCATACGTATTCATGATATCACAGAAGAAGTTCGAAAAAGGAGGACAGAGGCCACAATGGAAAAAGGCAGCAAAGAAGTGATACCCGCCGGGATAGTTGTCCTTGGCGGCGGCCGGGTATGCTCGGGTGCGGGGATGCGCATCGGTGCCCTTGGACCAGAACAAGTAATACTTGTTCCAGAGTTCTTGCACGCCGAGCTTCGGTGGGAAGACGACGTGCCGCTTCCGGTAAGCGATGAGCTTGGCTGCTTGCTCGGATTTCTCCTTCTTGGATTTCTCCGCTTTCGCCTTGTCGGCCTTTGGGGCCATGGCGGGCGCGGCGGAAGGAAGGGGACGAAGAGCTCGGCGGCGGCGGAGCTGTGGAGGCGGAGCGCAAGAAGGAATCTTTTGCAGGTGGAAGACGACGTAATGAGAGCACAGGGAGGGGAACCGCGCCCGCTACCTCTGCTTTTATGGGGGAGTGGGGGGCGTTTCGCCCTTTCCATTAAGAGATCGTGGGCACGTCCCATCCCACGGCGCCGCAATCGACGCGTGCCGTTACCGTGGGGTGCGGCGGATATGGAAGTGGATTCAGCGCGCCGCGGGCCGCGGGTGCCCGTGCACTGTTTTGGGCCTGGCCCAACAGCGCTCGGCACCGTGTGTGGCCCAGGCCCGGGGGCTCCTGTCGGTGTACTAAGGTAGGGGTGCCTCAGTACCCCAACTTGTGCACGGGCAGTTGCAGCTTCCCGCGGCAAGGTTTACTGCGGGCTCGCCGGAGACCTTCCTGCTCCTTATTAAACCATTCAAAAACAAAGTATGCAAGACAGAAGATCGAGACCCCGGCAAGAGGAGCTTGCCGGGAAGGCCGTACCAGGCTCAAGGCTGTTCCACTAACGCAAGACCCTGGCAAGAGGAGCTTGCCAGGAAGACTAGAAGATGTCGCCTCGGCGCTACGCGCGCCCCGGCAAGGGGCCCGGGGAGCGGCAAGTTCCCGGGCCCGGCAAGATCAAGGCCCCGGCAAGGTGCTTGCCGGGAGGGCTGCGCTGTGTGCCCGCGCTCCAGCTCATCGGCCCACGCGTCGCCCTGGGGGCCTATCCAGGGACGCGTGGCGGATGGCTGTGCAGTCTGGGGTACACGGTGGCACTCCACGGCGATAAATCCGTCGCCGTGGCGGACGGAGACGCTAAGGCGGGAGCTTTTGGGGTCGACGGCGACGGGCATTAAATGCCCTTGTCCCCCCACTGTTAAAGTAGGTATAGACCACTGTTCTGTACTGTAGCTCTACTGTTCCCGCACTGTTACAACTACCACCTCTTTTACTTTTTTTACCCCTTTCTCCTACGTTGACACCTGTCGGTGACCCCTTGCACTATAAAAGGAGGCCCATGCACAACGTGGAGGGGGTTCGAAACCTAGACTACTCTCACGCACGGTGTAGCTGCTTCTTCAAGCTCCCGAGCACTCAACTCAATACACAACCAAGCAGGAGTAGGGTTTTACGCATCCGTGCGGCCCGAACCTGGGTAAAACTGCCCGCGTGTTTGCTTCGATCTGCTCTTTGTGCTCCCTCCGCCCTCGTACCGCACAGACAAAGGGGCTCCGGTCCCATAGGTGTTCGTGGTGGACAGTTTCCCCCGACACATATCATACAAGACGCTCCAAGCAAAACTCATAATATGCGACGAATAAAAATATAGTTTCAAGTAAAATACCAATGGTCGCTAGAAGAAAGAGGGGATGACACCTGGGGCATCCCCAAGCTTAGTTGCTTGATACTTCTTGAATATTATCTTGGGGTGCCTCAGGCATCCCCAAGATTAGCCTTTTGCTGCTCCTTATTCCTTCATCCATCACGATCTCACCCAAAACTTGAAAACTTCAATCACACAAAACTCAACAAAACCTCGTGAGGCCCGTTAGTATAACAAAACCAATATTTACTCTAAGTAATGTAGCAAACCCATTCATATTTTGTAATTATATTATATCTACTGTATTCTAGCTTTTCTATGGCAAAACCTCTTAAAAGGAAACCATAGAATCATCAAAACAAGCACATAACACAACGAAAACAGAATATGTCAAAAACAGAACAGTCTGTAAAGATGTATTTTTTTTACTATACTTATGAAACTCTAAAAAATCTGAAAAATTAGGAAAACGTGAGAAATTTGTATATTAATAACATTTAAAATTTTCTGAAAATTATCATGCTCCAGTGAATTACTGAATTTTCTGCACTGGACGCAAAAGTTTCCGTTTTCAAACGCGATCAAATCAAATATCAACCAAATCATCCCAAGGGCTTTGCTTGGCACAAACATTTATTTAAACCACAAAAACACATCAAACCAGAGGTACTATTGGGTGTTTTATTGAAAACAGCTAGAAAACCAAAAAGCAAAAAGATAGAAGTTGGGTTGCCTCCCAACAAGCGATATCGTTTTACGCCCTTAGGTAGGCATATACCAAGATCTCAAGTGTTGTCATCCTTGTTGGATGTTCTGTAGGTTGCATCATTATAGATTCATAAGGCAATATGATCTCAGTTCTAGGGAAGTGTTCCATGCCCTTTCTCAAAGGAAATTGAAATTTTATATTCCCTTCTTTCATATCAATCACTGCACCAATAGTGCGTAAAAAAGGTCTACCAAGTATAATAGGACAAGACAGATTGCAATCAATGTCAATAAAAATAAAGTGTATGGGTACATAGTTCCTATTTGCAAGGATAAGAACATCATTAATCCTTCCCAAAGGCCTTTTAATAGTAGAATCCTCCAAATGCAAATTAAGAGAACAATCTTTATTATTGGTAAGACCAAGAACATCATAAAGAGATTTCGGAATTGTGGAAACACTAGCACCCAAATCAATAAAGCATTGCACTCATAATTTTTAATCTTGATTTTGATAGTGGGTTCCCATTCACCATGTATTTTTTTAGGAATTGACACTTCCAATTCCAACTTATCTTCTAAAGCTTTCATCATAGCATCAACAATATGTTTAGTAAAAGCTTTATTTTGTTCATAGTCATGAGGTGAATTTATCATGGTTTGCAACAAGGAAATACAATCAATCAAAGATCAACAATCATATTTAAAGTCCTTGTAATCCAAAAGAGTGGGCACATCATTGGTTAAAGTTTTGACCTTTCCGAACCCACTTTTATCAATTTTCTCAACAAGATTTTCACCCTCCGAATTATCGGGACGCCTTCTAGCTAAAGTTGACTCTTCTTAAGTCCCTTTATCATTTTAACTTTACTAAACAAGGAATCAGTAGAGAAAACACCAAACATTTTAAGATCTTCCTCATTTTTATGAAACAATCACTAGAAAGCATTTTTTTCTCTAAAAATTCTCTTTTAGATCTAAGCATAGCGGCTCTTTTCTTACTTTCATCCATAGAAACGTAGAGAACCTTAATTGATTTGTCAACCTTGGGCACAAAAAATTTCAACTTGAGATTTTCCACATCATGAGAAATTCTATCAATACTTCTAGACATATCATCAATTGTATTCAATTTTTCTTCTGTAGAAGCATGCAAAACCTTTTGAGTATTGATAAATTCTTTAATATGGTTCTCTATATCAGAGGCATTCCTATCATTATTATGACAAGAACTACCATAGGAATTACCATAACTATTAGAGGAATTTCCCGGGAAAGGCCTAGGATTAAAATTACCTCCATAAGCATTGTTATTGAAATTATTTTGCGAGATAAAACTCACAACTATAGCATCACTATTTTGCTCAATCAAAGTGGACAAAAGCATATCATTAAGATCAGTAGGAGCACTTTTACTAGCAACCATTTTCATGAGAGCATGAACTTTTTCATTCAAAGAATCAATTTCAACCGAATTAACTTTTTTACTAGTAGGCTCCCTTTCGGTATACCATTGGGAATAGTTCGCCCTAATATTATCAAGCAATTAGGTGGATTCACACAAAGTAATTTCCATAAAAATACCACCAGTGGTGGAGTCCAAAATATTTCGGGAAACAAAATTTAACCACGCATAAAAATATTGTATGATCATCCAAAGATTTAACCCATGAGTTGGGCAATGCCTTAGGATCAATTTCATCATTTCCCAAGATTGTGCAACATGCTCATGCTCAAGTTGCTCGAAATTCATGATCTGGGTTCTAAGGGAAATAATTTTTGTGGGCGTAAAATACTTAGTAATAAATACATCTTTGCACTTGTTCCAAGAATCGTTACTATTTCGAGGCAAAGAGGAAAACCAAATTTTAACGTGATTGGGCAAAGAGAACGGAAATAATTTCAACTTCACGACATCATTGTCCACATCTTCTTTCTTTTGTATATCGCATAATTCCACAAATGTGTTAAGATGGGACGCATCATCCTCATTTGGAGTACTAAAAAAATTGATCTTTCATGACAAGATTCAACAAAGCAGCATTGATATCACAAGATTCTGCACTAGTGGCTGGAGGAGCAATCAGAGTGCTAATGAAATCATTGTTGTTGGTATTGGAAATATCACACAACTTAGTGTACACTTGTGTCATCTTGACCAATTGTAAATAAGCACACAAGTAGGCGATAGATCCGACCGGAAAACGACGAACAAAAAAGAAGGCGAAATAACACGACAATTTTTTGTGAAGTGGGGGAGATGAAAACGAAAGGCAAATGGAAAATAATGTAAATTGCAAGGGGATGACATTTGTGATTATGAACCTGGTTGATATTGATGATGTCTCCCCGGTAATGGCGCCAGAAAGTTCCTTTGATGTCGCTTGGGATGCGTTGTTGTTTCCCCAAGGAACTGTTGGAAATATGCCCTAGAGGCAATAATAAAGTAGTTATTATTATATATCCTTGTTCATGATAATCGTTTATTATCCATGCTAGAATTTTATTGATCGGAAACTCAAATACATGTGTGGATACATAGACAACAATGTGTCCCTAGTGAGCCTCTACAGGACTAGCTCATTGATCAGAGATGGATATGGTTTCCTAAACATAGACATGAATTACCATTTAATAATGAGATCACATCATTAGGAGAATGATGTGATGGACAAGACCCAAACTATATACGTAGCATATGATCGTGTCAAGTTTATTACTATCATTTTCTACATGTCAAGTATATGTTCCTATGACCATGAGATCATGCAACTCACTTACACCGGATAAGTACCTTGTGTGTACCAAACGTCACAACGTAACTGGGTGACTATAAAGGTGCTCTACAATTATCTCCGAGGGTTTCTGTTGTGTTGGCATGGATCAAGATTGGGATTTGTCACTCCATGTGACGAAGGGGTATCTCTGGGCCCTCTCGGTAATACAACATCACAAGAAGCTTGCAAGCAATGTGACTAAGGAGTTAGTTGCGGGATCTTGTATTACGGAACAAGTAAAGAGACTTGTCGGTAACGAGATTGAACTAGGTATGGAGATACCTACGATCGAATCTCGGGCAAGTGACATAACGATAGACAAAGGGAACTACATACGGGATTAGCTGAATCCTTGACATCGAGGTTCAACTGATAAAATCTTCGTAGAATATGTGGGAACCAATACGGGCATCCAGGTCCCGCTATTTGTTATTGACAGTAGAGGTCTCTCGGTCATGTATGCATAGTTCTCGAACCCGCGGGGTCTACACACTTAATGTTTGATGATGATATAAGTATAGTAGAGTCATTATGGTGGTTACCGAAGGTTGTTAGGAGTCCCAGATGAGATCCCAGACGTTAATAGGAACTCCGTAATGATCCGGAGAGGAATATTGATATATTGGGCAAACGGTATTGGAGTCCGGAAGTGTTCCGGGGGTACCGGGTGATGACCAGCATGACCGAAAGGTGTTTCGAGGGCCCCGTCAACTGTTGGGGGCCTCATGGGCCAAGGGGAGGGGGCAAACAAGCCCACTAAGGGGTTGTGCACACCACCTCACCCCATCCTACGATGCCAGGAGAGGTGGGGCGCCCCCTCTAGGGTTCCCTCCAACCGGCTTGGGGGGCAAGTCACCCTAGGGGAGATCCCATCTGCCCAGGCCGGTGCCCCTCCTAGGGGAAACCCTAGGGGTGCCACCCTGATACGTCCATTTTGCATCATGCTTATAAGTTGATATTTATTTCATTATGGGCTGTTCATACATGTTTTGTCACAATACTTATGCCTTTTCTCTCTTATTTTGCAAGGTTTACATGAAGAGGGAGAATGCCGGCAGCTGGAGTTCTGGCTGGAAAAGGAGCAAACTCTAGAAACCTATTCTGCACAACTCCAAAAGACCTGAAACTCCACAGAACGTCGAGGGCCAGCCGGCAGGCCCGTGGTGTCCATCTTCTCCTATATGAAGCGTTTTTACCTGGAAAAATCGTAGGGAGGCTTTCGGGATCAGACGCCGCCGTCTCGAGGCGGAACCGGGGCAGAAACCAATCTAGGGCTCCGGGAGGGGGAAATCGTCACCGCCGTCATCACCAACAACTCTCCCATCTTGGGGAGGGCTATCTTCATCAACATCTTCACTAGCACCATCTCCTCTCAAACCCTAGTTCATCTCTTGTAACCAATCTTTGTACCCAAACCTCAGATTGGTACCTGTGGGTTGCTAGTAGTGTTGATTACTCCTTGTAGTTGATGCTAGTTGGTTTATTTGGGGGAAGATCATATGTTCAGATCCATTATGCATTTTAATACCCCTCTGATCATGAACAATATTATGTCTTGTGAGTAGTTACTTTTGTTCCTGAGGACATGGGAGAAGTCTTGCTATTAGTAGTCATGTGAATTTGGTTTTCGTTTGATATTTTGATGAGATGTATGTTGTTTCTCCTCTTGTGGTGTCATGTGAACGTCGACTACATGACACTTCACCATTATTTGGGCCTAGAGGAAGGCATTGGGAAGTAATAAGTAGATGATGGGTTGCTAGAGTGACAAAAGCTTAAACCCTAGTTTATTTGTTGCTTCGTAAGGGGCTGATTTGGATCCATATGTTTCAGGCTATGGTTAGGTTTACCTTAATACTTCTTCTGTAGTTGCGGATGCTTGCATTAGAGGTTAATAATAAGTGGGAGGCTTGTCCAAGTAAGGGAAGCACCCAAGCACCTGTGCACCCACATACCAAATTATCAAAGTACCGAACGGGAATCGGATGATCGTGATGAAAACTAGTTTGACGATAATTCCCATATGTCCTCGGGAGCGCTTTACCTCGCATAAGAGTTTATCCAGGCTTGACCTTTGTTATACAAAGGATTAGGCCACCTTGCTGCACCTTATTTACTTTTACCTTTTATTACTTGCTACCAATTACCTTATCACAAAACTATCTGTTACCTATAATTTCAGTGCTTGCAGAAAATACATTACTGAAAACTGCCTATCATTTCCTTCTGCTCCTCGTTTGGTTCGACACTCTTACTTATCGAAAGGACTACGATAGATCCCCTACACGTGTGGGTCATCAAGACTCTTTCTGGCATCGTTGCCGGGGAGTGAACACCTTTGGTAAGGAAAAATTTATATAGTGTGCTGAAATTTATTATCACTTGTTACGATGGCTCAAAATCCTTTGAGGGGCTTGTTCGGGGTATCTTCACCCCAAGCAGAAGAGAAAAGAGTTGATCCTCAACCTACTGCACCTATTTAAAATGTTTGCTTTGAGATTCCTTCGGGTATGATAGGGAAACTGCTTGAAAATCCCTTTACAGGAGACGGAACACTGCATCCCGACTTACACCTAATCTATGTGGATGAAGTTTGTGGATTGTTTAAGTTTGCAGGTATGCCCGAGGATGTTATCAAGAAGAAGGTCTTCCCTTTATCTTTGAAGGGAGATGCATTGACATGGTTTAGGCTATGCGATTATATGGAGTCATGGAACTATAATCGTCTGAAGTTGGAATTTCATCAGAAGTTCTACCCTATGCACCAGGTTCATCGTGATCGTAATTATATTTATAATTTCTGGCCTCGCGAAGGATAAAGTATCGCTCAAGCTTGGGGGAGGCTTAAGTCAATGTTATATTCATGCCCCAATCATGAGCTCTCAAGAGAAATGATCATTCAAAATTTTTATGCTCGGCTTTCTCATAATAATCGCTGCATGCTCGATACTTCTTGTTCTGGCTCTTATATGATGAAGACTATTGACTTCAAATGGGGTTTATTGGAAAGAATTAAACGCAACTCCGAAGATTGGGATCTCGACGAAGGTTAGGAGTCAGGTATGACCCCTAAGTTTGATTGTGTTAAAGCTTTTATGGATACCGATGTTTTCCGTGTGTTTAGCACTAAATATGGACTTGACTCCGAGATAGTAGCTTCTTTCTATGAATCCTTTGCTACTCATGTTGATCTCCCCAAGGAGAAGTGGTTTAAATACCATCCCCCTATTGAAGTAAAAGTAGTTCAACCTATTAAAGTTGAAGAAAAGACTATCACTTATAATGTTGATCCTGTTATACCTACCGCTTATATTGAGAAACCACCTTTCCCTGTTAGGATAAAGGATCATGCTCAAGCTTCAACTGTAGTTCGTAAGAGTAATACTAGAACACCTACACCCTCTGAGCAAATTAAATTTGAACCTAGTGTTGCTATGGTTAAAGATCTCTTGGTAGAAGATTTAGATGGACATGTTATTTACCTCCAAGAAGAGTCTGCGAGAATAGCCAAACCCAATGCTAGGAATAAACTTAAACCTGTTGTAGGCTTGCCTGTCTCTGTTAAGATAGGAGATCATTGCTATCATGGTTTATGTGACGTAGGTGCTAGTGTGAGTATCATCCCTCTTGATTTGTATAACGAAATTATGCATGATATTGCACATGTTGAGTTAGAAGGGATTGATGTTACTATTAAGCTTGCTAATAGAGATACTATTTCACCAGTTGGGATTGCTAGATATATTGAAGTCTTGTGTGGAAGGTGAAATACCCTGCTGATTTCCTTGTTCTTAGTTCCCCACAAGATGCTTTCTGTCCCATTATAGTTGGCAGTCCCTTCTTGAATACTGTTAATGCCAAGATAGACTGCGTGAAAGATATTGTCACTGTCGGATTAGGGGATATGTCTCATGATTACAACTTTGCTAAATTCCGTAGACAACCCCTTGAAAAGGCACCACCTAGTAAAGATGAAATTATTGGTCTTGCTTCTATTGTCGTGCCACCTAATGACCCTTTAGAACAATACTTGCTAGACCATGAAAATGATATGCATATGAATGAGAGAAGGGAGATAGATGAAATATTACTTACACAAGGACCCGTTTTGAAAAACAACTTGCCTGTTGAAATCCTAGGGGATCCTCCTCCACCCAAGGGTGATCCCGTGTTTGAACTTAAACCTTTGCCTGATAATCTTAAGTATGTTTATCTTGATGAAAACAAGATATATCATGTTATTATTAGTGCTAACCTTTCAGAGCAGGAAGAAGAAAGATTATTGGAAACTCTGAAGAAGCACCGACCTGCTATTGGATATACTCTGGATGATCTTAAGGGCATTAGTCCCACTATATGTCAACACAAGATAAAGTTGGAAGAAAATGCTAAACCATTTATTGATCATCATCAACGATTAATTCCTAAGATGAAAGAAGTGGCGAGGAAGGAAATACTAAAGCTCCTAGATGCAGGTATTATCTATCCAGTTGTTCATAGTCAGTTGGTAAGTCGTGTCCATTGCGTTCCTAAGAAAGGAGGTATGACTGTTGTCCCTAATGATAAAGATGAATTGATCCTGCAAAGAATAGTTACAGGTTATAGGATGGTAATTGATTTTTGTAAGTTAAATAAAGCTACTAAGAAAGATTATTACCCCTTGCCATTTATTGATCAAATGCTAGAAAGGTTATCCAAACATACTCATTTCTGCTTTTTAGATGGTTATTTTGGTTTCTCTCAAATACCTGTGTCAGAAGGGAATCAAGAAAAGACCACTTTTACTTGTCCTTTCGGTACCTTTGCTTATAGACGTATGCCTTTTGGTTTATGTAATGCACCTGCTACCTTTCAAAGATGCATGATGGCTATATTCTCTGACTTTTGTGAAAAGATTGTTGACGTGTTCATGGATGATTTCTCCGTTTACGGAACTTCTTTTGATGATTGCTTAAGCAACCTTAATCGAGTTTTGCAGAGATGTGAAGACACTAACCTTGTCTTGAATTGGGAGAAGTGCCACTTTATGGTTAATGAAGGCATTGTCTTGGGACATAAAATTTCTGAAAGGGGTATTGAAGTTGACAAAGCTAAAGTTGATGCTATTGAAAAGATGCCATGCCCTAAGGATATCAAAGGCATACGAAGTTTCCTTGGTCATGCCGGGTTTTATAGGAGGTTCATTAAGGACTTCTCCAAAATCTCCAGGCCTCTGAATAATCTCTTACAAAAATATATTCATTTTGTCTTTGATGATGATTGTCTAGAAGCATTTGAAATACATAAGAAAGAATTGATCTCTGCACCTATTGTCCAACCTCCTGACTGGAATTTACCCTTTAAGATTATGTGCGATGCTAGTGATTATGCTGTAGGAGCTGTTCTAGGGCAAAGAGTTGATAATAAATTGAATGTTATCAAGTATGCTAGCAAAACTCTAGATAGTGCCCAAAGAAACAATGCTACCACTGAGAAAGAATTTTTAGCAGTTGTATTTGCTTGTGATAAGTTTAGACCCTAGATCGTTGATTCTAAAGTAACTATTCACACTGATCATGCTGCTAGCAAATACCTTATGGAAAAGAAAGATGCTAAACCTAGACTTATTAGATGGGTTTTCTTGCTGCAAGAATTTGACTTGCATATTATTGGTAGAAAATGAGCCGAGAACCCCGTAGCAGATAACTTGTCTAGGTTAGAGGATATACCTGATGACCCACAACCTATTGATGATAGCTTTCCTGATGAACAACTAGCTGTCATAAGTACTTCTCGTACTGCTCCATGGTATGCTGATTATGCTAATTACATTGTTGCTAAGTTTATACCACCTAGCTTCACATACGAGCAAAAGAAAAAGTTCTTCCATGATTTGAGGCATTACTTTTGGGATGACCCACATCTTTATAAAGAAGGAGTAGATGGTATTATTAGACGTTGTGTACCTGAGCATGAACAGGAATAGATCCTACACAAGTGCCACTCCGAAGCTTATGGAGGACACCATGTGGCAGATAGAACTGCACACAAGGTATTGCAATCCGGTTTTTATTGGCCTACTCTCTTCAAGGATGTCCGTAAGTTTGTCTTATCATGTGATGAATGTCAAAGAATTGGTAATATTAGTAGACGTCAAGAAATGCCTATGAATTATTCACTTGTTATTGAACCATTTGATGTTTGGGGCTTTGATTATATGGGACCTTTTCCTGCCTCTAACGGGTACACACATATTTTAGTTGCTATTGATTACATTACTAAGTGGGTAGAAGCTATTCCAACTAGTAGTGCTGATCATAACACTTCTATTAAGATGCTCAACGAAGTTATATTTCCGAGGTTTGGAGTCCCTAGATATCTAATAACTGATGGTGGTTCACACTTTATTCATGGTGCTTTCCGTAAGATGCTTGCTAAGTATGATGTCAACCATAGAATTGCATCACCTTATCACCCACAGACTAGTGGTCAAGTAGAACTAAGTAATAGGGAGTTGAAATTAATATTGCAAAATACAGTTAATAGGTCTAGAATGGATTGGTCCAAGAAACTAGATGATGCATTATGGGCCTATAGAACTGCATACAAAAATCCTATGGGTATGTCTCCATATAAGATGGTATATGGAAAAGCTTGTCACCTACCTCTTGAGCTAGAACATAAGGCATATTGGGCTATTAAAGAGCTCAATTATGATTTCAAACTTGCCGGTGAAAAGAGGCTATTTGATATTAGCTGTCTAGATGAATGGAGGACCCAGGCCTACGAGAATGCCAAGCTATTTAAAGAAAAGGTTAAAACATGGCATGACAAAAGGATACAAAAGTGTGAGTTTAACGTAGGTGATTATGTCTTGCTTTCAACTCTCGTTTAAGATTTTTTGCAGGAAAACTTCTCTCCAAGTGGGAAGGACCTTACATTATCGAGGAGGTCTACCGTTCCGGTGCCATAAAAATCAACAACTTCGAAGGCACAAATCCGAAGGTGGTGAATGGTCAAAGGATCAAACATTATATCTCAGGTAATCCTATAAATGTTGAAACTAATATTATTGAAACCATAACCCCGGAGGAATGCATAAGGGACACTTTCCAGAATGATTCAGCCTCCGAAAAGGAAGAGGTATGTGATACGGTAAGTAAATCGATTCCAAAACAATTCTAAAGGTAATTTTTCTCCGTTTTGGAATATTTAGAAAAATAGAAAAATAAACCCCAGTCCGTAAGAGACACGGGGCACCCTTGAGGGTAGGGGGCGCGCCCCCTTCCCAGGGCGCTCCCCCTGCCTCGAGGACACCCCGTGTGTCCCCCGGACTCCGTTTTCTTGTGGGTTACTCATTTTGTTCAGGAAAAAATCATTATATATACTCCCGAAGGTTTTGACCTCTGTATCACGCAGAAATCCTCTGTTTTCGTTTCGAGCTATTTTCTGCCAGGGTTTGCAAAGCTAGGCATCATGTCGTCTCCCTCCTCCAACAACGAAGGCAACGATGCTTGGCTAATGAAGATAGATCTGAAGAGGGAGGGACCCGAGGAGATCCACAAGGAGAAGAAGATCAAGATGGAGGTGGAAGATCCGGCTCCGGCAGCGGGAGAAGAAGACACCTCTAAATCCCTTCCTAATCTCTTTACCTCAACTGAGCTAGAAGCTTTCAGAATGATTGAGTTAGCTCAGATTCGCAACAAGCATCTCACAAGTGAAAATCTTTTGATGAAGGATAACATAGCTGCTCTCAAAGGTATTATCCGCAAGCTGGAAGATCTCCTACACTCGATATATGAGGATCCCCCGTCACTTCTTGCAACTCCATCATCACCACCCCCGAAGAAGGAGACATAACCATATGGGTATGGGCGCTCCCCTTGGCAACTGCCAAGCTTGGGGGAGTGACCCCGGTATCGTATCACCATCACTCCTATATTTACCGTTTTACTTAGTTCGATCCTTTTGGTAGTATCTTGATCTATTAGAATAAAGATAGCATGATCTAGTTGTGAGCTTTTTGCTTTGTGAGCTTTACCCTTTGTAATCGAGTCCATGGGCTATATAATAAAGATTAGTGTTGAGTCAAGGGCTTGATTTCCTTACTTGGGTCATGATAAAAAGAAAGAAAACATAAAGAGTATCAAAGAGATCATATAGATCTAATGGGAAGTAATGACCTCACGTACAAAAGTATGATAAATAGAAGTTGTTGGGAGGTGACAAACATAGTTTTGGTCATCGTTGCAATTAATAGGAAGTGTAAAAGAAGAGAGGCTTCACATACAAATACACTATCTTGGACATCTTTTATGATTGTGAGCACTCATTAAAGTATGCCATGCTAAAGAGTTGATGCTGGACAAGGAAGACAGCATAATGGGTTATGTCTTCTTATTTCTGAAATAAAGTATATTGTCATGGATACTACTTGTGGAGATACTACTTGTGCTTCCATATGTCCTTAAACCCAGTTTTGCCATGAGAGTCCACCATACCTACCTATGGATTGAGAAAGATCCTTCCAAGTAAGTTGTCATGTTGCAAACTCGCTAAAATATGTATGATTTATTAGTGTGGGAGAAATTAGCTTTATACGATCTTGTGATATGGAAGTAATAAAAGCGACGGACTGCATAAAAAAGGTCCTTATCACAAGTGGCAATTTAAAGCGGAGTTCTTCTATGCGAAGACTTTGTGCATCGAACCACAAAAACACATGACAACCTCTGCTTCCCTCTGCGATGGGCCTATCTATTATTCCTGTCTTAAAAGTGTCAAGGTGAATTCGACCTTTCATTTTTACATTTTTATCCTTTGGAAAGCACATTGTGTTGGAAAGATCCTGACATATATACCCACTTGGATGTAAGTTTTCATGATCGATTACTGTTGACATTACCCTTGAGGTAAAAGGTTGGGAGGCAATACCATAAGCCCCTATCTTTCTCTGTGTCCGAATAAAACTCCATAAACATAAATATTGTGTGAGTGTGAGCAATTGTGAAAGACCATATGATAGTTGAGTATGTAGGCTTGCTGAAAAGCTCTTATATTGACTCTTTCCGATGTTACAATAAATTGCAATTGCTTCAATGACCGAGAACAAAGTTTGTTAGTTTCCAATGAAGTTTATGATGCATACTTGATATTGTGGATGAATTGTTACTTCAGCATAAGAATCATATGACTATATTTATTTAAGTTGTTGTTATGAGAATGATCATGATGCCCTCATGTTCGTATTTTGTTTTTATCGACATCTCTTTCTCTAAACATGTGGACATATTTTTCGATATCGGCTTTCGCTTAAGAACAAGCGAGGTCTAAGCTTGGGGGAGTTGATACGTCCATTTTTCATCATGCTTATAAGTTGATATTTATTGCATTATCGGCTGTTCATACATGTTTTGTCACAATACTTATGCCTTTTCTCTCTTATTTTGCAAGGTTTACATGAAGAGGGAGAATGCCGACAGCTGGAGTTCTGGGCTGGAAAAGGAGCAAACTCTGGAAACCTATTCTGTACAACTCCAAAAGACCTGGAACTCCACAGATCGTCGTTTCAGAAAATATAAAAAATATATGTCAAAAGAAACCCACGAGAGGGGCCACCGGCTGGCCTCGAGGGTGGGGGGCGCGCCCCCCTTCCCAGGGCGCGCCCCCTGCCTCGAGGGCCAGCCGGCAGGCCCACGGTGTCCATATTCTCCTATATGAAGCGTTTTGACCTGGAAAAATCGGAGGGGGGCTTTTGGGACCAGACGCCGCCGTCTCGAGGCGGAACTGAGACGGAAACCAATCTAGGGCTCCGGCAAAGCTGTTCTGCCGGGGATACTCCCCTCCGGGAGGGGGAAATCGTCACCGCCGTCATCAACAACAACTCTCCCATCTTGGGGAGGGCTATCTTCATCAACATCTTCACCAGCACCATCTCCTCTCAAACCCTAGTTCATCTCTTATATCCAATCTTTGTACCCAAACCTCAGATTGGTAATAGTGGGTTGCTAGTAGTGTTGATTACTCCTTGTAGTTGATGCTAGTTGGTTTATTTGGGGGAAGATCATATGTTCAGATCCATTATGCATATTAATACCCCTTTGATCATGAACAATATTATGTCTTGTGAGTAGTTACTTTTGTTCCTAAGGACATGGGAGAAGTCTTGCTATTAGTATTCATGTGAATTTGGTCTTTTTTCGATATTTTGATGAGATGTATGTTGTCTCTCCTCTAGTGGTGTCATGTGAACGTCGACTACATGACACTTCACCATTATTTGGGCCTAGAGGAAGGCATTTGGAACTAATAAGTAGCTGATGGGTTGCTAGAGTGACAGAATCTTAAACCCTAGTTTATGCGTTGCTTCGTATGGGGCTGATTTGGATCCATATGTTTCAGGCTATGGTTAGGTTTACCTTAATACTTCTTCTGTAGTTGCGAATGCTTGCATTAGAGGTTAATCATAAGTGGGAGGCTTGTACAAGTAAGGGCAGTACCCAAGCACCGGTCCACGCACATACCAAATTATCAAAGTACCGAACGTGAATCAAATGATCGTGATAAAAACTAGTAGACGATAATTCCCATTTGTCCTCGGGAGCGCTTTACCTCGCATAAGAGTTTGTCCAGGCTTGTCCTTTGCTATACAAAGGATTGGGCCACCTTGCTGCACCTTATTTACTTTTACCTTTTATTACTCGCTACCAATTACCTTACCACAAAACTATCTGTTACCTATAATTTCAGTTCTTGGAGAAAATACCTTACTGAAAACTGCCTATCATTTCCTTCTGCTCCTCGTTGGGTTCGACACTCTTACTTATCGAAAGGACTACGATAGATCCCCTACACTTGTGGGTCATCACACCCCCTCCTCCTTTACCCTATATATAGAGAGGTAGACAGAGGGCAGCCGCACCCTTGCGCACATGGCACATCTCCAAGCCACAGCGCTGCCCTTCCTCTCCCTTGTAGCCATCTTCCTCTTCGTAGTGCCTAGAGAAGCTCTGCTAGGATTCCACCACCACCACCGCCACCATGCCGTCGTGCTGCCGGAGGACTCGAGCTACTACTTCACAATCGCTCACCGGATCGAGAAGGTGAAGGCGTCATCAAGCCATACATGTGTTGAACGCGGAGGTGCCGTCCGTTCGGCGCTAGATCGGAGTTTGCGGGACAGATCGTGATTGGATCGCGAAGACATTCGACTACATCAACTGTGTTTCTTAACGCTTCCGCTTAGCGATCTACAAGGGTATGTAGATTAAATCTCTCCTCTCGTAGATGGTCATCTCCTAGATTGATCTTGGTGAGCGTAGGAATTTTTTGTTTCTCAAGCAACGTTCCCCAACAGTGGCTTCATCAGCTAGGTCTATGCATAGATGACACCACGAGTAAAACACGAAGGAGTTTGTGGGCGTTGATATTCAGATTCCTTCCTTCCCCAGTATTATTTTGATTCAGCGGTATTGTGGGATGAAGAGACTTGGAACAACTTTACATGTCCACGTACATGAGACCGGTTCCATCGACAGATATGCAACTTGTTGCATAAAGATGGTTGGCGGGTGTATGTTTCTCCCACATTAGTTGAATCGGATTTGACAAATGAGGTCCTTGTAGAAGGTTGAATAGGAATTTGCATATCACCGTTGTGGCTTTGCGTCGGTAAGAATCATTCTTACTAGATACCCATAGCAGCCACATAAAACATGCAACAACAATTAGAGGACGTCTAACTTGTTTTTGAAGGGTATGACGTGATGTGACATGGCTAGAAACATGATGAAATATATTTGATGTATGGCATGATCATGTTTTGTATATATTTTCACAACTTGCATGTCAATGAATACGACAACCGGTAGGAGCCATAGGTTTGTCTTTAATTATTGTATGATCTGCCTGTCAATCATTAAGCGATGTGTAATGTATTAGTTTATCACTAAATGGTAGCACTAGTTGTAGAAGCATGGTTGGCGTTGCAACCCCGATGGCGACACGATGATGGAGATCATGATGATGGAGATCATGGTTTCATGCCGATGACGACGGAGATCATGCTGGTGTTTTGGAGATGAAGATCAAAAGCACAAGATGATAGCCATATCATGTCACTTATGATTTGCATGTGATGTTAATCCTTTTATGCATCTTATTTTGCTTAGGACGACGGTAGCATTATAATGTGATCCGTCACTAAAGTTTCAAGATAAAATTGTGTTCTCCCCAAGTGTGCACCGTTGCGGAAGTTCGTCGTTTCGAAGCACCACGTGATGATCGAGTGTGATAGACTCTATGTCCACATACAACGGGTGCAAGCCAGTTTTGCACATGCAGAACACTTGGGCTAAACTTGACGAGCCTAGCATGTACAGACATGGTCTTTGAAGACAAGAGACTGAAAGATCAAGCATGAGTCATATAGTGCATATGATCAACATGGAGATGTTCACCATTGAAACCACCTCATCTCAAGTGATGATCGGACTTGGGTTGGTGAATTTGGATCATGTTACACTCGGACAACCAGAGGGATGTTGATTTGAGTGGGATTTCTTAAGTAATATGATTAATTGAACTCATTATCATGAACAATAGTCTAAGTTGTCTTTGCAAATTATGTTGTAGATCAAATGGCTCGCGCAGTAGCTCCCCTCAATTTCAATGCGTTCCTAGAGAAAGCTAAGATGAAAGATGATGGAAGTAACTTTGTGGACCGGGCACGTAATATGAGGATTATCCTCACGGCTGCCCAAAAGGTTTATGTCCTTGGTGCACCGCTTGGTGCGCCAGCCCCTCCCGCGTATGTAGACGTTATGAACGCCTGGCAGTCGCGTGTTGATGACTACTCAATAGTTCAGTGTGCCATGTTGTATGGCTTAGAACCAGGACATCAAAGGCGTTTTGAACGTCATGGAGCATATGAGATGTTCTAGGAGTTGAATTTTATTTTTTTGAAAAATGCCCGGATCGAGAGGTATCAGACCTCCGCTTAGTTCTATACCTCCAAAATGGAGGAGAACAGTTCTGTAAGTGAGCACATACTCCGAATGTCTGGATACTAGAACCGTCTGGCTATGTTGGGAGTTGAGCTCGTGCCTGAGGCGATCGCTGATAGAGTTCTTCAATCTCTACCACCTAGCTACAAGAGCTTTGTGTTGAACTATAACATGCAAGGGATGAATACGTCAGTCTCCGAGCTATTCGTGATGCTGAAAGTCGCTGAGTCAGACATCTAGAAGGAGCATCAAGTCTTGATAGTCAATAAAATTAGTTTCAAGAAGGGCAAGGGAAAGAAGGGAAACTTCAAGAAAGGTGGCAAAGCAGTTGCTCCTCCCGTGAAGAAACCCAAAGCTGGACCCAAGCTGGAAACTGAGGCCCTGTTTGGTTCATAAGTCCTAGGACTTTTTCTAGTCCCAACTAAAAAGTCGCTAGTCCCTAAAAAGTCCCTCCCTGTTTGTTTCCAGGGACTAAAAAGTTCCTAGTCCCTCCCTAGAGGGTATTAAATGACATGTTAAAGACCATGTTACCCTGGTTAGACAACACCATGGGGCGGCGAGGCAATGGGTGGAGGGAGGGGCATTGTTGGAAAAGTCCCAAAAAGTCCCAAAAAAGACACTCCTTGAGAGTCTTCTTCATTTAGTCCCAAAAAGCAACTTTTAGTACCTAGTAGTCCCTATTGTTTGGTTAAAAAGTCTCTAAGAGGGACTTTTTCTAGTCCCTACACCAAAAAGTCCCTGGAAACAAACACCCCCTGAGTATCTGGTCGACAAGAAGGGGGGCAACAAAGGTATATATGATATACATGTTATTGATGTGTACCTTACCAGCTCTTGTTGTAGTGCATGGGTATTTGATACCGGTGCGGTTGCTCACATTTGCAACTCTAAACAGGAAATACGTAATAGACGGAGGCTGGCGAAGGATGAAGTGACGATGCATGTGGGAAATGGTTCCAAGGTTGATGCGATCGCCATCGGCACGCTCGCTCTTCGATTACCATCAGGATTAGTGATAAATCTAAATAATTCTTATTTAGTGTCTACGTTGAGCATGAACATTATATCTGGATCTTGTTTAATGCGAGACGATTACTCATTTAAAATAAATGGTCCATTGAGCTCTTACCATTCGAAATAACATACAAGGCACGTCGAGCTATCAAATCTCAGGTGTTGGCCGACTTCGTTGCAGAGTGGATGGAAGTCGAGCTCCCTGAAGAGTACAGGTCATACTCCAACTAGACCATGTATTTCGACGGTTCCAAGATGCTAGCCAGACTAGGGGCTGGCGTCATCTTGACATCCCCTACGGGGGACACAGTCCGCTACATGTCACAAATCATGTATACGGACTACAACAACGCTGCCGAATACGAGGCACTTCTACATGGTCTCCGCATGGCCGTCTCCATGGGCATACAACGCCTAGAGGTGCGCGGAGACTCAAACCTCGCAATATCTCAAGTAAACGGAGAATTCGATGCAAAAGATCCAAAAAATGGTGGCATATCGAAACGCCATATTAAAAATATAGGCTCGGTTTGAGGGGCTCAAATTTCATCACATCGCTCGAGACAGGAATCAGGTAGCGGACATACTCGCTCGCATGGGGGCCAGGCGCGACCCTGTCCCGCCTATATTGTGGAAATGTTCTTCAAGCCATCCGTAGTATGGAAGGACGAGAGCAAAGACGCTAGTTCAGACCTGATCACGTCCCCATACAGATATCATCGGGGGGTTCGGATACTAAAATAACACCCTCTGCTCATGAGATCATTGCCGTCATTGCTCCTTGGACTGGACCCTTCTTGTCCTACCTTAATAGGCAAGAGCTTCTCGGTGATCAAAATGAGGCTCGTCGCATAGTTCGGCGTTCTAAAGCCTACAAAGTTCATGAAGGTGAGTCGTACAAGAAAATCACTACTGGAGTTCTCCAAAGGTGCATCTTCGAAGAGGAAGGACGACAACTCTTGGCCGAAATACATGCTGGTCTGGGTGGCCATCACACCGCAGCTCGGGCCCTCATAAGCAAAGCTTTCCGGACAGGCTTTTTCTGGCCAACGGCCCGAGCAGACTCACAATCCCTTGTCCAACGTTGTGTGGGATGTCAGCTTTTGGCCAGTCAAAGTCATATGCCCCCCACCGCCTTACGAACAATCCCCATCACTTGGCCCTTCGCGGTCTGGGTGGTCGATATGGTCGGACCACTTAAAGGGGGAAGCCACAAAAATAAATATTTACTGGTTATGGTGGATAAAATCACTAAGTGGATAGATGCCAAACCAGTAAAAACGGCCGAAGCAGGACCAGTGATTGACTTTATATCCGGCGTGGTACATCGGTACTATGTCCCGCACAGTGATAACCCACAAGTATAGGGGATCGCAACAGTTTTCAAGGGTAGAGTATTCAACCCAAATTTATTGATTCGACACAAGGGGAGCCAAAGAATACTCTCAAGTATTAGCAGTTGAGTTGTCAATTCAACCACACCTGGAAGACTTAATATCTGCAGCAAAGTATTTAGTAGCAAAGTAATAGGGTAGTAACGGTAACAGTGATAAAAGTAGCGATAGTAGTTTTGTAGTGATTGCACTATTCAAGAAATCTTCTGATTCAGCAATTTATCATCCGATTTATCGCTACACTTGGGGTGACCGATAAGATTATGCCTTATCTTCACCATTTATCATTTGGGACGATTTATTGCTATGACAAGCGATTATCGGGAATCTACCGACAAATCAGGCCTGTTCATAGCGTTATGTTTGCAAAAAAGTATGTTTATTCGTGTTTTGTGGACGTTGTTATGCGATATGTATTGTTTTCCTATTTTGTTCGTCACTATACAAGGATTCAAAGGCTAGGTGTCAAGGTAACACTACTGTTAATTATTATTTGGTGTTGAATATAACATATTTTAGCGTTGGGAACCTGAGATTTGCGAAAAATGGCCAATTAATAGTTGACTGATAAAAGCAATTAATCGGCCGATATCTGATTAATCTCTAATCCACAGCTGACTGAGAAGATAACGATAAGCGATATCCTCAACATTGAGTGTAACAGTAGCAGCGAAAAAGTAACTGAGCAACAAGCAATATGTGAAAAGCTCGTAGGCATTGGATTAGTGATGGATAATTATGTCGGATGCGATTCCTCATGTAATAGTTATAACCTAGGGTGACACAGAACTAGCTCCAGTTCATCAATATAATGTAGGCATGTTTGCCGAATATAGTCATACTTGCTTATGGAAAAGAACTTGCATGACATCTTTTGTCCTACCCTCCCGTGGCAGCGGGGTCCTATTGGAAACTAAGGGATATTAAGGCCTCCTATTAATAGAGTACCTGACCAAAGCATTAACACATAGTGAATACATGAACTCCACAAACTACGGTCATCACCGGGAGTGGTCCCGATTATTGTCACTTCGGGGTTGCCGGATCATAACACATAGTAGGTGACTATTGACTTGCAAGATAGGATCAAGAACACACATATATTCATGAAAACATAATAGGTTCAGATCTGAAATCATGGCACTCGGGCCCTAGTGACAAGCATTAAGCATGGCAAAGTCATATCAACATCAATATTAGAACATAATGGATACTAGGGATCAAACCCTAACAAAACTAACTCGATTACATGATAAATCTCATCTAACCCATCACCGTCCAGCAAGCCTACGATGGGATTACTCACGCACGGCGGTGAGCATCATGGAATTGGTGATGGAGGAAGGTTGATGATGATGATGGCGACGATCTCAACACTCCGGAGCCCCGAATGGACTCCAAATCAGCCCTCCCGAGAGAGATTAGGGCTTGGCGGCGGCTCCGTATCGTAAAACGCGATGAATCCTTCTCTCTGATTTTTTTTCTCCCCGAACATGAATATATGGAGTCGGAGCTGATGTCGGTGGAGCCTCAGGGGGCCCACGGGGCAGGGGGCGCGCCCCCACTATCGTGGATAGGGTGTGGGCCCCCTGGTCTGGTTTCTTCCGCCGATATTTTTTATATATTCCAAAATAATTCTCTGTAGATTTTCAGGTCATTCCGAGAAATTTTATTTATGCACAAAAATAACACCATGGCAGTTCTGCAGAAAACATCATCAGTCCGGGTTAGTTCCATTCAAATCATGCAAGTTAGAGTCCAAAACAAGGGCAAAAGTGTTTGGAAAAGTAGATACGTTGGAGATGTATCAGCTCCCCCAAGCTTAAACCTTTTCTTCTCCTCAAGCAATTCAGTTGATAAACTGGAAGTGATAAAGAAAATCTTTGACAAACTCTGTTTGCTCTTGCTGTTGCAAATATGTAAAGCCAGCATTCAAGTTTCAGCAAAGATTATGAACTAACCACATTCACAATGACTTTCAGGTCTCATGTCTACTCATATCAATGGCATAATCAACTAGCGAGCAATAATAATAAACCTCGGATGACAACATTTTCTCAAAACAATCATAATATGATATAACAAGATGGTATCTCGCTAGCCCTTTCTGAGACCACAAAACATAAATGTAGAGCACCTTTGAAGATCAAGGATTGACTAGACATTTTAATTCATGGTAAAAGAGATCCAGTCACAATCATACTCAATGTAAATTAATAGCAATGCATGCAAATGACAGCGGTGCTCTCCAACTGGTGCTTATTAATAAGAGGATTATACTCAATATAAAAGTAAATAGATAGGCCCTTCGCAGAGGGAAGCAGGGATTTGTAGAGGTGCCAGAGCTCGATTTTGAAATAGAGAGGAATACTATTTTGAGCGGTATACTTTCATTGTCAACATAACAACCAAGAGTTCTTGATATCTTCCATGCTACACACATTATAGGCGGTTGCCAAACAGAATGGTAAAGTTTATACTCCCCCAACCACCAACAAGCACACTCCACGGCTAGCCCGAAACAACGGGTACCGTCCATACCAACAACAACCCTGGGGGAGTTTTGTTTAATTAATATGATTTGAGCATGTGACTGGGCATCCTGGTTACCAGCCATTTTCTCATGAATGATGAGCGGAGTCCACTCATCGTGAGAATAACCCACCTAGCATGGAAGATATAGACAACCCTAGTTGAAACATGAGCTGTTCGAGCATACAAAACAAAATTTCATTTGAAGGTTTAGAGTTTGGCACATACAAATTTACTTGGAACGGCAGGTAGATACCACATATAGGAAGATATGGTGGACTCATATGGAATAACTTTGGGGTTTATGGAAGTGGATTCACAATCATTATTCTCGCTTAGTACAAGTGAAGGCTAGAAAGAGACTGGGAAGCAACCAGCTAGAGAGCGACAACAGTCATGATCATGCATTAAAATTAATCGACTATAAATGCAAGCATGAGTAGGATATAAATCACTATGAACATAAATATCGTGGAGGCTATGTTGATTTTGTTTCAACTACATGTGTGAACATGTGCCAAGTCAAACCACTTGAATCGTTCGAAGGAGGATACCACCCTATCATACCACATCACAACCATTTTAATATAATGTTGGCACGCAAGGTAGACCATTATAAACTCCTAGCTCATTAAGCATGGCATGAGCAGCTATGATCTCTAATTTTCACTGCAAGCATGTTTCATTCATAATAGGCTGAATCAGGAACGATGAACTATCATATTTACAAAAACAAGAGAGGTCGAGTTCATACCAGCTTTTCTCATCTCAATCAATTCATCATATATCGTCATTATTGCCTTTCACTCGCACGACCGAATGGTGTGGATAATAATAATAGTGCACGTGCATTGGACTAAGCTGGAATCTGCAAGCATTTAATACAAGGGAGAAGACAAGGTAATATGGCTCTTGGTTAAATCAACAATAATGCATATGAGAGCCACTAAACATTCTCATCATGGTCTTCTCCTCTTGACCCCCAAAGAAAAGAAAAGAAACTATATACACGGGAAGCTCCCAACAAGCAAAAGAAGAACGAGAAATCTTTTTGGTTTTCTTTTAATTACTAATACTACAGGCATGGAAAGTAAACTAGCTAAAAAGCTACAACCAATTTTTTTGTTTTTCTTAAGGTTTTTCTAACACACAAGAAAGACTAAGAAAAGCAATGAAACTAGCATGGATAGTACAATGAAAAAGTATGAGCACCGACTATTGGGATGAGTGTGTGAACGTGAATGTAATGTCGGTGAGAAATATGTACTCCCCCAAGCTTAGGCTTTTGTCCTAAGTTGGTCTATTGCCACGGATCAAAGCTACTCTCTCCGGTATACGAAGGAGTGTCCTCTGGGTGCCACTGGTTGGCAATCTCCTCTGGATCCCACTGATAAACTGACTGTCGATAAGGGTCTAGTGGTGGCTCTGGCTCCGGCTCTGAAGCTTGTGCTTGGCTCTAGTACGCATAAACGGCATCCGGTAAAACGAGGTACGTGCCTGAAAGTAAATCAAACAAAGATGGTGCATGCAAGGTAATAATCTCACAATATTCTTCATCAATCATCAATTTATACTTAAGAAACTTGTTCTTATCTTTAACAATAAAATCATGTGCTATCATACTCTTATAATTTAGAAAAGCAGGGGCCAACAACTTCTCTTCCTTCTCATGATGCCTAATATGTAGTCTAAAATGTTCAGCAAGGCGTGAAGCAAAGATGCCTCCGAAGATGGGGCCCTTTGTATGGTTCAGACTTAATCGTTTAGCAACAACATCACTCAAGCTAAAAGATGTATCTCGGAACAACGCATGGTGCAAAATAACAATATTAGGGGCACTAAGATTTCCACTGTTCCCGCGACCAATTAAGCATCTACTAGCAATTATCGCAAAGTAGCGTAGAACCGGAAAATGTATACTAGTATTCCTTGCCCCTGAAACCTTCCTCGTTTCCCCTACAGCTATCATCAATAAACCCCTCAACATCCTTACGATGTGGTTCCTCTAGACTACCAGCAAAGGGTATCTTACATACTTTACAAAATTCATAGAATGACATCTCCTTAACCTCATCATATAAATGAAACTCCACTGAAGGTGGTGATTTTTTAGGAGGAAGAAGGAGTGTGTGAGTGCTGGAGTAAGTGGAGGGGGGCTACATGGGACCCACGAGGCAGGGGGCGCGCCCGGGTGGTGGGGGGTGGGCGCGCCCTGTACCCTTGTGGCCGGGTGTTGGCTCCCCCTGTTGTGTTCTCAGTGCCAAATATTCTTAAATATTCTAGAAAAAATCATATTTTATTTTCGGGCCATTTGGAGAACTTTTATTTTCAGGGTATTTTTTATTGCACGGTTAACTCAGAAAATACACATAAAATAATATTTTTGCTTTATTTAATCTAATTAACAGAAAGTAAAAGGAGGGTACATAAAGTTGTGCTTTCTAGATTCAACCATCTCATGCTCATCAAAAGGAATCCATTAACAAGGTTGATCAGGTCTTGTTAATAAACTCTTTCCAAGTAACATGAAACCGGAGAATTTTTGAATAACACTAGGTTACCTCAACGGGGATATGTATGTCACCAACAATAAGAATATCATATTTCTTTTTGATAGTGGGAAGAGGAAATTCAAAACCTCCAATAGTAATAGTTGAATTTTTTCCAATAGAATTGATACTGTGGACCTGAGGTTGTTTCCTCGGAAAGTGTACCGTGTGCTCATTGCCATTGACATGAAAAGTGGCATTGCCTTTGTTGCAATGAATAACAACCCCTGCATTATTCAAAAAGGGTCTACCAAGGATAATAGACATACTATCGTCCTCGGGAATATCAAGGATAACAAAGCCCGTTAGAATAGTAACATTTGCAACCACAATAGGCACATCCTCACAAATACCGATAGGTATAACAATTGATTTATCGGCTATTTGCAAATTTCAGTAGGTGTCAACTTATTCGAAAATCAAGTCTACGATAGAAAGAGATAGGCATAACACTAACACCGGCCGCAATATCACGTAAAGTAGTTTTAACATAGTTTCTTTTAATGGAGCAAGGTATAGTTGGTACTCCTGGATCTTCTAGTTTCTTTGGTATTCCACCTTTAAAAGTGTAATTGCAAGCAAGGTGGAAATTTCAACTTCCGGTATCTTTCTTTTATTTGTAATAATATCTTTCATATACTTAGCATAAGGATTTATTTTAAGCATATCTCAGTCAAACACATACGCAAAAAGATAGGTCTAATCATTTCAGCAAAGCGCTCAAAATCCTCATCATCCTTTTTCTTGGATCGTTTAGGAGGAAAAGGCATGGGTTTCTGAACCCATGGTTCTCTTTTCTTATCGTGCTTCCTAGCAACAAAGTCTCACTTATCATAATGTTGATTCTTTGATTGTGGGTTATCGAGATCAACAGCAGGTTCAATCTCTACATCACCGTTATTGCTTGGTTGAGCATCATCATGAATATCATCATTAACATTATCACTAGGTTCATGTTCATTACCAGATTGTGTTTCAGCATCAGAGATAGAGATATACTGGGATTCTCAGGTGTGTCAGCAACAGGTTCACTAGAAGCATGCAAAGTCCTATCATTTTTCTTTTTCTTCTTCTTAGAAGAACTAGGTGCATCTACATTAGCTCTGTGAGAATCTTGCTCAATACTCTTAGGCTGGCCCTTAGGATACAGAGGTACCTGAGTCATTCTACCCCCTCTAGTCACAACTCTAATAGCATTATCATTTTTCTTACTATTTAATTCACTAAGCAAATCATTTTGTGCTTTAAGTACTTGTTCTACTTGAGTGGTAACCATAGAAGCATGTTTACTAATGAGTTTCAGTTCACCTTTGACTCTAGACATACAATCACTCAAGCGTTCAATCATATAAGCATTACGTTGCAATTGTCTACCAACACAATTTTCTTGTTTAACAATAAAATTGTCAAACTCATCTAAACATTGGCTAGCAGACTTATAACAAGGAATATCACCTTCATCAAATCTATAGAGAGAATTTACCTTTACTACCTGTGTCGGGTTATCAAGACCATGTATTTCTTCAATAGGTGGTAAATTCTTAACATCTTCAGCTTTAATACCTTTTTCTTTCATAGATTTCTTTGCCTCTTGCATATCTTCAGGACTGAGAAACATAACACCCCTTTTCTTCGGAGTTGGCTTAGGAGCTGGTTCAGGAAGTGTCCAATTGTTTTCATTGGTCAACATATTATTCAATAGCGATTTAGCTTGATATACAGTTCTTTCCCTGAAAACACAACCAGCACAACTATCCAGGTGGTCTCAGGAAGCATCGGTTAGTCCATTATAAAAGATATCAAGTATTTCATTTTTCTTAAGAGGATGATCAGGCAAAGCATTAAGTAATCGGAGGAGCTTCCCCCAAACTTGTGGGAGACTCTCTTCTTCAATTTTCACAAAATTATATATTTCCCGTAAGGCAGCTTGTTTCTTATGAGCGGGAAAATATGTAGCAGAGAAGTAATAAATCATATCCCGGGGACTACGCACACAACCAAGATCAAGAGAATTAAACCATATCTTAGCCTCACCCTTTAAGGAGAACGGAAATAACTTAAGGATATAGTAGTAACGAATTTTTTCCTCATTTGTGAACAGGGTGGTTATATCATTCAGTTTAGTAAGATGTGCCACAACAGTTTCAGATTCATAGCCATGGAAAGAATCATATTCAACAAAAGTAATTAACTGAGGATCGACAGAGAAATCATAATCCTTATCAGGAACACAAATAGGTGAAGTAGCAAAAGCAGGGCCATATTTCATTCTAGCATTCAAAGACTTTTCTTTCAGCTTAGCTAATAATTTTTTAAGATCATATCTATCATTGCAAGCAAGAGAGTCTCTACTAGTTTCTTCATCCATAACATAACCCTCAGGCACAACATGCAATTTATATGTAGGGGGAGAATCTTCATCATCACTTTCATCAATATTATCAGTTTCATCAATTGCCTTCTCTCTAACCATAGCAATTTGTTCATCAAGAAATTCACCTAGTAGCACAGTATTATCAAGCATAGAAGTAGTTTCATCATAAGTATCATGCATAGCAGAAGTGGCATCATCAAGAACATGCGACATATCAGATTCAATAGCAGGAGTAGGTGTCGCAAATTTACTCATAACAAAGGGTGAATCAAGTGCAGAGCTAGATGGCAGTTCCTTACCTCCCCTCGTAGTTGAGCGATAAATCTTGGTTTTTTCCTCTCTCAAGTTCTTCATAGTGATCAACGGATATAAATCCCAAGTGACTCAAAGAATATAGCTATGCACCCCGGCAACGGCACCAGAAAATAGTCTTGATAACCCACAAGTAAAGGGGATCGCAACAGTTTTCGAGGGTAGAGTATTCAACCCAAATTTATTGATTCGACACAAGGGGAGCCAAAGAATACTCTCAAGTATTAGCAGTTGACTTGTCAATTCAACCACACCTGGAAGACTTAATATCTGTAGCAAAGTATTTAGTAGCAAAATGATAGGGCAGTAACGGTAACAGTGCTAAAAGTAGCGAAAGTAGTTTTGTAGTGATTGTAACAGTAGCAGCGGAAAAGTAACTGAGAAACAAGCAATATGTGAAAAGCTCGTAGGCATTGGATCAGTGACGAATAATTATGTCGGATGCGATTCCTCATGTAATAGTTATAACCTAGGGTGACACAGAACTAGCTCCAGTTCATCAATATAATGTAGGCATGTATTCTGAATATTGTCATATGTGCTTATGGAAAATAACTTGCATGACATATTTTGTCCTACCCTCCCGTGGCAGCGGGGTCCTATTGGAAACTAAGGGATATTAAGGCCTCCTTTTAATAGAGTACCGGACCAAAGCATTAACACATAGTGAATACATGAACTCCTCAAACTACGGTCATCACCGGGAGTGGTCCCGATTATTGTCACTTCGGGGTTGCCGGATCATAACACATAGTAGGTGACTATTAACTTGCAAGATAGGATCAAGTACACACATATATTCGTGAAAACATAATAGGTTCAGATCTGAAATCATGGCACATGGGCCCTAGTGACAAGCATTAAGCATGGCAAAGTCATAGCAACATCAATCTTAGAACTTAATGGATACTAGGGATCAAACCCTAACAAAACTAACTTGATTACATGATAAATATCATCCAACCCGTCACCGTCCAGCAAGCCTACGATGGGATTACTCACGCACGGCGGTGAGCATCATGGAATTGGTGATTGAGGAAGGTTGATGATGACGATGGCGACGATCTCCACTCTCCGGAGCCCCGAGTCGACTCCAAATCAGCCCTCCCGAGAGAGATTAGGGCTTGGCGGCAGCTCCATATCGTAGAATGCGATGAATCATTCTCTCTGATATTTTTCTCCCCGAACGTGAATATACCGAGTCGGAGCTGATGCCGGTGGAGCCTCAGCGGGCCCACGAGGCAGGGGGGCCCGCCCCCCACCCTCATGAACAGGGTGTGGGCCCCCTGGTCTGGTTTCTTCCGTCAGTATTTTTTATATATTACAAAATAATTCTCCGTTGATTTTCAGGTCATTCCGAGAACTTTTATTTCTGCACAAAAATAACACCTGGCAGTTCTGCTAAAAACAGCGTCAGTCCGTGTTAGTTCCATTCAAATCATGCAAGTTAGAGTCCAAACCAAGGGAAAACGTGTTTGGAAAAGTAGATATGTTGGAGACGTATCACACAACATCATCACTGATAATGGCTCCAATTTTACGGCCGATGAGGTGAAAAACTGGTTTGCTAAATTGGGCATTAAACTCGACTATGCATCCGTTTACCACCCTCAAACCAATGGTCAGGTTAAACGGGCCAACACTGGTACACGTCGGTGCTATACAAACGGTTTTAAACTCCTTTCCGTGACAGCATTTGGAGCCGTCGCCTAGTGAGTGTGGGCGATAGGGGGGGGGGGGGTCCTTCCCACACGACCCAGAAATCGTTGGGGATAGGCCCTCTTGGGACACCAAATGAGCTCGTGTGCGATCGGGTGAGGCATCCAAACTGAATCATTTTCGTAGGTACGTACATCCCACATGGTGAATCCCAGAAAAACATTTCCGTAGGTATGTATATCACACACAGTCAATCCAAGGAATATGTTTCCTTTCTTATGTACATCCCACACAGTCAATCCAGGGAAAACGCTTCCTTTCGTATGTATATCGCACACAGTCAATCCAAGGAATATGTTTCCGTTCTTATGTACAACCCACATAGTCAATCCAGGGAAAATGTTTCTGTTCGTATGTAAATCCCACACAGTTTTATGTGTAGGCTCGTGTGTGAAAGGTGTAACTATAACACACGCTCTGCCTTGGTTAACTGTTTGCTTTTATCAACTACATCACACACGATTTGATTTTAAAAACTGTGTGGCATTGGGTTATCCATCACAAGCACTTTTACTACTATAACCGTTTGCAAAGATCCATGCCACATTCATCGGGTTTATTAGTTTACAATTAGTAATTCTAGTATTACACAAATTCACATTTCATATCGAACAGCTGTTTGCCAATTTCATATCAGGCACATAAATATATTATAACATCACAGTACGATAGCTACAAGAAAACAACATAGTACAACATATAGCTAGTTCAACTTCATAAGAACTATATTAGAACACTATATTAATTTCCCTAATCGAGATCATCCAGGCTCATCTTATCCACCTCTACTTTTAGTTTAGTAAGAACCTGTTTTGCACGGGCCAACTGGGAAAGTGCCTCCTCCTTCGCCAACACCATCTTAGCAAAGTCTGATTTAAAAAATCTGAGCTCATTCTCCACCTTCCACATTTTATCCCGTGTCTTCAAATATTCTTCAGCGTTGACAATAGTTTCTCTAAGCCTACGTCTGTTCTCTTCCTCATACATGCTCTAGAGCTTCGCTAGGTACATCTTCAACGACTGTGGCCACTCTTGATCAACCCACTCCAAGTAAGAACACTTCCGCTCATCCTATAATATTTAAAACTAGATCAGTAACAATTGTAGGGGAAATGGGTTTATAGCAACATAGAAAATCACCAATGCTTATTTTGAAAAACTGAAGAAACATATTAATTACGACATATCTTCTCAAAAAGATCAATGTGCAAAATGAATTAATTGCTACTGAGACAACAACCAAATTATGGAACATCCGAAGCTATAATTAACTACAAAAACGCTACAAGTTCTTACTCATGTACAATAAATAACAAATTGAACGTTTTATGTGGAAGGTAAATATAACTGCAACATCATAGTGACAGTGTTTGGATGACAGCAAATTGATACTAACAGGTGTGTACATGCACAAATTTAGTAACATAGAACTAATAGCACTAAGGCCGTCCACTATGTATGCAAAAAGTGGTGTAAAGACAACTGCTGCTACATCTGGCACCGGTGCCCTGCACTGGCGAGCCGATGCAGCGGAAAAAAAAATCAGGGACCCGGACTCCGGAGCACGTAGTTGCTCCGATGCCCAGTTCCTTTGTTCCATAAAGATTTTATATTTTACTGCGTGGCTGCTCGGATGTGTGGACCAAAGTTGGCTGCACAAACTGCTGAAGCGATGCGAAATAGTTTTCTAATAGCACCACTAATGAGATGGCAACAATTTAAGATACTGGGTACAAACTGTGACACTGTCTGAGGATGCGTTTGGTTGAAGGTGTGGTATGAATAGGTTGGGACCATGACAATGTCTTAATCACATCTAATAAATGATTTGTAACAACGAAAGAGGGTCTAACCTTCTTTGCACATGCCAGAAACTTCCTCGCATTGTCCACAGATTCAAACACAACTAGCTTCACGCATGGAGATTGATGGTGACAACGAGCAGATAGATCTTCAGCCACCCCGCTCCATTCATTGCCACTTATAGTCCTAGGGAGCTACAAGAGGAAGAAATGACTCAAATCGACCACCGGGTAAACATCCTTCATTCCAAGTCATAACCCGAGAGAGAGAAGAGAGGCATACCCGGGTGGTGAAGGAGTCATCTCCGGAGGAGGAACTGCTGGAGAGGTATTGGAAGAAGACCATGGTGACCCCGGCGGTAGGATCCGAGATGGCGAGAGCGAGGAAGCGGCTATAGCTTACGAAGGAAGGAAGGAAGGAGGAAATAGGGGAAATGTGACTTTTGCTCAGGTAGAAAAGGGGGTGGAAAAGGGAGAGGGGCGGGGGTAGATATTTTGGCGGTAGGCCAAAACTTTAAAAATGTGGAGGGAACCTTTGCGCGTGGTGTCGCCGGACCATTCACTTTGAACGATTGTGTGCATCGCAAACGATTCTTCCGCTTTACCCGCATGGGATGAGTTTGGTAATTCAAATTTTGGTGGAATTTTCCTAGGGTACGCCATTGCATAATTTAACATCGTTTGCTAATTTGGGCACACAAAAGAGCATATAGCAGACATACCACACTTACTGAATCAAGCAATTTTAGTAATTAAACATAGCCAGTTGACCTAAACATTGCTCTAACAAAAGACCAGCATTAATAATAAAGTCTAAGTACGCATAATTTTATTAAATCCACCACCGCACCGGCCTATGCATCGCCGGTGTGAGATGAGACGTCGATGACTTGTCCTGGCGACATGCCGCCGTTGGTGGACTCCGCGTCCATCCTGCTGAAGTAGACCGCGTCCTCGTCCTCGGCGCTGCCCACAAGGTTGTAGTACTCATAGTAATGGCTGTGCCAGAGCTCGCGTTGGTACTCCACCGCCGATTACTTGACGGACAGACTCTTCTCTACCTCGACCTTGGCCACGCGCAACTCCTCCTCCCGGCGCTCCTCGATCTCCGCCGCCTCCTGCATCTCCAGCTCCCGCTCGGTGACCTCATGAGGAAGCAGGTGCTCCATGGCCACCACCGCCTTTTCAGACATCGGTTGCATGCTGGAGTCCGAGGTGGCCTGGAATATCTTGGCGTGGGCATCCTCGATCTTGGCATGCACGGCCTCGACCCAGGCCAGGGCAACATCGGCGGCAAGGACAGCAGCTCGAGCGCTCTCGTCATTTGCATCCGCTGTCACAGCAGCAGCTGCAGCCGTCTCGGCTACTGCAGCTGCCCTGTGGGCTGCCGCAGATGCCCTCTCGGCGGAAGTGGCAACACTCAATGCGGATGTGGCGACACTCTCGGCTTAGGCGGCGGCACTGTCGGCGCAGGCGATGGCGCTCGACAGGGGGGGAGGGATGCGGCCATCGTACGTGCCTTCACGAAGCGTTTCCACGGCGTCATCATTGCAAGAAGGGGTGCGGGAATGGGGATTGGGATTCGTGGGTTCGGCGGTTGCCAACACTAGAGCAGATGAGCCGTCGAAGCTTAAGGAGGGAGACTTAAATAGACCCATATATTTTCATCGCAAACGGTTCCTAGAAAACAACTGTTTGTGATGTTGTAGATTTTTTTATTAAAATATGACCTTTTTCAACGCATCCGTCATTTCAAACATTTTGCACCTTTTTTGATGGTTCTTTTACACCACCGTTTGCGATTACGGTTTCAGACGAAAACTCATCTGTCACAAAGGGATTTCATTTATTTGAACTTATTTGAACTATAGTCTTTTTGTGTGTTCAAAATGCAGCATTCAAAGCCACATCATCAATTTTCAACCCTTTCTGACTTATTTCGTATTTTTCATGCATTTACTGATTTTTTTAAAGCTAAATGACCCTGAAAATGAAAATCACTACAAATGAACTCTGATAAGGTTGAAATTTTGCATGGTATTATCATTTCACCCCACATAGCATGTGCTAAAAAGTTGAGAGGGTTACTGCAAAAACTTGATGCACTTCGTGTATAAAAGGGACAATTTCTTTCGAAGTATGTGGGTTTCGGACGAAAATTCATCTACTACAAAGGGATTACATTTTTATTTATTTATTTGAACTCCAAACTTTTTGTGTGTTCAAAATGCGCCATTCAAAGACACATCATCAATTTTCAACCCTTTTTTTACTTCTTTTGCTATTTTTCATGCATTTACTAATTTGTTTCCAGCTAAATGACCCTGAAATTGAAAAGCATGACAATTGAACTCCGAAAAGGTTGAAAGTTGGCATGGTATCATCATTTCACCCACATAGCATGTGCTACAAAGTTGAGAGGGTTACGGCGTAAACTGGATGCACTTCGTGTACAAAATGGACAATCTCTTTCGAAGTATTGGGGTTTCGGACAAAATCTCATCTGCTACAAAGGGATTTCATTTTTTTTGAACTTATTTTAACTCTAGACTTTTTTGTGTTCAAAATGCACAATTCAGAGCCATAACGTCAAATTTCAACCCTTTCTGACTTCATTTGGTATTTTTCATTCATTTACTAATTTTTTTGAGCTAAATGACCCCGAAATTTAAAAGCATTACAAATGATTTCTGAAAAGATTAAAAGTTGGCATGGTATCATCATTTCACCCACATGGCATGTGATGAAAAGTTGAGAGGGTTACGGCAAAAACTGGATGCACTTCATGTACAAAATGGACAATCTCTTTCGAAGTATCGGGGTTTCGGACGAAAACTCATCTCTAATAAAGGGATTTCATTTTTTTGAACTTTTTTGAACTCTAGACTTCTTTTGGGTTCAAAATGCACCTTTCAGAGCCACGTCGTCAATTTTCAACCCTTTCTGGCTTCATTTGATATTTTTCATGCATTTACTGATTTTTAAAGCTAAATGACCCTGAAATTGAAAAGCACTACAAATGAACTCTGAAAAGGTTGAGAGTTGGCATGGTATCATCATTTCACCCAAATAGCACATGGTATTAAGTAGAGAGGGTTACGGCAAAAACTGGACGCACTTCATGTACAAAATGGACAATCTCTTTCGAAGTATCAGGGTTTTGGACGAAAACTCATCTGTTACAAAGGGAATTCATTTATTTGAACTTATTTGAACTCCAGACTTTTTGAGTGTTCGAAATGCACCATTCCAAGCCACATCATCAATTTTCAACCCTTTCTAACTTCATTTGGTATTTTCATGCATTTATTGATTGTTTAAGCTAAATAACCATGAAATTGAAAAGCATTACAAATGAACTCTGAAAAGGATGAAAGTTGGCATGGTATCACCATTTCACCAACATCACATATGATAAGAAGTTGAGAGGGTTATGGCAAAAATTGGATGCACTTCATGTACAAAATGGACAATCTCTTTCGAAGTATCAGGGTTTCATACGAAAACTCATCTGTTAAAAAGATATTACATTTTTTTTGAACTTATTTGAACTCCAGAATTGTTGTGTGTTCAAAATGCACCATTCAGAGCCACATCATCAATTTCAACCCTTTCTGACTTCATTTGGTATTGTTCATGCATTTACTGATTTTTTTAAAGCTAAATGATCCTGAAATTGAAAATCACTACGAATGAACCTTGAAAAGGTTGAAAGTTGGCATGGTATCATCATTTCACCAACATAGCATATGCTAAAAAGTTGAGATGATTACGGCAAAAATTGGACGCACTTCGTGTACAAAATGGACAATCTCTTTTGAAGTATCAGAGTTTCGGATGAAAACTCATCTGTTACAAAGGGATTTCATTTATTTGAACTCCAGACTTTTTGTGTGTTCAAAATGCACCATTCAAAGCCACATCATCAATTTCCAACCCTTTCTGACTTCATTTGACCTTATAAAGACATTTAAGTGATTTTCTAGCCATTTAATGACCGTAATTCAAATTTGAACTACATGTACATGCAACGGCTAACCATAACGGTTTGAAGAATCATATTTTTGTGTACTTGTGTGCGATTTGAAAAATCTTCAGACCATGTAAATATTTGGTGTTCAAAAAAGAAAATGTAAAGATCTGGCAAGATAACCGGCCCCCACACGATTGGCACTCTATTTCACCCCTCGAGGTTTGGAAGGTGAATGGCGGGGGTTATTAATCAGACACAGTTATCTATTGGAAACCGTCAACTATTATGTTCACACATGGATTCTAATGCGGCAATTGTGTGTAATTCAAACTACAGTCATCGTAAATTTCGGCGACATGTGTGTGTACTATTCCCGTCGATCTAGATTCCGGCCGCCAATAAATACTACCTTGCTGACATCGTCCGCCTGCATTCTCATCTACATCCACCCCTCACTCGCCCTCTCTCTCTCTCTCTCTCTCTCTCTCTCTCTCTCTCTCTCTCGCAATGCTCTTCCATGGCGCCGCCGACCTACCCACGAGCCGACGAGGAGTCACTGCCCCACGAGGATGCTCATTTGATGAGCTACGATGTGGAGGACCCCTACGCGCCACCGGCTGAGAAAGCTCGGAAAGTGGCATTCATGAAGGAGATGGCGGAGGAGAAAGCTAGGTACCAGTGTAGCGACCAGACCTCAAACAGTCTGATCTCTATGCATCAGTGTCATCCCTGGATCAGTAATGCTGACATGCACAGTACTTGAAGGATTTATAATAGAGTAGCAATCACACACTTATTACATCGATAGTCCAACGATGAACTTATTACAAATAATATGGCTAAAGGCCATCTAACACGATAACAGCGGAAGGCTTGGAAGATAAGTGAGTCCATCAACTCCAGCGGCATCACTGAGTATAGAACCACGACCTAAAAAGGGGCATCTTACTCGTCGTCTGAAAAGTCTGCAACATGAAATGTTGTAGTCCAAAAACGGGTCAGCACATGGAATATGCTGGCAAGGTAAGACAAGAGAATGCAATGAAAGTAAAACTATACTATATGCAATATTTGGCTGGTGGAAAGCTCTATGGTTAAGTTTTTGCGTAAAGCCAAATTTCCCTACTTCAAAGGAATAGATTTTAATTAACTATCATGGTAGTTGAAACATCGTTGAGAAGATAGACATCCTCTCAACCCCAATTAAAATAATCATTAACCCAACAAATTATTTAAAGTAACATGATGAGATTCACATGATAATTCAAGTACTAGATACTCAAGACGTCCGTAACCGGGGACACGGCTAATCATGATCAGTTTGTACACTCTGCAGAGGTTTGTGCACTTTTCCCCACAAGACTCGATCTCCTCCATTTGTTTTCTCGCACTACATGGTGTTTGAGGAACGGATGACCGAGACACATTCTTTCCGAAGAGGTCCCCTTAACCAGATAGATAGGCCGGTACACCTACAAAACCCACTACATCTGCTAGCCCATCTTGGAAAGGTTTGCCACAACTTACTCAACTATGCCAGAGCCCATATTGGCATGTGGCTGCACACGGAAGTTTGTAGCATGAAAAATCTCATGATCCCTTTGAGCCTGGGTGGCGGTCCAAAAGAAAAATAGGCAATCACTGGAATACCCAGATGCCTCAATCCACCCAGATGTGTATTAATGTTGCCACCTTAAGTTGAACCATTAATTATCAAACTCACATCTGTCATGGATTTCACTCAAACCCAAACCACGTCTAGGAGCATAGCATGTCCTATCAGCAAACGTAGAAGTAACTCCCAAGGGTTTGAATGTAATGCAGGTAATAGGTACTACCTCAATCTACTTCCCAATCCCACAAGTTAATTGATCCTACTCATGCGATGTGTGAGGGTTGGACTAATGCAATGAAAACTAGGTAATTGGAAAGCATGATCAAAGTGATACTTGCCTTGCTGATGATCCGCAAAACCTAGAGACTCAAAGTAGCAAGCGGCGCACTCCGGGTACTCTATCGCAAACAAACAAGCATATAATAAGTACTTAACTAATGCACGGGTAAAACTCAAATAAGGGATCTAACCAGAAAGTTCAACTTAAGAACTCCGGTTTGCAAAAAGAATCAACTCGAAAGAAGCAACGAAACTCAAACTGCAAAAGAAACGAGCTCTGGTTTACTAGTTGGCCTAAAGTCAAATTTTACAGTAGCCAAAACTTTGTTCAACTTGATTAAACATAAAGAGGGCATCGAGACGAAGATTTGGGATTTTGAATCACCTGATTCCGACTCTCGAGCGAAAAGAAAAACGCGAAACAAGATCAGGGCAGCAATCGTGATCGAAATAACCGCGGATAAATACCCCAAAAAGAAAACGGACGAACAGGCTAACGAACGAACGTTCGCTGTCTACGGTTAACTAAAGAAAACCGTTCGTTAAAACGAACGAACGGACGAACGTCCGCTAAATAACTAAACCGAAAAACCGAACCGATCTAATCTAATAAAAAAACGAATCTACGGTTTTCTTACTAAACTGATCGATTTCTAAAAAAAAACGATATACCTCGACGACGAACTCCGGCGACGGTGGTCCGGCGGCGGGGCACTCCGGCGGGGCGAGGCGGCGGTGCGGCGGCGTCGGGCGGCGGCGGTGCTGCGGCGACGCGGGGCGGCAGGCGGCGCCGCGGGGTGGCGAGCGGCGGCGGCGCGGCGCGGGCTCGGGCGGCGGCGGCGCTAGGGTTAGGGCAGGCGAGGCGAGGCGACTGAGGCGGTCGGGCCAGGCGCTGCGCTTATAAAGCCCAGAGTCCTGGGCCTTCATGACTCCAAGTCGGTTTCCTAATTTTTTTTAAATAGAGTCTTGGCGCAGAAAAACTAACGAAAGAAATACCAAACGGACTCCACAATTCCCGAAATAAATTTTCACCATCCTCTAATAATATTTAGGACAAAGTGAACATTTTTCCTGGACCTAAATGCAATTTTGAAAAACAGGTATTTTTCCTATGCAAATAAATCCGCAAATAAATCCAGAAAAATACCAAAAGTGATTTTTAAAATTTTTCCTCCAATATTTCTGTTATTTTGGAGAAGTCATATTATCTCCGCTCATATATTTTATTTAGAAATATTTTTAGGAGAGAAAAATAATTAGAATCACACTGTCCTCGTACCGGTATTCGAGTGAACTCAAATACGAAAACGGTAAAATTCCCAACTCTCTCTGTAGGTCCTTGAGTTGCTTAGAATTTCGAGGAATGCCACAAAAAAAATGCAAAAAGCATGAAATGCAATATGATCTATGTATAACATTCCAAATTGAAAATTTGGGATGTTACAAACCTACCCCCCTTAGAATGAATCTCGCCCTCGAGATTCGACTTGGCTAGAGAACAGGTGTGGGTGGTCCTTGCGTAGATCATCTTCTCGTTCCCAGGTGGCTTCTTCCTCGGTGTGGTGACTCCACTTAACTTTGCAAAACTTGATAACCTTACTGCGAGTAACTATGCTCGAAAATTCGAGAATCTTAACCGGTTTCTCCTCGTAAGTCAGATCACTGTCCAACTGAATTGCTTCCAGGGGTACTGTGTCTCTAAGTGGTATATCGGCCATCTTCGCGTGGCACTTCTTAAGCTGTGAAACGTGAAACACGTCGTGCACTCCTGACAATCCCTCGGGCAACCCCAACTTATAGGCAACCTCTCCCATGCGTTCCAAAACACGGTAAGGTCCCACAAATCTCGGGGCTAACTTCCCTTTAACTCCGAAACGTTTAACTCCTCGTAGAGGCGAAATTCTCAAGTATGCTCTATCTCCGATCTCATAGGTTATCTCCTTGCGCTTCGTGTCTGCATAACTCTTCTGCCTGGACTGAGCTACCTTCAGTCTATCTCGGATCAACTTTACCTTCTCCTCAGACTCTTTGATTAAGTCTGGTCCAAACAACTGTCGGTCTCCAACTTCGTCCCATGACAACGGTGTTCGGCATCTTCTTCCATACAATGCCTCGAACGGTGCCATCTTCAAACTGGCTTGGTAACTGTTGTTGTATGAGAACTCCGCGTAGGGAAAATTTTCATCCCAACTAGATCCATAATCTAATCCACAGGCTCTCATCATATCCTCCAAAATCTGATTGACTCTTTCAGTCTGTCCATCTGTCTGCGGATGAAACGCTGTGCTAAACTCTAGCCTGGTACCCAAAGTTTCATGTAACTAATTCCAGAACTTTGAGGTAAACTGGGTTCCTCTATCTGATACGATGCTCCTCGGAACTCCATGCAGACATACAATTCTGGTCATGTATATCTTTGCCAACTTTGCACTGGTATAAGTGGTTTTCACAGGGATAAAGTGGGCTACCTTCGTCAATCGGTCTACTACTACCCAGATTGAATCATATCTTGCTTTGGTCCTGGGCAATCCGGTGATAAAATCCATGCCAAGCTTCTCCCACTTTCAATCGGGTATTGGCATAGGTTGTAACTATCCTGCCGGCTTCTGATGTTCTGCCTTTACTCTCTGGCATACATCACAAACTGCTACATACTCCGCAATATCCTTCTTCATACCGGTCCACCAGAAAATACCCTTCAAATCCAAATACATCTTAGTATTTCCTGGGTGAATCGAGTATGGTGAATCATGGGCCTCCTGTAAAATCAACTTCCTGATCTCCGGGTCATTAGGCACATAGATTCGATCCTCAAACCATAGGGTGTCGTGCTCATCCTCACGAAAACCTTTAGCTTTTCCTTCGCTCATCCTCTCCTTTATAGCGACAACCTCCTTGTCAGCTTTCTGAGCTTCTCTGATTTTATCCATCAGGGTAGACTAGATTTCTAATGTTGCTACGTAGCCTCTCGGAACTATCTCCATACGTAGTTCTCGTAGGTCCTCGGCTAACTCCTTCGGAAATTCCTCCATCATTAGGGTATTGACATGGCTCTTGCGGCTTAGCGCATCAGCTACTACGTTAGCCTTTCCGGGATGATAATGCAATCTCATGTCATAATCCTTAATGAGTTCCAGCCATCTCCTTTGCCTAAGATTCAGCTCCTTCTGAGGCAATATATACTTCAAACTCTTGTGATCCGTGTATACTTCACAATGGTTTCCAATAAGAAAATGTCTCCACGTCTTCAATGCATGCACTACGGCTGCTAACTCCAAATCGTGGGTGGCATAGTTCAACTCATGATGTTTTAGCTGTCGTGAAGCATACGAAACAACTCTTCCTTCCTGCATAAGAACTGCTCCAAGTCCTCGACGTGAAGCGTCGCAGTACACCTCATAATCCTTATGTTGATCTGGCAGAATAAACACAGGGGATGAAACCAACCTTTTCTTTAATTCCTGGAAACTGGCCTCACATTCTTCTGTCCAACTGAACTTGGTGTCCTTCTTCAACAACTCCGTCATTGGCTTTGCAATCTTCGAGAAATTCTCGATGAATCTCCTGTAGTATCCTACCAGTCCCAGAAAACTCCGGATCTCTCCTACTGTTGTTGGTGCTTCCCAATGGGTCACAGTGTCCACCTTAGCGGGATCTACTGCTGTTTCGTCTCCAGATATAATGTGTCCGAGAAATCCGATTTCCTTCAACCAAAACTCGCATTTGCTAAACTTGGCATATAACTGATGTTCTCTAAACTTCTCCAATACCAAACGCAAATGCTCTGCATGCTCCTCTTCATCTTTCGAATAGATCAAAATATCATCTATGAACACTACGACGAACTTATCCAAATACTCCATAAACACTTTGTTCATCAGGTTCATAAAGTATGCCGGTGCGTTTGTCAGACCAAACGACATAACGGTATACTCGTACAACCCATACCTAGTGGTAAAGGCCGTCTTAGGTATATCTTGCTCTCGGATCTTCAATTGGTGGTACCCTGATCGCAAATCGATCTTGGAAAATATCTTAGCTCCTTGCAATCTATCGAACAGATCATTGGTCATTGGTAATGGGTACTTATTATTGATCGTTACTTCATTCAGTCCTCAGTAATCAACAACCATTCTTAACGACCCATCCTTCTTCTCCACTAGAAGTACTGGCGAACCCCAAGGCGAAGAACTTGGGCGTATAAATCCTTTATCCAGTAACTCCTTAATCCGCTTCTTTATCTCCTCCAAATCCTTTGCAAGCATCCTATATGGTCTCTTAGAAATTGGCCCGGTGCCTGGCAAAAGTTCAATCAAAAATTCTATATCTCTATTCGTTGGCATGCCAGGTAACTCCTTTGGAAACACATCCGGATAATCCTTCACTACTGGCACTTCCTCCTGAACAACTCCCGTGAGAGAATGTACTTGAGTCCTTATAGGCGAATGCCTAGATACATACTTAATCCTTTTTCCCTCCGGGGTGGTGAGCAAAATAGACTTACTGGCACAGTCAATATTACCTCCATACTTCGATAGCCAGCCCATACCTAATATCACATCCAATCCTTGTGACTCCAGAACTATTAGGTCGGAGGGGAAAGTATGGCGTCCTATGATCAATGGCGTCTGAAAACATCCTTGGTGTGCCATATAATCTGCTCCAGGGGAACTTACTAACATGGGGGTCTTAAGAACTCGGGTGGACATCCTATGTCTATTTACGAATCCCCTTGAAATATATGAATGCGATGCACCAGTATCGAAAAGAACTATTGCGGTAAATGTCTTAACCAAAAACTTACCGACAACAGCATCTAGTTGCTCTTCTGCCTCCTTCACGGTCACGTGGTTCACTTGTCCTTTGTTGAACGGGTTGGGCTTCTTACCGGCGCTTCCATTGCCGTTCCCATTCTTAACTTCAGGGCATTCATTGGCATAATGTCCATTCTTCCCGCACTTGTAACAAGTGACATGGCTAAAATCCCTCTTGGTGGGTGTAGACGGTGTAGGGCGGCTCTGGTTTCCATTGGCTCCATTCCCATTCCCATTGCCATTCTTGGTGCCATTGTGATTGTGCGAGCTACCTCCTCCATGGGTATGTTGAAACTGTCCTACCGCTTTAGGGGTAAAGCGGGGCTTCTGCTGAGCTCCAAAATTATACTTCCCTTGCCCATACTTCCTCTTGCGACTCTCAATCTGCTGGTGCTTCCTTTCAATCATTAGGGCGCGGTCAACCAACGCCTGGTAGTTATTGAAAGTTGCCACGATCAACTGTACGCTCATCTCATCATTCTGCCCTTCCATGAATCTCTCCTGCTTAGCGGCATCTGTGGCCACATCATCTGGGGCATAACGAGATAGGGTACTAAACTCATCCACGTACTAGGCCACAGTACAATTCCCTTGGCGCAAATTGCGAAACTCCTGCTTCTTCATACTCATGGCTCCAGTAGAGACATGGGCGGTACGAAAAGCTTGCTGGAACTGATCCCAAGTCACTTTGGCTACGGGGTAAGTGGCTGTGTAATTCTCCCACCATGCTGCGGCTGGTCCAGACAACTGGTGTGCGGCAAATCGCACCTTCTCAGCATCCGAGCAATTGGCGGTGGTCAAATCCCTTCCAATCTTGCGTAGCCAGTCATCAGCCACAATTGGTTCGATGCTGCTAGCAAACACGGGTGGTTGCAACCTTAAGAAACGTGTCAGGTTGTCCACGGGTGGTGGTGGTGGAGGGTTGTTGTTGTTGTTCTGGTTGTTCTGGGTGTTCTGGACAAGAAGTTGCATCAGGGTGTTCTGCTGCTGGATCAGCTGGGTGAGCTCAGGGGGAAACTCGAATTCACGTCTTGGAGGCATCTGATGGGTGTAGAGGGAAGAGATTAGAATAGAAAAGAGGTCTAAGGGAAAATCACTACCCATATGCACATGAGACAAACACACAATCATATCACACCAATCAATTTCAAACAAGGTCTTACAAATCTAACGATCGTTTTACAAAAGTGCTCTAATACTAATATATGGTAGTAACTACTAGGCACAGTGTGGTCATCTAAAAATATTGATCGGCAGAGGATTCCATAATATCTGCTCCAGCTTCATCTTCATAGTCTTCATCCTTGCTATCCTCAGCTTCCGAATCAGTGTCATCTATGATGATATAGTATTCCGGTGGTATCTCCTTGGGTTCTTCTTCCTCGTCTTCTTCTCCCATGAGTATCCCTAACTTCCGGGTCAAATCATCATTCTTCTCCACAAGTATCTTCATCTCCTCCTCATATCCGTCGCGTGTAGACTTGAGTTCTTCTTCTAGCTCCAAATTCCTATTTAGGGCCTTCTTCAAATCTATCATCCCTGCACACATCTGGTGCTCCTGGCGACGAATGTGGTGGTTCAACTCCTGGATGAATGCTGCAATGGATCTACCCTTCCGGGTGCTAATCATATCCCAATTCTCATCTCGGCATCCACAAATCTGGTAGATAGTGTCCTTTAGCTCCTGCTTGTAGACTTCTCCAATCCTTCCCATAGCAATGTGGGCTGCCATACTCCTTCCTAGGCTCCATGTAGGTGCATTAAAGGAAAATGCTATGAGTGAGGTGACAGGTGCGAACGTCCTTCCTGGAACTTGAGCTTGAATCAACCAACACTCCTCCTCAGGTAGAGTGGCATTGTAGGTTCCGGTGAAACTTGGTAATCCAGTATTGAGATCTTGTGACATCCTTCAAGTGTCGTCGAAAAGGTGTTTCTTCATCCGGTTGCATGAACTTGTGCTTTGCTTCCACCATCCTAAAGAGTAGAAAAGATCAGGAGTCAGAAAAGAGAAGAGTGAATTGTGCTCTAGGGCTTGTCTTAGTGGTCGTGTCCTACAGTCAGCGTGTGCTCTGATACCATCTTGTAGCGACCAGACCTCAAACAGTCTGATCTCTGTGCATCAGTGTCATCCCTGGATCAGTAATGCTGACACGCACAGTACTTGAAGGATTTATAACAGAGTAGCAATCACACACTTATTACATCGATAGTCCAACGATGAACTTATTACAAATAATATGGCTGAAGGCCATCTAACACGATAACAGCGGAAGGCTTGGAAGATAAGTGAGTCCATCAACTCCAGCGGCATCACTGAGTATAGAACCACGACCTAAAAAGGGGCATCTTACTCGTCGTCTGAAAAGTCTGCAACATGAAACGTTGCAGCCCGAAAACGGGTCAGCACATGGAATATGCTAGCAAGGTAACACAAGAGAATGCAATGAAAGTAAAACTATACTATATGCAATATTTGGCTGGTGGAAAGCTCTATGGTTAGGTTTTTGCGTAAAGCCAAATTTTCCCTACTTCAAAGGAATAGATTTTAATTAACTATCATGGTAGTTGAAACATCGTTGAGAAGATAGACATCCTCTCAACCCCAATTAAAATAATCATTAACCCAACAAATTAATTAAATTAACATGATGAGATTCACATGATAATCCAAGTACTAGATACTCAAGACGTCCGTAACCGGGGACACGGCTAATCATGATCAGTTTGTACACTCTGTAGAGGTTTGTGCACTTTTCCCCACAAGACTCGATCTCTTCCGTTTGTTTTCTCGCACTACATGGTGTTTGAGAAATGGATGACCGAGACACAGTCTTTCCGAAGAGGTCGCCTTAACCAGATAGATAGGCCGGTACACCTACAAAACCCACTACATCTGCTAGCCCATCATGGAAAGGTTTCCCACAACTTACTCAACTATGCCAAAGCCCATATTGGCATGTGGCTGCACACGGAAGTTTCTAGCATGAATAATCTCATGATCCCTTTGAGCCTAGGTGGTGGTCCAAAAGAAAAACAGGCAATCACTGGAATACCCAGATGCCTCAATCCACCCAGATGTGTATTAATGTTGCCACCTTAAGTTGAACCATTAATTATCAAACTCACATCTGTCGTGGATTTCACTCAAACCCAAACCACGTCTACGAGCATAGCATGTCCTATCAGCAAACGTAGAAGTAACTCCCAAGGGTTTGAATGTACTGCAGGTAATAGGTACTACCTCAATCTACTTCCCAATCCCACAAGTTAATTGATCCTACTCATGCAATGTGTGAGGGTTGGACTAATGCAATGAAAACTGGGTAATTGGAAAGCATGATCAAAGTGTTACTTGCCTTGCTGATGATCCGCAAAACCTAGAGACTCAAAGTAGCAAGCGGCGCACTCCGGGTACTCTATCACAAACAAACAAGCATACAATAAGTACTTAACTAATGCACGGGTAAAACTCAAATAAGAGATCTAACCAGAAAGTTCAACTTAAGAACTCCGGTTTGCAAAAAGAATCAACTCGAAAGAAGCAACGAAACTCAAACTGCAAAAGAAACGAGCTCCAGTTTACTAGTTGTCTTAAAGTCAAATTTTACATTAGCCAAAACTTTGTTCAAGTTGATTAAATGTAAAGAGAGCATAGAGACGAAGATCTGAGATTTTGAATCGCCTGATTCCGACTCTCGAGCGAAAAGAAAAACACGAAACAAGATCAGGGCAGAAATCACGATCGGAATAACCGCGGATAAATACCCCCAAAAGAAAATGGACGAACAGGCTAACGAACGAAAGTTCGCTGTCTGCGGTTAACTAACGAAAACCGTTCCTTAAAACGAACGTACGGACGAACGTCCGCTAAATAACTAAACCGAAAAACCGAACCGATCTAATCTAATAAAAAAACGAATCTACGGTTTTCTTACTAAACCGATCGGTTTCTAAAAAAACGATATACCTCGACGACGAACTCCGGCGACGGCGGTCCGGCGGCGGGGCACTCCGGCGGGGCGAGGCGGCGGTGCGGCGGCGTCGGGTGGCGACGACGCGGGGCGGCGAGCGGCGGCGCGGCGCGGGCTCGGGCGGCGGCGGCGCTAGGGTTAGGGCAGGCGAGGCGAGGCGGGCTGGGGCGGTCGGGCCGGGCACTGCGCTTATAAAGCCCAGAGTCCTGGGCCTTCACGACTCCAAGTCAGTTTTCTATTTTTTTAAATAGAGTCCTGGCGCAGAAAAACTAACGAAAGAAATACCAAACTGACTCCAAAATTCCCGAAAATAAATTTCACCGTCCTCTAATAATATTTAGGACAAAGTGAACATTTTTCCCGGACATAAATGAAATTTTGAAAAACGAGTATTTTTCCTATGCAAATAAATCCGCAAATAAATCTAGAAAAATACCAAAAGTGATTTTTAATATTTTTCCTCCAATATTTCTGTTATTTTGGAGAAGTCATATTATCTCCGCTCATATATTTTATTTAGAAATATTTTTAGGAGAGAAAAATAATTAGAATCACACTGTCCTCGTACCTGTATTCGAGTGAACTCAAATACGAAAACGGTAAAATTCCCACTCTCTCCGTAGGTCCTTGAGTTGCTTAGAATTTTGAGGAACGCCACAAAAAAAATGCAAAAAGCATGAAATGCAATATGATCTATGTATAACATTCCAAATTGAAAATTTGGGATGTTACAACCAGGCGGCCTGTGAAGCCCGTGATGCTGCCTGGAAAAAGGAGAAGGTGGAGCTTTGGGGCGGGCGCGTCGTCGTGCGGAGGAGGTGTACGAAGAGGGGTACTTCACGAGGAAGGCCAAAGGCGCTAGGCGCCTCATCACTGTGTGGAGGTGGGCCGATAAGCTCCAGCGTGCCACTGACGAAGAGCTCCGGTGTGCGCCCAATGAAATAGCAAGATCGTCCATGCTTGTCTGCCACCAAGAGGCAGATCGGTACGTCAAGCGCTGCGAGGCGGAGGAGGCGGAGTACTGCCTCCGCGCTGGGATGACACCTCGCATCAGGAGTGATTATTAGTTTTACTATTGTTTGTTTCCAATTTTATGCATTGTACCTAGTAGTTAAGTATCATCATGTATATGTGATGATATTATATATATTCTGTGATAAACTAATGAACAATTAATATATATATATATATATATATATATATATATATATATATATTATGAATTCCATTTTCTATCTGTTTTTGTATACTAATTTGAATCTAGCTGTTATCATCCACATATATAGAATGGAAAGCGTATATACACACATTGAAACAGGACATATAAGAACGGAATACAGAGTACACACATTGAAATAGAGCAATTAACACAGCAATACTTTGATTGTTGTTAATACATAGTTATCCACGTGGAAACGACTCAACAAAATGAAAACCGTCCATGAGACCATGACCATCAGCCCTTGCCCACGGTAGCTCTTGGCCCTTGCCTACGCTCGCGGTACATCTGGAGCGCGGTCTCGAGCTCCAAGCTGGCTATTTCATCTGAGATCACCAGCGCGAGGATGGGATGGCCATGTTCCTCTACTGCGCCTAGGTGTACACCTGGGCCACGGAAGCGGTCGAGCCTACGGACCAGCACATTGGCATCCAGCGGGCCGTGGACAAGGCGAACGACGTGGTGGGCATCCGATGCAAGTACGGCGCGGCCAGCCTAGGTGCAAGGACGGCACTCAGGGCCTCTGCCCACTCTTGGCGTGGAATGGGGTAGTTACGGGACGTGTACCCAGCTACGACGTCGTGTCGACAACATGCAAGCGCCGATGGATCCGCTCTTGCTGTGCAGCGCGCCGTGCCTCTCGCTCTGCGGCGCTCCAATGGTATTGCCGCGCGTCGAGCCGCAGCCTATTGGCGCGGACGCGCCTAGCTTGCTCTGCGGCGTGCCATTGATCATGTTGTGCGGCAAGCGGCAACATGTCGGCACTAACAGGCTTATCTTGATCCGCGGCGCTCAAGCGCCATGCGCCAAAGGTCTACTCAACCCTGGCGATGACGCGCATCATAGCATCGTCCATCGCATTGCCGGGGAGCATCTCGTCCTCGACGGGCCGTTGGGCCTGCTCGGTTTCCTCGTCGACGAGGTTGATGGCAGAGGCAAAACTTTGGTGGGTTGGCATGCTTGGAAAATGTGGATGTGCTACATGCTGCGCTTGTCGCCTCCGTGCGTTGCACGCCGCCTAGGTTTATGCGCAATATCGCTAGGTGGCGGGAAACAAGTGAGGAAATGGTGGGAAACGGTGGCGTGTTCATAAAACGCCATCAATGAATGGAAACTTAGCATAGAAGGAACATCAAGCAATCACAAGAAGTAGATGATGATCAGATGAACACGGACCACACTAGGGAACGCTTCGGTGATGAATTCATCAATCACAAACAGTTGAATACTAGCAAGTGTTAGCCCACAACACACACGACTTATTCCATCACAAACAGGTTGGATGGATCAACTGTATGCCATGTATCGCACATTGTCAAAAAGTAATGCGGTAGACCTTATTTAACATGTGTTAAAAGAAATTCAAAACAAGGACCTTGAGGTTAATTCCACCCCACAACACACACAGCTTATTCCATCACTAATAGGTCGGACAGGTCAACTATATGCCACGTATCACACATTCTCAAAAAGTAATGCGGTAGACCTTCTTTAACATGTGTTAAAAAATATCAAAACAAGGACCTTGAGGTTAATTCCACTGGTGGTATGTGTCATAAATGTCCTTAATGGACCTTTAAGATACATCCCATTAGTGGGATTAACATCAAGACAACTTCCCATCCGGTCACCCATCTCATGGCTGCTCCAGCCTGAGCACAATTAACTTCCGAGTTCTCTTAGATGTGCTATTGGTGGAACAGCTAGTCCTTGCTGATATAGGATGCCCTCTTCACATCCTTATGGCGTACCAGGATGACCGCCGTCTCCCAATGGCCAATAGATGTTGTGTAGATAGAGCATATCACATACGTCTTCTTAGAAGCAACTGTCTGTGTTATTATTAGTCTTCGCACACATTTCTGTTTACAGACCTGTTTGCCGCGTATCACACACATATTGTTATATTGAACTGTTTATGTTCTCTTGTCTCAACGCAAACAGTTCATCCGAGTGAACCGCATGACGTATATCGCACAAACCTTGATCTAGCTGACCGTTTCTTTTGTGTTGCCTAATCACAAACAGTTCATCCGAGCGAACCGTATGATGTATATCACACACACCTTCATCTGGCAGCCTGTTTCTTTTGTTTCTCCTCATCACAAATAGTTAATTGAACTGAACTGTATACCCCGCATCGCACACGCAACTAAAATCTGAACCGTGTTAGATGCATCCTCCATCGCACATATTTTGCACCTTTTTGATGGGTTTTTTACACCACTGTTTGCGATTATGGCATCGCACACAGTTTCATCGAAGGGTCTCTGATCGTAGTGTCGCGTTAGCAGCATCCTGCAGTAGTACAATGGCCTGATAATGAGCAGCATTAAACCCCGACTGGTGCGCTCCCTATGGGAGTCATATAAACATTGGGTTGAGGAGGTCGATTCCGTGCTCTGGGGGCTGCAGACTACACCTAACCGAACAACCGGATACACACCTTTGTTTATGGTGTACGACGCATAAGATGTTCTACCCTGCGACATTATTCATGACTCACGTCGAGTGCGCATGTACGAAGAGTGAGAAGCCGAGCTCAATCGGCAAGATGACCTAGGCGGCCTTGAAGATGAGTGCGATATCGGGCAAGCTCGTTCCACATTTTATTAACAATAGGCCAGGCAGTACCAAAGTAGAGAAGTGCGGGCTAAAACATACAACGTTGGCGATCTCGTCTTATGTCTCCTAGAGAAGAAAACAGATAAGCTCAAACCAAGATGGGAGGGTCCCTTCATCATAGATAATGTTCTCACAGGAGGAGCCTATCGCCTTCGCAATGCATCGGATAATCGCCTTGAGCCAAATCCATGGAACGCTGCTCGGCTACGACGATTCTACGCATAGTTCGGTAGCACCTTTTATTTTATTTTGACTAGGTTACTTTTTCCCCTCTCCTTTTTTCCCTTTAATATCCCAGGATGTATTCAGATCTACCGAACTGTTAGGGGTACACATCTTTAAATGTACATACCCCACGATAACTGGGGGCTTCTTTGACGGAGCTTACTAATAAAGCTTGTTGCTTAGATTGTTTATGTCATTTGTTCATTTTTTTGCCATTATATGCACCTCTATGACTTAAGGCTTTGGTAAGCTAGGTTGCCTCGCTCCTGTGTTTATGCCCTGCGTTCCCGATTGTTCGGCTAGGGTGTAAAGGTAGCACCTCTGTGATTGTTACAACAGGGTAATCCAGATCTATACCTCTGACGGGTGAAGCCGAAAGCTAGCGTTCTTAAGGGAATAATTGGTCGGCAAGCAACGACAAAGTATCTATGTTTACATAATTCTTCTAAAAATTAAGGGATATGCTGCCTGTAATTCTATCTTTTGGATCAAAGCCTACGCATGCATAATTAAGCACGCTGGCCAAAGGAAAGGAACCCTTAATGGAACTATTTCCCCTGGAAGATGTTTCTTACGTTAAATAGTAATATAACATAACTCCCTAAACAAATTTTGTCTGCTCGAGCAATATGATCGGATTGCCTGGTTTCCGAACATAGTGAGTGTTTATTACATTCAAACATGGTATTCGGAAACACTCCAACCTTTTGGTTCAGAGGTTGAAGCCGAAGGCCTACCATGAATTTTTTTCCAAGTTCGGTCGGAGATAAGTTTGATGATAAAGTACATTGATACATCAAATCAAACATCTACTCTTTATCTATGCCATCCATAAGACTATTTAAGCTGTAGTCTTCTTGCAAATATTTCACAGCTATCATCACTTGGTCATATAACAAGCTCATGGGAATCTCTTGTCCGTCCGGTCCCCGAGGTCCAACTCGGGCCATCTGATTCGGCTCGAGCCTGGTGTAGCGTCTTTTCACCATGGTCCATGCCTCTCATGCACCTTCCTGGCATGCTGACGCCTGCCACAACTCAAAGCGACGCCGGGCACCTTTGAACGGGGTTCACCAAATATTCCATACTTTCGGGAGGGGCATTAGACGGCTATAAGGCTTTGACCATATTCCTCATGGCTTTCCAGGCCCGCTCATGCACTATGGAAAACTCTTTTAGTACATCGCCTCGGAACCCGAATACTTCTTCTTCATGACGCCTGGTTAATAGACCTGCAGGAACAACATTATAATACTCTGAATTACTGGACAATATCAGTTCCCTGGATGGTTTAAAGGTCATACCAATTATGCCACCTTTCAACTTTTTATTTTCTTTCAGTGCATCCGATAATTGAGCCTTTAAGCTCTCTATCTCTTCGGCTTGCTTATCCTTTTCCTCCTCCAGTTTGTTCTTTTGGTCAATGGTCCATGCTAGTACTTGAAGACCGGCTGCTTCTTGCTTCTTAGCATACTCCTGGGCTTTCTTGGCAGCCGTTAAGCTCTCTTCCAGATTACCTATAGATTCCGCTGCTAAAATACAATAATGTATGCTTATAACATCAATGTGACTGGTCATATTTTTCGAATACTATTTTTCCTTACCATGAGATCCCCTCGTGGATTTCTTCATTTCCTCTAGCTCTGTGGTGGCGGTATTTACCTTTGTCCGGCTTGTTTCAAGCTCCTGGAAAACTGCATTGTTCTTCTCTTTGAGAACCTATGGTCATAACGATCCTTAAATTGGTTGGATTAACAACTTCAAGTCTTGGGGCTACTGGCATATACCTATTAAATTTACACAAACTCTTACCTGCATATTTTTTGAAAATAGGTGAGTGACTCCCGCAAGTCCATCCAGGGCATCTCAGATATATGCATCCACGGAGTTGAGGGCATTGAATTCCTGCTCAGTTAAAGCTGGAGCACGCATGGCCTCTTTTCGTCATTGATGATTCATCGCGCTCTCCACTTCGGAATTTGTGACAGATACGTCATCCGAATCCTCACGAGGTGGATAATTTGGTGCCGCATCCGTATTGGCTCTCGTCTTGGTTGATGAGTCCGGGGCCGGATTAGCTGGTGATCGGCTAATCAGGTCTTCGGACACGGTTCACCATATGCTCCTTCTGAAATAAGACAGGAGGAGAAGTGTGACAATCTGGTCTTATGCCTAAGCACATATTAAAGATTATACCTCTTTGATTAAGAGGGGGCTCGACAGCGCTCCCCGTTTCTTTTTTCTTTGAAGGCTCGCCCTGCATAGGCGCTATCTTCTTAGAAGCCGCCCTCGATGTAGTGTGGTGTGCTGAGCAGCGAACCTTTTGAGCACGAGTCAGGCAGTGGGTGAGGCGCAAGGGGAGGGATCCTTTTTTGAGGATGTCTTCTAGGTACTTACATCGGAGGAAGGGAGAAGGCCGGGATAATCAGCCAAAATAGCCACTTTCGAGCCATCAAGGCTCGCTTGATAAAAGACTCCATCATCAAGGTCTATAAATGTATCCGGATCCTCATGGAATCCGGGGTCTTCGTCGCGAGCATAGTCCTCTGGCTGTGGGGCGGGACAATGAACCTTTTCGACCAGCTTCCTCCATTTCTATTTAAAAATGACCGGAATAATTTGATTAGCACCTCTCAATAATGAGATTGGATAATGTTGATAATCAAAAAACTTACCCATTCGATAGGGTTATACATGGTAAAACCTTCCCGACAATTTGAATGGGCGAACTCTTATTTGTCCCCCTTATAAAGATCCGCCAGAATGGCGGCCAGGGAGGCCGGGGTATCTCGACCCTCGCGCTTGTAATGAGATGCATCATCCGTCCGTTGTAACACGATGAAAATGTTGAGTGGCTCTCATATGCATTATTGATGATCTAACAAAGAGCCCATATTACCTTGTCTTCTCCTTTGAATAAATGTTTGTAGATTCGAGCTTAGTCCAATGCACGTGCACTCTTATTATTATTCACATCATTTGGTCGTGCAAGTGAAAGGCAATAATGATGAAATTTGATGAAATGATTGAGATGAAGGAAAGTTGGTATGAACTCGACCTATTTTTTATATGTAAATATTATTAGCTCATCGGTCTTGCTTCATCCCATTATGAATGAAACATGTTTGCAATGACAATTATAGATTATAGTTATTCATGCCATGCTTAAATAGCTAGGATTTGATAATGATTTGTCTTGCGTGCCAACATGGATTTAAAATGGTTATGATGTGGTATGATAGGATGGTATCCTCCTTTGAATGTTCGAGTGACTTGGCTTGGCACATGATCACGCATGTAGTTGAATCAAAATCAACATAGCCTCCACGATATTTATGTTCATGGTGATTTATATACTACTCATTCTTGCATTCAATGTTGATTAATCTCAAGGCATGTTCATGACCATTGTCACTCTCTAGTTGGTCGCTCCGCAATCTTTTGGCTAGCCTTCACATTGTACTAAGCGGGAATACTCCTTGTGCATCCACTTCCATAAACCCAAAGTTGTTTCATATGAGTCCACCATACCTACCTATATGTGGTATTTACATGACATTCCAAGTAAATTTACATTTGCCAAACTCTAAACCTTCAAATAATAATCTGATTTGTATGCCCGAATCGCTCATGTGGGGATTGGGGGCTGTTAGTATCTTCCATGTTAGGTGGGTTATTATCATGATGAGTGGACTCCACTTGTCATTCACGAGAAAGTGGTCGGTAACCGGGATGCCTAGTCCCATGCTCAAATTCAAATCAAAATTTAATTAAACAAAACTTCCCCTGGATTGTTGTTGGTATGGACGGAACCCCGTGGATGCGAATGGCCGGTCGTGGAGTGTGATTGTTGGTGGAGGGGGGAGTAAAACTTTACCATTCTGTTTGGGAACTGCCTATAATGTTTGTAGAATGGAAAATATTGAGAACTCTTGGTCGTTGCATTAACAATGAAAGCATATCGCTCAAAATTATATTCATCTCTATTTTAAAAGCTTCGAGCTCTGGCACCTCTGCAAATCCCTGCTTCCCTCCACGAAGGGCCTATATATTTACTTTTATTGTTCAGTCATCATCCTCTTATAAAATACACCACCTGGAGAGCACCGCTGTCATTTATATGCTTTGTTTTTAATTGATGTTGAATATGAGTGTGACTGGATCTCTTTTCCAATGAATTACAGTGCCTAGTAAGTCCTTGATCTTCTCAGGTGCTCTGCATTTATGTTTTGCAGTCTCAGAAAGGGCTAGCGAGATACCATTATATCATATTGTATCATGATTGTTTTGAAAAGTGTTTTCATCCGAGATATCTTATTATTGCTCACTAGTTGGTTAAGCTATTGATATGAATAAATGTGAGACCTAAATGTTATTGTGAACATGGCTAGTTTATAATCCTTGCTGTTAACTTGAACCATGGCTGGATATATTTGCTACGACAAGATCAAACAGAGTTTGTAAAAGTTTTTCTTTGTCACTTTCAGTTTATCAACTGAATTGCTTGAGGACAAGAAATGGCTTAAGCTTGAGGGAGTTGATAGGTCTCCGCCGTATGTATTTTTCCAAACTATTTTGCCCATGTTTTGGACTCTAATTTGCATGATTTGAATGAAACTAACCCGGACTGACGTTGTTTTCACCAGAATTGCCATGGTGTTATTTTTGTGCAGAAATCAAAGTTCTCGGAATAACCTGAAAATTTATGGATAATCTTGATGGAATATATGAAAAATACTCGCGCAAGAATTATACAGAGGGGGGTCACACAGAGGCCACAAGACCTGGGGGCACCCCCCCTAGGGCATGCCTCCCAGGCTTGTCCAACTCTATAGATACACATTCGGGGAGGAAAAAATCAAGAAGAAGGATTCGTCATGTTTTACGATACGGAGCCGCCGCCGCCACCTCCTGTTCTTCATCAGGAGGGCTGATCTGGAGTCCGTTCGGGGCTCCAAAGAGGGGAACCCATCGCCGTCACCATCATACATCTTCCTCCATCACCAATTTCATCATGCTCACCACCATGCGTAAGTAATTCCATGATAGGCTTGCTGGACGGTGATGGGTTGGATGAGATTTATCATGTAATCGAGTTAGGTTTTGTTAGGGTTTGATCCCTAGTATCCACTATGTTCTGAGATTGATGTGCTATGACTTTGCTCTTCTTAATGCTTGTCACTAGGGCCCGAGTGCCATGATTTCAGATTTGAACCTATTATGTTTTCATGAATATATATATATATGTGTGTTCTTGATCCGATCTTGCAAGGTGTAGACACCTACTATGTGTTATAATCCGCATACCCCAAGGTGACAATAATTGGGATTCTTTCAGGTGATTGCCGTAGTTTGAGGAGTTCATGTATTCACTAAGTGCTAATGCTTTGTTCCGGTTCTCTATTAAAAGGAGGCCTTAATATCCCTTCGTTTCCATTAGGACCCTGCTGCCACGGGAGGGTAGGATAAAAGATGTCATGCAAGTTTTTTTCGATAAGCACGTGTGACTATATACGGAATACATGCCTACATTATAATGATGAATTGCATCTAGTTTGTTGTTGCCCTAGGTTATGGCTTCTACATGATGAATATCATCCGACACATATAATCACGGATCCATTGCCTATGAGTCTGTCTCATATTGATCTTTGCCAAGGTACTTCCGTTACTACTGCTGTTACAATCACTACAAAACTGCCACTATTACGTTTGCCACCGTTACTTCCATATTACTTTTGTACTAAATACTTTGCCACATATATTAATTCTTTCAGGTGTGGTTGAATTAACAACTCAACTGCAAATACTCGCGAATATTCTTTGGCTCCCCTTGTGTTTAATCAATAAATTTGGGTTGAATAGTCTACCCTCGAAAACTGTTGCGATCCCCTATACTTGTGGGTCATCATTGGGCCAAGGGGTAAGGCCCACAGGGCTTTAGGTCGTGCAAAAGGAAGTTGTGCGGAGGTCGGTACCATACGCCAGGGACCCTGGCGTCTAGCCCTAGGCCAGACGCCGAGGCCCATGGCATCTGGGCTAGATGTCAAGGACTGTGGCGAAGTCCGAGAAGGACTCTTCCTTGCGGGCTAAACCGACATTGAGGAGCCTTTTTCTCCAAGATACAACTCCATGGATCAACATATAAATGGAGGGGCAGGGCTAGCACCCGGAACACATCTAGATTCACAGAGTCGTGTGCCGGCAACCCCCTCCCCTCTAGTTTATACCTCATCATAATTTCTGTTGTGCTTGGCGAAGCCCTACGGAGATTGTTCTTCACCACCACCGTCACCACACCGTCGTGCAGCCGGAACTCATCTACTACTGCACCCCTCTTGCTGGATCAAGAAGGCGAGGACGTCATTGAGCTGAACGTGTGCTGAACGCGGAGGTGCCGTACATTTGGTACTTGATCGGGACGAATCATGAAGGTGTACGACTACATCAACTGCGTAGATAAATGCTTGCACTTAGCGATCTTCATGGGTATGAAGGTGCTCTCCCCCTCTCTTAGCTATGCATCTCCATGGATAGATCTTGCGTGTGTGTAGAAATTTTTTGTTTTCCATGCAACGTTCCCTAACGGGGTTTACCTCACCATCTCCAAGGATTTGTTTCACATAGTCATCTCCAAGGATAATGACGTGTGTTGTGTGTGGAACAAGATCAACGGCTCTTCACCAACAACAAACTCCTATGTCTTGTTTTTTTTGCGGCAAGAATTTTTTTTGTTGTCATGAAAACAGCTCCGCCACCGATGACTACTGCGTGTGCTTGAAGATGCTCGCTGATGATCTATGCGACATTGGCCCGAAGCTCTCCGAAGAGCTCATGCTTAGCATGCTCACCGCCGGCCTCAACAAGGACTTCAGCAATGCAGCATCCAACTTAGCCTTGTTGTGAAAGCCGACCTTCCACACCATCGTCGCCTACCTGCGCTTGGAGGAGCGCCATATGAAGATAGTGAAGTCCTAGGTGTAGCACATCGTGCTAGCCATTGGAAGTTCTAGCGGCATGCCCAACCGTGGGCCCAACAAAAGGAACGGCCTCTCGCCGCGTCGAGTCTTCTCGATCCGCACCCCACCGGCCATCATGTCCACCTGGCGGCTCTGGAATTGCATGCGTCTCCGATGATAGGTGGCTACCTACCACCGCCATCACGACAACCCTACATGGGTCTTGTCATGCCGCCGGCCCCGATGCCATGAGATCCCACTCTTCTTGCGGCGCTACACTTGGCCCCTTCATCAAGACAATATGGTAGAGACAGTGATTTGTACACGGGCACATGCGCTACCACCCGTATGTCATCACATCCCGGGAATCTCATCTCTTCCTATTCGGTTAACACATCCACTCACATCACCGTAGGAGATGGTTCTCCTTTACCTATTATGCATATTAGTCATAGTTCTTTCCCTTCTACATCCATACCACTATCTCTGTCTAACATTCCTGTCTCACATGCACCAATCAAGAATCTTGTTTCTGTTCGTTCTTTTACTCATGAAAATCATGTTACCCTTGAATTTGACGAAATCGGTTTTTCAGTTAAGGATGCCCTTACCCGGATGGTTCTTCATTGATGTGACAGCCCAGACGGGCACTACCCGGTGCACTCATCCTCCACCGCCAATGCCGCCCAGTTGCCCTCTCCCCCGGTGTAGACCTTGGGCATGCTTGTTCAGGTCAACCCAATTCCATGGCTCATTGACATATTCTCCATAGTTTTTCACTCACATGTAATAAGATCGACAATCTTACTTGTCATGCTTGCCATGTCGGAAAACACGTTCGCCTTCCTTTTAATGCATCCACCACCATATATTGTTTTCCTTTTTCAATTACTTCATCGTGATGTATGCACATCTCCGGTCACAAGTAACACTGGCTATCTTTATTACCTTCCGATCTTAGACGATTTTTCGCATTATATGTGGAATTTTCCTCTACGTCGCAAATCTTATGCACTAGCCACTATCACGGCTTTCTATGCCTATACTTCCAAACAATTTGGCCATCCCATACATGCATAGCAAACTAATAACAAGAAAGAATTTGACAATCTTGCCGTTCGCACATGATGTCTACTACACAAATTATTCTTGTAGACTCGTGTTGGGCCTCCAAGCGTAGAGTTTTGTAGGACAGTAGCAATTTTCACTCAAGTGGATGACCTAAGGTTTATCAATAAGTAGGAGGCATGGGATGAAGATGGTCTATCTCAAACAACCCTGCAATTAAATGCAAGAAATCTCTTGTGTTCCCAACACAACCAATATAATGGCAAATTGTATACGTGCACTAGTTCGGTGAAGAGATGGTGATACAAGTGTAGTATGGATAGTAGATATAGGTTTTTGTAATCTAAAAATATAAAAAAGCAAGGTAGCAAGTGATAAAACGGAGCACAAACGGTATTGCAATGCTTAGAAACAAGGCCTAGGGTTCATACTTTCACTAGAATCTCTCAACAGTGCTAACATAATTGAATCATATGACCATCCCTCTTCGTGCGACAAAGAGTCATTCCAAAGTTCTTATCTAGCGGAGAACATAAGAAAAAATTGTTTGTAGGGTATGAAACCACCTCAAAGGTATTCTTTTCGATCAATCTTTTGAGCTCTTCCTATAAGTGTCAAAAACAACCCTAGAGTTCGTACTAAAATAATACCATATGATACGCATCAACCTCTAATGTCACCTAAATACTCCAATATCACCACAATTATCCATGAGTCAATTATACAATACACATCAAACAACTTCAGATTCATCATATTCAATCCAACACAAAGAACTTCAAAGAGTGCCCCAAGATTTCTACCGGAGAAAGTAGGATGAAACCATGCATCAACCCCTATGCATAGATTACCTCAATTTTACCTCGGGAATCCGTGAGTTGAGTGCCAAAACATACATCAAGTGAACCAATATAATACCCCATTATCACCACGGGTATTCATATGCAAGACATACATCAAGTGTTCTCAATCCAACAAGTATTCAATCTGATAATAGTGAAACCTCAAAGGTAAAAACTCAATTCATCACAACAAGATAGAGAGGGAGAAACACCATATGATCCAACTATATTAACAAAGCTCGCGGTACGTAAAGATCGTGCCAAATCAAGAACACAAGAGAGAGAGAGAGAGAGAGAGAGAGACAGAGATCAAACACATAGCTACTTGTACATACCCCTAGCCTCGAGGGTGAACTACTCCCTCCTCATAATGGTGGCTGCCGGGGTGATGAAGATGGTCTCCGGTGACAATTTCTTCCTCGGGCAGGGTGCCAGAACAGGACTCCGGATGGTATTTTGAAGGTATAGAGGCTTGCGGCAGCGGAGTCCAAGTTCTAGGGTTATTTCTGGCGGTTTCTCCATTTATAGGATATTTTGGCATAGGTCTCACATCAGGAGGTGCCACACGGGGCCCACAAGCCATAAGGGCGTGGCCACCCCTGGGCGCGCCCAAGTGGCTTGTGGGGCCCTCGTGGCTCTTCTGCCTTCCCACAAAGCTTCTAGTGTGTATTTCCTTCCAGAAAAAACATCAAAAAGTTCCATTCCATTTGAAAAAAAATTATTTCTGCAAAAAAAATAACACCATGGTAGTTCTGCTGAAAAAACGTCAGTCCGGGTTAGTCGCATTCAAATCATACCAAAACCATATATAATTGTTGGAAATACGGCATGAACACTTAGTAAATTATAGATACATTAGAGACGTATCGGCATCCCCAAGCTTAATTCTTGCTCGTCCTCGAGTAGGTGAATGATATAAGAAATAATTTATGAAGTGTGAATGCTAGGATAGTGCATAAGTTTGATAAATGATAGTTCCAAACACTTTTTCTAGCATCATAACAACAACGCTTTCTCATAAAACTCATCATGATAAAGTAGCAATCAATTCACATGTTATGGTTCAAACAATGCATTCTCTTGAAACTTAACAACCTATATTCTTAGTCACCAAACAATTGCAATCGAACAATATCTACGTAAGAGCTCCACATACTCAATTATCATAGTATTTTCTGATTGCTAGTAATCCAAGCATATTTTTAGAACAAATGGCATCCATCGAACACGGAGAAAGATAGGGGCTTAATGTTTCCCTACCAACTAATTTATCATATAGATAAATGTCAATAATAATAAATCATGATCAAATATATTTGAATGGCCATATGTGCCTGATACGTCTCCATCGTATCAATAATTTTTTATTGTTCCACGTTGTTATATTACCATTTTTTGATGTTTTACAACCATTTTCTAGCAACTTTATATCTGTTTTTGGGACAAACCTATTGACATAGTGCCCAGTGCCATTTGCTATTTTTTGCTTGTATTTTTGTTCGCAGAAAATCAATATAAAACAAAATCCAAATGCAATGAAACTTATTGGAGATTTGTTTTTGCCCCAGAAGACATCCATGGAGTCAAAGAAGTGCACGAGGGGAAACCCATGGGGCCCACGAGACACCAGGGTGCGCCCCAGGCCCCTAGCGTGCACTAGTGGGTAGTGGGGCCCACGGGACTCCCCTTCACTAACCTCCAACTCTATGAATACCCAAATATTCTAGAAACCCTAGGGGAGTTGACAAAAAATTGTTTCAGTTTCCGCAAGTTCCAGAACCACGAGATCCAATCTAGAGCCCTTTTCCAGCACTTCACCGGAGGGGAACTCGATCACGGAGGGGTTCATCATCATCATTGGTGCTGCTTCGATGATGCGAGAGTAGTTTACCACAGACCTTCGGGTCCATAGGCAGTAGCTAGATGGCTTCTTCTCTCATTTTGATCTTCAATACAATGTTCTCTTCAGAGATCTATTCGATGTAATTCTTTTGCGGTGTGTTTGTTGGGATCCGATGAATTGTGAGTTTGTGATCAAATCTATTCATATCAATACAAGATTATTATAGCCTCGTATTTCTTCTTCGATATTTCAATTTTGTTTGTCCAACTTGATTGATTTATCTTGCAATGGGAAGAGGTGCTTTGTAATGGGTTCGATCTTGTGGTGCTCAATCTCAGTGATAGAAGGGGACGTGACACGCATGTACCATTTCTATTAAGAATAAAACGATGGGTTCTATTCCTACATGAATAGATATCATCTACATCATGTCGTCATTATTAAGGCATTACTCAGTTTCTTCATGAAACTTAATACACTAGATACATGCTGGATAGCGGTCCATGTGTAAAGTAATAGTAGTAGATGCAGGCAGGAGTCGGTCTACTAATGTTGGACGTGATGCCTATATACATGATCATTGTCTTGGATATTGTCATAAATATTTGCTATTCTATCAATTGCCCAATAGTAATTTGTTTACCCACAATATGCTATTATCTCGAGAGAAGCCACTAGTGAAACCAATGGCCCTCAGGTCAATTTTTCATCATATACTTTCAAAGCTATATTGCTATTTGCTTTCCAATTTATTTATCTCTTTTATTTCAGATATATATTATTAAAAATAAAAATATCTCACTCCGTTTTATTTGCTTTTATCTAATTTTCATCTATCAATCTATCTATTTATCATATTACTTTACGCAAGAGGGATTGACAACCCCTCTACGCGTCGGATTGCGATGATTTGTTGTTTGTGTGTAGTTGTTGTTTACATAGCTTGCTTGGTTCGCCTACTGGATTGATAACATTGGTTTCATAACTGAGGGAAATACTTACCGCCGATGTGCTACATCATCCGCTCCTGTTCGGGGAATTTACCGACGCGGTTTACAAGTAGAAGTGCCTGGATCTTTGCCCACCACATGATGCTTGCCAACTAAAGAATAATTGAATCTTGCATAAAATTAAATTCAGAGGGAAGCAGAGGTTGTCATGCATTTTTTATTTTTGGATGTGCAAGCCCTTAATGCAAAGGAACGTCACGCAATATTGCCCCTGTGATAGCAACCTTTATTATGCAATCCATCGCTTTCATTTCTTTACCATCACAAGTTCGTACAACAATTATTTTCTCTTGCAATAAAAGATCATACATATTTTAGGAGCAATTTTTATTGCTTTTTGCACCGATGAAAACTTACTTGAAGGATCTTATTCAATTTATAGGTACATATGGTGGACACTTACGGCAAGTAACTGGGTTTAAGGGTTTTTGGATGCACAAGTAGTATCTCTACTTAGTACGAATTCTTGTCTAGCAATAGATCCTAAGCCTGCACCACATGTTAGAGGATCCATAACAATATAACTTCTATACAAATATACCCAAACATAACTCATTACGTTGACTTCCATGTCCAACTTCAACTAATTTTCTCAAATTTGAAAATAATTAGTGTGTATCACAATCATAAAATATGTCCAAGATAATATATTTGTATTTAACACTTCTTTTCCTAATACTTATTATTCACGAATTGCCTGTATGACAAATATTGTGATTGTCAAATCTAAATAGATTTTACTTTCTAAACCAAATGTGAAGTTACTACCAAGCATATGGAACACGTATAATTTCAGAATTATGATATTCAATTCGTTCAACAATTTACTCAAAGGATACAAGTGAAGCAGTGCTACTTCTTGAGCTTGCGTTCATTTTTCCCTTGAAGAGGAAAGGGTGATGCAACAAAGTAGAGATAAATATTTCCCGTAGTTTGAGAACCAAGGTATCAATCCAGTAGGAGGTACAAGCAAGTCCCCAATATATGCACCTGCACAAATTAACAAACACTTGAACACAACGCAGAAATGGGGTTGTCAATCCCGTCAACGTCACGAACAAGAGTGAGATCTGATAGAGATAGATTTAAAACTAAAGTAAAAGGCAAAATAAAGTAAACAAAAAATAATTGCAGCAAAGTATTTTTGGGTTTCGGTTTTATAGATCTGAAAATAATAGATGTAAAATAGACCCGGGGGCCATAGGTTTCAATAGAGGCTTCTCTCATGAATAAAGCACACGGTGGGTAAGCAAATTATTGTCGAGAAATTGATAGAAAAGAGAAAAGTTATGATGATATCTAAGGAAATGATCATGAATATAGGCATCGCGTCTGTGACAAGTAGACCGAAATGATTCCGCATCTACTACTGTTACTCCACACATCGACCACTATTCAGCATGCAGCTAAAGTATTAAGTTCATACGAACAGAGTAACGCCTTAAGCAAGATGACATGATATAGAGGGATAAAGTCAAGCAATATGATATAAAACCACCCTTTTATCCTTGATGTCAACAATAAAATACGTGCCTCACTACCCCTTCTATCATTGGGTGAGGACACCGCAAGATTAAACCCAAAACTAAGCACCTCTCCCATTGCAAGAACTGCCAACCTAGTTGGCCAAACCAAACCAATAATTCGAAGAGAAATACAAAGATATCAACTCATGCATATAAGAATTCAGAGAATATTCAAATAATATTCATAGATAATCTGATCATAAATCCACAATTCATCGGATCTCGACAAACACATCGCAAAAGAAGATTACATTGAATAGATCTCCAAGAACATCGAGGAGAACATTGTACTGAAATTCAAAGAGAGAAAAGAAGCCATCTAGCTACTAGCTATGGACTTGTAGGTCTCTGGTAAACTACTCACACATTATCGGAAGACCAGCAATGTTGATGTAGAAGCCCTCCGTGATCAAGTCCCCCTCCGGCAGAGTACCGAAAAAGGCCTCCAGATGGGATCTCATGAGATCAGAAACCTGCGGCGATGGAAAAGTATTTTCGTGGACGCTTCTCATGGTTGGGGAATATTTCTAAATTTATAGGCCAAAGATTAGGGTTGGGAGTATCCCGTTGGGCCCACAAGCCAGGGAGGCGCGCCTCCCTAGGGCGTGCCCTGATGGCTTTTGGTGGCCTCGGGACTCCTCTGACTTCCTCTCCAAGTCCCACGTGTGTCTTTTGGTCCAAGAAAAGTCATCGCGAAAGTTTTATTCCGTTTGGACTCCGTTTGATATTCCTTTTCTGCGAAACCAAAAACAAGGAAAAAAAAGAAACTGTCACTGGGCTCTAGGTTAGTAAGTTAGTCCCAAAAATAATATAAAATAGCATATTAATGCATATAAAACATCCAAAATAGAATATATAATAGCATGGAACAATTAAAAAGTATAGATAGGTTGGAGACGTATCAAGCATCCCCAAGCTTAATTCCTGCTCATCCTCGAGTAGGTAAATGACTAAAACACAATTTTTGATGTGGAATGCTACCTAACATATTTATTCATGTAATTTTATTCATTGTGGCATGAGTATTCAAATCCATAAGATTCGAAACAAAAGTTTAATATTGCCATAAAACAATAATACTTTAAGCATACTAATAAAACAATAATACGCGACACTACAATCAGAGACCGTTCAACGAAATTGTGTGTGATGCAATAATCTCAAATGGTGGTGTAAAAACCATCAAAAAAGGTGCAAAACGTTTGCGTTGACGGATGCATCAAACACGGTTTAGATTTTAGTTGCGTGTGCGATGCAGGGCATACGGTTTAGTTCAGTTAACTATTTGCGATGAGGCAACACAAAAGAAACGGGCAGCCAGATGAAGGCGTGTGTGATATATAGCATACGGTTCAATTGGATGAACTATTTGCGATTAGGCAACACAAAAGAAACAGTCATCCCGATCAAGGTGTGTGCGATATACGACATGCGGTTCACTCGGCCTTGTCGTTAGTGTGTGACCTCTGTGGCAACCGTTTGTTCCCCACAAGCCTCTTCTTGTACCGTGGCAACCGTCCATCGCCTCTTCGCCTTTCCCTCTCGATTTGGAACTCCTGTCGCATGCTCTTCCTCCCTCCATTTTCCTTCACCCTTTCCTTTTGCAATGTTCGATCGTCTTCTCCATGGAGGGAAGAGGTCGGAAACGACCCTGTTATTCTTTCCCCAACCTGAAAGATGACGTGGTGGAGGAACTCATTGATCGGTGTGACGTCATCACCTCGGCTAGCATGGAAGGTTCATTCAAGACCATTCTCGACTCAAATAATAACATCATTACAAGCAACCCAAGGGTCCAGGAGCGGTTTGATCTCCGCTATCTTGTTTGTCGTGACCCTGATCACTGGTGCGGGGACGATGGAAGCCTCACCTTGTGCAACTTGATGCCGCTTTATAATGATACGTGTGATGTTAAGATGTCATCGCTTGAGCGTAAGGCTTGGGCAGGTGCAAATGGAGATTGGGTTGTTTATATTGGGTACAACTGCCAGTGGGAACTTGTGAATGTGTACACACGTCACCGGGTTCCACTTCTAAAAATCTCAGACTTCCCTAAAGTTGAGCACACCGGTATTCTATGTACGTTCAAATACGATCATGGTGACTGTTGTCTATGGATGATAGCAATTTGTCGAGTTCCCAACTTCTCTTGGAATTACACGAACTATGAAGTTGTTTCTATCTTCGACAAGCTTGTTGTCGTCCTTGCTTCCACGACTCGATGGATATTGCTCAAAAATCAATTTTTTTACACGGATGAGTACTGTGATGCAATTCAGTACGAGGGTCTTGTGTTTGTTGCCACCACTCGTGGCACTATTTTTGCATGGAATCCTTATGGTTTTGGTACGTTTGTCTTCCAGCGTAATTATAATTGTTTCATCCACATGCATGCGGGTTAGCTAGCTAGTTTCCCTTTACTAATTAACCTTCTTGTGTTTCCAAGGTCCTGTGAACGTTCCACCACATATACTTTAAATTTTTTATAACCAAGGGGGAGATGACGATGGTGATGATCACGAGCATGAGGACCAGCAGGACCCATATACTCAGTGGCGCCTGGCAACTTATTCCGATGTATCACCTCTTCTTGTCTGTATACAGGGCACTGCTGATGTTAGTAAGGAAGCAGGTGTTGTCTCGCATGGTCACACTATCCGGCCCTATTCCAACATCTGTAGCAGGGTATTCAGGATGGATACCAGTGTGCTAGCGCCAACACCTTCTCTCTGGTTTAGTATAGATAGTCTTGGAGAAAACTCGCTCTTCCTTGGACAAAACTATCCAATGATGGTGAAAGGCGATCCAGCTGCTGTTGACACAACGTTACTACCATTTATGAGAAGAAACTATATCTATACCTTGGACATTGCTATTCTTCCCTACCGGCTATCACAATATGGGTATTGAAATAGGCCGCTTCAGCCTGGATGATCAGTCCTGTGTTGGTCTCAGGATGGATAGTACCTAGCCGTTCCGAGAGAATCACTTCTGGTTCGAAGCAAGCATTTCCAACGCTGACGAGTGGTTGAGCTGAAGTTCATTTCATCGCTTTCTTACTTTTTGTGCGAGAAAAACTTTACTTTACTAGAATGTTTTGTTAGAAATGATCTATAATCCAACATGTATCCTCGTTGTCGTTGTGGGTTGATGACTTGTTATATGTAATCAATGGTACATTTGCATATGCGTCCATCAAATCACGCCTGCTAGTGGTTTCCATTTGAATAGTGCTAGTGATTTTAGTTGAAAAAATTAGATAGTGCTAGTGATTTTTAGCTACTTATTTTGACAAATCGCAGTGTTACAAGGTTGACAAATGGCAATGTTACTAGATAAACAAATGTCAATCTTTCCAGTTTGACAAATGGTAACATACCCAATATGAAAGATGCAAATCTTACCCAATTGTTTCTACGTGGTTGCACGAGGGTCATCCAAAACAACCATTTGCATTGAAAGGATGCACAATTCATGCACTGCGAATTTTCCCTTGACTTAAGGGGGAAGACCATAGCTCACACTTTGCAAACGGGTGTTCTATCTAAAACTTTTGCGATCAAGAGCTGCACAAATCCTGCTTAGGCGCATTTTCCCTTGGCTTCCGGGGGAAGCTGTCCGTTTGCATACGGGTGTTCTAACTAAAACGTTTGCGATGAGTGTTTTATATTTAAAAACCATTGATGTTTTTTCAAAAGAAATTCATTTGATAAGTCTATACATTAAGAGAAAAACACAAGTTCGTTCAAACCATATCTTTCATTCATTCACACTGCGAATTTATATTCATATGATCAAGAATTCGAGATACAGTATTAAACCCCCAAAAAAACTATTTCCAAGGGCGGCGGAGGTGGCGTGCCGCGCCGTCGTTGTCGCTGTCATTGTCCTCCTCCGGGACATCGTTGTTGAAGTCTTCAAGGCAACACAAAATGTTCTTCACTTGTAAATCAAACATCATGTCGTCGCGCAATTGACGGGCGGGACGCGGGAGGACGGCAACTGGCGCCGCTGAGAGGTAGCGGTCGACGGCAGCGTCCCATGCCGCTGAGGGGGTCGCGCACACGGGCGCGGCAGTTTCAGCCAAATGCACGGGGACCGGCGCCGCGGTGGGTGGAGGGGCACGCATGGGCAGGGGCACGGGTGTGGCGGGTGCAGCCAAACACACGGGGGCCGGCGCCATGGAGGGTGGAGGGGCACGCACGGGCACGGGCGTTGGCGCTGACATGTACACGAGATCACACGGGTCTGCGGAGACCACGCTGATGCCCGCGGCTTCCAGCTCTGTGGTAGTGCTCGGCGACCAGCCCGTCAATGCTACGGGGATGGTCGCTGGTGCGGGTGCAGGGATGGGAGCTGGGACGGGAGCGGGGCCAGCAACCGCCGCGGCCAGCTCGTTCTGGGCCATGTCCATGAGGCCCCATTCCTCCTTACATTCTATCTCCTCCGGCTCGGCGTCGACTTGATGGCTTCTCGCCCCTCGTTGGTTACCCCAAGTGGAAGGTTTGAGATGCAGTGTAGCGGTAGTTTTCCCTTGGCAAAGATACCAAGGATCGAATTCCTCTGAGACTCCAAGGTTCAACAAGAAGGTGTCAACCGCTAGCGGCGCAACTAGCGATCAACCGGACCAGCACACAGATACAAATAACTTTGCTCCCAACGAGTACAGAGAGGTTGTCAATCCCTCCGGCCTTGTCGTTTACAAAGGATCAAACGCAAGAGATAACAGTGATAGGTATTACTGCAACTAGTAAGTAAAAACTGAAAGTAAATAGCGGATATGATCAGTGATGGTAATATGGACCGGGGTCCCATGATGTTCACTAGTGATGTCTCTCTCCCAAAAGACGATAAAACAGCTATGTGAGGTAAACGAATTACAGCTGGGCAATTGACAGGATTATGTGCGCAAACCAATGCTAACTATGCTGCAAGAAAGGTTGAGGCTCAAAAGCATGGGCGGTACGCCAAGGTAAGTAGACCGAAATCCATCTGCATCTACTACTAATCATCCACCTTGAGATATCTATCCAGAACATCTCGCTGGTATTAAGTTGCGAGTCCCACCCAAAGTGTAAACTCAAAGCAACAGACAACTGCATTAAAAGAACTTTGCGTAAAGTAAACAATCCTTGCACCCGCGAGTACAAGCACCGTTGTTTTCCCCCTTGTGGCAACAGCACATCCCCTAGACTCATGTTTCTGTCACTCAAGCTAGTCATCGAGGGGCATGAACCCACAATCAAGCATAATGTTCCCTCTTGGAGTTACTACCTACTACTTGGCCAAAGCAATAAACAACAACGGAGAACATGCAAGAATTACTCAAGAACATAAATATAAAAGAGGTAAATCAAATATATTACTCACACACAATCTGAACATAATCTCATAATCCATCGGATCCCAGCAAACTCATCATAGCAACAGCATAAGGATTACATATGTGCCTCGATCTTGTAGAGCAGCTCACGAGGTCTAATTAGTGAAGAACAAATAGGGGAGGAGAACATCACATAGCTACTGGTCATGGACCCATGGTCCAAGGGAGACTACTCACAACTCATCCGGGAGGCGTCCATGGTGGTGAAGAGGCTCCCGGTGGTGATCCTACCCTCCGGCAGGGTGCCGGGAAGAGTTCTCCTGGTGCTCCCGATCTTGGAAGCGCGGCGGCGGCGGAACAGAGATGAGATCGCGAAAAAGGGTTCCGTACTCGAGGGTTTCGGGATGCGGTGTAAATATATGCCAAAGGGGGGCATTGGCGGAGGCCTGGGGGGCCTAGGCGCCCCCCCGGCGCGGCCAGGATGGGGGCCGCGCCCCCAGGGCGCCTGGAGCCCTGGTGGCTCCCCTCTGGCCCTACTTTGGCCGCATGGAAGCTTTCGGAACGCTGATTTTTTATATATTTTTCCCGTAATTTTTCTGGCAGTTTACGTAATGGGAAAACCTGAAATACAAAAACAGCAGAAAACAAAAACTGGCACTGGGGTGCACTGAGTTAATAGGTTAGTCCAAATATGATCAAAAGTGTATGGAAGTGTATAAATATCATAGCAATATCACACAAAAGAGGCATGGAGCAAGCAGAAATTATAGATACGTTTTGGACGTATCAACATCCCCAAGCTTAATTCCTGCTCGTCCTTGAGTAGGTAAATGATAACAAGCATAATTTCTGTGGTGACATGCTATGAACCATATAAGAACTTTTCATAGTCACATGACAAGTGCTTACTGAGACAATGAATCTGTAGTAATTAAGTTACCTCATGAGAAAATCACAAAGAACTGACAGTTTTACAATATGATATTGAAACACTCAATAGATTTGTAATGAGCATGGTGTGCAAATATGATAAAGTGGTATCTCGCTTGCCCCCTTTAGTGAAGCAAAACATAAATGCAGGGACACCTCCAAGGTTTAAGTGACGACTAGATACAATGATTTCAGAATAAACGATATCATAATCATGCAAAAGACAATGGTACTTTGGGACAATGCACATTACACTCAGAATGACAATCATGCTCTTAATAGTTGGTGCTTTAAAGAAGGTGGAGACTCTCGAACCGTGGCTTTTGTTGGCAAGGTTGAAAACCCGTGGTCGGAAACAAAAACTAAACATGTACTAGAGCTCTTGGTTTTAAAAACAGAGGTAATAATATTTTTTTTTGAATATGCATGTTTTGTCAACGAATGCTAGCAGATAACTCAATTACTTCTTGAGCTGGACAAGTTTCGAGGAACGGCTCCCGAATGAGGACGATCACATCCTCTTAGTCTCCTTTGTTTATCACTGCAAAAGTTTTCTGATTTCTCATGAACAAAGCGTGAAGGAGGGTTTGTTTGTTGTATAATTTTTTTAATGAGCCGGGCGCACTCTATGCCAGTTCCTTCTCGTATTATGGGTTTGCACGTTAGACATGCAATCCCGGGGTGAAGCTTGTCCAACTTAAAAAGATCATGAATTAACTACTACTTCCTCATGAACTAAAACAGAGGCACAAAAGAGAAATGCTTTTTTTTTGATTAATTTCGAGATGGTACATGAAAGTCTTCGTTAGGAATGGCAGGTAAATACCATGTATAGGAAGGTATGGTGGACTCATATGGCATAACTGGTTTAAAGGATTTGGATGCACAAGCAGTCAGTCCGCTTAGTACAGGCGAAGGTTAGCAAAAGACTGGGAGCGACCAACTAAAAGAGCAATGACGGTCATAATCATGCAGAGCGACAAAGCAACATTGAATCGGGCATGGAATTCATATCGCTACTCAGAAATTAAAGATCATCAAGGCTTGATAGACTTTCTTTACAGTCTTAAATATGCGTGAGCATACGCCAAGTCAATCAAAATAAATTCCTGGAGGAAGACATTACTAGACCATACCACATCATAGGCAAACAAATCATGTTGGTACTCCAATAACACATTGAGAACCCCCCAGCTATTTGAGACTAACCATAAGAAAACATGAACTACTAAGCACCATTATGCACATAGCATTTTTATCATAGACATATCAACCAGTGCAACAGAAGCCAACTCTCTTAATAAGATAAGCATGATAACTAAAGAGAGTTCCAGCGACCAACTAAACAAAAGCTCTTCAAAAAGTAAAGCGTGAAAGCTAAGAGCTAAGCATGACATTAGCTATTGAAAGACCAAGAACACACACAGCAAAAATGGACATGAAAATTCTATGTTATGTTCTAGGTTGAAGTGGAGCGTGTTTCTCTCCCACACAAAGAAAGCTGAGTTCCAACTCGTTATGAACAGCAAGCAAAGCTAAAGAAAACTAAAAAGGAAACTAAAAGCAAGACGCTCCAAGCATAGCACATAACACATGAAGTGATAAAAATATAGTGGAACGAAAGACGAACTAACAATTGTTGATGGAGAAGGGGATGCACGGGGGCATACCCAAGCTTAGACGCTTGAGTCTTCTTGAATATTTCTTGGGGGTGCATGGGGGCATCCCCAAGCTTGAGCGCTTGACACTCCTGAATCTTTTTATCATCTTCCCTCGCACACTTGAAAACTCCCTTCATACATAACTCATCATAATCTGATTAGCGAGGTTAGTACCCATAATAAATAATTTTTCCTTGCTGGAAATAAGGATATTCTTGAAGGCCTACTGTTTATCAAGATTGCCAAAAGGATTTTGCAAAGAAAAAGCAAATTCAAGGTTTGCAAAATGAAGGAAAGGCAAAACAGGACAGAATCTGTGAAAAACAGACCAGCAGGTAGTAAATGATTTTTTCGGGGCACTTCTGCAACTCAAATCAAAAAACTCAGAACAGACACCCGAAAGACAATTGTATAGAGCACGCTGTCGAAACAATTCAGACCAAAAAGAAGATCTGGTGATTTTATACGAATTTTTCTGTCCAAGGACAGAATCTGTTTCCTGGACAGCACGTCACAACTTTTGAACTTTCTTGCAATCAGAGGCTACACTTGGCACAAAGCTGAAAAGTAAAGATACAATGATGATGCTACTGTAGTAACAACATCAAGACACAACAAAAGCAAAATAAAATTTTATTCATTGTGGGCTGCCTCCCAAAAGCGCTTTCTTTTATGCCTTTAAGCTAGGCATAATGCAAAGAGATCAAGTCTTATCAAGAGTAAAAGAATAGCTAGCCCGTATAACGGACTCAAAAGGTAACTTAATCTTCTTTCTAGGGAAGTGTTCCATCCCTTTCTTGAGAGGAAATTGGAATCTTATATTCCCCTCTTTCATGTCAATGATGGCACCAACGGTGCGATCAAAAGGACGTCCCAAAATAATTGGACAAGAAGGTTCACATTCAATATCCATAATAGTAAAATCAACGGGAACGTAGTTGTCATTGACAATGATAAGAACATCGTCGATCCTCCCCAAGGGTTTCTTTATGGAAGAATCAACAAGACGAACACCAAAAGAACAAGAATCAAAAGGTTTCAGTTTAAGCATATCATATATTCTTTTGGGCATAACGGAGGTACTAGCTCCAACATCACATAAAGCATAGCAAGAGAAGTTATTCAACTTAATTTTAATCATAGGATCCAACCATCTTCTAGCTTTCTAGGTATGGAGGCTTCTACCCTAAGTTTCTCCTCCCTAGCTTTGATGAGAGCATTAGTGATATGCTCTGTGAAGGCAAGATTAAGCGTGCTAGTGCGGGGATCTCTAGACATCTTGTGAAGGAAATCAATAACTTCGGTAAGGGTGCAATTATCAAAATCAAGGTTACTACTATCAAGTAAAGTGGTAGTGGTGTCCTTTAGGCTAACTTGTTTGGTAGTTTCTATGGTCATAGCATAACCATTAATAGGTCCAATGGGACCAGGAGTGCATTGGGTGCTAAGAGTTTGGATATCCTCAACAACTTGGATAGTAGCAACAGTGTGGTGGGTAGGAAGGTTCTTAATTCTATCTTCTTCCTCCCTTTCTCTAGGCCATCTCTCTTTAAGTTTAGCAAACATCCTAATGTTTTCATTGATTTGCACTTGAATAGCATTCATAGGAGGGACCTTCCTCTCCTCAAGAGGAGAAGTTCTAATTTTAAGCAATTCTACCTCATGGGCTAAATTGTCTACCTTCGAAGAGAGATTATCTAGTTTCTTTAGTTTTTCTTCTACACTCTTATTGAAGGCTTTTTGGGTACTGATGAAATCTTTAAGCATACTCTCTAGTTCAGAAGTGGAGTTCTTGGTGCTAGGATAAGCATTGTTGTTCCCATAAGAATTAGAGGGGAACGGTCTAGGATTGCTACCAAAATTACTCCGATAAGCATTGTTATTAAAATTGTTTCTAGAGATAAAGTTCACATCTACTTGTTCTTGAGCAATCAAAGAATTTAAAGGAACATCACGAGGATCAATAGAAGATTGCTTGGATAGTAGAGACATGATCAAGTCAACTTTTTCATTTAGGGAGGAAATCTCCTCGACAGAGTTTACCTTCCTACCTGTTGGAGCGCGTTCGGTGTGCCATTGGGAATAGTTGGTCATCATCTCATCGAGAAGCTTCGTGGCAGCACCAAGTGTAGTTGACATAAAGGTTCCTCCCGTGGCCGAATCTAACAAGTTCCGCGAGGTAAAGTTCAAGCCTGCATAAAAAGTTTGGATAACCATCCAAGTAGTCAAACCATGAGTAGGGCAGTTCTTGACAAGAGACTTCATGCGTTCCCAACCTTGGGCAACGTGTTCATTATCCAATTGTTTAAAATTCATTATGTTACTTCTTAGTTGGATAATTTTAGCAGGTGGATAGTACTTTCCAATAAAAGCATCCTTGCACTTGTCCCAAGAATCTATGCTATTTCTAGGCAAGGATTGAAACCAAATTTTAGCTCCTCCTCTCAAGGAGAAAGGAAAAAGCTTAAGCTTAACAATATTACCATCTATTTCTTGGTACTTTTGCATATCACAGAGTTCAACAAAATTGTTTAAGTGTAAAGCGGCATCATCTCGAGCACCGGAGAATTGATCTTTCATAACTAGGTTCAGTAAAGCAGGTTTAATTTCATAAGAAGGTGCTGAAGTGGCACGTGTAGTGATAGGTGTGCAGATAAAGTCATCGTTGTTATGACTAGTGAAGTCACACAACTTGGTGTTCTCGGTGGAACCCATAGCAGCAAGCAAGCAAGATAACTATTTTTTTGATTTTTGATAAAGGATACTAAAGCAAAAACTGAAAGGTAAACTAACAAGACTAAAAAGCAAAGGTAAAAGATAGCGTGCAACTCCCCTATCTTGAAGAGTGGAGTCCCCGGCACCGGCGCCAGAAAACTTTGCTTGATGGCTTCTCGCCCCTTGTTGGTTACCCCAAGTGGAAGGTTTGAGATGCAGTGTAGCGGTAGTTTTCCCTTGGCAAAGATACCAAGGATCGAATTCCCCTGAGACTCCAAGGTTCAACAAGAAGGTGTCAAACGCTAGCGGCGCAACTAGCAATCAACCGGACCTGCACACATATACAAATAACTTTGCTCCCAACGAGTACAGAGAGGTTGTCAATCCCTCCGGCCTTGTCGTTTACAAAGGATCAAACGCAAGAGATAATAGTGATAGGTATTACTGCAACTAGTAAGTAAAAATTAAATGTAAATAGCGGATGTGATCAGTGATGGTAATATGGACCGGGGTCCCATGATGTTCACTAGTGATGTCTCTCTCCCAAAAGACGATAAAACAGCTATGTGAGGTAAACGAATTACAGCTGGGCAATTGACAAGATTATGTGCGCAAACCAATGCTAACTATGCTGCAAGAAAGGTTGAGGCTCAAAAGCATGGGCGGTACGCCAAGGTAAGTAGACCGAAATCCATCTGCATCTACTACTAATCATCCACCTTGAGATATATATCCAGAACATCTCGCTGGTATTAAGTTGCGAGTCCCACCCAAAGTGTAAACTCAAAGCAACAGACAACTGCATTAAAAGAACTTTGCGTAAAGTAAACAATCCTTGCACCCGCGAGTACAAGCACCGTTGTTTTCCCCCTTGTGGCAACAGCACATCCCCTAGACTCATGTTTCTGTCACTCAAGCTAGTCATCGAGGGGCATGAACCCACAATCAAGCATAACGTTCCCTCTTGGAGTTACTACCTACTACTTGGCCAAAGCAATAAACAGCAATGGAGAACATGCAAGAATTACTCAAGAACATAAATATAAAAGAGGTAAATCAAATATATTACTCACACACAATCTGAACATAATCTCATAATCCATCGGATCCCAGCAAACTCATCATAGCAACAGCATAAGGATTACATATGTGCCTCGGTCATGTAGGGCAGCTCACGAGGTCTAATTAGTGAAGAACAAAGAGGGGAGGAGAACATCACATAGCTACTGGTCATGGACCCATGGTCCAAGGGAGACTACTCACAACTCATCCGGGAGGCGTCCATGGTGGTGAAGAGGCTCCTGGTGGTGATCCTCCCCTCCGGCAGGGTGCCGGGAAGAGTTCTCCTGGTGCTCCCGATCTTGGAAGCGCGGCGGCGGCGGAACAGAGATGAGATCGCGAAAAAGGGTTCCGTCCTCGAGGGTTTCGGGACGTGGTGTAAATATATGCCAAAGGGGGCCATCAGCGGAGGCCTGGGGGGCCCAGGCGCCCCCCGGTGCGGCCAGGAGGGGGGCCGCACCCCCAGGGCGCCTGGAGCCCTGGTGGCCCCCCTCCGGCCCTACTTTGGCCGCATGGAAGCTTCCGGAACGCTAATTTTTTATATATTTTTCCTAGAATTTTTCTGGCAGTTTACGTAATGGGAAAACCTGAAATACAAAAACAGCAGAAAACAGAAACTGGCACTGGGGTGCACTGAGTTAATAGGTTAGTCCAAATATGATCAAAAGTGTATGGAAGTGTATAAATATCATAGCAATATCACACAAAAGAGGCATGGAGCAAGCAGAAGTTATAGATACGTTTTGGACGTATCAACATCCCCAAGCTTAATTCCTGCTCGTCCTCGAGTAGGTAAATGATAACAAGCATAATTTCTGTGGTGACATGCTATTAACCATATAAGAACTTTTCATAGTCACATGACAAGTGCTTACTGAGACAATGAATCTGTAGTAATTAAGTTGCCTCATGAGAAAATCACAAAGAACTGAAAGTTTTACAATATGATACTGAAACACTCAATAGATTTGTAATGAGCATGGTGTGCAAATATGATAAAGTGGTATCTCGCTTGCCCCCTTTAGTGAAGCAAAACATAAATGCAGGGGCACCTCCAAGGTTTAAGTGACGACTAGATACAATGATTTCAGAATAAACGATATCATAATCATGCAAAAGACAATGGTACTTTGGGACAATGCACATTACACTCAGAATGACAATCATGCTCTTAATAGTTGGTGCTTTAAAGAAGGTGGAGACTCTCGAACCGTGGCTTTTGTTGGCAAGGTTGAAAACCCGTGGTCGGAAACAAAACTAAACATGTACCAGAGCTCTTGGTTTTAAAAACAGAGGTAATAATTATTATTATTTTTGAATATGCATGTTTCGTCAACGAATGCTAGCAGATAACTCAATTACTTCTTGAGCTGGACATGTTTCGAGGAACGGCTCCCGAATGAGGACGATCACATCCTCTTAGTCTCCTTTGTTTATCACTGCTAAAGTTTTCTGATTTCTCATGAACAAAGCGTGAAGGAGGGTTTGTTTGTTGTATAATTTTTTTAATGAGCCGGGCGCACTCTATGCCAGTTCCTTCTCGTATTATGGGTTTGCACATTAGACATGCATTCCCGGGGTGAAGCTTGTCCAACTTAAAAAGATCATGAATTAACTACTACTTCCTCATGAACTAAAACAGAGGCACAAAAGAGAAATGCTTTTTTTTGATTAATTTCGAGATGGTACATGAATGTTTTCGTTAGGAATGGCAGGTAAATACCATGTATAGGAAGGTATGGTGGACTCATATGGCATAACTGGTTTAAAGGATTTGGATGCACAAGCAGTCAGTCCGCTTAGTACAGGCGAAGGTTAGCAAAAGACTGGGAGCGACCAACTAAAAGAGCAATGACGGTCATAATCATGCAGAGCGACAAAGCAACATTGAATCGGGCATGGAAGTTATATCGCTACTCAAAAATTAAAGATCATCAAGGCTTGATAGACTTTCTTAACAGTCTTAAATATGCGTGAGCATACGCCAAGTCAATCAAAATAAATTCCTGGAGGAAGATATTACTAGACCATACCACATCATAGGCAAACAAATCATGTTGGTACTCCAATAACACATTGAGAACCCCCCAGCTATTTGAGACTAACCATAAGAAAACATGAACTACTAAGCACCATTATGCACATAGCATTTTTATCATAGACATATCAACCAGTGCAACAGAAGCCAACTCTCTTAATAAGATAAGCATGATAACTAAAGAGAGTTCCAGCGACCAACTAAACAAAAGCTCTTCAAAAAGTAAAGCGTGAAAGCTAAGAGCTAAGCATGACAGTAGCTATTGAAAGACCAAGAACACACACAGCAAAAATAGACATGAAAATTCTATGTTATGTTCTAGGTTGAAGTGGAGCGTGTTTCTCTCCCACAAAAAGAAAGCTGAGTTCCAACTCGTTATGAACAGCAAGCAAAGCTAAAGAAAACTAAAAAGGAAACTAAAAGCAAGACGCTCCAAGCATAGCACATGACACATGAAGTGATATAAATATAGTGGAACGAAAGACGAACTGATAATTGTTGATGGAGAAGGGGATGCACGGGGGCATCCCCAAGCTTAGACGCTTGAGTCTTCTTGAATATTTCTTGGGGGTGCATGGGGGCATCCCCAAGCTTGAGCGTTTGACACTCCTGAATCTTTTTATCATCTTCCCTCGCACACTTGAAAACTCCCTTCATACATAACTCATCATAATCTGATTAGCGAGGTTAGTACCTATAATAAAATAATTTTTCCTTGCTGGAAATAAGGATATTCTTGAAGGTCTACTGTTTCTCAAGATTGCCAAAAGGTTTTTGCAAAGAAAAAGCAAGCTCAAGGTTTGCAAAATGAAGGAAAGGCAAAACAGGACAGAATCTGTGAAAAACAGACCAGCAGGTAGTAAATGATTTTTTCGGGGCACTTCTGCAACTCAAATCAAAAAACTGAGAACAGACGCCCGAAAGACAATTGTATAGAGCACGCTGTCGAAACAATTCAAACCAAAAAGAAGATCTGGTGATTTTATACGAATTTTTCTGTCCAAGGACAAAATCTGTTTCCTGGACAACACATCACAACTTTTGAACTTTCTTGCAATCAGAGGCTACACTTGTGTCGGGGGAAACTGTCCACCGCGAGCACCTATGGGACCGGAGCCCCTTGTACGTTGCGGTAAGGGAGCGGAGGGAGCACAAAGAGCGGATCGAGGAGCACACGCGGGCAGTTTACCCAGGTTCGGGCCGCGCGGACACGTAAAACCCTACTCCTGCTTAGATTGTATTGAGTTCTTAGGCTCGGGAGCTTGAAGAACCAGCTACACCGAGCAAGAGAGCTGTCTAGGTTCCGAACCCTTTCTACGTTGTGCATGGGCCTCCTTTTATAGCTCAAGGGGTCACCGACAGGTGTCAACGTAGAGGAGGGTAAAAATGTAACTTTGGTGGTAGTTGTAACAGTGCGGGAACAGTGCATGAACAGTGGATGAACAGTGGTCTTCACCTAACCTTGACAGTGGGGGACAAGGGCCTTAAATGCCCGTCACCGTCGACCCCAAAAGCGCCCGTCCATGCGTCTCCGTTCGCCACGGCGGTAGCCTCGTCACCGTGGCATGCCACCGTGTCCCCCAGGCTGCACAGCCATCCGCCACGCATCCCTAGAAGGGCCCCAGGGCGACGCGTGGGCCGATGAGCTGGAGCACGGGCACACAGCGCAGGCTTCCCCCAGCAAGCACCTTGCCGGGGTCTTGATCTTACCGGGCCCGGAAGCTTGTCGCTCCCCGGGTCCTGCCGGGGCGCAGGGTGCGCCGAGGCTTATCTTCTGAGGAGCAGTCTTCTGATCTTCCTGGCAAGCTCCTCTTGCCAGGGTCTTGTGTTAATGTGATAATCTTGAGCCTGGGACGGCCTTCCCGGCAAGCTCCACTTGCCGGGGCCTTGATCTTCTGTCTTGTATACTTTGTTTTTGAATGGCTTTATAGGGACCAGAAAGGTTTCCGGCGAGCACGTGGTAAACCCTGCCGCGGGAAGCTGCTACTGCCCGTGCACAAGTTGGGGTACTAAGGTACCCCTATCTTAGTACACCGACAGGAGCCCCCGGGCCTGGGCCACACACGGTGCCGAGCGCTGTTGGGCCAGGCCCAAAACAGTGCACGGGCACGCGCGGCCCACAGCACGCCGAATCCCCTTCCGCATCCGCCGCGCCCCTCCCTAACGGCACGCGCTGATTGCAGCGTCGTGGGAGAGATCGTGGCCTCGTTCTTTAATGGGAAATGTGGAGCGTCTCCCACTTCCCCCCTTAAAAGCAGAGGGAGCAGGGGCAGTTTCCCTCCTCCGTCTTCACTGCGTCTTCAACCTCTAGAAAACCTCCGTTGCTCTTTGCCTCCACCCCTCCTCCGCCGTCTTCCGCATCCGCGGCGTCGTCGAGCTTCTCGCATCTTCCCTCGCCGCCTCCGCCATGGCTCCGAAGAGTGGGAAGGCGAAAGCGGAGAAGACCAAGAAGGAGAAGTCTGAGCAGGCGGCGAAGCTTGCCGCCCTGCGGATGAGGAATGTGGTCTTCGCGCCGCGGCTCAGCGCGAGGGAGCTATGGAACAAGTACTACCTCTTCTGGTCCGGGGAGACCAAAGCTCATCCCCGCACCAGAACCTACCCCGCCGCCGCCAGAGATCTGTTTCCCGGCGGGTATTTCTTCTTTGCTGTCTTCTTCCATTGTGGATTGTGCCCTCCGTACTCGGAGTTTTCTGTGACATTATGAACACATACGGCCTCCACCTCCTAGACTTCACCCCCAACGCCATCCTTACGATGGCGGTTTTCGCACATCTGTGCGAAAACTATGTGGGGATCCATCCAAACGTAGCGCTTTTTCGCCATTTCTTTATGCCTAGAGTAGAGGCTGGCGCTCCCCTCTCCGGTGGTATCTCCTGGATCTTCCGGTTGAATAAGAAGGACTCATATCTGAAAGGAGAACTCCGCGGCAAGTGGGAAGAGTGGCGCGCAGATTGGTGTTGGGTAGTGGAGGACCAGCCGGAGCCTTTTACTGCGCCGCGCACAACAGCCATAGTGCGCGGCAGAGACTGGAGTGAGTTGGCCCCGGAGGACGGCAAGCTCAACATCGCGCTCATCAGGATACTTCGTCTCCGGGTAGCCAAGTTGACGATTGGAGAGGTAGGGGCAGATTTCCTCCGCCGCCGCATTGCCCCTTTACAGGAGAGGAAAAGGCCAGCATGGGAAGTTGGCAATGCGGCGGATATTATGAGGCTGCGCCCGGGATTGAACTTCAACTTCACTGCTTTGGAGCTGAAGGGGATGGTCCGGGAACTCTTCAAGCATGACCCGGCCCATCCGGAGTGGTTTAGATCTCCCCGGGGAGTGGTGCCGCTATGCAACAGCACTGCCCGGGACTCCTTGCGCGCGATGATGCCCGCGTGTGACTCCCACGGCGTTGACCCCACTTGGATAGAGCCTCCGCCGGACGCGATATTGAGCTTCCTCGACAACTTGGTCGAGGTGCCGAAGAACACCGAGGAGAACAAGGGTCTCACCCGGGCCACCACGGAGCGGGATATAGCCTATATTGCTTCTCGGATGGAAGAGGCCGCCGCAGCTGCAGCGGCGGGAGACTTTGGATACACCTTGGACGAGGCGCAGGCCGCGGATGAGGCGTTCCAAGCAGAGGAGGCAGAGATCCGCAGGCTGCTCAAGCTTCCGCCCGACGAGCTTGCCGGGGTTCCTTCCCTGAGGCATGCCGGGAGTCCCGGGGCTGTGAGCGAGGCCGCCGCAGGAGGCGAGGTTGCCGGAGGGAGCAGAGGTGCCGGAGGGAGCGGGGACACCGGAGGGAGCGGGGCCGCAGGACATGGTGCTGGATCTAGCGGGCCTGCCGGGGAGGAGGAGGACGTCGAGGCCGACGAAGACACCGGTGGATCTCTGGGGCTTGACGACGACGCCTCCTCGTCTTCGGAGAACTCCCCACCTTCGGCAAGTCCTAAGCAAGCACCGCTGAAGCGCCTCCGCAAGGCGGCTACAGCGACGAGGACGCAGGCGCCCCGACAGCAGCCTGCTCAACGGGCGGCACGCGCCACCAGAGCGAGCCAAGCCGCGACGGAGGCGCCCCGCGCACCAGCGCCAAGCGGAGGAGGATCCTCCCGGAGCGAAGCGGCCGCTCCGCCTGCTCCTCAGGCCTCAGCGCCAACGGAGGCTGGGTCTTCGCAGCCCCCAGCCCCGGAGACCGCCAAGCGCCCGAGGGAGCCTTCTCCTCCTGCTCCTCGCGCGGGAGCAACTCAGGTGGAGTTCGATTTCTCCGCCCTCAGCTCCGACGATGACGAGGAAGAGGAGTAAGTATTTGTAATTTGTAGCTTCTTCGATTCTGTCTTGATTCTTTCTTTGATGATTCTGATCTTGTTCTTGCTTTTCTTGCAGGACCCTGACCCAGCGGCTGGCGAAGAGGGCCAAGATCCCCGTGGTTGAGGTCGAAGACGACTCGCCCGTCGCGGCGACAGGGGACGCACCGACGACGGACTTGCCGGATCAACCCGCTGCTCCGAGGAGCAGCCCCCAGCGCAGCCCCCAGCGTAAGTCTGGGTTTTGGATTTTTTTTGTTCGTCGGGCGCGCTTGGGGTTTCAGCTTGTACTAACATCTTGTTGTCTTGTTGGTCTTGTGCAGAAGTGGAGCTGCAGCCGCAGGAGCGCCCGGAGACTTCTCCCGACAAGCCGCAAGTTCCACCCTCCCCGCCAAGGGCGAGCTCCCCGGCGAGGGAGAGCGCTCCGCCAAGGACGGGCACCCCGCCGAGGGCGGGCACCCCGCCAAGGGCGAGCAGCCCGACAAGGGTGGCCACCCCGCCAAGGGAGGGCGCGGGCGGCCCTCCGCCAGCAGGGGCCACCGCTCCACCGCCAAGGGAGGACTCCCCAGCGAGGGAGCCTGACGTCGAGGAAGTCCATGAAGGTTAGTCTTGTAACTTCTTCTTCTCGAACTTGTCTTTTTGGATATTTGCTTGATCTTTTCTTTTCTTCTTCTTCTGTTAGACCCTCCTCCCCAGGAGCGGATGGAGACGGAGGTCACCGTGGAGGAGGAGGCGCACGGCGGCGACGGCAACGCCACTGCCACTGAGGGCATGGCTGGAGCCGACGAGCCCGCTGCTGAGGAGACCGCCCCGGCCGCAGACGCCGCGGCCGGGGAGGGGGACGGCAACCACACTGCTGGCCCGGAGGCTGCAGGAGCGTCAAGCGCTGCACCGGCCGCCCACCCCTCTGCCGCCAAGGAGCAGCCGGGCGTTTATCTTGAGGCCCCCAACGGTGTCTTCATACAAATCCCTTGGGGGTCTTCGTCGCGAGCCCCCGTGGAGGGAGAGACCTTTGATGGAGAGGTCCTCGCCTCCGCGGGGTTGAAGATTGTTGAAGCGCCTGGCGGGAGCGACGAGCCCGAAGAGGAGAAGCTTCTTCGCCAGCTCTTGGCCCTTTACCGGGCCAGGCAGGCGAAACTGGAGTCCCGGGAAGCCCTCACGCTCCAACCAGGCGGCCCTCCGCGACTTGGCAGAGGAGCGTGAAAGGCTTGCCGGAGAGCAGCAAGAGTTCCTCCTGGAGAAGGCTGAGGCCGAGGAGCAGCAGCGACTGGTTGGTGAAGAGCTGTCCCGGCGAGAAGGAGCGCTCAACCAGCGGAAGGTCGACCTCGACGCCCACGAGGACGACCTCACCGCCCGGGAGCAGGCCCTTGGCGGGGCCCTAAAGGAGGCGAAAGCTGCTGCCGCCACCGCAGAAACCGCCAAGAAGGATCTTGAGGTCAAGGTGGCGCAGCTGGAGCAGTACCTGAAGGCGAGTGCGGACAGAATCACCGCGCTCAACGTGGAGCGGGAAAAAGTCGCCCACACCAATTTTGACCTTCAGGTACGTCTCTCCAAGAAGGGCGATGAGCTCAAAGCCGCCAAGGATTCAATTGCTGACTTGGAGTTGAAGGTCTCCACTTTGACCGACTCACTGGACGCCGCCCGCGATCGCGAGACGAAGCTGAAGGACGAGCTCCACAAGGAACGAGGCCTGGTGGAGAGCGCCGCCACTTCAGCGAACAACTTCAGCCGGGCGGTGGAGCAATGGACTGACGATCTGGTCGCTTCTGCTGCCAATATCGACAAGGAACTGATGGCGCTGAGGGTGGAGCACCTCGTGTACTCTCCGGGCCAGAATCTCCCCCACATCGCCAAATTAAGTCTTTTCTTCAGGGGAATCGCGCCGGCGCTTGCACGGCTACAGGAGAAGCTCCCCGCGAAGCTGGCCGAGGAGTTGCGTCAGCTCTGCGCGGGCACCTTGGAACGCGTCTTGACGAAGATCGTCTACCGCAACCCTGGCATCAATCTTGTCAACGTCCTCCGCAGCTTGCCGGCCGATGCAGATCTGGAGGCACTGAAGGCGCAGGTCGCCCACATCATCACCAAGGTGAACAAGATTAGGCCTCTTTCTTTCTATTTCCTTTGCTGCTGCAAAGTGTGCCATGAACATGAATCTATTAGTCATTGCGACAAGTTATCTCTGTAATATATTATCTTATTTTGATCAATCAATGCAGTGTTATCTCCCTTGCTTTGGTCCTTTACTTTGTATGCTTTTTTAACCCTACGCTTTTAGGAAACTTGCCGGCAAGGGGTCCTTGCCGCGAGCGCTGAGTGCTGGACTCTGAGCAGCCTGCTGGCAAAGGCCTTATCGGCAAGTAACCTCGCCGCAGCTAGTCACAACGCACTTAGCTTGCTGAGCGAACTCGAAAACGAAGCAAGGGCGCGACACTTGTCGCAGCTCACTTAAATCGTTGAGCGTACTCGAAAACAAAGTAAGGGTGCGGCTAGCCACGGGTAGGTTCCTCCGCGCACAGGTTTACCATACAAAGTGTGGTTGTTCAAGGAAGATAACTAAAATTTAAAAATTTGAACTGCTCAAATTCTGGTAACTTAGCTTTCATAATCTGTTCGTTCTCCGGTAAGCTTCTCTTTCTTGAACAGCACTTGGTTCACCCTCCATCTCCTTCCCCCCCGGCAAACTTGTGCGCGAGGAACATTCCTTCTGCTTAAGAGGGAAAGAAAAAGAAGAGGGAAAAACAAGTATAGGGCCTCTCGGCGTGCTAATGCTTACCGGGTATGCGTGTTGCACAAGATGCCAAACAATGCATGCAAATAACGAAGAAAAGCATGGAAACGGCAAATAGCGCGAAACACAAAAGCTTTACTGATGCACGGGATCTGCGCCCGGCTTTGTACAAAGGTTTACATGCGACAGCGGCAATACTCGTACAAAAGGTGGTTGCCGGAGCGGATCACGGCAATCGCGCCTTATGGGTGAAACTTGCGAAGATGCTCTATGTTCCAGGAGTTGCTCACCGGTAAGCCTTCTTCGGTCTCAAGGCGGACAGCACTGGGCCTTGTGACTTGTCTCACCCGATAAGGGCCTTCCCACTTCGGCGTCAACTTGTTGGAATTCTTGGCGGACAAAACACGCCGAAGAACAAGGTCGCCTTCCTCGAGACTCCTGGCTTTAACCTTGCGGCTATGATAGCGGCGCAAGGCTTGCTGGTATCGAGCAGCTCGTACAGCAGCCTGGAGACGTTCCTCCTCGAGGAGCAATGCATCATCTTGTCGCAGTTGCTCTTGCTCGAGCTCATCATAAGCGATCACTCGAGGAGATCCGTATACGAGTTCCGTGGGGAGAACTGCCTCTGCTCCATAGACAAGAGCAAAGGGTGTCTGTCCGGTGGCTCGACTTGGTGTCGTCCTGATTGACCAAAGAGCCGCCGGTAACTCCTCTAACCAGTTTCTTCCACACTTGCGCAGCCTGTCAAAGGTTCTTGTCTTGAGTCCGCGCAGCACTTCAGCATTGGCCCTCTCCGCTTGACCATTGCTCCTCGGGTGAGCAACAGAAGCGAAGCAGACCTTGGCGCCAAGGTCTTGGACGTACTGCATGAAGGTGCGACTTGTGAACTGTGTGCCGTTGTCGGTGATGATCCTGTTAGGGATTCCGAAACGGCAAACAATTGACCTGAAGAACCTGACTGCTGACTGTGCTGTCACCTTTCTCACTGGTTCCACTTCTGGCCACTTTGTAAACTTGTCGATTGCAACGTACAAGTACTCAAAGCCCCCGACAGCGCGGGGGAAAGGGCCGAGGATATCGAGCCCCCAGACCGAGAAGGGCCAGGACAAAGGGATCGTCTGGAGAGCTTGAGCTGGCTGATGAATTTGCTTGGCATGGAACTGGCACGCTTCACACTTAGTTACTTGTGCAGTTGCATCTTGGAGGGCTTCTTGCCAAAAGAACCCTTGCCGGAAAGCTTTCCCGGCAAGTGCCCTTGCACCAATGTGGTGGCCACATATGCCTCCATGTATTTCTGCCAACAGCTTCTGTCCATCTTCTCTGGAAATGCACTTCAACCTGACGCCATTGAGTCTCCTTCTGTACAGTTCATTGTCCACGAACTGGTACATACTTGATTGCCTGGTTATTTTCTCTATCTCTGCTGGGTCGTCGGGAAGTTCTCCAGTTTGCAGAAAACGGACGATCTGCTGTGCCCATGCCGGAGCCCGAGGCTCAACGGCACGGACTAAAGGCATGAGGGCCGCTGCGGGAACCTCAGCTTCTATGGCAAGAACCTCTGGCACTGCCGGAGCTGATGGTTCCCCGGCAAGCCTGCCGGGGCAAGGCTTGTCGAGAACGTCTGCTTCAACTGTACAGACCCTTGGGTCTGCAGGAGCAAACTGTTCCTCAGCGTTCTGGTTGTTGATCTTGGGGACCTTGGCGTCGGCTTCGGGAAGATCCGCCGGCAAGTAGTCGCCGGAGACCAACTTTCTCTTCTTGTTTTGCCCAATTGATGGTGTAACGGATGGCTGAGTTAGCTTGAGCAGGAAGGTCCCTGGTTCCACAGGTAACTTCATTGCAGCGCACTTTGAAAGGCCATCTGCGATATCATTCTGAGCTCTCGGGATGTGCTCCATTTGCAGACCTTCAAAGTGCTCTTCAAGCTTCCTCACTTCATCTACATAAGCTTCCATCAAAAGGCTCTGGTAACTCTTGTTTACTTGTCAGACCACAAACTGTGAATCTCCCCGCACAATCAACTTCTTGATCCCAAGCTCGGCTGTAATCCTGAGGCCGACAAGCAAGCCTTCATACTCTGCAGTATTGTTTGTCGCTTGTTCCTTGGGAAAGTGCATCTGGACAACGTACTTGAGGTGCTCTCCGGTGGGCGCTATGAGTACCACGCCGGCACCGGCGCCTTGCAGCGAGAAGGCACCATCAAAGTACATTACCCACTCGCTTGTCGCTTCTTGTACGGGGACGCTTGTCTCTGGAACTTCTTCATCTGGCGTTGGGGTCCATTCAGCTATGAATTCTGCCAAAGCTCTGCTCTATATGGTTGAAGTACTTTCAAACTTGAGACCAAAGCTTGACAGCTCCAGTGCCCACTCGACGATCCTGCCTGTTGCTTCTGGATTCTGCAATATCCTCTTCAACGGAAAGCGAGTGACCACTATTATCTCATGTGCTTGTAAGTAATGGCGCAGCTTTCTCGAAGCCATGAGGAGACCGAAAAGCAACTTCTGCACCCCAGAGTATCTTGACCTAGGCCCCTGCAAGAGGGAACTTACAAAATACACTGGGCGCTGCACCATCTTCTTCCGCACTTCTCCTTGTTCCTGCGCAGAGTTGTCCTTGTCGGGGCCAGAGCTCGTCGGGGAAGCCTCCTGCTTGTCGCTGGATCCGCTTGCCGGCGGTGTAGACTCCTCATCGGCCTCCCTCTCCGCTACTAACGCAGCACTAACCACTTGATTGGTTGCTGCTAAGTATAGCAGCAACTTCTCTTGTGGCCTAGGTGCGACAAGTATTGGAGTGGAGGATAGGTATCCTTTCAAGTCTTGCAGCGCTGCCTCCGCTTCCGGAGTCCACTTCATAGGACCTGCCTTCTTCAAGATTTTGAAGAAAGGCAGGGCGCGTTCTGCTGACTTTGAAATGAACCTACTGAGGGCAGCTACACAACCTGCAAGTCTCCTTACGTCCTTGACGCGCTTCGGGGCTTCGATCTGCTCGATGGCTTTTATCTTGTCGGGATTGGCTTCAATCCCCCTCTGGGACACAAAGAACCCGAGAAGCTTGCCGGAGGGGACTCCGAAGATGCACTTCTCGGGGTTCAACTTGAGCTGGATCTTGCGCAGATTTGCAAATGTTTCTTCTAAATCTTGGATCAGGGTATCTTTGCTCTTGCTCTTGACCACTATATCATCCATGTAGGCTTCCACATTTCTGTGTATCTGTGGCTCAAAAGCAGTGTGCACCACCCTTGCAAAAGTTGAGCCTGCATTCTTCAATCCAAAGGGCATGCGTATGAAGCAATATGTACCACATGGAGTAATGAATGCAGTCTTCTCTTCGTCTTCCTTGGCCATGAATATCTGGTGGTAGCCTGAGTATGCATCAAGGAAGGAAAGCAGCTCACATCCAGCGGTGGAGTCAACAATCTGGTCAATGCGCGGCAAGGCGAATGGATCCTTGGGACATGCTTTATTCGCATCTGTGAAGTCTATACACAGTCTCCACTTCCCGTTGGCCTTACGCACGACAACTGGATTTGCTAACCACGTGGGATGGATCACGCCTCTAACTAGGCCTGCTGCTTCCAGCTTCTTGATTTCTTCGGCGATGAATTCTTGGCGCTCCACGGCTTGCTTCCTGACCTTCTGCTTGACGGGCCGCGCATGAGGACAAACAGCAAGCTTGTGCTCAATCACCTTCCTGGGAACGCCGGGGATGTCAGATGGTTGCCACGCAAACACATCGACATTCGCCCGTAGGAAGGCAACGAGCGCGCTTTCCTATTTGTTATCAAGCGTAGCACTGATGGTGAAGGTACCACCAGTGCCGTCCTCCTTGGCGGACACCTTCTTGGTTGCCGGTGGAGCGGCCATCCCCTTCTTGCACTTGCCGGTGGAGCTCGATGGAACGTCCTCGACGGCAGCGCAGCACTCCGAAGAGGTGCGTTTGCCGAAGTGGGCCCCAGAGCTCTTGCCGGACTTGGTCTTGGTCTTCTTCCCCCCGGGAGCTTCAGCGGCAAGTGTGTTGCTCTCCGCTGCGGCTGCTGCATCCCGGTATATCTTGTCAGCGCAGATAAGCGCGTCCTTCTTGTCGCCAGGGACAGAGATGACGCTTATCGGCCCCGGCATCTTGAGTACATTGTAGGCGTAGTGGGAAGCTGCCATGAACTTGGCGAGGGCAGGACGTCCAAGTATCCCATTGTATGGCAATGGGATATCGGCAACATCGAGGGTTATCCTCTCCGTCCTGAAGTTCAGCTCCCCGCCAAAGGTCACTGGCAGAGTGATCTTCCCCTTCGGCTTGCTCCTTCCCGGGTTTATTCCTTGGAACAAACCGGTTTCTTCGAGCTCGCCATCTGGGATTTGGAGTTTCTTGATCACAGTCGAGGAGATCAAGTTCTGGCCGGCCCCGCCGTCAACCAACATTTTGGTGACCTTGAGGTTGCGGATGGTTGGTGAGACCAACATCGGCAAGCACCCGACCGCAGTGGTGCGGTCAGGGTGATCCTCAAGATCAAAAATGATGGGCGTGCTGGACCACTTCAGGAGCCTGTGTGACTCAACGGGCGGCTCAGCTGCATTTACTTCCCGCACCCACTGCTTGAGTTGGCGGCGGGAAGCATGCGGAGAGGCGCCTCCGTCGACACACAGAACTTCTGTGGCCTTCTGGAACTCCTGCTCGCTGTTATCACCTTCCTCCATGTCGTCGTCGTCGTCTTCCTCCTCATCCTTGTCGCGGCCCCGGGGAGGTCGATCACCTTGCCGCTGCTTGGCCTTGCCGCGGCGTCCTCCCCGGCCATTGAATGGCCGCTTCTTGCTTGGCTCTCCTCCGCCACCTTGGGCTTTCTCCTTGTCGCGCCGCTCGTATTCAGCTTTCTGCTGCTCTACGAGGTACTCGACTCGCTTGCAGTTTGAAAGGTCGTGGCCCTTGGTGCGGTGTATCTTGCAATATTGCTTGTCGGAGCCGTCCTGCTTGTCGGCTGCCGCCACAGGGGCAGGCTCCTTGCCGGAGCCGCCAGCCTGTGCCTTCTTGGCGGGAGCCTCCTTGCCGGACTGCTCGACGACAAGCACTTCCTTGCTCTTCTTCTTTCTATTGTTCCACCGCCGGCTCTTCTTTGCCGGGGCGGCATCCTCGCTGTCGCTTCCCCCCGCGCCAGCATCCTCCCCGGGGAGTCTCCTCCCCTCTTCGGCGCGCGCGCACTTGTCAGCCAGAGCGTAGAGCTCGCTGACATCTCGTATCTTGGTCATGGCCATCTCTTCCCGCATGCGGCGGTTACGCACGTTCTGGTGGAACGCGCTGATAACCGCGGCGGGGTGGACGTCAGGAATATTGTGCTGCACGCGGCTGAATCGTTGAATGTACTTGCGCAGGGGTTCCCCTTCCTTCTGGGCCAAGATGTGGAGATCACTCTCCTGGCCGTGGGGTTTGTGGCCGCCCGTGAAGGCGCCCACAAACTGGTGGCACAAATCTGCCCACAAAGAAATGGAGCCTTCCGGCAAGTGCATAAGCCAGGAACGAACGTTCGGCTTAAGCACCAGCGGAAAGTAGTTGGCCAATATCTTCTCGTCGCGCCCCCCGGCAGCCTGCACCGCGATGGTGTAAATGCTGAGGAACTCCGAGGGGTGTGTCTTGCCGTCGTACTTCTCCGGTACGTCGGGCTTGAAATTTTTCATGCTGGGCCACTGGACGCGTCGCAGCTCACGGGTGAACGCAGGGCAACCTGCCGCGTACGGCAAGTCGTCTGGTTCACCAGGCGCGTGCGTGTCGACAGTGGTCCCAGCGCGCTGATCTGATTGTCGCCGGGCTTCTCGTCGGCGCTCGATTGTCGTCCGAGCGTCTTCTTGCCGCCGATCGTCAAGGACTTGGCACTGGTCCCGACGAGCCCGCGGATCCGACGACGCCGTGGAGTCGTCGTCGACGTTAATCCGGCTGGGTGGCGTCTTCTTCTTCCGCGGCGGGGAGTGTACGGTGGTTGCACCCCCGGCGATCTTGCCGCCGTCGGCCTTCGTCTGGTCGACTTGCCGTGGCCGCGATGTCGCCGGCTGCTGCGGCGTGTCGTTGTTGGCGAAGGCGATCAGGCTTTGGATCGTCGCCCTCCAGTCCTCGGCCTTGTCTGCCGCTGGAGGGAAGTCTAGCAGCAGTTGCGCTCTTGCGAGAGCTTCTGCTGGAGAGGAGGGGAGCGGCGGCGAGCGGTGCGAGGAGCGAGATATGCTCGGACTTCTAACAGGGTTATAAGGAGCAGTCTCTCGCCCCGGCGACCGTGCCTTGCTCGTGCCAGGACGATGGCCTTGAGCATCCCGCGAGCCTCCGGCTTGTCCTTGGCCCAGCAAGCGGATGGTACCTCCTGTACCACGGCGCTGCTGGCCTGTCGTCTGCTGAGATGGACGTGGTGCGTCTACGGAGACCGAGGCCTTGGAGTTTGCCCGGTCGTCCGTCTTGTCCTTGGACTTGGTGGCGCCGTGAGTTTCCTCGCCGGGGACCACCCTTCCGCCAACATCTCCTCCACCAACCGTTGGCTCTGGTGGTGGTGGGATCGATGCAGACGGGCCTGCGACCTCCGAAGCCTTCTTCTTCGGGGCCATGTTGTTGCTGATGAAGTCGATGAAGCTGGAGAGGTTGATGAAGATTGCGCCCGCGTGAGCGCCGGATCAGGTTCACACAACCTCGACGACCCCCCTACCTGGCGCGCCAAAGATGTCGGGGGAAACTGTCCACCGCGAGCACCTATGGGACCGGAGCCCCTTGTACGTTGCGGTAAGGGAGAGGAGGGAGCACAAAGAGCGGATCGAGGAGTACACGCGGGCAGTTTACCCAGGTTCGGGCCGCGCGGACGCGTAAAACCCTACTCTTGCTTAGATTGTATTGAGTTCTTAGGCTCGGGAGCTTGAAGAACCAGCTACACCGAGCAAGAGAGCTGTCTAGGTTCCGAACCCTTTCTATGTTGTGCATGGGCCTCCTTTTATAGCTCAAGGGGTCACCGACAGGTGTCAACGTAGAGGAGGGTAAAAATGTAACTTTGGTGGTAGTTGTAACAGTGCGGGAACAGTGCATGAACAGTGGATGAACAGTGGTCTTCACCTAACCTTGACAGTGGGGGACAAGGGCCTTAAATGCCCGTCACCGTCGACCCCAAAAGCGCCCGTCCATGCGTCTCCGTTCGCCACGGCGGTAGCCTCGTCACCGTGGCGTGCCACCGTGTCCCCCAGGCTGCACAGCCATCCGCCACGCGTCCCTGGAAGGGCCCCAGGGCGACGCGTGGGCCGATGAGCTGGAGCGCGGGCACACAGCGCAGGCTTCCCCCGGCAAGCACCTTGTCGGGGTCTTGATCTTACCGGGCCCGGAAGCTTGTCGCTCCCCGGGTCCTGACGGGGCGCAGGGTGCGTCGAGGCTAATCTTCTGAGGAGCAGTCTTCTGATCTTCCTGGCAAGCTCCTCTTGCCAGGGTCTTGTGTTAATGTGATAATCTTGAGCCTAGGACGGCCTTCCCGGCAAGCTCCACTTGCCGGGGCCTTGATCTTCTGTCTTGTATACTTTGTTTTGAATGGCTTTATAGGGACCAGAAAGGTTTCCGGCAAGCACGTGGTAAACCCTGCCGCGGGAAGCTGCTACTGCCCGTGCACAAGTTGGGGTACTAAGGTACCCCTATCTTAGTACACCGACAACTTGGCACAAAGCTGAAAAGTAAAGATACAATGATGATGCTACTGTAGTAACAACATCAAGACACAACAAAAGCAAAATAAAATTTTATTCATTGTGGGATGCCTCCCAAAAGCGCTTTCTTTTATGCCTTTAAGCTAGGCATAATGCAAAGAGATCAAGTATTATCAAGAGTAAAAGAATAGCTAGCCCGTATAACGGACTCAAAAGGTAACTTAATCTTCTTTCTAGGGAAGTGTTCCATCCCTTTCTTGAGAGGAAATTGGAATCTTATATTCCCCTCTTTCATGTCAATGATGGCACCAACGGTGCGAAGAAAAGGACGTCCCAAAATAATTGGACAAGAAGGTTCACATTCAATATCCATAATAGTAAAATCAACGGGAACGTAGTTGTCATTGACAATGATAAGAACATCGTCGATCCTCCCCAAGGGTTTCTTTATGGAAGAATCAACAAGATGAACACCAAAAGAACAAGAATCAAAAGGTTTCAATTTAAGCATATCATATATTCTTTTGGGCATAACGGAGGTACTAGCTCCAACATCACATAAAGCATAGCAAGAGAAGTTATTCAACTTAATTTTAATCATAGGATCCCAACCATCTTCTAGCTTTCTAGGTATGGAGGCTTCTACCCTAAGTTTCTCCTCCCTAGCTTTGATGAGAGCATTAGTGATATGCTTTGTGAAGGCAAGATTAAGCGTGCTAGTGCGGAGATCTCTAGACATCTTGTGAAGGAAATCAATAACTTCGGTAAGGGTGCAATTATCAAAATCAAGGTTACTACTATCAAGTAAAGTGGTAGTGGTGTCCTTTAGGCTAACTTGTTTGGTAGTTTCTATGGTCATAGCATCACCATTAATAGGTCCAATGGGACCAGGAGTGCATTGGGTGCTAAGAGTTTGGATATCCTCAACAACTTGGATAGTAGCAACAGTGTGGTGGGTAGGAAGGTTCTTAATTCTATCTTCTTCCTCCCTTTCTTTAGCCCATCCCTCTTTAAGTTTAGCCAACATCCTAATGTTTTCATTGATTTGCACTTGAATAGCATTCATAGGAGTGACCTTCTTCTCCTCAAGAGGAGAAGTTCTAATTTTAAGCAATTCTACATCATGGGCTAAATTGTCTACCTTCGAAGAGAGATTATCTAGTTTGTTTAGTTTTTCTTCTACACTATTATTGAAGGCTTTTTGGGTAGTGATGAAATCTTTAAGCATACTCTCTAGTTTAGAAGTGGAGTTCTTGGTGCTAGGATAAGCATTGTTGTTCCCATAGGAATTAGAGGGGAACGGTCTAGGATTGCTACCAAAATTACTCCTATAAGCATTGTTATTAAAATTGTTTCTAGAGATAAAGTTCACATCTACTTGTTCTTGAGCAATCAAAGAATTTAAAGGAACATCACGAGGATCAATAGAAGATTGCTTGGAAAGTAGAGACATGATCAAGTCAACTTTTTCATTTAGGGAGGAAATCTCCTCAACAGAGTTTACCTTCCTACCTGTTGGAGCGCGTTCGGTGTGCCATTAGGAATAGTTGGTCGTCATCTCATCGAGAAGCTTCGTGGCAGCACCAAGTGTAGTTGACATAAAGGTTCCTCCCGCGGCCGAATCTAACAAGTTCCGCGAGGTAAAGTTCAAGCCTGCATAAAAAGTTTGGATAACCATCCAAGTAGTCAAACCATGAGTAGGGTAGTTCTTGACAAGAGACTTCATGCGTTCCCAAGCTTGGGCAACGTGATCATTATCCAATTGTTTAAAATTCATTATGATACTTCTTAGTTGGATAATTTTAGCAGGTGGATAGTACTTTCCAATAAAAGCATCCTTGCACTTGTCCCAAGAATCTATGCTATTTCTAGGCAAGGATTGAAACCAAATTTTAGCTCCTCCTCTCAAGGAGAAAGGAAAAAGCTTAAGCTTAACAATATTACCATCTATTTCATGGTACTTTTGCATATCACAGAGTTCAAAAAAATTGTTTAAGTGTAAAGCGGCATCATCTCCAGCACCGGAGAATTGATCTTTCATAACTAGGTTCAGTAAAGCAGGTTTAATTTCATAAGAAGGTGCTGAAGTGGCAGGTGTAGTGATAGGCGTGCAGATAAAGTCATCGTTGTTATGACTAGTGAAGTCACACAACTTGGTGTTCTCGGTGGAACCCATAGTAGCAAGCAAGCAAGATAACTATTTTTGTGACTTTTGATAAAGGATACTAAAGCAAAAACTGAAAGGTAAACTAACAAGACTAAAAAGCAAAGGTAAAAGATAGCGTGCAACTCCCCTATCTTGAAGAGTGGAGTCCCCGGCGACGGCGCCAGAAAACTTTTCTTGATGGCTTCTCGCCCCTCGTTGGTTACCCCAAGTGGAAGGTTTGAGATGCAGTGTAGCAGTAGTTTTCCCTTGGCAAAGATACCAAGGATCGAATTCCCCTCAGACTTCAAGGTTCAACAAGAAGGTGTCAACCGCTAGCGGCGCAACTAGCGATCAACCGGACCTGCACACAGATACAAATAACTTTGCTCCCAACGAGTACAGAGAGGTTGTCAATCCCTCCGGCCTTGTCGTTTACAAAGGATCAAACGCAAGAGATAATAGTGATAGGTATTACTGCAACTAGTAAGTAAAAACTGAAAGTAAATAGCGGATGTGATCAGTGATGGTAATATGGACCGGGGTCCCATGATATTCACTAGTGATGTCTCTCTCCCAAAAGATGATAAAATAGCTATGTGAGGTAAACGAATTACAGCTGGGCAATTGACAGGATTATGTGCGCAAACCAATGCTAACTATGCTGCAAGAAAGGTTGAGGCTCAAAAGCATGGGCGGTACGCCAAGGTAAGTAGACTGAAATCCATCTGCATCTACTACTAATCATCCACCTTGAGATATCTATCCAGAACATCTCGCTGGTATTAAGTTGCGAGTCCCACCCAAAGTGTAAACTCAAAGCAACAGACAACTGCATTAAAAGAACTTTGCGTAAAGTAAACAATCCTTGCACCCGCGAGTACAAGCACCGTTGTTTTCCCCCTTGTGGCAACAGCACATCCCCTAGACTCATGTTTCTGTCACTCAAGCTAGTCATCGAGGGGCATGAACCCACAATCAAGCATAACGTTCCCTCTTGGAGTTACTACCTACTACTTGGCCAAAGCAATAAACAGCAACGGAGAACATGCAAGAATTACTCAAGAACATAAATATAAAAGAGGTAAGTCAAATATATTACTCACACACAATCTGAACATAATCTCATAATCCATCGGATCCCAGCAAACTCATCATAGCAACAGCATAAGGATTACATATGTGCCTCGATCATGTAGGGCAGCTCACGAGGTCTAATTAGTGAAGAACAAAGAGGGGAGGAGAACATCACATAGCTATTGGTCATGGACCCATGGTCCAAGGGAGACTACTCACAACTCATCCGGGAGGCATCCATGGTGGTGAAGAGGCTCCCGGTGGTGATCCTCCCCTCTGGCAGGGTGCCGGGAAGAGTTCTCCTGGTGCTCCCGATCTTGGAAGCGCGGCGGCGGCGGAACAGAGATGAGATCGCGAAAAAGGGTTCCGTCCTCGAGGGTTTCGGGATGCGGTGTTAATATATGCCAAAGGGGGGCATCAGCGGAGGCCTGGGGGGCCCAGGCCGCGCCCCCAGGGCGCCTCGAGCCCTGGTGGCCCCCCTCCGGCCCTACTTTGGCCGCATGGAAGCTTCCGGAACGCTGATTTTTTATATATTTTTCCCGGAATTTTTCTGGCAGTTTACGTAGTGGGAAAACCTGAAATACAAAAATAGCAGAAAACAGAAACTGGCACTGGGGTGCACTGAGTTAATAGGTTAGTCCAAATATGATCAAAAGTGTATGGAAGTGTATAAATATCATAGCAATATCACACAAAAGAGGCATGGAGCAAGCAGAAATTATAGATACGTTTTGGACGTATCACGACTTCATCAAACTTGAAGACTAGTGGCAAATGATCATTTTGCGCCATGGCATTGGTGGAGGTCTGCGGGAGGGAGGGGAATGAGAAGTGAACAGTAATGCCGCCCGTATTAAACAGTGGCTCAAGCGCCATTAATGGAGAGGAAGGCGGTCGGCCATAGAAGGCAAAGGGCTCGCTTCCCGGTGAGCCTGCGCAGCATACAGCTCGCACGCTTCCCGGTGAGCCTGGCATTGGAAGACAGCTTGCACACCTCTCGGTCAGCCTACGTACCGAACTCCACTCGCACGCCTCCCGTTCATTCAAGGTCAAGCAGCTATCCGCATGACACCTCCTATAGCCATTAAAACGAAGACACGAGGTGTCACGTGAATGGTTAACAGAACATACACGATTTGAATTATACAAACGTTTGAGATATTAAAGTGGCAACTATTTTTACAAAATGCCTTTGTTGGCTCTTATTCGAGTGCGCCTTCTCTCAAATTGGACACAAAAAATACCATTGCATGTCGGGTGCCATTCCAGGATAGCATGCCAAGTTTCATGAATTTCAGACGAGTTTTCTATTTACTAGAATTTAGAAAAACAAAGTATCTCAACGTTTTGCCAGCAATTAATGGTGCTCTCGTGTTCGAAATTCATTCCCATTTCTTGCATGGGACCTAAGCATGCACCCGAGGACACAAATTTGATTTTTCAACCAATTTATATGCATTAGAGCATGTGCATGTAGTTCAAATTTGAATTATGCACATAAATGCATTGAAAACTTAATTAATGCATAAAAATGTCCAAAGGAACCTCGAAAAATCCCAAAAATTGACACAACACTCCTGTTGTTCTATGTTGACAAGAGTAATTTTTTGAAAGCAATAAGAGGTAATGGATATCGTTTCGTCTCCAAAGGTGGGACGTTCCCTACCGAAACCATCAGGCTTTTTGTGATAAGCTCTGGTTTGTAAGAAGCATATCCCCAAACCTGCCCTAAATAGGACAAAAAAATTACCACGGCATGTTGATACCTCTCCATGATAGCATGTTAAGTTTCATGAATTTCAGACGAGCTTTGGATTTACTAGAATTTAAAAACCAGGTATCTCAATGTTTGCGGCCGAGTGACCGTGGCAGGGTGTTTGACATTCATTCCCATTTCTTGCATGGGACCTAAGCATGCAACCAAGGGCGCAAATTTGATTTTTCAACCAATTTATATGCATTATAGCGTGTGCATGTAGTTCAAATTTGAATTATGCACATAAATGCATTGAAAACTCAATTAATGCATAAAAATGTCCAAACTAACCCCAAAAAATCCCAAAAATTGACACAACACTCGTGTTGTTCTATGTTGACACGAGAAAATTTTCGAAAGCAATAAGAGGCAATGGATATCGTTTTGTCCCCAAAGGTGGAACGTTCCCTATGGTAACCATCAGGCTTGTTGTGAGAAGTTGTGGTTTGTGACAAGCATATCCCAAACCTGCCCCAAATGGAACAAAAAAAATTTACCCTGACATGTTGATGACGCTCCATGACAGCATGCTAAGTTTCAGGAATTTCAGACGAGCTTTGGATTTACTAGAATTTAAAAACCGGGTATCTCAATGTTTGCGGCCGAGTAACCGTGGCTAGGTGTTTGACATTCATTCCCATTTCTTGCATGGGACCTAAGAATGCAACCAAGGGCACAAATATGATTTTTCTACCAATTTATATGTATTACAGCATGTGCATGTAGTTCGAGTATGAATTATGCACATAAAAGCATTGAGAACTTAATTAATGCATAAAAATGTCGAAACGAACCCCGAAAAATCCCCAAAATTGACACAACATTCCTGTTGTTCTATGTTGACACGAGAAATTTTATGAAAGCAATAAGAGGCAATGGATATCATTTCGTCCCCAAAGCTGGGACGTTCCCTACCAAAACAATAGGGCTTGTTGTGAGAAGCATATCCCCAAGCCTGCCCCAAACGGGACAAAATTTTTACCACGACATGTTGATGCCTCTCCATGATAGCATGCCAAGTTTCATGAATTTCAGATGAGCTTTGGACTTACTAGAATTTAAAAACCAGGTATCTCAATGTTTGCGGCCCAGTGACCGTGGCAGGGTGTTTGACATTCATTCCCATTTCTTGCATGGGACCTAAGCATGGAACCAAGGGCACAAATTTGAATTTTCAACCAATTTAAATGCATTAGAGCATGTGCATCCAGTTTAAATTTGAATTATGCACATAAATGCATTGAAAACTCGATTAATACATAAAAATGTCCAAACGACCCTCAAACATCCCAAAAATTGACACAACACTCGTGTTGTTATATATTGACACGAGAAAATTTTCAAAAGCGATAAGAGATAATGGATATCATTTTGTCCCCAAAGGTGGGATGTTCCCTATCGAAACCATCAGGCATGTTGTGAGAAGCTCTGGTTTGTGAGAAGCATATCCCCAAAACTTCCCCAAATGGGACAAAGAAAATTACCCTAGCATGTTGATGCCGCTCCATGATAGCATGCCAAGTTTCATGAATTTCAAACGAGCATTGGATTTACTAGAATTTAAAAACCAGGTATCTGAATGTTTGCGGCTGAGTGACTGTGGCAGGGTGTTTGACATTCATTCCCATTTCTTGCATGGGACCTTAGCATGCAACCAACGGCACAAATTTGAATTTTCAACCAATTTATATGCATTAGAGCATGTGCATGTAGTTCAAATTGGAATTATGCACATAAATGCATTGAAAACTCAACTAATGCATGAAAATGTCCAAACGAACCCCAAAAAATCCAAAAAATTAACACAACACTCATGTTGTTCTATGTTGACACGAGAATTTTTTTGAAAGCAATAAGAGGCAATGGATATCGTTTCGTCCCCAAAGGTGGGACGTTCCCTACCGAAACCATCACGCTTGTTGTGAGAAGCTCTGGTTTGTGTGAAGCATATCCCCAAACCTGCCCCAAATGGGACAAAAAAATTACCACGTCAAGTTGATGCCGCTCCATGATAGCATGCCAAGTTTCATGAATTTCAGACGAGCTTTGAATTTAGTAAAATTAAAAAACTAGGTATCTCAATGTTTGCGGGCGAGTGACCGTGGCTCGGTGTTTGACATTCATTCTCATTTCTTGCATGGGACCTAAGCATGCAACCAAGGGCACAAATTTGAATTTTCAACCAATTTATATGCATTAGAGCATGTGCATGTAGTTCAAGTATGGATTATTTACAAAAGTGTATTGAAAACTCAATTAATGCATAAAAATGTCCAAATGAACACCTAAAAATCCCAAATATTGGCACAACACTCCTATTGTTCTATGTTGACACGAGAATTTTTTTGAAACCAATAAGAGGCAACAGATATCGTTTCATCCCCCAAGGTGGCACGTACCCTACCTGTCGGGGGAAACTGTCCACCACGAACACCTATGGGACCGGAGCCCCTTGTCTGTGCGGTACGAGGGCGGAGGGAGCACGAAGAGCAGATCGAGGCAGACGCACGGGCAGTTTTACCCAGGTTCGGGCCGCACGGATGCGTAAAACCCTACTCCTGCTTGATTGTGTATTGAGTTGGGCGCTCGGAGCTTGAAGAAGCAGCTACACGAGCGTGAGAATGATCTAGGTCGCGAACCGAACTGAGCCGAACCCCCTCCACGTTGTGCATGGGCCTCCTTTTATAGTGCAAGGGGTCACCGACAGGTGTCAACGTAGGAGAAAGGGGTAAAAATGTAAAAGATGTGGTAGTTGGAACAGTGCGGGAACAGTGGAGCTACAGTGCAGAACAGTGGCCTATACCTACTCTAACAGTGGGGGACAAGGGCATTTAATACCCGTCGCCGTCGACCCCAAAAGCTCCCGCCGTTGCGTCTCCGTCTGCCACGGCGATGGATCCACTGCCGTGGAGTGCCACCGTGTCCCCCAGGCTGCACAGCCATCCGCCACGCGTTCCTGGAGTGGCCCCAGGGCGACGCGTGGGCTGATGAGCTGGAGCGCGGGCACACAGCGCACCTCCCCCGGCAAGCACCTTGCCGGGCACCTCCCCCGGCAAGCACCTTGCCGGGGATCTCGACCTTGCCGGGCCCGGAAGCTTGCCGCTCCCCGAGCCCTTGCCGGGTCTTCTAAGATGAAATCTTCTATTCGTCCTGACAAGCTCCTCTTGCCAGGGCCTTGTGCTAGTTAAGTAATCTCGAGCCTGGAACGGCCTTCCCGGCAAGCTCCTCTTGCCGGGGTCTTGGTCTTCTGTCTTGTATACTTTGCTTTTGAATGGTTAGATAAGGGTCAGGAAGGTCTCCGGCAAGCGCGTGGTGAACCCTGCCGCGGGGAGCTGCCGCTGCCCGTGCACAAGTTGGGGTACTAGGGTACCCCTACCTTAGTACACCGACAGGAGCCCCCGGGCCTGGGCCACACACGGTGCCGAGCGCTGTTGGGCCAGGCCCAAAACAGTGCACGGGCACCCGCGGCCCGCGGCGCGCCGAATCCACTTCCCTATCCGCCGCACCCCACGGTAACGGCACGCGTCGATTGCGGCGCCGTGGGATGGGACGTGCCCACGATTTCTTTAATGGGGAGGGCGAAACGCCCCCCACTCCCCCATAAAAGCAGAGAGAGCGGCGCGGTTCCCCTCCCTGCGCACTCATTACCATCGTCTTCTTCCTCAGATTCCTCTGCTCTTTGCCCCTACTCCTCCGCCACCACCAAGTTCTTCGCCCCCTTCCTTCCACCGCGTCCGCCATGGCCCCAAAGACCGACAAGGCGAAGGCGGAGAAGTCCAAGCGGGAGAAGTCAGATCAGGCGGCGAAGCTCGCCGCGTACCGGAAGGAGCACATCGTCTTCTCGCCGAGGCTCGGCGTGCGGGAACTCTGGAGCAAATATTATTGGTTCTGGTCCAAGGAGACTCCAGCGCACCCCCGCACGCGCGTCTACCCGGCCGTCGCCAAGGATCACTACCCCAGCGGGTATTACTTTTTCGCAGCCTTCTTCCACTGCGGTCTGTGCCCTCCCTTCTCAAACTTTTTCTGCGATATCATGAATACTTATGGCCTCCACCTCCTCGACTTCACTCCCAACGCCATCCTCCCCATGTCCGTTTTCGCACACATGTGCGAAAACTTCGTAGGAATCCAGCCCAACGTAGCTCTCTTTAGGCACTTTTTCATCCCCAGAGTAGAGGCCGACGCCCCCCTCTCCGGAGGAATCTCTTGGGTGTTCAGGCTGAATAAGAAACCCGCCTACTTGCCGGGGGAGCTCCGCGGCAAGTGGGAAGAGTGGCGTGCGGAGTGGTGCTGGGTCGTCGAGGAGCGGCCGCAACACTTCACCGCGCCGCGCACATCGCCCATCGTGCGCGGCAGGGATTGGAGTAACTTCGATTCCGACGACTCCAAGCTGGATATTGCTCTCGTCAGGATCATGCGTCTTCGTTTGGCGCCGCTGTCTGTCGCTGAAGTGGGCAAGGACTTTCTTCGTCGCCGGATCGCCCCCCTCCAAGACCGGAAGAGGCCGGCGTGGCAATATGGCGGCCCGGCAGACATCATGAGGCTGCGCCCCGGCCTCAATTTTAACTTCACTACACTCGAGCTGCGGGGTATGGTCAGGGAACTTTTCAAGTTCGACCCGGCACACCCCGAGTACTTCCGCGCTCCCCGGGGAGTGGTGCCGCTCTGCGCCAGCAGCGCCCGGGATCGCCTTGTCGCCATGATGCCCGCGTGCGACTCTCATGGAGTGGAGCGCACGTGGATTGCGCCCAAACCCATCGACGTCCTCGAGTTCTACGACCGCCTTGTGGAGGTGTTGGAGAAGAAGGACGATCTCAAGCTGCACACGCGGGCCACCACCGACCAAGAGATTGCTTACATAGCTTCTCGCGCTGAAGAAGTCGCCGCAGCCGCGGCGGCGGGAAACTTTGGATACACACCCGCGGAGGCGGAAGCCGCGGATGCCGCCAGCCAGGCGGACAATGAGGAGATTCGCAAGTTGCTAGAGCTCCCTCCCGACGCGCTCGCCGTGATCCCCTCGCTGAGGCACTCCGGGATCAGTGGAATCGCGACGGAGGCCGCGGCAATGGAGGGAACCGCCGGAGGAAGCAGAGGCGCCGCGAGGGGCGGAGGCGCCAAGGGGAAGAGGGCCGCATCGTCGGATGCTGGGCCCAGCGAGCCGGCCGAGGCAGAGGAGGAGGAGGAGGAGGAGGCCGAAGACTCTGGCGGATCGACAGAGTTGTACGCCGACGACCTCTCCCCGTCGGAGAGCTCCCCGCCCCCGGCAAGCCCGAAGCAGTCCCCATTGAAGCGTCTCCGCAGGGCGGCGACGGGGGAGCAGGCGCGAGCGCCCCGGCAACAGCCAGCTCGCCGGGCAGCTCCCCGGCCGAGCGAAGCCGCGCCAAGAGCGACCGGCGTGCCGGCCACGGCAGAGGCCCCGCGCGCGCGGACCACGACGGAGGCGTCCCGCAGGCCGGCACCGAGCCGGCAAGGATCTTCTCGGAGCGGAGCAGCTGCTCCGCCCCCTTCTCGGGCGCCGGCCACCACAGGGGCTGGGCCTACGCAGCCCCCAGCCCCGGTGGCTCCGAAACGCGCGAGGGAACCTTCATCCTCCGCTCCTCGCGCCGACGCGCCCACCGTGGAGTTCGACTTCTCCGCGCTGAGCGAGGACGAGGAGGAGGACCAAGAGTAAGGACCCGAGACCTTACTCCTTCTTGATTTTTATATCTCGATTGTTGCTGACGCTTGACTTTGCTTGTTGCTTGTGATTGCAGGACCTTGGAGCAGCGCGCGAAGAGGGTCAAGGTGCCCACGGTTGAGGTCGGGGAAGACCCATCTGTCGCGGAAGCAGAGATCGCGCCGGAGCCGAGCTTGCTGGACCCGAGCGCCGCTCCGGGGAGCAGCCCCCAGCGCAGCCCCCAGCGTAAGTTAGAGTTTTACTGTTTTTGCTCGTCGGGGCGCGCTTAGGGCTTTGATCTCTGAATGTCTTGGTTCTTCTATCTTCTCTTGTGCAGAGGTGGAGCCGCAGCGGGAAGAGCGCCCGGAGGCCGTTACCGAGGAGCCGCAGGCCCCGCCGTCCCCGGCAAGGCAAAACTCTCCGGCGAGGGAGAGCGCTCCGCCAAGGGCGGGTACTCCGCCAAGGCAGAGTACCCCGCCAAGGGCGAGCAGCCCGGCGAGGACGGCCACTCCGCCAGGGCCGAGCTCCCCGGCAAGGGAGCCCGCCGCAGAGGACGTCCGCCAAGGTACGTTCTGTACTTGGTTTTCTTGACTTTGCTTCTTTTTGGATCTTTGCTTGATTTTGAACTTCTTTTTCTTCTTTTCTTAGATCTTCCTCCTCCTCCTCCCGCACCGATGGAAACCGAGGTCATCAATATCGAGGATGAGGAGGGCGCGCAGGGCGGCGGCGATGACGCTCCCGTCGTCGTGGAGATGGCCGAGGCCACCGCGGAGACGACCGAAACCACCGAGCCGGCCGTGCAGGAGACCGCTCCGGCTGCCGATGCAGCGGCCGGGGAGGGGGACGGCGACCGCACCGCCAACCCGGAGGTGGCGGGAGCATCAGATGCTGCACCGGCCGCCGGTCCCTCCGCCGGCGAGGAGCCAGCCGGTTACTATCTTCGTGCCCCCAATGGCATCTTTATCCAAGTGCCTTGGGGGTCTTCATCAAGAGCTCCCGCGGAGGGCGAGGCGTTTGACGGGGAAGTCCTCGCCTCCGCGGGTCTGACAGTCGTCGAGGCGCCCGGCGAAGGAGATGGGCCCGAGGAGGAGAAGCTTCTCCACCAGCTCCTGGCCCTTTACCGGGCCAGGCAGGCGAAGCTTGCCTCCCGGGAAGCCCTTGCTGCCCAGGCCGCCGCTGAAATGGAGAAGCGTGCGGCGGAGCTTAGCGCCGCCCACAAGGCGGGCCTCCGCGAGGTGGCGGAGGCGCGCGAGCGCCTTGCCGGCGAATATGAAGAATGGGTGCTGGAGAAGGCCGAGGCTGAGGAACAGCAACGGCTCGCCGGGGTGGAGATGTCCCGGCGAGAGGGAGAGCTCACGCAGCGGAAGGTGGATCTCGACTCCCACGAGGAGGACCTTGCCGCTCGCGAGGCTGCTCTTGGCGGGGAGCTGAAGGAGGCGAAAGCCGCTGCTGCTGCCGCGGAAGACGCCAAGAAGGAGCTCGCCGCCAAGATCATCCAGTTGGAGAAGGCGATGAAGGTGAGCGCCGAGAAGGTTGCCGCGCTCATCACTGAGCGCGAGAAGGACGCCCACACCAACGCGGAGCTCCAAGTAAGCTTATCAAAGAAGGGCGACGAGTTGAAGGCCGCCAAGGATTCCATCGAAGACTTGGAGCTGAAGGTCTCAACTCTGAGGGATTCAATTGACGCCGCCAAGCTTCGAGAAGACAAGCTGAAGGAGGAGCTCCGGAAGGAGCGGACTTTGGTGGATAGCGTCAACAAGGCGTCTGAGCTATTCCGGCAGACCATCGAGGCGTGGACCGAAGAGCTGGCTTCTTCTGCGTCCAACATTGACCAGGAGTTGCTTGCTTTGAAGGCCGAGCATCTTATCTACTCGCCGGATCCAGATCTCCCGCACAGCGCCAAGCTCAGCCTCTTCTTCAGAGGCGTCGCTCCGGCCCTTGCAGGTCTCCGGAACCGCATCCCCGCGCAGCTGGCCGAGGAGTCGCGCCGTCTCTGCGCGGGAACTCTGGAGCGGGTCTTGACGAAGATTGTGTTCCGCAACCCGGGGATCAACCTGACGAACGTTCTTCGCAGCTTGCCGGAGGATGCGAACACGGAGGCCCTGAAGGAGCAGGTCAGCCACATCATCGCCAAGGTGGCGAAGCTTAGCAGGAAGGAGGGCGACCGCGTAGACTAGGGCCCCATCTATCTTTATCTTTTTGTTGCTGCATGTTATGTTATGAACTCATTAGTCCATTGCGACAAGTTATCCTTGTAAGATATTTGCTTTACTTAAATCAATCAGTGCAATGTTATCTTCCTTGTTCCAATCTTTGACTTTGTATGTTTTTCACCCTACGCTCCCGGGGAGCTTGCCGGCAAGGGGCCCTTGCCGCGAGCGCTGAGTGCTGGACTCTGAGCAGCCTGCTGGCCAAGGTCCTCGCCGGCAAGCAACCTTGCCGCAGCAGGTCGCAACGCACTTAGCTTGCTGAGTGCACTCGGAAACGAGGTAAGGGCGCGACACTTGTCGCAGCTCACTTAAATCGTTGAGTGAACTCGAAAACAAGATAAGGGTGCGGCAAGCCACGGGTAGGTTCCTCCGCGCACAGGTTTTCCATACAAAGTGTGATCGTTCAAGGAAGACAACCAAAATTTAAAATTTGAACTGGTCAAATTCTAACAACTTATCTTTCATAAGCTGCTTGCTCATGTTGTTCGCTTCCCGGTAAGGCTCTTCTTACTTGAACGGCACTTAGTTCCTCCTCCATCTCCTCCCCCCCCAAAGATGTCGGGGGAAACTGTCCACCACGAACACCTATGGGACCGGAGCCCCTTGTCTGTGCGGTACGAGGGCGGAGGGAGCACGAAGAGCAGATCGAGGCAGACGCACGGGCAGTTTTACCCAGGTTCGGGCCGCACGGATGCGTAAAACCCTACTCCTGCTTGATTGTGTATTGAGTTGGGCGCTCGGAGCTTGAAGAAGCAGCTACACGAGCGTGAGAATGATCTAGGTCGCGAACCGAACTGAGCCGAACCCCCTCCACGTTGTGCATGGGCCTCCTTTTATAGTGCAAGGGGTCACCGACAGGTGTCAACGTAGGAGAAAGGGGTAAAAATGTAAAAGATGTGGTAGTTGGAACAGTGCGGGAACAGTGGAGCTACAGTGCAGAACAGTGGCCTATACCTACTCTAACAGTGGGGGACAAGGGCATTTAATACCCGTCGCCGTCGACCCCAAAAGCTCCCGCCGTTGCGTCTCCGTCTGCCACGGCGATGGATCCACTGCCGTGGAGTGCCACCGTGTCCCCCAGGCTGCACAGCCATCCGCCACGCGTTCCTGGAGTGGCCCCAGGGCGACGCGTGGGCTGATGAGCTGGAGCGCGGGCACACAGCGCACCTCCCCCGGCAAGCACCTTGCCGGGCACCTCCCCCGGCAAGCACCTTGCCGGGGATCTCGACCTTGCCGGGCCCGGAAGCTTGCCGCTCCCCGAGCCCTTGCCGGGTCTTCTAAGATGAAATCTTCTATTCGTCCTGACAAGCTCCTCTTGCCAGGGCCTTGTGCTAGTTAAGTAATCTCGAGCCTGGAACGGCCTTCCCGGCAAGCTCCTCTTGCCGGGGTCTTGGTCTTCTGTCTTGTATACTTTGCTTTTGAATGGTTAGATAAGGGTCAGGAAGGTCTCCGGCAAGCGCGTGGTGAACCCTGCCGCGGGGAGCTGCCGCTGCCCGTGCACAAGTTGGGGTACTAGGGTACCCCTACCTTAGTACACCGACACTACCGAAACCATCAGGTTTCTTGTGAGAAGCTCTAGTTTGTGAGAAGCATATCCCCAAACCTGTCCCAAATGGGAAAAAAAATTTACCACGGCATGTTGATGCTGCTCCATGATAGCATGCCAAGTTTCATGAATTTTAGACTAGCTTTGGATTTACTAGAATTAAAAAACCAGGTATCTCAATGTTTGCGGCCGAATGACCGTGGCAGGGTGTTTGACATTCATTCCCATTTCTTGTGTGGGACCTAAGCATGCAACCAAGGGCACAAATTTGATTTTTCAACCAATTTATATGCATTCGAGCATGTCCATATGTCGGTACGAAGCGACACCTATGGGATCACTGGAATCCCTTCTACGGTTGGCGGGCACAAGGTCGTGCAAAGAGCGGGTCTAAGAGTCAGCACATCAATAGTTTACCCAGGTTCGGGCTGCGAGGATGCATAATACCCTAGTACTGCTTTGGTGTATATTTGAGTGTTCTTGAGTTCTTGAGCTAGCTACGGTGCCTGTCCAGCTTTCCAGGATTTGAATCCTTCTTCAGTATGTTGCGGACCTCCTTTTATAGTCTAAAAGGGGCTGCCACAGTGGCACACAGGAGGTGGAAAGGTGTACAGTGTATAGGCTTATCCCATGCCATTACGGGACAAGGCGCGTTAAATGCACTTCTTAGGTGTCTATTTACTTTATCGGGGACGGAAAAGAAGCCCGTCATGTCTGTGGCCGCTCCGTCTGGTTGCGATGCGCGTCCAGGCCAGCGAGGCAGGTAGCTGATGTGGCGTGGTGGTAGGGTCTTCACGAAGATCTACATGCCACCACGCAGATGCTTCATTAGCTGGCCCAGGGACCACGTATTGCCACGTGGGTGTCTGCCTGGGCCAGCGGGGCGGCAAGGGCTTGCCGTAGTCTTGCTTCTGATCCGGCAAGGGTCTTACTGGGGCCTCCGTGAGCATCCCGCGGCAAGAGGCTTGCCGGGGCTCCGGGGTGTCTTCGGCAAGGAGCCTTGCCGGGACCTCGTGGGCGTCCTCGGCAAGTAGCCTTGCGATCGCCGTGTCTTCTGGTTCTTATCTTGGGAGTCATAGATCTTTGTCTTCACAAAGATCTGCATGCCATCACGCGGGCGCTTCCCGATCCTTGGCTCCAATGTTTGTTGATGATGTTGGAGTTCTTAGGTCCAAGGGTGGCCATGACGGAGGCGTTTGTGAGAGTCGCTCCGACAAGAGCTCTTGTCGGGGGCGCGCAGGCCGCCATGGCAACAGTCCTTATCGGAACAGAGTCTGTCTCCTTGATTGGTCTTCTCGTGCCGCCGTATTGGTGTTGTTCTGGCAACTTTGCGTCTCTGGCTTCCCTCCTCTGCCTTGTTATGTTTGGTCATAGGCATGGCTCTGACTGCCCGTGCACAAGTAATAGGTAAAAAAGAGAGCCCCTACTTTTGTACACCAACATGAGCCCCCGGGCCTGGGCCATTCATAAGCGCAACGTGTTATTGGGCTAGGCCCAGAACGGTGCATGGGCAATGGGGTCAGATTCTTTTAATCGCAGCAGCTCCTCCGACGGTGGCGTTTCCCCACGATCTGTGCTGACGTGGGGGGAGGGTCATGTGTGGGGTGATCGTGGTATGCTTGCGTCATCTCGTGGTTCCAAAAATAGTAAAGAGGCGGTTCGCGCCCTCCTCATGAAGAATTGAGGAAGTCGTGGGGGCGTGGCCCATTTACTAAGTGGACTCGGGTCGCTCCACGATCACGGGGCACAAAACGGTCATACCACGTGTCATCCGATTCCCGATCCACCCGCCAAGTACCCCTCACGCATCGGGGAGGGTAAGCGGCGGACGCAAAGTGCGCGGGCATTAACGCCGAGGTGGGGGCGCCGCTGATTGGAGCAGCCGGTCAGTCGCCTTTCTATAAAAAGGGGAGGAGAGGAACAGTGCTTATCACCCCTCCACTCGTCTTCTTCCTGTTTGATTCCTTCCCTCCCCAAGGTATGCCGTGAGGGCGCGGTTGTGGCCGTGCCTCTACGGGAGCGACCAGGTCGTCTTCCCGTCAGAGGGCGGAGGTGATCAAAGAAGAGCCGGATGCCCCAGATGAGGGGCATGCTGGAGGCAGAGGCGCCGGCCGGGGTCGTGGTCGGCGGGGCGGTTGAGGCAGAGGCAGACGAGGTCGGGGGACACCCGTGCCATCATCATCTCTGTCTTCATCTCCTTCGTCGTCTCCTCCTGCCACCTCACGCCGCCATGTCAAGGACACGGCGCTGGAGTTCATCTTGCAACTGCGCGAGCCTCCGCGCAATCGCCTCTACCTTCCTGGAGCGTTCGCGAGGGTGTTGGAGGTCGATCAGCCATCGAGGTTGAGGCTTCACATGGAGGGGTGTTGCCATGGCACCATCTGGGTGAACACCAAGTTTCCCACCCCTCAAGCGATGCTCCTTCACCGGGGGTGGAAGACCTTCGCCCGTGCCCACTACTTGGTGAAGGGGCACGTCCTCTACTTCAGGCTAGCGGAGAGCGATCTGCTCTCCGTTAAAGTCTTTGGGCGCTCGGGACACAGGCTAGGGTGTTGTGTGGAGAGCTCGACCGATGACGAAAACTCCTCCCCGAGTGAGAGCGATCGGGAGGACATCGGCAGCGACGACGAGGGCGGTGGGTGGGAGGATGACGGGTCCGACCAGGCGGCGGACACGCCGTCCCTTGGCGGTGCTGGCAGCACCATCATCTGCATAGCCAGCCCCTTGAACTTCTCGGGGTCACCTCCTTGGGCGGTTGGCGTTGGGAGGCCGGAGAAGGCGAAGAAGGTGGGCGGCGGTCGTCATGTTGGAGTACGCGGGCGTCAACCCGCGCATTGCCGGCCCGCTGCCCCATCTTTCGGCTCTTCTGCTGGCGCAATCATCGTCAGCCTCGTTTGGGACGGCCACCGGGATGTTCTCTTGGTGCTTTCTGCTGCTCGGGCTTCGCCTAGGCGCTTCTTTTGCCCTTTGCCAGCTTGTTCCATTTCATGAGGAGAGGGACAAGAAAGGGATTACGTGCATCTTATCTCTTTTTAGTTTTTAAGCCTATGGGCCTTTGTAGGATTTAGAATCTCGTAACTCCCTCGCTTTATGTATGCAATCCATACGAAATATACTTGTTTACAGTGTATTAATGAAAAGAAGGGTGTTTGTCGGGTCTCTTCGTGCGTGGGCATGAGCCACACCAAGGAACGGGTCCGTGTTATCTTAAGATAAACAACGTGTCCCAACAACCAGCCTTGCCGTCCCCCTCCCCGCTCCATAACTGTACTCGCGCCCTTGGCAGAAGTAGGAGCAGGATAAGGTGAGGCCCTTCGTCCGTTCCCTTCCCATCGCACTATTACCAAGCCTCGGTCCAAGACATATCTTGTTGGACACAGGGAGAAAAAGGGAGCATGATGGTATAAGAACGAACGAAGCCTTGTACGCCCAATTTTCGTAAGGAAGAAAGGAGCGGGATATGAAAGACTTATCTGGGCCCTGTAGCTCCCGGCGACCTTGTCTTGCCGTGGCTTGACCCATGGTCGCGCAGCCCCCGGCAATCTCAGTTTTGCGGGGTCGGAGTGTCGGCCCCCCCCCTTTCTTCCAAATGGTTCAGCAAGGACGTCCATGGATCCTGCGAATCAAGAGGACGGAAAGGAAACAGAGAGACGCAAACTCGACCTCTATGCTAGGGGTTAGCCGCCATTAAGCACAATTAACCCTAACAGAGAAAGAGGCTCAACCTAGCATGCATGCTAAAACTTAGGGCACCAGCGCTTCATTTATTTATGCTCAGGGTCTGCGCCTGGCTTTGTACGAAGGGTTACATGCCTTGCCGGCAAGGCTTGTACAAAAGGGTGGCTTGCCGGGAGTCCCGCCTACCGCGCCTTACGGGTAAAACTTGTGAAGATGTTCGATGTTCCAAGAGTTACTCACTGGGATACGATCTTCGGTCTCCAGGAGGACTACGCCAGGCCTGGTGACTCGTATTACCCGATAAGGGCCTTCCCGCTTCAGCGTCAACTTGTTGGAATTCTTGGCCGACTGAACGTGCCGAAGAACAAGGTCGCCTTCCTCAAAGCTTCGGGCATGAACCTTGCGCCTATGATAGCGGCGCAAGGCTTACTGGTAGCGCGATGCTCGTACAGCCGCCCGAAGACGATCTTCCTCAAGGAGCGTTGTGTCATCTTGCCGCAGTCACTCTTGCTCAAGCTCATCATAAGTGAGCACTCGGGGTGACCCGTATGTGAGTTCTATGGGGAGAACAGCTTCCTCCCCGTAAACGGGTGTCGGGGCCGGATTTCGGGAACATAATATTCCAGAAATTTACCCCTAGTGTCATCACCAGCCCAGGATTACTGTTACTGGTGGACACATCCTCGTTATAGATTACCAAGCATTTACAAGAATTTGATACAAGACCATAAGGTCTACTGATATAATAATGACTCCGGTGGTGGATGAAGAAATTGGCTTGTGGATCTCCCCATCGATGGGGCTCCATTCCAACAGGAACAGCTGACCCGGATAACTACTATCCTGCGTGGCTGCACTCTAGGCTTCACACGGACGTTGCTGGAGTCTTCCCGCAGAATTCTTAACCTGGCCAAGTAAATAGCCAGGGACAAGCCTGTGAGTACGTTTGAATGTACTCGCAAACATCATGGACAAATGATATAACAAAATGCAGCAAAACAATTATATGGTCATGGGGAATTAAACTATATGCACATGCTCATGATATCCTTATATTAAATGCATGCTGACAGGAATTAAACATGGCATGGTGAATAATATTTAATGCAGAAAATAAACATTAGCATCAATAAAATATAAAAGAAATGCCGATCGGGTGTCAAGTGACACCACGGTCGGTCTTGAAAAGAAATGCCAGTCGGGTGTCTAAGAGAGAAATCGGACGATACCATCCGAGAACTCAGGCGACGCCACGAAAGGACTTGAAAAGAAATGCCAGTCGGGTGTCCCCAAGAGTAGTGGCTGTCTGAGTCAAAGTCTCAGGCCTCAATCCCCACAAGAAAAGTGACATGTTACTGTGCGTGTGGTTAAGGGTCACGTCCAGAATTTACTCTGCAACCACTCATCAAGCAATTCATGCCAGATCACACATACTATTAGATGGTGACACACAGGGGGTCTACAAACTCACTACGCCACACACCAGCTACTGTGGAATTAAAGGAAAAACCGAGCCACTAGGGGTTGATAACAATTCTGGTGGACTCATTCCACCTGGTTGATATCTATCTTGGCGCGTCTTGCGGATGCCGAGTCGTCTCCGGGTGCTTCCGCGTCGGAGCTGGCTGGGGTAGGATGGGGAGCTACAGGGCTGGAGTAGTGGTGGTGGCCTTCGCGAGGTGTCGAGGTCACCGTCCCATTGGAGTAGGCCTCCAAGAGACGACGGAGATTTCCGGGTGAGGCAAAGGCATTGCCCGGGTAGGTGACATGGTCAAAGCTTGGGGGCTCAACCGGCCTTCCAAGCAGCACTAACGGGGTGTCGGTGGCGGGTGCGACTTCACTCCTTGCTGGGGTCAGGAGAGCGAGCGTCCTGCGGGTCTCAATCAGGTCAAGAGTGACCTGATCGAATAGTGCCTCTTGCGCTCTCAGGTAGCGCACCAGATGCACCAAGGCAGGATCCGACTCATGGTCTCCGCTGGCGACCTGGGTTGGGCTACCATAGCCTTCGCGACTAGGGTAGTAGTAGAATGAGTGGCAGTTAACCCTCGGTGACAGGTGCCGGAGTTGAACTATAGCCTCTCGGGCTGCAAGTTGGATGGACTGGGGCTCGTCGGAGGTTGTCCTCCCGGTGAATCGGTAGGGACGCTCCGATGTGGTGCCCCTCCCGTAGATGTGCACCGTGGCCCAGAAGTGATGGATGGAATTACTCGTGTGCTCTTGGTACACGACATATTCCGGTGGCTCGTCGATGCTAAAAGCACGACGGGTGAGATTGGCGAGGATGGTTACGAAGCCTTCAAGTTCGACTGCGGTGGTCTCGTTGTGCACGAGGGGGCCTGTCATCTTGGTGGTTTGATATCGAACTAGGAATGAGGCTGTGATGTGTTGAGCTTGGGGTATGGCTTCCTTTATAGGCCAGCCGAGTCTTCCATCGCACGCTTGTGGATGGGAGAGCTCAGGTGTTGGCACAGGCACACGGCCTATGGATAGACTGATAGGTTGGGCACCGGCTATCAAAAGATGTCGGTTGCCACTGTGGATGGGATAGACTTGACCGTGGACAGGAAAAGATGTGGATGGTGTGGCAACCTAGGGATGGTGACCAGGCTAGGATAGGATTAGCCAATGGTCAGCCTGGCTCTGATACCAAGGCTGTCGGGGCCGGATTTCGGGAACATAATATTCCAGAAATTTACCCCTAGTGTCATCACCAGCCCAGGATTACTGTTACTGGTGGACACATCCTCGTTACAGATTACCAAGCATTTACAAGAATTTGATACAAGACCATAAGGTCTACTGATATAATAATGACTCCGGTGGTGGATGAAGAAATTGGCTTGTGGATCTCCCCATCGATGGGGCTCCATTCCAACAGGAACAACTGACCCGGATAACTCCTATCCTGCGTGGCTGCACTCTAGGCTTCACACGGACGTTGCTGGAGTCTTTCCGCAGAATTTTTAACCTGGCCAAGTAAATAGCCAGGGACAAGCCTGTGAGTACGTTTGAATGTACTCGCAAACATCATGGACAAATGATATAACAAAATGCAGCAAAACAATTATATGGTCATGGGGAATTAAACTATATGCACATGCTCATGATATACTTATATTAAATGCATGCTGACAGGAATTAAACATGGCATGGTGAATAATATTTAATGCAGAAAATAAACATTAGCATCAATAAAATATAAAAGAAATGCCGATCGGGTGTCAAGTGACACCACGGTCGGTCTTGAAAAGAAATGCCAGTCGGGTGTCTAAGAGAGAAATCGGACGATACCATCCGAGAACTCAGGCGACGCCACGAAAGGACTTGAAAAGAAATGCCAGTCGGGTGTCCCCAAGAGTAGTGGCGTGATAAACCGCCTGACACTCGAGGGACGCCACAGAAAGGACTTGGAAATAAAGGCGAGTGTCCGGGGTAGTCTAGCCAGCCCCTGAGACACTCTGGAAAGTAAAAATAAGAGGAACGGGTTAGTCCACAATAATACTCATATCATCCATAATATTCATAACATCACCAGTAGCAGTAAGAATTAATCTGCATAATACTCCATGCTCACAATTAAATTATTTCCTCCGGAGACCGACTCTAAGACCGACACTTGACCAACCCAGACTGTAATCCTTAACCACGGACACGGCTATTCGAATAGGTTTCAAACTCTGCAGAGGGTGTACTCTTTACCCCTAAGTATAGGATTTCTTTAATCAGTATCGGGACACTGACTAATTCCTATTACGGTCTTTGGGTTGAAAACACACCTAACCAGCACACACCAGCTTAACTTTTCTGCTGCCAGGGATCACCCAAAACAACAGTTAAGTAAAACTCTAAGTGGGAAGGCTACAACCTCCAATAGCATGGGATCACTATTCAAACGCGCGGATTACAAGGGTACACTCCCTCTCGGCTACAACCGGAAACACCCATGCCCCCGGACCATGTGGCATGCCTACCGGATGCACCCGGTATCTTCCACCATGGCCTCTCTGTACGGTGTGTGCACGGAAAGGGGTTAACAACTTACTAAACCATACCCTACCCGTGGTAGAGACAAGTGGCAGCACGATTCAAGTATGGGGGTTACTGGAACAAGACTCGATCTACGGTCGACTCAGGAGGCTTATGTTTCCTGCAGTGATTAGTACAACAAAACATTCTTTCAACCATATCATCAGGACAGGGTCACAACCCTTGCCTGCTTCCACATATATCTCATGACACCACCGTGTCAAGTATGGCCCGTGCCCACCGGCACGTCCAAAACAGGAGCACATTCCTGGATTTTCATAACTTATGCATGTTGCAAATTTGAAGGGGATGCATGCAAGAGAAAGTATAATTATGACCATGCATGCATGCAATATTTCTACTCATATGCCAAGCCTATCAAAGTATCAAACATGCCCTAAAATATTATAGCATGAAAACATACGCCATATCAAGTGTTCAAAAATGCTTGCCTTGAGCATGCAGAAATATTGGGTGCACTCCAAAAGTTTGAAATATTCATCCCCCCCTTCATTTCCTATTTTCAAAAATATCTAAATCACCACATAATCCAAAAAACAGCATTTAAAAGTATTTCAAATATTTTTGAAATAAATACTAAAATAAACTAGATGATATTTAAGGAATATCAGAAACAGAATAAATTTATTTAGAGTTCATATGAATTAGTTATGGAATATCTAAGATAGAAAACATGATTGAAAGTATTATTTAAAAGATTAAACAGAAACTATGCACAGAAAAATGTTCACCTAATTTAGACAAATAAATAATGATTTTAGAAGCCTGCAGAATTTTGAATATATGGATTTGGATTTGAAATGGGTCCTGTGGAATTATTTGAAAACCACTGGAAAAGAAAAAGAGAAAGGCAGAGAGTCACCCTGAGCGCGATGTAGGCATCTGGTGGTACTGGGCCGAGCCCATCCATTCAGCTGTGCGGGAGACGTCCACGTCGAAGACGCACTCCGAAAGTACGCTTCCGCCTATGCCGCGCTGGCGTAGCCAGGGTCGCTGACAGTGGGTCCCGCCTGGCCCACTGGTCAGGTTTGACCGGTCACCGCGCGCGTCGTCTCCTCCAGCCGAACGGTGGCGGCGCTCCGGCGACGTTCGCCGGTGAACGGCGGCACCCCTCGGGGGTCTGAGCATATGGGTGTGCTCAGGGGGTCGAGACGAACCCGTGGGTATTCGTTTTGGTCGCCGGGGTGGACGGAGTCGCCGGCGTCGAGTCCCACCGCGGAACTCCGGCGAGTCCCGAAGAGGGCTTTTGTCTACGGGCTCGCTCCGGTGAAATTGATGACTAAGATGGGTTTGCGGGATCTTGAGGAGTCTAGTGGAGAAGGAATTGGGGAGGGGGAAGCTCTGAAGAGGTGGGTAGCTGCGAGGTGAGGGCGGCGGCAGTAGCTGCCGGAGAGGAAGGAGAAGACCACCTCGGCTTAATTGGTGGCTCGGGGTGGTTTACAGGGATGAGAGGGGATACCGTGGTGTGCTGCGGTGAGCTCGAGGGGCCTTTTATAGGCGGGGAAGGTGGTTCCCGTGGCTTCCAGAGAACGGACACGGCGGCGGCGTGCATTCATGGAAAACGCGGACGGTGGCGAGTAGGCGTGGCCGGCGTGGTTAGGTGAGGGCGGGGTCCGGCCGCAGTTACTTCCCAGGCGAGCTGGCTGGCTCGGGAGGTGCCAGGTAGCCTGGACGGCACCGTCCACGGGCGGACAGAGGCGGCGTCCATTAATGGCAGACGCGGTGGTGGCGAGGCCGGTGAGGGTCGGTGAGGACGGTGGTGGCTTGCAGTGATGGCGGGCGTCGTGTTTGGCTCGGGGGTGAGCCACGCGTCCAGAGCGTTGACGGACGGTGCGACGTGGCGATGCGGGACTCGTCGGGCTGCGGCTCCGGTCGGCGTGGACGGTGGTGGCCGGCGCAAACGGCCAAGGGAAGGTGTCAGGGAAGTTATTGATGGTCGAGTTGATCCGGTGGGAGGCTCGGGCGAGCAGGGGAAGCAGCGGGGCAGTGACAGGAGCTTGATGCCACCGCGTGCAATTAGCACGCTCTGGCCGCGCTCTGTGCGTGCTCATAAGGTGTTCGACGCAATGCCAGTGGCATCTAGGAGAGTTGGTTGCAAGGGGGACTTAGCAGGGTGGGGCTCCTCTAGATGGCAAGGTTAGTGGACAAGTTAAAAATGGCCAGGAGAGCAGGTGTGTAGTGCAAGATAAAAACCTTGCCAAATTTGGTCATGCCCTCAAAGTGTTCGACATAATGCTAGAGCTAGCTAGGGAACTTTGTTGAGGTTGGGACTTGGCAGGGTAGTGTCCCCTTAGTGGTCATAGATTATGGTGGGGTTGGTTTGGCAAAAGGGAAAACTTGATAGTGCAAGTTTTGAAGGATTTAGTTTCTGGACAGAAACTACAGAGAGGTGTTTGGTGGGTCTAAAAGATGCTAATGGATCTGATCTTCTGGAGTTTAGGGTTTGGTAGGAGGAACTAGAAGATGGCAAAGGCTCAGAATTTTTGGAGCAAGAAATAATAGGGTTGTAGTAGAAACCTAGAAGATGGACAGAACTGAAAAAGAGGATGGTTCACTCAAATTTTGCAAAACACCAAGTTGGGTTTTTGCACCAATGTGACATATAGGCATCACATGACCTCCCAGAATTATGGTGGAATTTTTAGAGAATTATTTAAAGTAGAAGTAGTGCAACAGAAGCATTTAAAACACTGCAAAAGCTATTAAAAGAAATTTCTAAGGCAAAATTTTATTATGAAAATAATTTCTAATGTTATCAAACAAATAATGAAAAGTCCCAAGATACAACCAGAGCCCACAAAAGTATTTCCAAAAAAAAAAATTACTATACGAAGAGAAGATTTTCTAAGGCAGGAATAGAAAAGGTTCTGAAAATTATAAAAGGGCCTATTATAATTCAAAATTTTATTTCTAGCCAAATTTTTAATTCATGAAAAAGTAATTAAATTTTTGGGGTGTTACAAATTCTAACCCCCTTAAGAAAAATCTCGTCCTCGAGATTTGTTAAGGGTGGAAGAATTAAAAAGCATACCACACAAACAAAATACTCATATGCAAAAAGCAAACAGGGCAATACATTCATGACATCCAAACAAAACAAGATCACATCATGCAAACAGGCACTACACGCTACGCAAACTCATTTACGACCGTCTACGGTCCGAAAGCGGGATCTACGGGGTCAAGCGGAAGGCTTCCCGGTGCTGGAACACCTCCTTCTTCTTCCGGAGGGAGTGGAGGAAGTTGAGGGAGCAAACGAAGAACGTGTCCCTCCTGAGTTGGCAGAGGGGGTCCGCCAATGGCGATCCGGGGATTCAGAACAGCAAGGTAGTGGAGATACTCCAGTATTTGCTGGGTGAAATGCTCCTGGGCCATCACATATTGAATGAGATAGACCAGGGCTGGATCGCTCTCCGCACGTCCACAGCGGAACGTAGCTTCTGCTCCAAAAGCAGTGCGACTTGGGAAATAACAGTACTCCCTTGCGTTGGCACAGGGCACCGCAAATCGAAGACGGGTGACTGCTTCATACGCAGCAGACTCAATGGCCATGCCTGGCGTTGGCATGGATCTCCCGATGAAAATCACATAGGGAGGGCCTTGGTTTAAATCTGCTGGTGGAATATGTACAGCTGCCCAGTATTTCGAGAGATCAGGAGTGATTTTCGATTTGAACAGCTCATACAGGGGTGGATGGGTGGAGCCAAGAGTATTGCGGGTAAAATCCCACAATAACATAACAAAACTACCAGGTCTTGCGTCGGGGGTCCTCAGATAAGCTCCGGGGTGAGACATGGGTGGATGAATGAAAAAGGCAGTGCTTGATGCTGATGGTTGCTGGTGAGGAAAAATGAGCGTGGCCTCTTATAGAGAGCCTGGGTCATGAAACATGAAATGGTGCCGGTACGACAGAGACACCGACTCCGGCGCGGGGCTGTCTGAGTCAAAGTCTCAGGCCTCAATCCCCACAAGAAAAGTGACATGTTACTGTGCGTGTGGTTAAGGGTCACGTCCAGAATTTACTCTGCAACCACTCATCAAGCAATTCATGCCAGATCACACATACTATTAGATGGTGACACACAGGGGGTCTACAAACTCACTACGCCACACACCAGCTACTGTGGAATTAAAGGAAAAACCGAGCCACTAGGGGTTGATAACAATTCTGGTGGACTCATTCCACCTGGTTGATATCTATCTTGGCACGTCTTGCGGATGCCGAGTCGTCTCCGGGTGCTTCCGCGTCGGAGCTGGCTGGGGTAGGATGGGGAGCTACAGGGCTGGAGTAGTGGTGGTGGCCTTCGCGAGGTGTCGAGGTCACCGTCCCATTGGAGTAGGCCTCCAAGAGACGACGGAGATTTCCGGGTGAGGCAAAGGCATTGCCCGGGTAGGTGACATGGTCAGAGCTTGGGGGCTCAACCGGCCTTCCAAGCAGCACTAACGGGGTGTCGGTGGCGGGTGCGACTTCACTCCTTGCTGGGGTCAGGAGAGCGAGCGTCCTGCGGGTCTCAATCAGGTCAAGAGTGACCTGATCGAATAGTGCCTCTTGCGCTCTCAGGTAGCGCACCAGATGCACCAAGGCAGGATCCGACTCATGGTCTCCGCTGGCGACCTGGGTTGGGCTACCATAGCCTTCGCGACTAGGGTAGTAGTAGAATGAGTGGCAGTTAACCCTCGGTGACAGGTGCCGGAGTTGAACTATAGCCTCTCGGGCTGCAAGTTGGATGGACTGGGGCTCGTCGGAGGTTGTCCTCCCGGTGAATCGGTAGGGACGCTCCGATGTGGTGCCCCTCCCGTAGATGTGCACCGTGGCCCAGAAGTGATGGATGGAATTACTCGTGTGCTCTTGGTACACGACATATTCCGGTGGCTCGTCGATGCTAAAAGCACGACGGGTGAGATTGGCGACGATGGTTACGAAGCCTTCAAGTTCGACTGCGGTGGTCTCGTTGTGCACGAGGGGGCCTGTCATCTTGGTGGTTTGATATCGAATTGGGAATGAGGCTGTGATGTGTTGAGCTTGGGGTATGGCTTCCTTTATAGGACAGCCGAGTCTTCCATCGCACGCTTGTGGATGGGAGAGCTCAGGTGTTGGCACAGGCACACGGCCTATGGATAGACTGATAGGTTGGGCACCGGCTATCAAAAGATGTCGGTTGCCACTGTGGATGGGATAGACTTGACCGTGGACAGGAAAAGATGTGGATGGTGTGGCAACCTAGGGATGGTGACCAGGCTAGGATAGGATTAGCCAATGGTCAGCCTGGCTCTGATACCAAGGCTGTCGGGGCCGGATTTCGGGAACATAATATTCCAGAAATTTACCCCTAGTGTCATCACCAGCCCAGGATTACTGTTACTGGTGGACACATCCTCGTTACAGATTACCAAGCATTTACAAGAATTTGATACAAGACCATAAGGTCTACTGATATAATAATGACTCCGGTGGTGGATGAAGAAATTGGCTTGTGGATCTCCCCATCGATGGGGCTCCATTCCAACAGGAACAGCTGACCCGGATAACTCCTATCCTGCGTGGCTGCACTCTAGGCTTCACACGGACGTTGCTGGAGTCTTCCCGCGGAATTCTTAACCTGGCCAAGTAAATAGCCAGGGACAAGCCTGTGAGTACGTTTGAATGTACTCGCAAACATCATGGACAAATGATATAACAAAATGCAGCAAAACAATTATATGGTCATGGGGAATTAAACTATATGCACATGCTCATGATATACTTATATTAAATGCATGCTGACAGGAATTAAACATGGCATGGTGAATAATATTTAATGCAGAAAATAAACATTAGCATCAATAAAATATAAAAGAAATGCCGATCGGGTGTCAAGTGACACCACGGTCGGTCTTGAAAAGAAATGCCAGTCGGGTGTCTAAGAGAGAAATCGGACGATACCATCCGAGAACTCAGGCGACGCCACGAAAGGACTTGAAAAGAAATGCTAGTCGGGTGTCCCCAAGAGTAGTGGCGTGATAAACCGCCTGACACTCGAGGGACGCCACAGAAAGGACTTGGAAATAAAGGCGAGTGTCCGGGGTAGTCTAGCCAGCCCCTGAGACACTCTGGAAAGTAAAAATAAGAGGAACGGGTTAGTCCACAATAATACTCATATCATCCATAATATTCATAACATCACCAGTAGCAGTAAGAATTAATCTGCATAATACTCCATGCTCACAATTAAATTATTTCCTCCGGAGACCGACTCTAAGACCGACACTTGACCAACCCAGACTGTAATCCTTAACCGCGGACACGGCTATTCGAATAGGTTTCAAACTCTGCAGAGGGTGTACTCTTTACCCGCAAGTATAGGATTTCTTTAATCAGTATCGGGACACTGACTAATTCCTATTACGGTCTTTGGGTTGAAAACACACCTAACCAGCACACACCAGCTTAACTTTTCTGCTGCCAGGGATCACCCAAAACAACAGTTAAGTAAAACTCTAAGTGGGAAGGCTACAACCTCCAATAGCATGGGATCACTATTCAAACACGCGGATTACAAGGGTACACTCCCTCTCGGCTACAACCGGAAACACCCATGCCCCCGGACCATGTGGCATGCCTACCGGATGCACCCGGTATCTTCCACCATGGCCTCTCTGTACGGTGTGTGCACGGAAAGGGGTTAACAACTTACTAAACCATACCCTACCCGTGGTAGAGACAAGTGGCAGCACGATTCAAGTATGGGGGTTACTGGAACAAGACTCGATCTACGGTCAACTCAGGAGGCTTATGTTTCCTGCAGTGATTAGCACAACAAAACATTCTTTCAACCATATCATCAGGACAGGGTCACAACCCTTGCCTGCTTCCACATATATCTCATGACACCACCGTGTCAAGTATGGCCCGTGCCCACCGGCACGTCCAAAACAGGAGCACATTCCTGGATTTTCATAACTTATGCATGTTGCAAATTTGAAGGGGATGCATGCAAGAGAAAGTATAATTATGACCATGCATGCATGCAATATTTCTACTCATATGCCAAGCCTATCAAAGTATCAAACATGCCCTAAAATATTATAGCATGAAAACATACGCCATATCAAGTGTTCAAAAATGCTTGCCTTGAGCATGCAGAAATATTGGGTGCACTCCAAAAGTTTGAAATATTCATCCCCCCCTTCATTTCCTATTTTCAAAAATATCTAAATCACCACATAATCCAAAAAACAGCATTTAAAAGTATTTCAAATATTTTTGAAATAAATACTAAAATAAACTAGATGATATTTAAGGAATATCAGAAACAGAATAAATTTATTTAGAGTTCATATGAATTAATTATGGAATATCTAAGATAGAAAACATGATTGAAAGTATTATTTAAAAGATTAAACAGAAACTATGCACAGAAAAATGTTCACCTAATTTAGACAAATAAATAATGATTTTAGAAGCCTGCAGAATTTTGAATATATGGATTTGGATTTGAAATGGGTCCTGTGGAATTATTTGAAAACCACTGGAAAAGAAAAAGAGAAAGGCAGAGAGTCGCCCTGAGCGCGATGTAGGCATCTGGTGGTACTGGGCCGAGCCCATCCATTCAGCTGTGCGGGAGACGTCCACGTCGAAGACGCACTCCGAAAGTACGCTTCCGCCTATGCCGCGCTGGCGTAGCCAGGGTCGCTGACAGTGGGTCCCGCCTGGCCCACTGGTCAGGTTTGACCGGTCACCGCGCGCGTCGTCTCCTCCAGCCGAACGGTGGCGGCGCTCCGGCGACGTTCGCCGGTGAACGGCGGCACCCCTCGGGGGTCTGAGCATATGGGTGTGCTCAGGGGGTCGAGACGAACCCGTGGGTATTCGTTTTGGTCGCCGGGGTGGACGGAGTCGCCGGCGTCGAGTCCCACCGCGGAACTCCGGCGAGTCCCGAAGAGGGCTTTTGTCTACGGGCTCGCTCCGGTGAAATTGATGACTAAGATGGGTTTGCGGGATCTTGAGGAGTCTAGTGGAGAAGGAATTGGGGAGGGGGAAGCTCTGAAGAGGTGGGTAGCTGCGAGGTGAGGGCGGCGGCAGTAGCTGCCGGAGAGGAAGGAGAAGACCACCTCGGCTTAATTGGTGGCTCGGGGTGGTTTACAGGGATGAGAGGGGATGCCGTGGTGTGCTGCGGTGAGCTCGAGGGGCCTTTTATAGGCGGGGAAGGCGGTTCCCGTGGCTTCCAGGGAACGGACACGGCGGCGGCGTGCATTCATGGAAAACGCGGACGGTGGCGAGTAGGCGTGGCCGGCGTGGTTAGGTGAGGGCGGGGTCCGGCCGCAGTTACTTCCCAGGCGAGCTGGCTGGCTCGGGAGGTGCCAGGTAGCCTGGACGGCGCCGTCCACGGGCGGACAGAGGCGGCGTCCATTAATGGCAGACGCGGTGGTGGCGAGGCCGGTGAGGGTCGGTGAGGACGGTGGTGGCTTGCAGTGATGGCGGGCGTCGTGTTTGGCTCGGGGGTGAGCCACGCGTCCAGAGCGTTGACGGACGGTGCGACGTGGCGATGCGGGACTCGTCGGGCGGCGGCTCCGGTCGGCATGGACGGTGGTGGCCGGCGCAAACGGCCAAGGGAAGGTGTCAGGGAAGTTATTGATGGTCGAGTTGATCCGGTGGGAGGCTCGGGCGAGCAGGGGAAGCAGCGGGGCAGTGACAGGAGCTTGATGCCACCGCGTGCAATTAGCACGCTCTGGCCGCACTCTGTGCGTGCTCATAAGGTGTTCGACGCAATGCCAGTGGCATCTAGGAGAGTTGGTTGCAAGGGGGACTTAGCAGGGTGGGGCTCCTCTAGATGGCAAGGTTAGTGGACAAGTTAAAAATGGCCAGGAGAGCAGGTGTGTAGTGCAAGATAAAAACCTTGCCAAATTTGGTCATGCCCTCAAAGTGTTCGACATAATGCTAGAGCTAGCTAGGGAACTTTGTTGAGGTTGGGACTTGGCAGGGTAGTGTCCCCTTAGTGGTCATAGATTATGGTGGGGTTGGTTTGGCAAAAGGGAAAACTTGATAGTGCAAGTTTTGAAGGATTTAGTTTCTGGACAGAAACTACAGAGAGGTGTTTGGTGGGTCTAAAAGATGCTAATGGATCTGATCTTCTGGAGTTTAGGGTTTGGTAGGAGGAACTAGAAGATGGCAAAGGCTCAGAATTTTTGGAGCAAGAAATAATAGGGTTGTAGTAGAAACCTAGAAGATGGACAGAACTGAAAAAGAGGATGGTTCACTCAAATTTTGCAAAACACCAAGTTGGGTTTTTGCACCAATGTGACATATAGGCATCACATGACCTCCCAGAATTATGGTGGAATTTTTAGAGAATTATTTAAAGTAGAAGTAGTGCAACAGAAGCATTTAAAACACTGCAAAAGCTATTAAAAGAAATTTCTAAGGCAAAATTTTATTATGAAAATAATTTCTAATGTTATCAAACAAATAATGAAAAGTCCCAAGATACAACCAGAGCCCACAAAAGTATTTCCAAAAAAAAAATTTACTATACGAAGAGAAGATTTTCTAAGGCAGGAATAGAAAAGGTTCTGAAAATTATAAAAGGGCCTATTATAATTCAAAATTTTATTTCTAGCCAAATTTTTAATTCATGAAAAAGTAATTAAATTTTTGGGGTGTTACAACGGGGGAGAAGGGTGTCTGGCCGGTGGCTTGATTTAGTGTCATCCTGATTGACCAAAGAACCGCCAGCAATTCATCAATCCAGCGCCTTCCGCACTTGTGTAGCTTGTCAAAAGTCCCTGTCCGGAGGCCCCGCAGTACTTCAGCATTTGCCCTTTCTGCCTGGTTGTTGCTTCGAGGATGTGCAACAGAAGCAAAACAGACCCTGCTGCCGAGGTCTTCAATATATTGCATGAAGGTGTTTCTTGTGAACTGCGTACCATTGTCGGTGATGATTCTCTTCGGTACATCAAAACGGCAGACCAGGCCCTTGAAGAACTTGACGGCCGATTGTGCTGTCACCTTTCTCACTGCTTCCACCTCCGGTCACTTTGTGAACTTGTCGATTGCTACGTACAAGTACTCAAAGCCCCTGACAGCACGGGGAAAGGGCCAAATATGTCGAGCCCTCGGACCGAGAATGGCCAGGAGAGAGGGATTGTTTGGAGAGCTTGAGCTAGTGGATGAAGTTTCTTCGAATTGAACTGACACACTTCACACTTGGTTACTAGTGTCGTTGCATCCTGGAGGGCAGTGGGCCAGAAGAAGCCTTGCCGGAATGCCTTGCTTGCAAGGGCCCTTGACCCTATGTGGGAGCCACATATGCGTCCATGCATCTCTGCAAAAAACTCTAGTCCTTCCTCCTGGGGATGCACTTAAATTTCACGCCGTTCGTTCTTTTTCTGTACAGGACGTCGTCGACGAATTGGTACATGGCGGACCGATGGGCTACTTTCTCCGCTTCTTCCTGCTCCTTAGGAAGTTCCCCAGTCTGGAGGAATTGGACGGTATGATGTGCCCATGCTAAAGCCTGGGGCTCGACGGCAAGGACCAAAGGCATTTCCTCTTCCATGGGAGCGATTGCCTCTATGGCCAGGGCTTGATGCCTCGCCAGAGTCTGTTGCCCCACAGCAGGCTCAGCGTCCCCGGCAACACCTTTGCCGGCCACCCCTGCGGGTTCGGCAGGAAAGTACTTGCCGGGGCCTGATTTCCTTCACTTGTTCTGCTTAGTCGATGGTTCAACAGATGGCTGAAATAATCAGAGCACAAAGGTACCTGGTTCCGCACGTAGTTTGAGGGCGCCGCGTTTTGACAAGTAGTCGACGATGTCGTCTCCGCTCGGGGGACATGTTCAGCTTGTATACCGTCGAAATGCTCCTCCAGTTTCCTTATTTTATCCACGTAGGCTTCCATCAACAGGCTCTGGTAATCTTTGTTCACTTGCCTGACGACGAACTGCGAATCTCCTTTCACGATGAGCTTCTTGATCCTGAGGTCCACCGTGATCCTGAGACCGGCAACAAGTCCCTCGTATTCAGCATTGTTGTTCGTTGATACCTCCCTAGGGAAGTGCATCTGGATCACATACTTGAGGTGTTCTCTGGTGGGTGCAACGAGCAGCACACCAGCACCGGCGCCTTGCAGCGAGAAAGCCCTGTCAAAGTACATAATCCAGTCGCGACTCGTACCCTTGCCGGGGAGAGTAATCTCCTGGATCTCTTCGTTGGGCGTTGAGGTCCATTCTGCAACGAACTCTGCCAAGACTCTACTCTGAATCGTCGAAGTGCTTTCAAATTTTAAACCGAAGCTTGACAGCTCCAGGGCCCACTCCACAATCCTCCCAGTCGCATCTGGGTTATGCAATATCCACTGCAATGGGAGGCGGGTGACGACAGTAATTTCATGTGCTTGGAAGTAATGAAGGAGCTTCCTCGAGGCCATAAGGAGGCCGAAGAGCAATTTCTGCACGCCAGAGTACCTTGACCTAGCCCCCTATAATAGGGAGCTGGCAAAGTAAACCGGGTTCTGCATCATCTTCTTCTTCTGCACTACTCCATCTGGTTGCGTCGCTTCGGCCCGAGTGGCATCAGGTTTTGTCGTTGCTATCGCTTCCGTCTTGACCTCACTCTGGGCCACTAGCGCAGGACTGACCACTTGGTTCGTTGCCGCTAAATACAACAGCAACGGCTCTTGTAATTCAGGCGTGACTAGTATCAGTATAGAGGAGAGGTATTTCTTTAAGTCTTACTGTGCCACTTCGGCTTCTGGGGTCCACTCCATTGGGCCCGCCTTTTTCAAGATCTTGAAAAAGGGGAGGGCGTGCTCGGCAGATTTAGAGATGAATCTGACCATGGTGGCAACGCAGCTAGCAAGCCGACGCACATCCTTGATCCGCCTGGGTGCTTCAATCTGCTCGATGGCCTTGATCTTGTCTGGATTTGCCTCAATTCCACACTGTGACACGAAACCGAGAAGCTTGCTGGACAGGACATCGAAGACACACTTCTCAGGGTTCAGCTTAAGGTTGATCTCGTGCAGATTCGTGAACGTCTCTTCCAAATCTTGTACGAGCGTTGCTTTGTCCTTGGTTTTGACCACTATATCATCCATATAAGCTTCCATATTTCTATGTAGCTGAGGCTCAATACCAATCTGGACTGGTCTTGCAAATGTTGAGCCAACATTCTTCAACCAGAAAGGCATCCTTATAAAACAATACGTACCACATGGGGTGATGAATGTTGTCTTCTCTTCATCTTCTCTCATCATGAAGATTTGATGGTAGCCTGAGTAAGCGTTGAGGAATGATAACATGTGACATCTGGCCGTGGAGTCCAAAATCTGGTCCATGCGCGGCAATGGGAAAGGGTCTTTTGGACAAGCCTTATTGATGTCTGTGTAATCTATACACAGCCTCCACTTCCCATTTGCCTTATGCACTACCACCGGATTGGCCAACCACGTTGGATGGAGCACTCCTCTCACTAAGCCTGCTGCCTCTAACTTCCTGGTCTCCTCTGTGATGAACTCTTGCCGCTCCAAAGCTTGCTTCCTGACCTTCTGCTTGACGGGTCGCGCATGAGGGCAGACATCAAAATGGTGCTCAATCACCTCCCTGGGAACGTCGGGGATGTCAGACGCTTGCCGTGCAAACACGTCGGCATTCGTTCGCAGGAAGGTGACGAGCGCGTCTTCCTATTTGCTGTTGAGAGCAGAGCTTATGGTGAAAGCCCCTCTCGTGCCATCCTCCTTGATGGACACACGCTTGATTTCTGGTGGAGCAGCTCTGGATTTCTTGCTCTTGCCAGTGGAGCTCTCTAGCGTGTTCTCGACAGGAGCACTACACTCCGAAGAGGAGCGCTTGCTAGAGTAGGCGCGAGAGGCCTTACCGGTCTTCTTTCCTCCCGGGGCTTCAGTGGCAGGAGCAAGCGCCTTGCCGGCAGTTGCTGCAACTGCCTCCCGATAAAGCTGATCAGCGCAGATCAGCGCATCCTTCTCGTCGGAGGGGATGGTAATGATAGACATTGGTGCGGGCATCTTCATGGTGTTGTAGGCGTAATGTGACGTCGCCATGAAGTTGGCCAATGTTGGGCTGCCAAGGATCCTGTTGTAAGGCAAGGGGATCTCGGCAACATCAAAAACAATCTTCTCCGTCCTGTAGTTTAGCTCGCCCCCGAATGTCATGGGTAGCGTGACTTTACCCTTGGGATGACTTCTTCCTGGGTTGACCCCTAGAAACGTGGTCGTCTCCTCGAGGTCTCCATCAGGGATTTGTAGCCTTTTGATCACGACGGGCGAGATCAAGTTCAGGCCGGCGCCGCCATCAACCAGCATCTTTGTCACCTTGAGGTTGCGTATTGTTGGTGAGACCAAGAATGGCAAACACCCGAGTGTAGTCGCGCGGTTAGGGTGATCCTCGGCGTCAAAGATGATAGGAGTGTTGGACCACCTCAGCGGCTTCTGGGCATCAAACGACGGCTCCACTGCTGTGATCTCGCACGCCCACTGTTTAAGTAGGCGATGGGAGGTGTGCAAGGAGGCACCGCCATCGACGCACATGGCCTCCGTGGCTTTCTGGAACTCTTGCTCACCAGACTCGTCGTCCTCATCACGATCATCATCTTCTCGCTTCTTGCCACGGCCCCGGGCGGGTTGTTCTTGTTGGTTATCTTTGCCGCGGCAGCCAGGCTGGCCGCCACGTTTCTTGCCGGATCCTTCAGCACCATCTTGGCCTTTCTCCTTGTCACGCCTTTCGTACTCGGCCTTTTGCTTCTCTGCGAGCTGCTCGACCTGTTGGCAGTTTTGGAGGTCATGGCCTTTGGTGCGGTAGATCTTGCAGTACTGCTTGTCGGAGCTTCCTGGCTTGTCCGCGGCCGTCAAGGCCGGCAGGCGACACACCCGGTGATTTCTTTGCCAGGGTCGTCTACCTTGGTTTTATTGGCGGCGCCGGCATCGTCGGATCCCTCGACGGAAAGCACAGCCTTGCCCTTGCGTTTCCTGCTGCGGCGTCAACCCTTTTTCGTCGGGGCGACGGCGTCTTTGTCCGAGGAACCGGTCTCCACACCGGTGTCTTCGCTGGGGTACTTCCTTCCCTCTTCAGCCCAGGCGCATCTGTCGGCTAGAACATAGAGTTTGGCCACATCCTTGACTTTATTCATCACCAGCTCCTCATGCATCTTGCGGTTGCACACGTTCTGGTGGAATCCGCTGATGATGGCGGCAGGATGAACGTCTGGGATGTTGTAGTGCACTCGGTTGAACTTCTGTATGTACTTGCGCATGCTTTCACCTTCCTTTTGGGGGATGACATGCAAATCTCTTGCTTGGCCATGAGCCTGGTGGCCTCCCGTAAAGGCGCCAACAAACTCATGGTACAAATCCGACCAGGAAGAAATGGAATCCGCCGGCAAGTGCATCAACCATGACATGACGTTGGGTTTAAGTGCCAACGGGAAATAATTGGCAAGCACCATGTCGTCGTGCCCCCCCCCCCCGCCCAGCAGCCTGCATCGCGATGGTGTAGATGCTGAGGAACTCTGATGGGTGAGTTTTTCCATTGTACTTCTCGCCGATGTCGAGCTTGAAGGTGCGATGTGTGGGCCACTGGAAACACAGCAGCTCTCGGGTAAAGGCCGGACAGCCTACCTCGTAAGGTAAGCCTCCAGATCCTCCCGGTGCTGGGTTGTCCGCAGCAGGCCCTACCCTCCTATCCGACTGGTGGCGTGCCTCGCGCCGGTGCTCGATGGTGGTTCGAGCGTCCTCGTGGGCGCGCTCTCGAAGAATTTGGTGCTGATCACGGTGGGTCCATGGGTCGGACGATGCTATGGATACGTCGTCACAAGCATCGTCCCGACGGGCCGGCACACGTGGTAGCAGGCAAGGAGGAGGAGAATGCACCGTGGTTGGGGCACCTCCGGTCCTTCCGCCGCTGGCGTGTGGTGGCTCGACAGAGCGTCGGCCCGAAGGCCTCGCCGGCCGAGGTTCGTCTTTGTTGGCAATGGCAGCAAGGCTAAGAACAGTGGCTCTCCACTCGTCGAGCTTCTCCGCAGCAAGAGGGAAGCCGAGGAGCAACTGCGCGCGCGCCAAGGCTTCTGCCTGCGTGGGTGGCGAGGAGAGCTGCGTGGATCGAGACGCGCTACGGCTTCTAGCCATGTTAGAAGGAGCTCTATCATGGTCCCGCAGCTGCACGCCATCCTTTCCAGCGCCCCGGCGAGCATGTTGATCTTCAGCATCTCGTGAATGATGCACAGGGCTCTTTCCACGATGGCGCCCGGGGTCCTCCGTGCGGCGACGCTGCTCATCGCGCACGACCTGGGAGGAACGCGCTGTGGGCGCCGCCATGGGCGTCTTGGAAGTCACCACGTCACCCGTGCTTGGTATGACACCGCTCTTGGAGGGCCCCGCACTGCCTACGGGGGGCCCGGCTCCGCCCTTGGACTTGGTGGCGTGCGGCTCATTGTCTCGTGCATGAACGACGCCGCTTGCGAGGCTTCGGCTGCTGGAACGACGCCAGTGTTCGTGGGTCATGCCTCGGCTCCCATCCGCGATCACCCCATCGCCAGCCTGCGCCGGCACGGGCCGTTCGGCTCGAGGCGAACCGACCGCCGCGATCGTCTTCTTCTTAGGAGCCATGGCGATGAAGAATCGCTACACTAACTGCTAGATCAGATTTTCACAACTGCGCCCCCTACCTAGCGCACCAAAGATGTCGATACGAAGCGACACCTATGGTATCACTGGAATCCCTTCTACGGTTGGCGGGCGCGAGGTTGTGCAAAGAGCGGGTCTAAGAGTGAGCACAACAATCGTTTACCCAGGTTCGGGCCGCGAGGATGCGTAATACCCTAGTCATGCTTTGGTGTATATTTGAGTGTTCTTGAGTTCTTGAGCTAGCTACGGTGCCTGTCCAGCTTTCCAGGATCCGAATCCTTCTTTAGTATGCCGCGGACCTCCTTTTATAGTCTAAAAGGGGCTCCCACAGTGGCACACAGGAGGTGGAAAGGTGTACACTGTATAGGCTTATCCTATGCCATTACGGGACAAGGCACATTAAATGCACTACTTAGGTGTCTATTTACTTTATCGGGGACGGAAAAGAAGCCCGTCCTGTCGGTGGCCGCTCCGTCTGGTCGCGACGCGCGTCTAGGCCAGCGAGGCAGGTAGCTGAGGTGGCGTGGTGGTAGGGTCTTCACAAAGATCTACATGCCACCACGCAGGGCTTGATTAGCTGGCCCAGGGACCACGTATTGCCACGTGGGTGCCTGCCTGGGCCACTGGGTCGGCCGCCGAACTGGGGCGGTGATGGGGCGGCAAGGGCTTGCCGCAGTCTTGCTTCTGATCCGGCAAGGGTCTTACCGGGGCCTCCGTGAGCATCCCGCGACAAGAGGCTTGCCGGGGCTCTGGGGTGTCTTCGGCAAGGAGCCTTGCCGGGGCCTCGTGGGCGTGCTCGGCAAGGAGCCTTGCGATCGCCATGTCTTTTGGTTCTTATCTTGGGAGTCATAAATCTTTGTCTTCACAAAGATCTGCATGCCATCACGTGGGTGCTTCCCGAGCCTTGGCTCCAATGTTTGTTGTTGACGTTGGAGTTCTTAGGTCCAAGGGTGGCCGCGACGGAGGCGTTTGGGCGAATCACTCCGGCAAGAGCTCTTGTCGGGGGCGCGCAGGCCACCCCGGCAAGAGTCCTTGTCGGGGGAGAGTCTATCTCCATGATTGGTCTTCTCGTGTCGCCGTCTTGGTGTTGTTCTGGCAACTCTACGTCTCTGGCTTCCCTCCTCTGCCTTGTTATGTTTGGTCAGAGGCGTGGCTCTGACTGCCCATTCTCAAGTAAGGGGTAAAAAAGAGAGCCCCTACTTTTGTACATCGACACCATGTAGTTCAAGTACGAATTATGCACATAAATGCATTGAAAACTCAATTAATGCATAAAAATGTCCAAACGAACCCAAAAAATCCCAAAAATTGACACAACGCTCCTGTTGTTCTATGTTGACACAATAATTTTTTTTGAAAGCAACAAGAGGCAACAAATATCATTTCGTCCCCCAAGGTGGCACGTACCCTACTGAAACCATCAGTCTTGTTGTGAGGGAAGCTCTGGTTTGTGAGAAGCTTATACAACAACCTGCCCCAAATGGTACAATTCTTTAACCCAGCATGTTGATGCCATTCCATGATAGCATACCAAGGTTCATGAATTTTAGTCCGGTTTTGGATTTACTAGAATTACAAAAGCAAGTACCTCAACATTTGTCGGAGAGCCATGGTGTCGTGGTGTTGGAAATTCATCCCCATTTCTTGCATGGGACACAAGCATAAACCCATGGACACATTTATGATTTTAAAACCCATGTTGGTGCACCAGACCATGAGCATGTGCCTTAATTTTGAATTGTGCACCTGAAATGGCTAGAAAACCAATTTTGTATATAATATTTCCAAATGAACCCTGAATAATTCAAAAAAAATTATGACACGCATATAGTTGCATGTTCACTGTAGATAAAAGGTCTAGCAATTCAAACACCGTCCATTGCCGCTGTGACCCCATTATGTAATACAAATCAAGATGAAAAATCAAGTAGATCCCACACAGTTTATTATCACCAACCGTGTGAGATGCAGCACAAAATATCTTGGAGCACCGTCGGGTTATAGTCCACAGCCCGCTCTGAATAAGGGACCGTGTGTGATGACACTTTGCGCGCCAGTTTTTTCGCTAAAGCGATTCCAAATTTTCGACTTCTGTGGAAATATCTACCTCCCCGCCCCTCCCCCTTACCAAAAACCACATTTCCCCTGTTTCCACCTTCCTTTCCAAGTTGAAACCTGTACTCCTTGCTTGCAGCGTCGCCTCCTCGCCGGCGACCCTCCTTCATGCTGCTCAGCCTCGCCTATCTAGGCAGGTAATCCACACCCGACACCCAATCTCCTCCTCCTTCCACATCCCACATGACCCGACCGCCGGCGCGAGCGCGACACCTTCCACCCAAATCACCGACCCTCCACCAAATAAGCACCGCCCTAAGCCATGGTACACATAGTATAGCCAGGATCTCAAGGAGCATTTGGCAGTGGAGAAGCAAATCACGGACGCACGCGCGGATGAGGTCGCGATGGATGCCATTTGTGCCGACCCCCAGATCTTGGAGGAGCACCTCGCCATCGAGGCCACCGTCGATGCCACGCGCGCCGAAGCTGCGACGTGGTTGGCTGCTTTAAACGACAGTTCGTGGCATTTTCTTGAGGGCACCATCAGTGCCTTTGACGAAGACTATGAGGTGTTTTCTCAGCGTGCATGTTCTTACCTCATCTCGAGAGCCAACAGGTTGGTGCCCGGAGCATCTCAGGCAACTCACCACTACGACGAGGGCACCCCCGAAGCGGAGGCCTCGCCCTCTTCCATGTCCAAGGAGCCAACCTTCATCGATATCTCCGACAATGAGGAGTAGCTTGTCTTATTAGCTCACTATAAGGACCCATGTTCAGTTTGCTAGCTACTGCCTTTCCTTAACAAATTCTAATGAATTGTGCTATCTACTTTTACCATGCAATCTTCTTCTCTAGAGTATATGTTACATATGTCGTGCAATGTGGTGTTTAGTTAACTGTTTGGTTCAGATATGCAAATGTGATGTTCAATTCTTCAGGGTGCAATCTTCCAAGTTGTCGAGCATGCTTGGTTTGGTTAAATGTCCGATCTTCTATTAGGAGTATGTTATATTGTGCAATGTGGTTCTCAGTTAACATTTGGTTCATTTGTTGTGGTGTTTAGTTAATTGTTTGGTTCAATTCTGCAATGCGATGTTCAATTGTTCTGGGTGCATTCTGTTATTGTATACCATGTGAGAAATAAATCGAATTTTGCTGTACTAAATACATGAGAAACAAATACAATTGCAATATTTTCAAATTGTTAAGCATGCTTGGTTTGGTTATCTTTCTGATCTTCTATTAGCAGTATGTTATACTGTGCAATGTGGTGCCCAGTTAGCGTTTTGTTCATTTGGTGTGGTGTTTAGTTAACTGCACGTGCATGGTCCCTTGTATAATAGCACATTATTGTGAAATTGCAGGAACCATTCTAATATTTAGCTTTTTAACAATTTGGTCTTGCACATGTAGGTCCTGCTGTTAGAGGTTTTGACCCACTGTTCGACCTTTTCTGCATATGGGGAAATGAGTTGTCCATTAATATCAATCAAGTCAAGAAACTCAAACATTGTTAGGATAAATAAATTTGTGACAAAAAACAACAAGATCTTTGTCTACACAATGAAGAAGACATCAGTTCACTACAAGATGGTACTAACTATTATAACTTGCCTTTTTTACTCCTTTGCCCCATTTCCAATATAGAAAAGATTTTTATGCACATCCTTGTTTTCAGGCCTTTCCAAAGCAGTTCACTAATGATTACCTCTCAAACCACCTCTATGGTCAGGAGGCGAGGAAGGTTTTCATACAACACCCACAGTTCAATATTGAAGTGTTTATGAAGAGGACGAAGGGCGGACGGTTAATCATCCACAGGCACTGGCCTAAAGTTGCAAAGACCTTCAACATGAATGAATGATCAATATTCGCCTTCTGCTTTAGTAGTTTTCCAGATGAGATGCATCCGTCTGTATATCGTCTATGATGCTAATTTCGAAAGGTTCTACATGCTGCATGTGAAACTTGGTGCTGGTGCAGTTGTGTAATGGGGTAGCTAAGTGTTGAAGCTATATCATGTTGTACTCCAATGTATTTCAATTATGAAATCCTGCTTTCTTAATATGGAAATGAAATATATTATGTGCTTACTATGAATGTCAATTAGATTAATAAATGGATTATTAATAATAGGGCAATTAGCCTGCGAAATGGGTTTTGCTATTGCAAACGGTTATTGAGAAAATACCGTGGGCGATGACCTCATGCAACACACATAGTTTCTAAGAATAAACCGTGTTGGATCAATGAACAATCACACACGACCTTCTCTTGAAAACTGTTTGCATTAGGCCACCTTGCGCAAACGTTTACCACATAAAAACTATGTGTTATGGATAGCCTTTGCCACACAGTTTCTTCTACGCACCATTTGTGATGCATTCAATAACGCAAACGATAAAATTGTTAATATCGTGTGCAATGGCAACACTATCACAAACGATTTAACGAGAAAAACTGTGTGTGATGTACCTGTGAACGGAAACGTTTTCCTTAGAGCGACTATGTGGGATGTACATACGAACGGAAACGTTTAGCGGGGACTGACTGTGTGGGATGTACTTGCGACCGGAAACAATTTCGCATGTATAATTGTTTTTTTGGCTCTACTGTATGTATTACCGTATTTGAGCGCTCGACGGTCGCACATGACCTCATTTTACTAAGCGTGTGTGCCAAGAGGGAATATCCCCGATGGTTTCTGGGTGATGTGGGAAGGACCCCCCTATCGCCGTAACTCACTAGGCGACGGTTCCAAATGTCGTCGCGGAAAGCTGTTAAAAACCGTTTGTATAGCACCGACGCGTACTAGTGGGACAACCACCATACTTCTGCAACTCTAAAATTTCTTAAAATTAGGACAATGTAGGAAATTTTTATATCAATCATTTGTAAAAGATTCAGAAAATTATCATGTTCCAGTAATTTATAGAATTTTCTGCACTCGACGCAAAACTTTCTGTTTTTGCATAGAATCAAGTCGAGTATCATCCACACTATCCAGAAGGCTTTACTTGTCACTTTATTGACACAAAAACTATAAAACATGATTACTACAGTAGATTAACCACAGGGACATAGAAAAACAGTAGGTAGAAATATTGGGTTGTCTCCAAACAAGCACTTTTCTTTGATGCATTTTTAGCTTGGCGTGATGAATTCAATGATGCTCACATAAAAGTAAGGAATTGAAACATAATGGGAGAATCATGAAACATATGACTAGCACATTTAAGCCTAATCCACTTCCTATGCATATGGATTTTGTTAGCAAACAATTTATGGGCATGATAATTAACTAGCATAAGGAGGCAAAACAAGCAGTACTTCAAGGTTTTCAACATAAGAGAGGAAACTTGATATTATTGAGATATGTAAAAGGATATTTTCCTCTCTCATAATAATTTTCAGTAGCATCACGAATGAATTCAACAATATATCTATCACATAAAACATTCTTTTCATGATTCAAAAACAAAGAAATTTTATTACTCTCCACACAAGCAATTTTCTTATCATTCATATTAGTGGGAGCAAACTCAACAAAATAACTATACATGTGATACTTGATTGGCATAATCATATTGAAAAAAAAATCATGATGACAAGTTTCATGGTTATCATTATTCTTCATAGCATACATGTCATCACAATAATCATCATAGATAGCAACTTTGTAGTCACAATAAATTGAAACCCCTTTCAAAATAGTGGAATCGTCATTAAATAAAGTCATGACCTCTGCAAATCCACTTTCATAAATATTACAATATGATTTGACACCCTCCAAAATAGTGGGGTCATTACTTTCTAGACTTGAAACACTTCCAAACCCACTTTCATCATTATAATCGTCATAAATAGGAGGCATGCAATCATCATAACAAATTTGCACATTAAAACCTGGGGCTCTAAAAATATGATATTCATCAAACATAGCATCCCCAAGCTTATGGATTCGCATATCACTAGCATCATGGATATCCAAAGAATTCATACTACCAACATTGCAATCATGCTTATCATTCATGGGTTTTATGCTAAACATTTTATTGAAATCTTCTTCTATCAACTGAGCACAAATTTCCAACTCATCATTTTCAAGAAAGACATTATAAAGATGATTAATATGAGGCAACCTCAATTCTATTTTTTGTAGTTTTCTTCTATAAACCAAACTAGTGATAAAATAAGAAGCTAAAAGATTCAATTGCAAGATATGAAGGTATACCTTCAAGCACTCACCTCCCCAGCAATGGCGCTAGAAAAGAGGTTGATGTCTACTACGCAACTTATTCTTGTAGACTCGTGTTGCGCCTCCAAGCGTAAAGTTTTGTAGGACAGTAGCAATTTTCCCTCAAGTGGATGACCTAGGGTTTATCAATCCGTGGGAGGTGTAGGATGAAGATGGTATCTCTCAAACAACCATGCAATCAAATGCGAGAAATCTCTTGCGTCCCCAACACACCCAATACAATGGAAAATTGTTTAGGTGCACTAGTTTGGCGAAGAGATGGTGATACAAGTGTAGTACAGATAGTAGATATAGGTTTTTGTAATCTGAAAATATAAAACACCAAGGTAGCAAGTCAGAAAATGGAGCACAAATGGTATTGCAAATGCTTATAAACAAGGCCTAGGGTTCATACTTTAACTAGTGCAATCTCTCACAGTGCTAACATAATTTAATCATAAGACAATCCCTCAAGGTGTGACAAAGAGTCACTCCAAAGTTCTTATCTAACGGAGAACATAAGAAGAAATTGTTTCTAGGGTATGAAACCACCTTCCGATTGATCTTTTGAGCTATTCCTATAAGTGTCACAAATAGCCTTAGAGTTTGTACTAAAATAACACCATATGATATGCATCAACCAACTCTAATGTCACCTAGATAATCCAATGACACCACAAGTATCCGTGAGTCAATTATACAATACACATCAAACAACTTCAGATTCATAATATTCAATCCAACACAAAGAACTTCAAATAGAGCCCCAACATTTCTACCGGAGAAAGTAGGACGAAAACGTGAATCAACCCCTATGCATAGATTACCCCAATGTCACCCCGGGAATCCGCGGGTTGAGTGCCAAAACATACGTTTAGTGAATCAATATAATACCCCATTGTCACCACGGGTATTCATATGCAAAACATACATCAAGTGTTCTCAAATCCAACAAGTATTCGATCCGATAATAGTGAAAGCTCAAAGGTAAAAACTCAATTCATCACAACAAGATAGAGAGGGAGAAACACCATATGATCCAACTATATTAATAAAGCTCGTGGTACATCAAGATCGTGCCAAATCAAGAACATGAGAGAGAGAGAGAGAGAGAGATCAAACACATAGCTACTTGTCCATACCCCTAGCATCGAGGGTGAACTACTCCCTCCTCATCATGGTGGAAGCCAAGATGATGAAGATGGACTTCGGTGATAATTTGGCCCTCCGGCAGGGTGCCAAAAGAGGGCTTCAGATGGTATTCCAAAGGTACAGAGGCTTGCGGCGGCGGAGTTCAAGTTTTAGGGTCATTTCTGGTGGTTTCTCATTTTATAGGATTTTTTGACGTATGTCTCACGTCATGTAACGCCCCGGACACACCCGCCGGTGGTCGTTACTCCTGGCGGGATCTAGACTAGCCTCACATATCAATACTAGTCTTTTTCTGTGCACTTTGTCCTCACTCGTGCGCACCCGGGAGCAACTTCCCGGTCGGTCACCCATCCTGAAACTACTCCAAGCTGAGCACGCTTAACTTTGGAGTTCTATCTGAATGAGCTCCCGGAAAAGAAGGAATTCCTTATTGATATGAGTAGTCTATCATCCCTAATAAGCCAGGCCATCACATACACCCCCACTCAGAGGAACTGACGTCCTCGTCGGGCCACAGGAATGTTCCCTCTTGGCACAACCGTCTGTGCTTTCAGGACAGCACATGTGCCATGTCGTGTGCCACGACGGGTCACAAACGTCATGCACAACATGACTGCAAACTGTCCACAAACATCCGTGTAACCGCGAGGGTCGGCTCTGATACCAACTTGTAACGCCCCGGACACACCCGCCGGTGGTCGTTACTCCTGGCGGGATCTAGACTAGCCTCACATATCAATACTAGTCTTTTTCTGTGCACTTTGTCCTCACTCGTGCACACCAGGGAGCAACTTCCCGGTCGGTCACCCATCCTGAAACTACTCCAAGCTAAGCACGCTTAACTTTGGAGTTCTATCTGAATGAGCTCCCGGAAAAGAAGGAATTCCTTATTGATATGAGTAGTCTATCATCCCTAATAAGCCAGGCCATCACATACACCTCCACTCAGAGGAACCGACGTCCTCGTCGGGCCACAGGAACGTTCCCTCTTGGCACAACCGTCTGTGCTTTCAGGACAGCACATGTGCCATGCCGTGTGCCACGACGGGTCACAAACATCATGCACAACATGACTGGAAAATGTCCGCAAACATCCGTGTAACCGCGAGGGTCGGCTCTGATACCAACTTGTAACGCCCCCGGACACACCCGCCGGTGGTCGTTACTCCTGGCGGGATCTAGACTAGCCTCACATATCAATACTAGTCTTTTTCTGTGCACTTTGTCCTCACTCGTGCGCACTCGGGAGCAACTTCCCGGTCGGTCACCCATCCTGAAACTACTCCAAGCTGAGCACGCTTAACTTTGGAGTTCTATCCGAATGAGCTCCCGGATAAGAAGGAATTCCTTATTGATATGAGTAGTCTATCATCCCTAATAAGCCAGGCCATCACACGTCAGGAGGTGCCACATGGGGCCCACAAGCAACCACGGCACGGCCACCCCCTGGGTGCACCAAGCTAGCTTGTGGTACCCTCATGGATCTTATGGCCTTCCCATGAAGCTTCTAGTTCCTCTTTCCTTCTAGAAAAAATTGCCAAAAAGTTTCATTGCATTTGGAGAACTTCTATTTTGCACAAAATACAACACGATGGTGGTTCTGCTGAAAACAGCTTCAGTCCAAGTTAGTTCCATTCAAATCATACCAAAACCATATAGAATTGTTGCAAGCATGGCATGAATACTTCATAAATTGTAGATACGTTGGTGGCGTATCAGCACACTTCTCGCATCACATGGCCCTATCTTTCGCTTCACATGCCCTTATACATTCCGACAAAATGGCCGCGTTGAACATGTGCTACACACTCAATCATTGCGTTTGTACCCTTCTTTTCCATGCCAATGTGCATCCCCAGTTTTGGCACGACGCATTCGCCACCATCTCTTCTCCTTAACATATGTCCATGGCATCGTCGCTGGAACTATGCACCCCACCAGCTTCTCATCCGCACCCATCACGTGTATGATGATCTTCGTGTCTTTGGGTGTCTTTGTTACCCTAGAATCACCTTCACGATCCCTCACAAGCTAACTCGACGCTCCCACGCTTGCATCTTCCTCGGTTACCCTTCCAACACCAAAGGTTACCGGTGCTACGATCCCATCTCACACCACGCATTCACGCGTAACACGTTTACTTTGACGAGAAAGTTATCCACTTTCACCAGGTACCACCAGCAGTGACATCTTCGTGAGCTCTCCTCGACGTGCCCCTGTCATGGGCTTCAACCGGCCATGGGATGCCCCTTCTCTAGCTCATGGCAGGCCATCCTCTTCGCCGGACCTGGCCATGGCTACCACGATTGTAGGGTAACGTAGCAGAAAACAAAAAAAGGAATCATGCAAATGTTAACCATCTCTGTGTTATTTACCATTAACTTGTGATGAATGAATCTCATAGCATAACATCAATTCGGGTCGATTCAACACAAATGTTCTCTTAACATTGTGCCCTCAAAGTTGCTGGCATAGACATGCCCATGATTGGGAAAACATAATCATCATGCAACATTTGAGCTAGTCTTAGAGGCATGACTAGGAATACATTTTACCATTTATTATTCCACACGTACACATGGGTTTTCCCCAGAGCCTTTATGGATATACGGGCTCTGGAACCACATCAGTTATAGCATGGAACATAAACATAATTATGAACTTGGAGATAAATACTAGCATTTATTGTTGCCTCTAGGGCATATCTCCTACAACGACGGCCCCCTCGGGTGCGGCTGCCATGGCGAACTCTTTGTGGGGACCCCGACTCATAAGTCGAGATCACCGAATGCACGTGTACAGTGATCCCAGAGATCAATGCTCACTGAACACATAGAAGCTGAATAACAAGAGTATTACATCCATACATACCGTTTTACACAAGTAGGACCATTACGGTCAAGTCTTGAGTATATCATCATAGCGGAAATCTTAAATAACAACTTGGACCCATGCCATCTGCCTAACCCTACAGGCATTCTGACTGGGAAGCGTCCTAGCTCGCAAGTTTGTCACCAAGAAATCTTCATCTATCCTGTTCTTTCATGCCTGGCCAATAAAATAACCAGTGTCAAGCCAATGAGTACTTTGAATGTACTCGCAAGCAACCCAAGTGTGATGACAAAATAATTATGCAAGGCTCTACTACTAAATTGGCATTTTTGCGTAAAGCTAGTTTTTCATATGCAAGTATGATCAACATATATCAATGACATGCTTGTGTCTTCAACAAGTATCAGGAGGTTACAGACATTAATATCGAGAAAGAGTTGTAAACAACTCATGCTCAAGCTCATCGTGACTTCCTCAAGAATCACATCATCAATATCACTGAACCATGTTGTTTTCCTCAGACACACACCAGGTTTCGCAAACATTGGACGTAGCCCAAGTGCGGTTACCCAACTATCCTTGACCGTGGACACGGCTATTCGAATAGTTTTACACTCTGCAGAGGTTCCACACTTTACCCACAAGATCCGGGGGATGTCCGTGTCATCCACGACCCGCAGTACTTCAAGTACCCAGGGTAAGCACTCGATCACTATCTTTCCCTAGACGACACTAACATGGAGTCCACTCGATTGGTAGCAACCCCCGTGCCCAACATTTCACATCTTAAAATTGTGGAGCCTCGCTCCCATATTCATCACATACCACTAGCATGGGGTACCAACGGTGTGTTGGGTGCCCTGTGAAAACAGTCATGGTCGCCTATCCAAGCACGACCCCGTCCCGAGAGTGACTCGTGTCACCCCCGTCACTAGTAATGCGGCCACCATGCTAGTATAGGCCTAGATAATCAATAATGCCCTTTCCCATATAAGGGTAGAGTGGTTGCGCATGTAAGGTTGGAATAATGGTAGCAACTTGAACCAATCCATTTTGAAAACAACACACACACTTGCCTCGGTACACCACTTCGTCATCAAGTGGTTACCCAACTCATCATCTCCCTCGGGCATAAGTGGCACCTGACAGGGTTTTCGAATAGTCTTTTGAAAGTACTCTGCCTTCATCACCATGCATATTCCCGTCCCAATTGCGTAGCTACTACTATAGCAACCTATCTACTCCCACCGGCATAACCCTCATAGGAAGGTAGGGTCATGCTTGATGCAAGTTTCAATAGGAAAGTAACAAAGGTACCAACCAAAGTGGTCACCACCTCAACATGATTCCGATGCATCGATAATAGGGTGTTATATGACATTCATAAAAAGGTTTCTCAAACATGGTCAAAGGGCTGCTTGCCTTGTTCCTCAGAGTCTTCAAAGCTTCTGGTCCATCACCAAGTACTCCGTCTACTTCGTCAACTAATGTCGGAAACAAATCACAATAAGCAACACAACAAGGCAAAAATAAAAGTGCTCTAAAAATGTGAGTTGGACTTTTCTAGGATACCTCTGGTCATATAAGGAATGACCACAGTGGTTTCATTGGCATTGGATCAATGGATAGTTTGGAACATTTCAATATGATGGAATCAAGGGGTTTAATGGATCTACAAGTTTTCTACATAATGTCTTTTTATAAAATTGAGTAATAGTACCCATTAAATCAGGCATGATTTTAGAAGCATTTAGAAATTGGTTTCACCAAATTTGGAGTTCAAATGATTTTCTTATGAATTTGCAAAGTTGGCAATACATGGAGAAATGGACAAATATTTCATGTGGCATAGAAAGTACTGGTAAAAATGTTCAAAAACTAAGTTATGAACATATAAATATTTGGGAATTTGAATCATGGCATTTGGATAAAAAGTGGGCTCTTTGTGATTTTCTAAAGTTCATCACAGAAATGGAATTATGGGTTTTCATAAATATTTGTGAAGGAAAGGTTTCTGGAAAAATGTGCAAATAGCACCATGTGATAGATCATGATTTATGGAGTCACTAGAAATTTGAATCACCAAATTTGGAGTTCAAATTAATTGTTTATGGATTTTACAAGTTTACAGATAAAGAAAAAAGAAAATGGAAATAAGGCTTTAACCTTATCTTCCGCACAAGGCGATATATAGCTTGTGGGCCGGCCCAGCTGCATGACCGCACGAGGCAACAGCAGTGACGTCGAACGCGCCCTGGAGGAATACGCCTTCGCGCAGGTGAGGCAGATCTCGCGGATTCCGTTTCCACTTAAACGGGTGGGGCCCGTTTGCTGGGTCACCGACAGGTGGGCCCTCGTGCCAGCTGGCGGGGCGGTCGTCCTCTACCTCCCGCTCGAGGTAGAGCAGGGTAGGTAGAGCGCACACCGGCGCTCGCCCGACGACAGCCGGCGCCTCCGGCCATCTCCCGCAGCGCTCCGCCTATGAGCGAGCTCGAAGCGGAGCGACGCATCCGCTGGTGCAGCTCACCACCGCCGGAGGGGGCCGAGGTGAGTGCAACCTTGACGGCGGTGGTGGAGGTCAACGGCCATCCGTGGCTTTCGGCGTTCGTGCATCCTGGCTACGATTTGGGGAGGTGGGGAGGATCGACGGACCACCGGGGGTCCTTTGGTGGAGGAATGGGAGCGAGGCGAGCTTGGCGTTGCTCGAATTTGAGCGAGCCAAAGCAGCGCTCGCGCGACGGTAGGAGGAGAAGGGAGGCACGAGAGGAGGAGTGGGATGGTCCAAGAGGATCAGGGGAGGGAGAGGGACTCCAAAGCGTAGAGAGGGAGGCTCTAGATGGCCTTATGTGGCGAGGCTATGGCGCACCATGGGTGGCGTACACGGCCGTGGCCAAGGCAGTGCCAGGGGACGAAATTGGCACATAGGCCCTTGTCCATGGTGTTCGTGGGCATGGTCTAGGACCAGGGAGAGAAGAAAGGGAGCGGGGAAACGGTCAGAGGAGTTGTGTGTGTGAGCTCACTCACTAGAGCTCTCGGGCTGCCGGTGCGCATGCGAGAGAAGAAGTAGGAAGGAGAAGGAGGAGTGGGCCGACCGCATAGCGTGTCGTGCACATCGAGGCTACGTCGATGGACACGCTCGCTCTGCCCAATGTTGCCTGCCTGCCTCGGGAGGGCCGAGCTACGGTGCCCTGGCGCAGTGTAGCACACTCTAGAGCGCGACTCTCGCCTACATGGGCATCTCGTTTGCACCCTGGGCGTGTCCTCCTGTGTCCAACATCCCTAGGGGTAGTAAACAACATGGGCATGGCATTGGATGCCCTGATCGTCCACTGGGAGAGGAGAGAGGTTGAGGGAGAGAGAGAGAAAGTAGGTTGTCTAGAGGGGTAAAGTTAGGTTTTCACCCCTCAATCATCGAGCTCTGGGGTTGAAATTGTTACTGGAGGTATAAGGGGACTAGTAGGAGCTGTGGTAAAAATTTTAGGCAAGGGAGAATAGGGGAAGAGGTCAAAATGGTGTTTTTAGAAAAATGGCAGAAGGTGTTTGTTGTTGGTTTGGGCAAGCAAATGATTTCCAATTGACATGAGACTTAACAAGATGAAATGGAACATAGCAATAGGGTGTTCCACCAAGTTTGAGCTCATTTGAAGAAAGTTGCCAATGTAACTTTGGTAAACCCTAGAAATCAACAGAAATGGATTTTCCAAGATTTAGACATGCAAATCATCCCCCCTTGATGCACCACTTGGTGTAGTGTCATCATTTGGGGTTGTGAGAATGTCCACAAAATTTGAGGTCACAAGTAAAAAGTTGGCAATGTAGAGTTGTTGAAATTGGGATCTGGTCAGAAAGGGTTTTGGGGCACGTTGATCAAGTTATCCTTCTCCAATATGTGTGCCATTTGGTCTAGATGCATAATTATACCATTTTAGCATGTGCAGCAAGTTTAAGAACATTTGGACAAGTTTGGCAACGTAAAGTTTCTCAAACTTCAAAATGGACAGAAATGGTTTTAAGGGGATTTGATGATGTTTTATTGGTGTCCAATGTATGAGGCTTGGCAAGATCATCAAATATGTCATATTTGACATGTTAGAATTTTCCTAGAATTTTTAGAGAATATTTCCTTTGTAAATATTTCAAAAGCTTGAAATATCTAGATAGGGTTTTTGTGGGATTTGACCAATATTTTGAACATGACCATGTGTTGAAACTCTTATATATGGACAATATATGTCCTATGAGCTTCCCTGAATTTTGACAAATATTTTTGAAACATTTAAATAATTTTATCCTATTAAAGACCCTTTTTGGCCTGAAGGAAAAGGATTTAAATAAAATAGCAAAATAGCGTTGAAAATAATATTTTTGTGGTTTAAGGGAGTCCTATACCTAATAGGAGTCAAATATACTTTTTGAAAGATTTTTCACACCCGAAATCAAGTACTTGCAGTACAAACCTCAATTCAGGGGGTTTTGGAAAACTAACTTTAGAAAATAATTTTTTTGGCCAAAATATTTTTGTAAGAAAATACTATTATGTCCTATACACATGGCATGATTATTGGGCAAAAGGTTTGGATCAAGGAGAAGTTGTATAAGAGTAGGAGGATTTATTTTATTTTTAGAGCACTTGCAAACAGCAAACAGAAAACCAATCAAGCAAAGTGAAAAACACTCAAAAGTTTTTATCACACCACATTTTAGCATGATTATCATCTTAAGTGTTGTGGCATGAAAATTAGTGTGTGACAGACCTACCCCCGGTGTGGCCGCCTTGCCGGCATCTTCAGGCGCGGCTGGCACGACAGCTCTTTCAGATATGCTACCATGAGATCGAATTTCCCCACGGCTGCCATGACACCATATTCACCTAGTTCATCAGTTTGGTGTTGCGGCAGTGATTTTTGTTTGGCTACCACGATAGCGGACCCCTCTGTTGGCTCCTCTCTGAGCACCTCATGCTCGCCGCCTACAGGTTCTAGCTCCTCGACGGGCTCGCCATCACCCTCTCCCATCGCCCTACCTTCCCCTCTGCTGGCTCCACACCACATGAGAACGCGTGCTTGCACTGGTGTGCTTTGTCCCAACAAGCACTAGTCATCTGACAAGTACGTTTGTATTGCGTCGACTTCATTGGCTTGTTGTGACGCAAGAGGCGATTGACGCGTTACAGTGCAACGGCACGTGGCAACTTGTGTTGCGGCCTCCTCGTCGACGTCATCGGTGGGAAATGGGTGTTCCATCACATGACCCGCCCGATGGTTCCCTTGAGCATTACAAAGCGCTCTGGGTGGTCTATGGTTTTCGATAGCGCGCTGGAGTTGAATTCACCAGCAGCTTTGCCCTATGTGTTCAACCAGGCACAATCTACGATGTTCTATAGCTTGCGATTTCTCGCGCATGGCCCAAGCATTAGTTGGACGTTTCCAGTGCACTTCTTCATGGTCATATCACAAGCAAGTGTTCTACTAGCAGCCCACCGGATTCAGCGACACCACTCATCTGGATCACGCGTGTTTCCTTTCTCGATCCCTCTATGGGCTCAAGGACGAACCATGTGCATGGCACCAGCGCTCCAGTTTACGATCAACCCGCTCTGGCGCATCGTTGTTCGTCTACCCATCAGGGTGCTGCTACCGCATACCTCCTGCTCTATGTTGATGACATCATCCTGACGGTGTCCTCCACTGAGTTCCTTCATCAGCTCATTGCTTGTCTTTGAGATAAGTTCGCCCTCAAGGATCTAGGGCCTCTACACTACTTCCTTGGCATCGAGGTGGTACGACGTACTGACGGGTTCTTTCTTCATGAGCAGCAATATGCTCATGAGCTTCTAGAGCGCAAGGGCATGCTCAACTGCAAGCCTGCCGCCACGCCTATCGACACGAAGGCCAAGCTCTCTGCACTTGACGGCTCACTGGCATCATATGCAATGTTTTATTACTTCATCATTGGTGCCCTACATTACTTGATGCTCACTCGCCCAGTCCTACAGTATGTCGTGCAGTGGGTGTGTCTTCACATGCATGCTCCGCGTGACTTCCATTATACCCCGGTGAAGCGGATTCTTTGTTATATTTGTGGCACCATGGCTCTTGGGATCATATTGACGACTTCCTCTTCCACCGACCTTGTGGCCTACTCGGAAGCCAACCGGGCTGGCTAGACGGATATTCCACGCTCTACATTAGGCTATTGTGTCTATCTAGGGCCTTCACTGATCTCGTGGTCGTCTAAACGACAACCCACAGTTTCTCGCTCCAGTGCTGAGGTGGAATACCGGGCACTGGCCGACGTTATTTGCCGAGTGCTCTTGGCTTCGCCAACTCCATTAGGAGTTGCTTTGCGATGTCCACAAGGCCACGGTCATTCATCTCCGCCAACCTTGTTCATCGTTGCCGGACGAAGCACATCGATCTCGATATTCACTTAGTTTGTGACTAGGTCGTGCTTGGCCGGGTAAGACTTTTGCATGTTCCTACCGCTATACAGTTCGTCGATGTCATGACTAAGGGGCTTCTGACATCGACCTTCGAGGAGTTTCAGTCCAGTCTCTACGTCGTCAGCGACATTTCGACCGTGGGGGTTGTTGAACGTGTATGTATGTATAGGCTAGAGTCATGTATTGTCACGCCTCATTTCTCCTTCGTATAGTGTATAGCTTGGGAGACAAGTCGCCCTTGTACCTATATATGTGCACTTGCACATGATGAATCAAGTGTGTCGCATGCAATCTATTCTTTCCTAAGAGCATCTCTTGGTGGAAATATGCCCTAGAGGCAATAATAAAATGATTATTATTATATTTCCTTAAATTACGATTGTCACAGCCCTAGCTTCCCCTGTTGTCTTTGCTTGATCTTCTTGTCATCATGTTTAATTTCAAAGGAAACCTGAAATGGGGATGACTAAACCCTAGCACCAAATCAAAGCAATTTGGTTCAACCTAAAAATATTTTCAATAAACCCAAAAATTCCTTCATTAATGTTTGATAATTTTAGCAAGGGTTTTGGTCCAAACCAAAAATATTGAACATTTTTAGGGAATTATTTGGGCTTTGAATTAAATCAATAAGTATTCGAGTTGGGGCTATAAAATTCTATAAATATTTATACAGCTCCAATAATTCTGAAAAATTGTGGAGGGCCTCTAGAATAGTTCTTTGTGCACCCACTGTTTTTATCAGAATTTACCAAAATGATTTAGTGGCTAAACTAAACCAAAACAAAGGCAAAATAAATAGAAAAATAAAATTAGTAAAGAGAGAGAAAAGGCCCAGGCTAATTACCTGGCCGGCCCAGCCCACCTGGCCGTGCCAGTCGTCGCCTACCTCTACCAGTAGGCAGAGGAGGGACACCGCACGCGCGCGTGCGAGGCGCCACGCCTCCTATCTGCTCGCTTGCGTCGCCAAACAGCATGGCGACGCCTCGAAACATCTCCTCGGTGCCGTCCCGATCGCTCTGACTCCCTCACTCTCCCCCTCGCCTCTCCCTCATCTGTTCTTCGCCATGGCCGAGCGCTGCCGTTGCCGCCGCTCGTCGTTGCCGCAGCCACCACCCCTCCCTCTTCCCCTGGAGATGTCTACGAGCTCCACCACCTCGTCGTCGACCTCCTCGCCGAGCTACGCAACGTCGAACGCCGCCGACGCTGTCATCTTCAACCTTCGGCTCTCCAAATCACCGGAGATGCCACGACGCCGTCTGTGCCTCCCTAAGCCCGTTTATCTGCTCTGCGAGTCCGCTGTGAGCCCCTCTTCCTT
>LR738714.1:194137593-194213600 GCA_902687465.1 Secale cereale
CTCGCCCCCTTGCCGCAACACTATTCCTTGTCGAGGCCAAAAACCACCGCCGCCGGCCAGCTCGCTGTCGTGGCCACATGCGCTGCGCCTCGCAGCCGAGCATGCCTCTGTGCTCAGCACATCCCCGGCAACCCAAAACCACGATCCACGCCCCGTTTAATGCACCACAGCCGTCGCTTGCCTCGAGCCCGTGGCTCTGTTGCCGCCAAACCTCGTCGCTGGCGAGATTTCGGCCGCCCCACGACCCCCTGTCTGGCCCATTGGATGCGCACGAGCAAGAGCTCCTCCCTGGTGCCAGCAGCGCGACCAACGGCCGTCCCTAACGCAAGTTCGGCGAGTTGCCGCCGCGGATTTTGTTGCCGCCGGCCAAACTCCGGCGACATCTAATGTGGCAACGTCGTTAGTATTAATCCCCCCGTAGTTAGCCACCTCACAGCCGCTGACAGTGGGCCCTAGCCCTGGTCAAACCCCAGTCAGCGCAGGTTTTGACCGGGATTAGTACCCGTGTCACTGACGTGTGGACCCCCATGTCAGGTTTGACCTGGCGCGCCTTGTTGACTCGCTGACGTCATGATGACGCAGTGCTGACGCAGTAAAGCCTTTCTGGAATTAAAATAAATCGGAAAAGGTTAAGAAATTCCAGAAAATGCTTTAAACTTCTAAAATCATATATTTCAACCGTAGCTCAGATGAAAATAATTTATATATGAAAAATGATCAGAAAATTATGAGAAATCTATTTATGGTATTTTCATGCATGTTAGAACAACTTTTGTCTACTGTTTAGGACAAATCAAATGAATGGCATTTAAATAACCACATGTGGACCTTGAATTTGAACCTTGGGTTCAAACCAACTTCATTTAATTGTGTTGCTAGTTGCATTAGCTCAATCAACATCATATTGCCATGTCATTATCATGCATCATATTGTTGCATTGCATTGATTGTGTTCTTTCTCTGTTGCAGGTGTTTGTCCCCTCTCAGTAGACGTGGTTCCGACGATGAGATCGATGACACCGATGAAGAGTATTACTATCTTCAGAAGTGCCAGGCAAGCAAACCCCCTTTGAGCATTCCGATACACTCCCACTCTCTCGCTCCTGCACTCCTTTACTGCATTAGGACAACAACGATTGAACTGCTTTTTGCTGCGGTAGCTGAACCCCTTTCCTCTGCAGGACCTGTCATTGACACAGTAAATAGTTGAAACCCACTAGCATGAGTAGGATTTGTTTGAGCCATGTTGTGCATACTCATTCATGCTTTCTGGTTATGCCTTCTATTGCTTAGAGTTGTGTCAGGTCTGATTCATTCGGGATGAATTGGAATGGTGATGAACATGTCCTACTGTGTGTGAGCTAAGTGTGTGAACACGATTTGGTAAAGGTAACGATGAGAGGCCATGTAGGAGTACATGGTGGGTTGTCTCACTGGAACCGTCCTTAAGAACTGAGTTATGTGTAAGTTGTCCAATGACTAGCTACTACCACACGTTGGGTTCCGGTAACTCGACCCCTCTCGACTTATTAATCCACTAGATCTCTGTCCAGGAGTTGCAACTAGTTTCTGGTGTTTGTAGGTAGTGCTAGTAGTCTACCAAGTGGCACCCGGTACAGGTGGGCTTGGGACAGACTAGGTGCAGTGGCCCGGTGTACCAAGTGGCACCCGGATGGTGGGCTTGGGAACCCTGTACACATCGTTTGGGGTCGTGAGCGACACCCTGGCCGGATCTCCTTACGGATGGAACCCGAATAGGCGATAAACATGGACTAGAGTATTGTGTGGTTAGTCAGGTCGTGGCCGACACCCTTGCCAGGCTTCCGCTTGAATGCTGTCGAGATACACGACGTGTACATAGCAGTAAGTGGCGAGAGCGTGTGTGAAGAAGTACACCCCTGCAGGGTTAACATGATCTATTTGAATAGCTGGGTCCGCGGTTATGGACTTCTTGGATGCTTACGCGGTACATAGACAACTTGAAGTGGATACTCTAAAATGCTCAAGACAAGTGTGAGTGCTATGGATAGCCTTCTCGTAGGGAGACGGGAACGGATCCATAGTGGTGTATTGATTGGTGAATATGTGGACTCGTGTGCGCCACCTCAAAAGAGTTACTTGTAGTCGTAGTTCAGGATAGCCACCGAGTCAAAGCTAGCTTGCTGCAATCAAACTCCACCACCCCTTGATGATACTGATGCATATGTAGCTAGTTCTGATGTAAGTCTTGCTGAGTACCTTTGTACTCACGTTTGCTTAATTTATGTTTTTGCAGAGAAACTTCAGTCTCACTAGTAGTTCCGCGTGGACTTCAACGTTTAGCTTGTTACCTCAGCTACGATCTTGTGCCCTTGGGAGGGTCTTATAGATAGTCAGGCTTCTCAGCCTTTTTCATTTGTAGTTGTCTATACTCAGACATGTTATTCTTCTGTTGCCTGTATGCTCTGTATGTTGGGTCATGTGACCCCTGTTTGTAATAAATGCTATGATGGCTCTTTTGGGCCTTATCTATATGAGTTGTTGAGTTATGTTGCGATGCCATGTTGTACAACACATACTTGCATGTTATGCGTACGTGTAATGTGTATTGCTATGTGTGGGATCCGACACATAGTTGTTTACCCTTGGTAGCCTATCTTACAGGGAAATGTCTCCTAGTGCTTCCACTGAGCCTTGGTAGCTTGCTACCGCTCCGGAACACTTAGGCTGGCCGGCATGTGTCCTTCTTCGTTCTTGTGTCTGTCCCTTAGGGGAAATGTCACGCGTTGTTCCTTTAAGTCCTTGTAGCTTGCTACGACTTGGGTTCATACGTTGATGACCGACACGTTCGTTGCTGGGTCATGTATGTCTGTCCCTGTAATTTAGCGCCACTTTTGGTTTATAACTAGTCATGTCGGCCGGGGTTCTCTGTCATATGGATGCTAGCGACACTATCTTATACGTGTGCCAAAATGCGCAAACGGTCCCGGGCCACGTAAGGTGGCACCCGTGGGGATACCGTGCGTGAGGCCGCAAAGTGATATGATGTGTTACATGCTAGATCAGTGTGACTTAGGATCGGGGTCCCGACAATGATAAAGGTTTATTATTCATGCTATAATTGTATTGACCGGAGACTTAAATACATGTGTGAATACATAAACAAATATCGTGTCCCTAGTAAGCCACAACTAGACTAGCTCATTGATCGAAGATGGTTAAGGTTTCCTAACCATAGACATGTGATGTCATTTGATAACGAGATCACATCATTAGGAGAATGATGTGATGGACAAGACCCATTCGTTAGCTTAGAATATGGTCATTCAGTTTATTGCTATTGCTATCTTAATGTCAAATACATATTCCTTCGATTATGAGATCATGCAACTCCCAAATACCGGAGGAATACCTTGTGTGCTATAAAATGACACAACATAACTCGATGATCATAAAGATGCTCTTCAGGTATCTCCGAAGGTGTATGTTGATTTGGCATGGATCGAGATTAGTATTTATCACTCCGTGTATCGGAGAGGTATCTCGGGGCCCTCTCGGTAATACACATCACAAGAAGCTTGCAAGCATAATGACTAAGGAGTTAGTTATGAGATGATGTATTATAGAAAGAGTAAATAGACTTGCCATTAACGAGATTGAACTAGGTATGGAGATACCGACGATCGAGTCTCGGGGAAGTAACATACAGACGGACAAAGGGAATTACGTATTGATACGTCTCCAACGTATCTATAATTTTTGATTGTTCCCTGTTACTATATTATCTTTTTTGGATGTTTAATGGGCTTTAACATGCTATTTTATATTATTTTTAGGGACTAACCTATTAACCGAAGGTCCAGTGCCAATTCCTATTTTTTTTGCCTATTTCAGTGTTTTGCAGAAAAGGAATACTAAACGGAGTCCAAATGGAACAAAACCTTTGGGAGAATCTTTCTTGGACCGAAAGCAAACCAGGAGACTTGGAGTTGAAGTCTGGAACGCCACGAGGCAGGAGGGCACGCCCAGGGGGTAGGCGCGCCCCCACCCTCGTGGGCCCCTCGTAGCTCAACCGGCGTACCTCTTCCTCCTACATATACCCTTATACCCTAGAAACATTAGGGAGAGCCACGAAACCACTTTTCCACCGCCGCAACCTTCTGTACCCGTGAGATCCCATCTTGTGGCCTTTTCCGGCGATCTTCCAGAGGGGGAATCGTTCACGGAGGGCTTCTACATCAACACCATAGCCTCTCCGATAATGTGTGAGTAGTTTACCATAGACCTTCGGGTCCATGGTTATTAGCTAGATGGCTTCTTCTCTCTCTTGATTCTCAATACAAAGTTCTCCTCGATGTTCTTGGAGATCTATTCGATGTAATATTCTTTTGTGGTGTGTTTGCCGAGATTCGATGAATTGTGGATTTATGATCAAGTTTATCTATTAATAATATTTGATCTTCTCTGAATTCTTATATGCATGATTTGATATCTTTGCAAGTCTCTTCAAATTATCGGTTTAATTTGGCCTACTAGATTGATCTTTCTTGCAATGGGAGAAGTGCTTAGCTTTGGGTTCAATCTTGCGGTGTCCTTTCCCAGTGAAAGCAGGGGCAGCAAGGCACGTATTGTATTCTTGCCATCGAGGATAAAAAGATGGGTGATCGAAGGTAGATATAGTGATTTAGAGTGTTGGTTCTCCACGGGGATCTAGAACTTCGAAGCACACATTCGAAACATTCAGGACAGCAGAATATTTTGTTTTAATAGAACTAGAAACAACTTATTAGACTAATCAAACAGTCAAGGTAACAAGTAGTCACCGTATCAAAGAAAAATAAAATAATATGCAGCAAAGATAAAGGGTTGAGAAATAAAACTGTTTTTTATGGTGATTTTATTGTAATCAAACAGCCGAGTAACAATAGCACATGGAAGATGATTCAGCCATCACACACACACCCCATGCAATAGACAACTAACACAATAACTACTAACTCAATATCCAGCAAAGGGTCACAACAATTTAGCAAGGATACATGGGGGAATTCAGCTAAGGTACACAGGTAACAAAGTAATTTTCAGACCCAACAGTGCATATATCCAGAGAACTGAAACAAGAGAAGAGAGAGGTTCAAAGCCTATTGGTCGTGATGATCTTCAATTCGAAGTGCAGATGCTGCAACCAAATAAGAGGAACAACAGAGACAAATTGGAGACGATCTGTAGCAAGAGAAGCTTCCGCGTGACGTTGAAGAAGAGTAGCAGAGGAGGATCCTTGGGGTAGAGCTGCAGCGTGGTGAAGCTTGATGAAGATAAACAACGGAGGGACCAGCCTTGGGGAGGAATCGCGATGGCCTTTGCGGCAGGTCAGTCGACCACCCGGAGCAGAGCACCACCAGGAGTCCGGTGCCCAGCTATTGGTGTCGAGGAGATGCCACAGCGGTGGTCATCGGTGTTGGAGTAGAGCAGCAGCAGTCATCGAAGTTGGAGTAGAGCAGCGTGAGCGTCGGTGTTGGATAGGAGCAGCAGAGGTAGTAGGTCGGGGAGGAGACGCCTCGCGGTGTATAAGCCACGCCGCCAGCCTCCCGAAACCCTCGATCTGGTTCTTCCTCTCGTTCCCCTCGATCCCCTTTTCTTCCCTCCTTCGATCGAGTTTGGTAGGTGAGCAGCGTGGAAGAAGAGAGAAAGGAGTCGCTCTATTCTTTTTCTTTGTTGTCGTGGATCTGGTGTTATGGGTCGGCCGCAAGAGGAACCAGCCGCACGTTGGATCAGACCCCCCGTCTGGTGGGTCGCACCTCTAGATCTAGCTCTTCTCATGCACGCAAGCAGACGCATCCTCCCCTCTGTCTGACTTGTTGTGCATGACCTCTTCCAGCACTTTTCAGTTAGCCCCCTCCAGAGTTGAATTCTTCTCCAAGTTGATCCCTAGTTAAGTGCGGAAACCACTTTCTAAGAAGTTTGGGTGCCTAAATGCACCGGTTCTGCAAAATATGAAGAAGTTTTGTAAAAAATAATATCATAATAGGAATATTTCTACACGAACAAGTACTTTATAAGTAATTACTGTGATCATATGTTTAATTTGTGATGCAAAAAGGCTTAAAATACTATATGCATAAATGTGCTATCAATTTCCCCCACACTCAAATCTTTGCTTGTCCTCAAGTAAAGAAATATGATGGTGACACAACTCACACTGCCTAGTAAAGATGCACTTTTGGATAGATAATAATTCTGATAATACTGGAACTAAGAACCATACTCTACTGAAGCTAAATTATGATGAGCAATAATTTATAACACACTGTAATGTTCCAAGTCAATGCCTTGAGTGAAAGTGAATCCTATTAATCAAGAGCTGGTCGTGTCTTCAGCCCTAAGATAAGCCGGGACCCCAAAATCAATTAGAAAAACAAGTTAATTATTGAATTTAAAGCACAAGTGATGATATCATATCAGTCTCACCAAAGGAACATACCACCGATCTCGAGAACATGGTATACACATGGCTCGACCAATTATTAGTATTTTTTTGTTATTGTCTCCCAAAAGGAACATACCACCGATCCAAAGAACATGGTATACACCTGGTTAGACAATTATTAATAAATTTTTTTGTTATTGTCTCCCCAAAGGAACATACCACAGATCCAGAGAACATGGTATACACGTGGTTCGACAATTATAGCATTTATATATATATATAATATTACACTCCAATATACCAGATTTCACAAGCCATCGATCCAGGTAACATGACATCTACTGTAGGTTGATCGGACTTATATTATTATAATTACTTTATTTATTTATATGAAAATTACTTAGCTTAAGTAAAACAGGAGTAACTGAAAGAGAAATCCATAGCTAATGGCATTGTTTTTCATAGACTAGAGATCCAGAGATCATAGCTACTACTTAAGTGCCACCAGTTACTTAGCTTAACTTGGGATAGTCAGACACATCACATCAATTCATCAGTAGGTTTCACTTAGACTCAAGGCATTCCCATTGAACATTTACACAGAGGTATAAAGTATTCATTATCACAATTTACCATAAGAAGAATACAGCTGCATAGTTTTAGTATTAAGAGAATCAACAATCTTCTTGGGGTGAATCCTACTTCGTAGTGAAGAGTAAGGTGTCACAATGCAAAAAGAGTTTCAATGCAATTAAATGCTAGTTCTCATACAAAATTTTCTAAAGGTTGCTTCAAGTGGAACATAATCACCTGGTTTTGTATACTCTTCTCTCATAGTTTCTTCTCTCCACCCTTCTCTGTTTGAGTTCCCTATTTGTGCTCCTCTTGCCTTTATTTGCTGAAAAAGAAAGACATAAAGACATAAAAACTTTTCTATGAAAACAAAATAAAGAAAAGAACTTATTATAGATTCAGGTTGCCTCCTGAAAATCGCTTGTTTTAGGTCTTTAGCTCGACCATGTCTCTTTAGTAGGGTCAGGGTCCTGCAAGGATTGACACCACCTCTTGGCTCCCATTGCCTTCGTGAAATCCTTCTTTAGGTCTTGGTCTTCGCTTGCATTCTCATATTCAGAAATCAGAGGTGTGTCTCCAGGGATGTAGGGCTTCAGTCTTTGACCGTTTACAAGGAAGAGACCTCAAGAAGTACTTTACACTTGGATAGCACCACTTTTCAGAATCTTCTTCACCTTGTAAGGGCCATACCATCTTGACTTGAATTGACTGGGAAATAAATGAAACCTAGTATGCTTGTCCAAGATGCAATTCTTTCCTCAATGTATGCTTGTCATGCTAGATCTCTGTCTTTTCTTTGTAGATTCTTGCACTCTCGTCAGAGTCAGCTCTCAGTTCTTCCATTTCACAGAGTTGAAGTTTTCTATGTTTTCCTACTGCCTCAAGGTACATATTGAGCTTCCTTAGTGCCCATTGAGCTTTGTGTTCAAGTTCGATGGGTAGATGGCATGCTTTTCCATATATCAACAAGAATGATGACATTCCAATTGGTGTTTTATAGGCTGTCCTATATGCCCACAGTGTGTCTGGTAATTTCAGTAACCAGTCAGACCTTGACTTTGATACTACCTTCTCGAGGATAGCCTTTATTTCTCTATTAGATAGCTCCACTTGTCCATTTACCTGTGGGTGATATGGAGTTGTAATTCTGTGATTATGAACTCCATATTTTGCTAAGAGAGATTCTAGTTGGGAGTTGTTGAAATGCATTCATCCATCACTGATAACAATCCGTGGCACACCAAATCTTGGAAAGATCACTTGCTTGAATAAATTGCAAACTGACTTGGAATCAACATTGACAGTTGGTACATCCTCAACCCATCTTGACACATAGTCCACTGCCACCAATATGTATTTGTACCCTTTTGATGATGGCAAGGGTCCAACATAATCAATTCCCCATACATCAAAGAGCTCTACTTCAAGAATTCCTTTTTGAGGCATCTCTTGCCTTTTTGAAATCTTTCTAGCTCTTTGACAAGGATCACAAGCTTCAATATAGGAATGTACATCCTTGAATAAAGTTGGCCAATAAAATCCTGCTTGCAAAATTTTTGCTTGAGTCTTTCTAGTACTTGCATGACCACCATAAGGGGATGAATGACAATGATAGATCACACTTTTAGTTTAACTTTCCGGCAAACATCTTCGAATAGTACCATCAGCACAATATTTGAATAAGTAAGGTTCATCCCAAAAGAAGTGCTTTATATCTGATAGGAATTTCTTCTTCTTTTGATACCCAAAATCTGTAGGAACTTTGTTACAGACCAGATAATTAACTATATCTGCATACCACGGTGTATAATTATATATACTAGTCACTTGCATAAGGTTGCTCCCTCGTAAAACATCATTGATAGGTAAGGAGTCTACTGTATTGTTTTGCAATCTCGACAAGTGATCTGCCACAACATTTTCAGCTCCTTTCTTGTCCTTGATTTCCACATCAAATTCTTGAAGCAAGAGTATCCATCTAATTAACCTTGGCTTTGCTTTTTTCTTGCTGAGTAAATATCTTATTGTAGCGTGGTCTGTGTAAACTACATAATGAGACCCCACAAGATATTGCCTGAATTTGTCAAAGGCGTACACCACGGCCAACAAATCCATTTCGGTGGTTGTGTAATTAGCTTGAGCACCATCAAGTGTTTTTCTAGCATAGTATATTACATGCAAATCTTTTCCTTTCCTTTGTCCAAGTACTGCACCTACAGCAAAGTCACTTGCATCACACATTATCTCGTAATTCCCAGTCAGGGGGGTTGCACTACTGGAGCAGTGACCAATGCTTCCTTGAGCAAGTTGAAGGATTTTTCACATTCCGCATCAAAGTTGAACTTAACATCATTGTTTAGGAGATTAGTGAGGGGTTTGGCTACCTTGGAGAAATCCTTTATGAATCTTCTATAGAACCCAGCACGTCCCAGAAAGCTCCTCACTCCCTTCACATTTACAGGTGGTGGAAGTTTTGATATTAGTTAAACTTTTGCTTGATCAACCTCAATTCCTCTTTTAGATACCAAATGTCCCAAAATATCTCCTTCCTTTACAAGAAACTGACACTTCTCCCAGTTTAGGACTAGATTCTGTTCTGAACACCTCTGAAGAACTGCTGCCAGATTATTCAAGCAATCTTCATAACATTTTCAAACGACTGTAATATCATCTATGAACACCTCCACTTTGATTCCTATCATATCCGAGAATATAGAGAGCATAAACCTTTGGAATGTTGGGGGTGCATTACAAAGTCCATATGCTAGTTTTTTGTAAGCAAATGTTCCGTATGGGCAAGTGAAAGTTGTTTTATCTTGATCATCTGGGTGAATTGGGATTTGCAAGAATCCTGAATACCCATCTAATCAGCAGAAATAGTCATGCCCAGCAAGCTTTTCCAGTAATTGGTCAATAGAAGGTAAAGGAATGTGGTCCTTCCTCGTTACTTCATTTAACTTTATGAAATCATTGACCATTCTCCACCATGTGACAGTCCTACTAGGAATCGTTTGCCCTTGTTCATCTTCAATGACAGTTATTCCTCCTTTTTTGGGCACCATGTGAATGGGGCTCACCCACCCGCTGTCCGAAATTGGGTATATGATATCGGCAGAGTGCAATTTAAGAATCTCCTTTATGACAACCTCTTGCAAATGGGGATTTAACCTTCTTTGACTTTCTCTAATTGGCACACTACTTTCTTTCAAGTAGATCATATGAGAGCAAACAGAAGGATTTATCCATTTCATATCATCAATTGAATATCCAATAACATCCTTGTACTTTTGCAAAACTGCTTGAAGCCCTTTTATTTCCCTTTCTGTCAACTCACTATTTATGATAATTGGCCACTAGTTTTGATTGTATAAGAATGCATACTTCAAACTTTCTGGAAGTTGTTTCATTTCTATTTGCCTTGGTTGCATCTTCTCTAATGGCCTTGCACTACTTTCCAACATGCTCACAGGTCTGATTTCCTCATATCTAATTTCACTATTTTCCTCATCAACTACTTCAGAACAATTACTTCCATACATCTCTTCATAACCTCCTTCCACACATTTCTGTAATGTATCAATTCTGTAGGAGTGTTCTTCTCTTTGCGGAAAATGTGTTGCACGTTTCATGTTAAACTCCACCTTTTCATTTCCAAACCTCAAGCTCAATTTAGCTTCTTGGACATCAATAAGTGCACCAGCTGTGGCCAAAAATGGTCTTCCAAGAATCACAACCTCACTCTTATCCTCCATATCTAGTACTGCAAAATCAACCGGATAAGTAAACTTCCCAACTTTGATTGGAACATCCTCAAGAATTCCAACATGTTTCCTATATGTTCTGTCGGCTAACTAAAGAGTTATGGCTGTTGGATTTAATTTTCCCAATAACATCCTTTTGCTAACTGAATGTGGTAACACACTAACACTTGAGCCCAAGTCACACAGAGCACTATAAGTTTTATTTCCATTCACACATGGTACACAAAAGCTTCTTGGATCATCCAATTTTTCAGGCATGGAATTATGAATTATTGCACTGCATTCCTTTGATAGAGTCACTACTTCTGGCTCAGAAATGCTTCTTTTATTTTTTAGTAATTCCTTGAAATATTTGGCATACATTGGAACATGCAAGACAGCTTCAAGAATAGGAATAGCAATCTGAACTCCTTTTATTGTTTCCAAAAATTTGGCAATTTGCCTGTCATCTTTGGGTTTGTTGAACCTCTCAGGAAAGGGGATGTTGTTGGTTGTTATTGCTTCCTCTAGCAAAGGCTCAACTCTTGTTTGAAAACCAGGAAATTCGACTTCAGTTTCAATTCTGTTATCAACTTCTTTCTCCTTTAGTTTCTCTGATGATGTTGAGGGTGGAGTTCCGGATGAACTTCGCCTCATAGCAGGAGGGACATATGTCTTCGGAGTAGGAAGTAATGGTCCTGACATAACTCCACTCCTAGTAGTCACTGCATCAACTGAAGATATTGCCCCACAGTGAGCTTTCGGGTTTGGAATTGGTTGAGCAGGTTGTCTTGCTTCATCTCCTCCCACCATACTATCCATTTTGCTCACAAGCATCTTAACATAACCTTTCAAGCCATTAACTTCATTTGTCATCTTGTTCATCAATTCCAACTACACCTTCATGATTTCCTCCATTCCATTTGACTGAACATTTTGTTGTTCATTCTGCCTCGGCACTAGAAATTGACTTGGATGATTGCTACCTCTTGAGCTTGCGTTGTATTCCCTCGAAGAGGAAAGGGAGATGCAGCACAGTAGTGTAAGTATTTCCCTCAGTTTTTGAGAACCAAGATATCAATCCAGTAGGAGGCCACGCACGAGTCCCTCGCACCTGCACAAACAAATAAGAACTTCACAGCCAACGCAATAAGGGGTTGTCAATCCCTTTACGGTCACTTACGAGAGTGAGATCTGATAGAGATGATAGTTGATATTTTTGGTAATTTTAGTTTAATAAAACAGCAAGTAAAACCGGTAAAAGTAAAGTAGTTGTAGATTGATATGTTGAGAATAGACCCGGGGGCCATAGTTTTCTCTAGTGGCTTCTCTCATGATAGCGATATTCTACAGCGGGTAAACAAATTACTGTCGAGCAATTGATAGAAAATTGAATAATTATGAGACTATCTAGGCATGATCATTGTATATAGGCATCACGTCCGAGACAAGTAGACCGACTCCTACCTGCATCTACTACTATTAATCCACACATCGACCGCTATCCAGCATGCATCTTGTGTATTGAGTTCATACGAACAGAGTAACACCTTAAGAAAGATGACATGATGTAGAGGGCTAAACTCAAGCAATATGATGTAAACCCCATCTTTTTATTCTCGATGGCAACAATACAATACGTGCCTTGCTGCCCCTACTGTCATTGGGAAAGGAAACCGCAAGATTGAACCCAAAGCCAAGCACTTCTCCCATTGCAAGAACTATAGATCTAGTAGGCCAAACCAAACCAATAATTCGAAGAGACTTGCAAGGATATTATGAGCACACATAAAAAGTTCAGAGAAGAACCAAATATCTTTCATAGATAACCTTGATCATAAAATCACAATTCATCGGATCTCGACAAACACACCGCAAAAAGAGATTACTTCGAATAGATCTCCTCGAAGACCGAGGAGAACTTCGTATTGAGATCCAGAGAGAGAGGAAGCCATCTATATACTAGCTATGGACCCGAAGGTCTGTGGTAAGCTACTCACAACTCATGGTGAGGGCAATGATGATGATGATGAAGGCCTCCGTGATGGATCCTCCTCTGGTGGAGCTCCGGAGCAGGCTCCAAGATGGGATCTCCACGGGAACAGAAGCTCCGGCGGTGGAATTAGGGTTTTCTCTCTGCGTACGGAGTTTCTGGGGTACGTGGACTTATATAGGAAGAAGGAGGGCATCGGGGGACGCTCGAGTGGGCCTCGAGGCAGGGGGCACGCCCTGGGAAGCGGGGCGCGCCCCCACTCTCGAGGGCCACTCGAGGCTCCCCTGACGTGGTTCTCAAGTTCCTCTGGCGTGATTTTCTCCAAAAATATCTCCCGCGAAGGTTTCATTCCGTTTGGACTCCGTTTGATATTCCTTTTCCGCAAAACCCTGAAATGGGCAAAAAACAGCAATCTGGACTAGGCCTTTGGGTTAGTAGGTTAGTCCCAAAAATGATATAAAAGTGAATGATAAAGCCCATTAAACATCCAAGACTTCATAAATAATGGCATGGAACAATCAAAAATTATAGATACGTTGGAGATGTATCAAGCATCCCCAAGCTTAATTCCTGCTCGTCCTCGAGTAGTTAAATGATAAAGAAAGAACTTTTGATGTGGAGTGCTAACCAATATAGTTTTTCAATGTAATTCTCTTAATTGTGGCATGAATGTTCAGATCAGAAAGATTCAAGATAAAAGTCTATATTGACATAAGAAATAACAATACTTCAAGCAATACTAACAAAGCAATCATGTCTTCTCAAAATACTATGGCTAAAGAAAGTTATCCCTACAAAATCATATAGTCTAGCTATGCTCCCTCTTCATCACACAAAATATTCATATCATGCACTACCCCGATTTCAGCCAAGCATTTGTTTTCATACTCTATCTTTTCAAACCTTTCAACTTTCACGCAATACATGAGCGTGAGCCATGGACATAGCACTATGGGTGGAATAGAGGTGGTTGTGGAGAAGACAAAAAGGAGGGAGATAGTCTCACATCAACTACGTGTATCAACGGGCTATGGAGATGCCCATTAATAGATATCAATGTGAGTGATTAGGGATTGCCATGCAATGGATGCACTAGAGCTAAATATGAATGAAAGCTCAATAAAAGAAACTAGTGGGTGTGCATCCAACTTGCTTGCTCACGAAGACCTAGGGCATTTGAGGAAGCCCATCGTTGGAATATAAAAGCCAAGTTCTATAATGAAAATTCCCACTAGTATATGAAAGTCACTAAACATGAGACTCTCTACAAAGATCATGGTGCTATTTTGAAGCACAAGTGTGGAAAAAGATAGTAGCAATTGTCCCTTTTTCTTTTTTTTTTCTTTTTTTTGGGCCTTTCTTTTTTCTTTGGCCTTTCTTTTTTTCTTTTTTTTTGCGGAGGGGCATTATAGATTTAGCCTTTCCTCCCATGGGACAATGCTCTAATAATGATGATCATCACACTTTCATTGCAACTCGATATTACAAATCGATACTACAAGAACAAAGTATGACTCTATATGAATGCCTTCGGCGGTGTACCGGTATGTCCAATGAAACAAGAGTGACATGTATAAAAACTATGCACGGTGGCTTTCCCACAAATACGATGTCAACTACATGATCATGCAATGGCAATATGACAATATGATGCGTGCCATATGAACGGAACGGTGGAAAGTTGCATGGCAATATATCTCGGAATGGCTATGGAAATGCCATGATAGGTAGGTATGGTGGCTGATTTGAGGAACAATATGGTGGCTGTTTTGAGGAAGGATATATAGTGGGTTTATGGCACCGGCGAAAGCTGCGCGGTACAAGAGAGGCTAGCAATGGTGGAAGGGTGAGAGTGCGTATAATCCATGGACTCAACATTAGTCATAAGAACTCATATACTTATTGCCAAAATTTACGAGTCATCAAAACAAAGCAATCAACGCATGCTCCAAGGGGGGAGGTTGGTAGGAGTTAACCATCGCGCGCCCCCGACCTCCACACAAAGGTTGGCACTCTACAAATACCTCATGCTCTAACTTCGTCACATAGCGGTTCACCATATGTGCATGATACGGGAATCACTAACCTTAACACAAGTATTTCTCAATTTCATAATAACTCCACTAGCATGACTCTTTTATCACCATCCTCATGTCTCAAAACAATTATCAAGCATCCAACATCTCATTCTATTCAATGCACTTAGTGTGAAATTTTTTACTACATTGACATTGGAAGTCTATCATGTGAAGACTAGTTTCTTTAGCCTAAACACATTACCATGCTGTTTTAATAGACTCTCAAATAGATTAAGTGAAGCATGAGAGTTCAACAATTTCTACAAAATATTACCACCATCGTGCTCTAAAAGATATAAGTGAAGCACTAGAGCAAAAACTACTCAACTCAAAAGATATAAGTGAAGCACATAGAGTGTTCTAATAATTTCTTGGACATATTTAACTCTCTCAAATAGGTGTTTCCAGCAAGGGTGATTGTGGCAAACTAACAAGCAAAGAGTCAAATTATACAAGATGCTCCAAGCAAAACACATATCATGTTGTGAATAAAAATATAGCTCCAAGTATAGTTACCGATGGATGAAGACGAAAGAGGGGATGCCTTCCCGGGGCATCCCCAAGCTTAGGCTTTTGATTATATTGAATTTACTTGGGGTTCCATGGGCATCCCCAAGCTTAGGCCTTTGCTACTCCTTGTTCCATAGTCCATCAAAGCAATATTCAAAACTTGAAAACTTCACAACACAAAACTTAGACAAAAATTCTCGTGAGCTCCGTTAGTATAAGAAAGCAAACCACTACTCAAAGGTGCAGCAATGAATTCATTATTTGTTTATATTGGTGTTAAACCTACTGTATTCCAACTTCTCTATGATTCATATCCTCCAATACTACTCATAGATGCATCGGAATAAGCAAACAACACACGAAAAACAGAATCTGTCAAAGACAGAACATTCTGTAGTAATCTGCAGGGTTCGCCTACTTAAGGAACTCCAACAAATTCAAACTAAATTGTTAAATTTGGGCAATTTGTCTAAAAATCATCTGAAAAAAGAATCAACTAAAAAGCATGCTCCAGTAAAATCCCACGACTACTTTAGCGAGCGCTAACGATTCTGTTTTTCACAGCAAGATCATATAAACTTCACACAAGTCTTCCCAAAGGTTCTACTTGGCACAAACACTAAACAAAACATGAAACCACATCTAATCAGAGGCTAGATGAAATATTTATTCCCTAACATCAACAAAAACAAAAAACAAAAATTGGGTTGCCTCCCAACAAGCGCTATCGTTTTATGCCCTTAGCTAGGCACGATACAAGATAGATCTAGGTATTGGCCATCTTTGGAAGGCAATCCATAAGTGGCTCTCATGATAGATTCATATGGTAATTTGATTTTCTTTATAGGAAAGTGTTTCATGCCTTTCCTTAACGGAAATTGGAATCTAATATTTCCTTCCTTCATATCAATAATTGCACCAATCGTTCTAAGGAAAGGTCTACCAAGAATAATAGGACATGAAGGATTGCAATCTATATCAAGAACAATGAAATCTACGGGCACATAATTACTATTGGAAACAATAAGAACATCATTAATTCTTCCCATAGGTTTCTTAATAGTGGAATCCGCAAGATGCAAATATAAAGAACAATCATCAAGCTCATGGAACCCTAGCAAATCACACAAAGTTTTTGGGATAGTGGAGACACTAGCACCCAAATCACACAAAGCATAGCATTCATGATCTTTTATCTTTATTTTTATAGTAGGTTCCCACTCATCATAAAGCTTTCTAGGTATAGAAACTTCCAACTCAAGTTTTTCTTCATAAGATTGCATCAAAGCATCAACTATATGTTTAGTGAAAGCTTTATTTTGACTATAAGCATGCGGAGAGTTTAGCACGGATTGCAACAAGGAAATACAATCAATCAAAGAGCAATTATAATAATTGAATCCCTTGAAATCCAAAGTAGTGGGTTCATCACTATGCAAAGTTATAATCTCTTCACTCCCACTTTTAGCAATTTTAGCATCAAGATCTAAAAATTCCGAATCATCGGGACACCTTAAAGCAGAATCATCTCCAATCCTATTCTCATCAAGATTAATACTAGAAAACAAGGATCTAATAGGAGACACATCAATAAATTTCAGATCTTCATTTTTATTTTCATGATAGCTAGAAGAACACGATTTAATACAATCTTCTCTTTTAGCACAAATTCTAGCGGTTCTTTCTTAGCATTCATCAATGGAAATTCTCATGGCTTTGAGAGACTCATTGATATCATGCTTAGGTGGGATAGATCTAAGTTTCAAAGAGTCAACATCCAATTCATCAACCTTAAGCAATTTCTCTTCAAGCATAGCATTGAAATTCTTCTGCGAGATCATAAACTCTTTAACACTCGTTCCAAATTCAAAAGGCGTCTTTCCATAAGAGTTGTTGTAGTAATTACCATAATTATTAGAGGAATTACTAGGAAAAGGCCTAGGATTAAAATTACCTCTATAAGCATTGTTACCAAAATTATTCCTACCAACAAAATTTACATCCAAAGATTTATTGTTATTCTCAATCAAAGTGGACAAAGGCATATCATTAGGATCGGAAGAAGCACTCTTAGCAGCAAACAATTTCATAAGTTCATCCATCTTTCCACTAATAACACTAATTTCTTCGATAGCATGCACTTTTTTACTAGTAGATCTTTCAGTGTGCCATTGAGAATAATTAACCATAATATTATCTAGGAGTTTGGTAGCTTCTCCTAAGGTGGTTTCCATGAAAGTGCCTCCGGCGGCCGAATCTAAAAGATTTCTGGAAGCAAAATTCAAGCCAGCATAAAATTTTTGAATAATCATCCATAGATTCAAACCATGTGTAGGGCAATTACGTATCATCAATTTCATTCTCTCCCAAGCTTGTGCTACATGCTCATGATCTAGTTGCTTAAAATTCATAATAACGTTTCTAAGAGAGATGATCTTAGCGGGAGGGAAATACTTAGAGATAAAAGCATCTTTGCACTTATTCCACGAATCAATACTATTTCTAGGCAAAGAGGAGAACCAAGTTTTAGCACGATCTCTAAGTGAAAACGGAAATAACTTCAATTTAACAATATCGTTATCCGTATCCCTTTTCTTTTGCATATCACACAAATCAACAAAGTTGTTTAGATGGGTAGCGACATCTTCACTAGAAAGGCCGGAGAATTGATCTTTCATGACAAGATTCAACAAAGCAGCATTGATCTCACAAGATTCGGCATCGGTAATAGGAGCAATCGGAGTGCTAATAAAATCATTGTTGTTGGTATTGGAGAAGTCACACAATTTGGTATTTTTCTGAGCCATAGTGACAAGCAAGCAATCCAACACGCACAAGAAAACAAGAAGCAAGCGAACGATAAACACACGGCGGAAGAAGGGCGAATAAAACGTCAAGGGTGAAGTGGGGGAGAGGAAAACGAGAGGCAAAAAATGTAATTCGAAGGATAAGGGTTTGTGATAGGTACTTGGTATATGACTTTTGCGTAAGCCTCCCCGGCTATGGCGCGATAAATTCTTCTTGCTACCTCTTGAGCTTGCGTTGCATTCCCTCGAAGAGGAAAGGGAGATGCATCACAGTAGCGTAAGTATTTCCCTCAGTTTCTGAGAACCAAGGTATCAATCTAGTAGGAGACCACACGCGAGTCCCTCGCACCTGCACAAACAAATAAGAACTTCGCAGCCAACGCGATAAGGTGTTGGCAATCCCTTTACGGTCACTTACGAGAGTGAGATATGATAGAGATGATAGTTGATATTTTTGGTATTTTTAGTTTAATAAAACAGCAAATAAAAGTGGTAAAAGTAAAGTAGGTGTAGATTGATATGTTGAGAATAGACCCGAGGGCCATAGTTTTCTCTAGTGGCTTCTCTCATTAGCGATATTCTACGGCAGGTAAACAAATTACTGTCGAGCAATGATAGAAAAGCGAATAATTATGAGACTATCTAGGCGCGATCATTGTATATAGGCATCACGTCCGAGACAAGTAAACCGACTCTTGCCTGCATCTACTACTATTACTCCACACATCGACCGCTATCCAGCATGCATCTAGTGTATTGAGTTCATACAAACAAAGTAATGCCTTAAGCAAGATGACATGATGTAGAGGGATAATCTCAAGCAATATGATGTAAACCCCATCTTTTTATTCTCGATGGCAACAATACAATACGTGCCTTGCTGCCCCTACTGTCACTGGGAAAGGACACCGCAAGATTGAACCCAAAGCCAAGAACTTCTCCCATTGCAAGAACTATAGATCTAGTATGCCAAACCAAACCGATAATTCGAAGAGACTTGCAAGGATATTATGAGCACACATAAAAAGTTCAGAGAAGAACCAAATATCTTTCATAGATAACCTTGATCATAAAATCACAATTCATCGGATCTCGACAAACACACCGCAAAAAGAGATTACATCGAATAGATCTCCTCGAAGACCGAGGAGAACTTTGTATTGAGATCCAGAGAGAGAAAAGAAGCCATCTAGATACTAGGTATGGACCCGAAGGTCTATGGTAAACTACTCACAAGTCATGGTGAGGGCGATGATGATGATGATGAAGGCCTTCGTGATGGATCCCCCTCCGGTGGAGCTCCGGAACATGCTCCAAGATGGGATCTCCACGGGAAAATAAGCTATGGCGGTGGTATTAGGGTTTTCTCTCTCCGTACGGAGTTTCGAGGGTACATGGACTTATATAGGAAGAAGGAAGGCACCGGGGGACGCTCGAGTGGGCCTCGAGGCAGGGGCGCGCCCTGGGAAGGGGTCGCGCCCCCCACCCTAGAGGGCCACTCGAGGCTCCCCTGACGTGGTTCTCAAGGTCCTCTGGCATGATTTTCTCCAAAAATATCTCTCGCGAAGGTTTCATTCCGTTTGGACTCCGTTTGATATTCCTTTTCTGCAAAACCCTGAAATAGGCAAAAAACAGCAATCTGGACTGGGCCTTTTGGTTAGTAGGTTAGTCTGAAAAATGATATAAAAGTGAATGATAAAGCCCATTAAACATCCAAGACTTCATAAACAATATCATGGAACAATAAAAAATTATAGATACGTTGGAGACGTATCATTGATTTGGTGGTCGATTTCCTTGTACTGTCGATCCACTTGCATATGACTGATTGTTCTTGTACGACAAGTTTGAATGGTTCCTCGAAGAAGGATTATAGCTGTTTGAGAATGGACCTTGACTTTGGGCATAACTTACTTCTAAAACCGATGATCCGATTGCTGAGTAGAAGGTACATTCTGTTGAAAGATGACCTGCTCGGCCACATACATCACACATTTGAGGCCCACTTACTGAAGCTACAGATGTACCAATGCAATTTGACGTGATACTCTCCATCTTCTTGTTCAATATGTCAATTTGAGCCGACATGCTATCATTTGCAGACACATTGTACACACCAGGATGCGGTGGTGCTATTGCTCTTTCACTTGACCGTTGGAAATGATGAGACACCATGCTTTCAATCAATGCAGATGCTTCATCAAGAGTTTTGTTCATGATTCCTCCTCCAGCAGCAGAATCAACAAAAGCTCTAGTCTGAGTGGTCAGTCATTTGTAAAAGGTTTGTAACACCAGCCACCTTTCTAAACCATGGTGAGGACACATTTTGATTAAAGAGTTGAATCTTTGCCATGCATCATACAAACTTTCTCCATCATATTGAGTAAACCTTGTTAACTTGTCCCTGTATTCAGCAGCTTTTGTTGGTCCATAAAGTCTCCCAAGTATTCTTCAGATGTTCAGGCAATGAGTGAAGCCATACTATTGCTCCATCTCTCGAGGAAAATGGAAATAGTGACAATCTGATAGCACTCGGTAAAACTCCATTTTGCTTGAGGGTGTTACAATACTCCAAGAAAGACCTTATATGCTCATGTGGGTCTTCTAAAGCCGTTCCACCAAATATGGACTGTTGTACCATGTTAATCACAGCTGGCTTCAATTCAAAATTGTTTGCCTGAATAATTGGTTGCACCATTTCTCCTGGTATCCCATGATTTATTGGGATCCAGAAGTCCCTGAGCAAAGGCACCGGATCAGGCATCTTTTCTTCTTCTTGATCTTGCAAAATTTCAGCAACTTGAAAGCGTGTTTGATTCTCTCTTCTTCTTCTCAATAAAGTCCTTTCAATTTCTGGATCAATTGGCTCTAGTGAACTTTCTTCAGATTGTAACATAAGACAATTTCTTGTAAAGTTCCTGAAATTGACACATGCTAGTTTTTCTCAAAACTGCAGCCAATGTTAGAAAATGGTTAGTTGCCAGCAATACTACAAAATTGACCTAAAATAAATCTTGATCTGCTAATGAAATTTAGATCCCCCGCAATGGCGCCAAAATGATCGAAGGTACATATAGTGATTTAGAATGTCGGTTCTCCACAGGGATCTAGAACTTCGAAGCACGCATTCAAAACATTCAGGACAACAAAATATTTGATTTTAATAGAACTAGAAACAACTTATTAGACTAATCAAGCAGTCAAGGTAACAAGTAGTCACTGGATCAAGGCAAAACAAAATAATATGCAGCAAAGATAAAGGGTTCAGAAATAGGACTGTTTTTTTTATGGTGATTTTATTGTAATCAAACAGCCGAGTAACAATAGCACATGGAAGATGATTCAGCCATCACACACACACCCCATGCAACAGACAACTAACACAATAACTACTAACTCAATATCCAGCAAAGGGTCACAACAATTCAGCACGGATACATGGGGGAATTCAGCAAAGGTACACAGGTAACAAAGTAATTTTCGGACCCAACAGTGCATATATCCAGAGATCTAAAACAAGAGAAGAGAGAGGTTCAAAGCCTATGGGTCATGATCATCTTCAATTCAAAGTCGCAGATGTTGCAGCCAAAGAAGAGGAACATCAGAGACAAGTTGGAGATGATCTGTAGCAGGAGAAGCTTCCGCGTGACATTGAAGAAGAGTAGTAGTGGAGGATCCTTGTGGTAGAGCTGCAGCGTTGTGAAGCTTGATGAAGATCAATAGCGGAGGGAACGGCCGTGGGGAGGAATCGTGGCGGCCTTCGCGGGAGGTCAGCCGACCACCCGGAGCAGAGCACCACCAGGAGTCTAGTGCCCCACTATTGGTATATAGGAGATGCCGCAGCGGTGGTCGTCAGTGTTGGAGTAGAGAAGCAACAGTCGTCGGAGTTGGAGCAGAGCAGAGTGAGCGTCGGTGTTGGAGAGGAGCAGCAGAGGTACGCCTCGTGGTGGATAAGCCACGCCGCCAGCCTCCTGAAACCCTCGATCTGGTTCTTCCTCTCGTTTCCCTCGATCCCCTTTTCTTCCCTCCTTCGATCTAGTTTGGTAGGTGAGCAGCGTAGAAGAAGAGAGAAAGGAGTCGCTCTCTTCTTTTTCTTCATTGATGTGGATCTGGTGTTATGGGTCGGCCGCAAGAGGAACCAACCGCGCGTGGGATCAGACCCCCCGTCTGGTGGGTCACGCCTTTGGATCCAGCTCTTCTCACACACGCAAGCAGACGCGTCCTCCCCTCTATCTGACTGGCTGCACATGACCTCTTCTTGCAATTTTCAGTTTGCCCCCTCTAGAGTAGAATTCTTCTCCAAGTTGATCCCTAGTTAAGTGTGGAAACCACTTTCGAAGAAGTTTGGGTGCCTAAACGTACCAATTCTGCAAAATATGAAGAAGTGTTGTAAAAAAATATATCATAATAGGAATATTTCTACAGGAACGAGTACCTTATAAGTAATTACTGTGATCATATGTTTAATTTGTGATGCAAAAAGGCTTAAAATACTATATGCATAAATGTGCTATCAATGGGGTTTATATCATATTTCTTGAGTTTACCCCTCTACATCATGTCATCTTGCTTAATGCATTACTCTGTTCTTATGAACTTAATACTCTAGTTGCATGCTGGATTGCGGTCGATGTGTGGAGTAATAGTAGTAGATGCATAATCATTTCGGTCTACTTGACACTGAAGTGATGCTATATTCATGATCATTGCATATATATTCTTATAACTATGCGCTTTTCCATCAATTGATCGACAGTAATTTGTTTACCCACCATAATTTATGCTATCTTGAGAGAAGCCACTAGTGAAACCTATGGCCCCCAGGTCTATTTTCTATCATATAAGTTTCTGATCTACAAGTCTAGTTTCCTATTTATTCTATCTTGCAATCTTTACTTTCCAATCTATACAACAAAAACACCAAAAATATTTATCTTATTATCTTTATTAGATCTCACTTTTGCGAGTGGCCGTGAAGGGATTGGCAACCCCTTTATCGCGTTGGTTGCAAGGTTCTTGATTGTTTGTGTAGGTACTAGGTGATTGGTGTGTTATCTCCTACTGGATTGATACCTTGGTTCTCAAAAACTGAGGGAAATACTTACGCTACTTTGCTGCATCACCTTTCAGCTTCAAGGGAAAACAAACGCATGCTCAAGAGGTAGCAAGAAGGATTTCTGGCACCATTGCCGTGGAGATCTACACCAAGTCAAGACATACCAAGTACCCATCACAAACTCTTCTCCCCCGCATTACATTATTTGCCATTCGCCTCTCATTTTCCTCTCCCCCACTTCTAAAACGATTTTCGAAAACCTTTGCCTTTTTTTCGCCCCTCTTCCATCCGTCGTGGTTGCTTACTTTTTGTGTGCTTGTGTGTTGGATTGCTTGCTTTGTCATGATGGCTCAAGAAAATACCAAATTATGTGACTTTTCCAACACCAATAATAATGATTTTATTTTCACCCCGATTGCTCCTGCTACTAATGCAGAATCTTGTGAAATCAATGTTGCTTTATTGAACCTAGTCATGAAAGATCAATTTTCAGGCCTTCCTAGTGAAGATGCCGCATCTCATCTGAATAATTTTGTTGATTTATGTGATATGCAAAAGAAAAGAGATGTAGATAATGATCTTGTCAAATTAAAACTATTTCCGTTTTCACTACGAGATCGGGCCAAAACTTGGTTTTCTTCTTTGCCTAAAAATAGTATCGGTTCATGGGATAAGTGCAAAGATTGTTTTATTTCCAAGCATTTTCCTCCCGCTAAGATCATCTCCCTTAGGAATGATATTATGAATTTCAAACAACTTGATCATGAGAGCGTAGCACAATCTTGGGAGAGGATGAAACTTATGATATGAAATTATCCCACACATGGTTTGAATCTATGGATGATTATACAATTTTTTTGTCGGTTTGAACTTTGCTTCTAGAAATCTTTTAGATTTGGCCACGGGAGGTACTTTTATGGAAATAACATTAGGAGAAGCTACTAAATTCCTAGATAATATAATGGTTAACAATTCTCAATGGCACACCAAGAGATCTTCCACTAGTAAAAAAGTGCGTGCAATTGAAGAAATTTATGTTTTGAGTGGAAAGATGGATGAACTTATGAAATTGTTTGCTAGCAAGGGTGCTAATGTTGATCCTAATGATATACCCTTATACACTTTGATTGATAATACTAATGATTCTATGGATGTGATTTTTTTTGGTAGGAATAATTTTGGTAACAATGCTTATAGAGGAAACTTTAATCCTAGAACTTTTCCTAGTAATTCCTTCAATAATTATGGAAATTCCTACAACAGTTCCTATGGAAATTATAATATGATGCCCTTTGATTTTGAGAATAGTGTTAAGGAATTCATGATTTCACAAAAAAGTTTTAATGCTATGATTGAAGAAAAATTGCTTAAGATTGATGATTTGGCTAGGAACGTGGATAGAATTTCTATTGAAGTTGATTCTTTGAAACTTAGATCTATTACACCTAAGCATGACATCAATGAGTTTCTCAAAGCCATGAGAATTTCCATTGATGAGTGCAAAGAATGTACCGCTAGGATACGTGCTAAACAAGATTGCTTTGTGAAAGCGTGTTCTTCTAGTTTTTATGATAATAATGATGAAGATCTAAAAGTAATTGATGTGACTCTATAAAATCTTTGTTTTCCAATATGAATCTTGATAAATATGGGACTATATATGAGTCAACTTTAGTTAAAAGGCGTCCCAATGATTTGGAGTTTTTAGATATTGATGCTAAAATCAATAAAAGTGGGATTGAAGAGGTCAAAACTTTACATAGAAATGAATCCACTATTTTGGATTTCAAGGAATTTAATTATGATAATTTCTTTTTGATAGATAGTATTTCCTTGTTGCAATCTGTGTAGGGCTGGACCAAAAGCTCGAAGCTCGCGAGCTTAATGAGCGCTCGATAGTTCGGCTCGTTAAGCTCGTGGCTCGCTTCTTAATGAACAGAGCCAATCATTGATTTCAGCTCGTTAAGCTTAATGAGCTTAACGAACGAGCTAACGAGTTTCACGAGTAGCTCGTTAAGCTCGTTAGTAATAACATAACACATATTTTCATCTTACCTCACAAAATTTTCGTAGCACCTCATCCCATCCACTCAATCTAATACACATAGGCGGCAAGAAAATAGTGCATTTTGTTTTGTGATCACCATCTTCCTTTTTAAAAACCAAATCTACATGCTTATCGTGTGGACCGTAACACATCAAAATCTGTTAACGAGCCTAGCGAGCGCTCATGAGCTTAACGAGCTTTAAACGAACCGAGCCGAGCAGGGTTTTCTGCTCGTTAATCTTAACGAGCATAACGAGCCGAGCCTTAACAAGCACGAGCTTAACGAGTACGAGCTTAACGAGCCGAGTAGCTCGTTAATCCACCCCTAAATCTGTGTTAAAATCTCCTCATGCTTATGATCAAAATAAAGCTTTTACTAAACATATTGTTGATGCTCTAATGCAATCCTATGAAGAAAAGCTTAAACTAGAAATTTCTATCCCTAGAAAACTTTATTATGAGTGGGAACCTACTATTAAAATTAATATTAAATATTATGAATGCTATGCTTTGTGTGATTTGGGTGCTAGTGTTTCCACGATTCCAAAAACCTTGTGTGATGTGCTAGGTTTCCGTGAAATTGATGATTGTTCTTTAAATTTGCATCTTGCGGATTACACCATTAAGAAACCTATGGGAAGGATTAATGATGTTCTTATTGTTGCAAATAGGAATTATGTGCCCATAGATTTCATTGTTCCTGATATAGATTGCAATCCTACATGTCCTATTATTCTGGGTAGACCTTTTCTTAGAACGATTGGTGCAATTATTGACATGAAAGAAGGAAATATTAGATTCCAATTTCCGTGAAGGAAAGGCATGGAGCACTTTCCTAGGAAGAAAATTAAATTGCCTTATGAATCTATCATGAGAGCCACTTATGGATTGCATACCAAAGATGATAATACATATATCTATTTGCGTTCTTATGCCTAGCTAGCGGCGTTAAACGGTAGTGCTTGTTGGGAGGCAACCAAATTTTATTTTATTTGATTTTTTGCTTCTGTTTAGTAATAAATAATTCATCTAGCTTCTTCTTAGATGTGGTTTTATGTTTTAATTAGTGTTTGTGCCAGGTAGAACCAGGAAGACTTGGGTGAAGTCTTTGCGATCTTGCTGTAAAAAATAGAAACTTTTCCGCTCACGAGATTAGTTGCCATTTCTTACTGGAGAGTGCTTTCAGGTTGATCCTTTTTGCAGATGATTAATAGACAAACTCCTCACGCCCACCAATTTATTTAAGAATTTTTAGAGTTAGAGAAGTATTTGAAAGTTACATATTGCTATAGACTATTCTGTTTTTGACAGATTCTATTTTTCGTGTTTTGTTTGCTTATTTTGATGAATCTATGAGTAGTATCGGGGGTATGAACCATAGATAAGTTGGAATACAGTAGGTTTAACACCAATGTAAATAAAGAATGAGTTTAATACAATACCTTAAAGTTGTGGTTTATTTTCTTATACTAACGGAGATCACGAGATTTTCTGTTGAGTTTTGTGTTGTGAAGTTTTCAAGTTTTTGGGTAAGGATTTAATGGACTATGGAATAAAGAGTGGCAAGAGCCTAAGCTTGGGGATGCCCAAGGCACCCCAAGGTAAAATTCAAGGACAACCAAAAGCCTAAGCTTGGGGATGCCCCGAGAAGGCATCCCCTCTTTCGTCTTCGTCTATAGGTAACTTTACTTGAGGCTATATTTTTATTCACCACATGCTATGTGTTTTGCTTGGAGAATCTTGTGTGATTTGAGTCTTTGATGTTTAGTTTACCACAATAATCCTTGCTGAACACACCTTTTGGGAGAGACACACATGAATCAGAATTTATTAGAATACTCTATATGCTTCACTAATATCTTTTGAGCTAGATAATTTTGCTCTAGTGCTTCACTTATATCTTTTTAGAGCACGATGGTGGTTTTATTTTATAGAAATTATTGATCTCTCATGCTTCACTTATATTATTTTGAGAGTCTTTTAGAACAGCATGGTAATTTGCTTTGGCTATGAAACTAGCCCTAATATGATGGGCATCCAAGATGGGCATAATAAAAACTTTCATATAAAGTGCGTTGAATATTATGAGAAGTTTGATGCTTGATGATTGTTTTGAGATATGAGGATGGTGATATTAGAGTCATGCTAGTAGAGTAATTGTGAATTTGAGAAATACTTGTGTTGAGGTTTGCAAGTCCCGTAGCATGCACCTATGGTAACCGTTGTGTAACAAATTTGAAGCATGAGGTATTTCTTTGATTGTCTTCCTTTGTGTGGAGGTCGGGATCGCGCGATGGTTAACTCCTACCAACCCTTCCCCTAGGAGCATGCGTGTAGTGCTTGGTTTTGACAACTTGTAGATTTTTGCAATAAGTATGTGAGTTCTTTATGACTAATATTGAGTTCATGGATTATACGCACTCTCACCCTTCCACCATTGCTAGCCTCTCTAGTGCCGCGCAACTTTTTCCGGTATCATACACCCACCATCACCTTCCTCAAAACAACCACCATACCTACTTATCATGGCATTTCCATTGCCATTCCGAGATATATTGCCATGCAACTTTCCACCGTTCCGTTTATTATGACATGCTCCATCATTGTCATATTGCCTTGCATGATCATGTAGTTGACATTGTATTTGTGGAAAAGCCACTATACATAATTCTTTCATACATGTCACTCTTGATTCATTGCACATCTCGGTAGACCGACGGAGGCAATCATGTAGAGTCATATTTTGTTCTAAGTATCGAGTTGTAATCCTTGAGTTGTAAAAGAAATAGAAGTGTGACGATCATCATTATTATAGCATTGTCCCGTGTGAGGAAAAAAAGAGAAAGGCCAAAGAAGCGAATGGAAAAAAAGGCCAAAGAAGCCAATGAAAAAAACGAGGAGAGAAAAAGAGAGAAGGGACAATGCTACTATCCTTTTTTCCACACTTGTGCTTCAAAGTAGCACTATGATCTTCATGATAGAGAGTCTCTTGTTTTGCCACTTTCATATACTACTGGGAATTTTTGCTATAGAACTTGGCTTGTATACTCCAACAATGGGCTTCCTCAAAATGCCCTAGGTCTTCGTGAGCAAGCAAGTTGGATGCACACCCACTTAGTTTCTCTTTTTTTGAGCTTTCATACATTTATAGCTCTAGTGCATCCGTTGCATGGCAATCCCTACTCACTCACATTGATATCTATTGATGGGCATCTCCATAGCCCATTAATGTGCCTAGTCGATCTGATACCATCTTCCTCTTTTTGTCTTCCGCACAACCACCACTCTATTCCACCTATAGTGCTATGTCCATGGCTCACGCTCATGTATTGCGTGAAAGTTGAAGAAGTTTGAGAATACTAAAGTATGAAACAATTGCTTGGCTGAAACCGGGGTTGTGCATGATTTGAATATTTTGTCTGATGAAGATGGAGCATAGCCAAACTATATAATTTTGTAGGGATGAACTTTCTTTCGCCATGTTATTTTGAGAAGACATAATTGCTTTGTTAGTATGCTTGAAGTATTATTATTTTTATATCAATATTGACCTTTTGTCTTGAATCTTTTGGATCTGAACATCCATGCCACAATAAAGAAAATTGCATTGATAAATATGTTAGGTAGCATTCCACATCAAAAATTCTGTTTTTATCATTTACCTACTCGAGGACGAGCAGGAATGAAGATTAGGGATGCTTGATACGTCTCCAATGTATCTACAATTTTTGATTTTTCCATGCTATTATATTATCTGTTTTGGATGTTTAATGGGATTTAATATGCTCTTTTATATTATTTTTGGGACAAACCTATTAACCGAAGGCCCAGTGCTAATTCCTGTTTTTTTTTGCCTATTTCAGTGTTTCGCAGAAAAGGAATATCAAACGGAGTCCAAACTGAACGGAACCTTCGGGAGGATCTTTCTTGGACCGAAAGCAAACCAGGAGACTTGGAGTTGAAGTCTGGAATGCCACGAGGCGGCCACAAGATAGGAGGGCGCACCCCCACCCTCGTGGGCCCCTAGTAGCTCCAATGACGTACCTCTTCCTCCTGCATATACCCTTATACCCTAGAAACATCAGGGAGAGCCACGAAACCACTTTTCCACCGCCGCAACCTTCTATACCCATGAGATCCCATCTTGGGGCCTTTTCTGGTGATCTGCCGGAGGGGGAATCGATCACGGAGGGCTTCTACATCAACACCATAACCTCTCTGATAATGTCTGAGTAGTTTACCACAGACCTCCGGGTCCATAGTTATTAGCTAGATGGCTTCTTCTCTCTCTCTTTGATTGTCAATACAAAGGTCTCCTCGATGTTCTAGGATATCTATTTGATGTAATATTCTTTTGCGGTGTGTTTGTCGAGATCTGATGAATTGTGGATTTATGATCAAGTTTATCTATGAATAATATTTGGTTGTTCTCTGAATTCTTATATGCATGATTTGATATCTTTGGAAGTCTCTTCTAATTATCGGTTTAGTTTGGCCTACTAGATTGATCTTTCTTGCAATGGGAGAAGTACTTAGCTTTGGGTTCAATCTTGTGGTGTCCTTTCCTAGTGACAGCAGGGGCAGCAAGGCACGTATTGTATTGTTGCCATCGAGGATAAAAAGATGGGTTTGATATCATATTGCTTGAGTTTATCCCTCTACATCATGTCATCTTGCTTAATGCGTTACTCTGTTCTTATGAACTTAATACTCTAGATGCATGATGGATAGCGGTCTATCTGTGGAGTAATAGTAGTAGATGCAGAATCGATTCGGTCTACTTGACACGGACGTGATGCCTATATTCATGATCATTGCCAAGATATTCTCATAACTATGCACTTTTCTATCAATTGCTCGGCAGTAATTTGTTCACCCATCGTAATTTATGCTATCTTAAGAGAAGCCACTAGTGAAACCTATGGCCCCCGGGTCTATTTTATATCATATAAGTTTCCGATCTACAAGTCTAGTTTCCTATTTATTTTATCTTGCAATCTTTCTTTCCAATCTATACAACAAAAATACCAAAAATAGTTATCTTATTATCTTTATTAGATCTCACTTTTGCGAGTGGCCGTGAAGGGATTGACAACCCCTTTATTGCGTTGGTTGCAAGGTTCTTGATTGTTTGTGCAGGTACTAGGTGATTTGTGGGTTATCTCCTACTGGATTGATACGTTGGTTCTCAAAAACTGAGGGAAATACTTACGCTACTTTGCTGCATCACCCTTTCCTCTTCAAGGGAAAACCAACACATGCTCAAGAGGTTGCACGTATGTTGTCATATCGATTCGACCGATAAAGATCTTTGTAGAATATGTAGTAACCAATATGGGCATCTAGGTTCCACTATTGGTTATTGACCGGAGAAGTGTATCGGTCATGTCTACATAGTTCTCGAACCTGCAGGGTCCGCACGTTTAACGTTCGATGATGATATAGTGTTATATGAGTTATGTGATTTGGTGACCGAATGTTGTTCAGAGTCCCGGATGAGATCACGGACATGATGAGGAGCACCGGGATGGTCCGTCGGTAAATATGGATATATAGATGATACTATTTGGACACCGGAAGAGTTTCGGGGGTATTGGGTAGTCATCGGATCACCAAAAGGGGTTCCGGGAAGCCCCGGGAGGTCTATGGGCTTAATGGGCCAAGAAGAGGAACACACCAGCCCACAAGGGGTCGGTGCGTGCCTTACGTCTAGGCCACTGGACCTAGGAAGGAAACAGGGGAGGGCTAAGCCCTCCCGCCTTTCCCCTCCACATGAGGGAAAGGAAAGGGGGTGCCTCCCCTCCTTCCTTCTCCCTAGCGCCAAGAAAGGAAGGAGGGGGCGCGACCTAGGGAAGGTGCCCAGGGCGGCCGCCGGCCCTCTTGGTGTGCCCTAGGCTGCTTCCCCTCCTTCCCCCACCTATATATACATAAGGGAGGGGGCGCCACAAACCCACGACATTATTCTAGCCGGGTGCGGCGCCCTTCTCCATAGTTTTGTCCCTTAGTCATATTTTCGTAGTGCTTAGGCGAAGCCGTGCGGAGATACCTTCACCACCACCATCACCATGCCGCCGTTCTACCGGAACTCATCTACAATTTCACATGTCTTGCTGGATCAAGAAGGCGAGGACGTCACCGAGCTGAACGTGTGCTGAACATGAATGTGCCATACGTTCGACACTTGATCGGTTGGATCCCGAAGAAGTTCGACTACATCAACCGTGTTGATAAACTCTTCCACTTATGGTCTACGAGGGTATGTGGAGACATTCTCCCCTCTCGTTGCTATGCATATCCCTGGATAGATCTTGAGTGTGCGTAGAAATAATTTTGTTTTCCATGCAACGTTCCCCAATAGTGGCATCTTGAGCCAGGTCTATGCGTAGATGATATGCACGAGTAGAACACAAAGAGTTGTGGGCGATGATGGTCATAATGCTTACCAGCAACGTCTTATTTTAATTCGGCGGTATTGTAAGATGAAGCAGACCGGACCAACCTTAGATGTCCACATAGATGAGACCAATTCCACCGACAAACACGCAACTTGTTTTGCTTAAAGGTGGACGGCGGGTGTTTGTTTCTCCTACTTTAGCTGAATCAAATTTGACTATGGCCGGTCCTTGAAGAAGATTAAAATAACAAACTTGATGAATCACCGTTGTGGTTTTTTCGTAGGTAAGAACGGTTCTGACTAGAAGCACGTAGCAGCCATGTAAAACTTGCAACAACAAACTAGAGGATGTCTAACTTGTTTTTGCATGGCATGTTGTGATGTGATATGGTCAAGATGTGATGAGTTATATGTTGTTTTATGAGATGATCATGTTTTGTAATATCGACAATCGGAAGGAGCCTTATGGTTATCTTTTAATTATTGTATGAAATGCAAGCGCCATGTAATTGCTTTACTTTATCTCTATGAGTTAGTAATAGTTGTAGATGCAATAGGTGGCGACACGACCACGATGCAACGATGGAGATCAAGGTGTCGAGCCGGTGACGATGGTGATCAGGACGATGCTTTGGAGATGGAGATCAAAAGCACAAGATGATGATGGCCATATCATGTCACATATTTTGATTGCATGTGATGTTTATACTTTATGCATCTTATTTTGCTTAGAACGTCGGTAGCATTATAAGATGATCCCTTAACTTAATTTGAAGATAAAAGTGTTCTCCCTGAGTATGCACCATTGCTACAGTTTGTCGTTTCGAGACACAACATTATGATCGGGTGTGATAGACTCTACGTTCACCTACAATGGGTGTAAGCCCAATTTACACACGTGGAATACCTGGGTTAAACTTGACGAGCCTAGCATGTACATACATGGTCTCGCAACACTGGAGACCGAAAGGTCAAACGTGAGTCATATAGTAGATATGATCAACATAGAGATGTTCACCATTGATCACTACCCCATCTCTCGTGATGATCGGACATGGGTTAGTTGATTTCGATCATGTATCACTTAGATAACTTGAGGGATGTTAATTTAAGTGGGAGTTTATTCGTAATTTGATTAATTGAACTTAGTGAAAATGTCTTTGCATATAATGTTGTAGAACAATAGCTCATGATGTAGCTCCCCCATTTTTGATACGATCCTGGAGAAAACTAAGTTGAAAGATGTTGGCTGCAATAACGCGAACTGGGTTCATGATCTGAGGATTATCCTCATTGTTGCACAGAAGAATTATGTCATTGATGCACCGCTAGGTGACAAATATGTTGCAGAAGCTAATGCACACGTTATGAACGTTTGGCAAGCTTGATTTGATGACTACTTAATAGTTTAGTGTGCCATGCTTTACGGCTTAGAATCGGGGCTCAAAAGACGTTTTGAACGTCATAGAACAAATGAGATGTTCCAAGAGATGAAATTAGTATTTCAGGCTCATGCCCGTGTTGAGAGGCATGAGACCTCTTACAAGTACTTTGCTTACAAGATGGAGGAGAATATCTCAGCCAGTGAGCATGTGCTCGGAATGTCTGGGTACTATAATCGCTTGAATCAAGTGGGAGTTAATCTTCCAGATAGGATACTGATTGACACATTTCTCCAGTCACTATCACCAAGCTACTAGAGCTTCATGATGAACTATAAATATGCAAGGGATGATGAAAATGATTCCCAAAGATCATCACGATGTTGAAATCGGCGGAGGTAGAAATCAAGAAAGAACATCAAATGTTGATGGTTAGTAAGACCACATGTTTCAAGAAAAGTGCAAGGAAAAGAAAGGGAACTTCAATAAGAATGGCAAGAAAGTTGCTGCTCCCATGAAGAAGCCCAAAGCTATACCCAAGCCTGGGACTGATGCTTCTACTACAATGGTAATGGTCACTGGAAGCATAACTGCCCCAAATATTTGGTGGATAAGAAGGATGGCAAAGTGAACAAAGGTATATTTGATATACATGTTATTGATGTGTTCCTTACTAGTGCTTGTAGTAGCCCCTGGGTATTTGAACCTATTTAGTTGCTAAGATTAGTAACTCGAAACAGGAGTTGCAGAATAAACGGAGACTAGTTAAGGGCGAGGTGACGATGTGTGTTGGAAGTGTTTCCAATATTGATATGATCACCACCGCACACTCTCTCTACTTTCGGGATTAGTGTTAAGCCAAAATAAATGTTAATGGTGTTTGCGTTGAGCATGGACAAGATTAGATCGTGTTTATTACAATACAATTATTCAAGTCAGAGAATAATTGTTGTTCTGTTTACATGAATAAAACCTCCTATGGTCATACACCCAATGTAAATGGTTTATTGAATCTCGATCATAGTGATACACATATTCATAATATTGATGCCAAAATATGCAAGGTTGATAATGATAGTGCAACATGCTTGTGGCACTGCCTTTTAGGTTGTATTGGTGTAAAGTGCATGAAGAAACTCCATGTGGATGGACTTTTGGAATCACTTGATTATGAATCATTTGATACTTGCGAACCATGCCTCATGGGTAAGATGACTAAAACTCTGTATGGAGCGAGCTAATGACTTATTGGAAATAATACATAACGATGTATGTGGTCCGATGAGTGTTGAAGCACACGGCGGGTATCATTATCTTCTCACCTTCATAGATGATTTAAGTAGGTATGGGTATATCTACTTGATGAAACACAAGTCTGAAACTTTTGAAGAGTTCAAAAATTTCAAAGTGAAGTGGAGAATCACCATAACACGAAAAATAAAGTTTCTACGATCTAATTGGCGGATGCGAATATTTGAGTTACGAGTTTGGCCTTCATTTAAAACAATGTGGAGTAGTTTCACAACTCACGCCACCTGGAACACCACAGCGTAATGGTGTGTTCGAACGTCATAACCGTAATCTATTAGATATGGTGTTTCTATGATCTGATTGGTGGATGCGAATATTTGAGTTACTAGTTTGGCCTTCATTTAAAACAATGTGGAGTAGTTTCACAACTCACGCCACCTGGAACACCACAGCGTAATGGTGTGTCTGAACGTCATAACCGTAATCTATTAGATATGGTGCATTCTATGATATCTCTTACCGATTTGCCTTTACCATTTTTGGATTATGCATTATAGACAGCTGCATGTTAAATAGGGCACCATCTAAATCCTTTGAGACGACATTGTATGGTTTGGCAAGAAACCAAAGTTGTTGTTTCTTAAAGTTTGGGGTTGCGACACTTATGTCAAAAGGCTTTAGCCTGATAAGCTCGAACTCAAATCGGAGAAGTGCGTCTTCATAGGATACCCTAAAGGAAATTTTGGGTACACCTTCTACCCTAGATCCGAAGGCAAAATCTTTATAGCTAAGAATGGGTCCTTTCTAGAGAAGGAGTTTCTCCCGAAAGAAGTGAGTGGGAGGAAAGTAGAACTTGATGAGGTAATTGTACCTTCTCTCGAATTGGAAAGTAGCTCATCAGAAAAAACCGTTCCCGTGATGCCTCCACCAACTAGAGAAGAAGCTAATGATGATGATCATGAAACTTAGGATCAAGTTACTACAAAACTTCGAAGGTAGACCAGAACACGTACCATACCATAGTGGTACGATGATCTTGTCCTAGAAGTCATGTTGTTAGACAACGACGAACCTTCGAACTATGAAGAAGCTATGATGAGCCCAGATTCCGATAAATGGCTGGAGGACGTGAAATTTGAGATAGGATCCATGTATGAGAACAAAATGTGGACTTTGGTGGACTTGCCTGATAATCGGTAAGCCATTCAGAATAAATGGATCTTCAAGAGGAAGACAGATGTTGATGGCAATGTTACTATGTACAAAGCTTGACTTGTTGCAAAAGGTTTTTGACAAGTTCAAGGGGTTAACTACGATGAGACTTTGTCATGCGTAGTGATGCTTAAGTCTGTCCGAATCATGTTAGCAATTGCCAAATTTTATGATTATAAAATCTGGCAAATGGATGTCAAAACTGCATTCCTTAATGGATTTCTAAAAGAAGAGTTGTATATGATGTAACCAGAAGGTTTTGTCGATCCTAAAGGTGATAACGAACTGTGCAAACTCTAGCGATCCATCTATGGACTGGCGCAAGCATATCGGAGCAGGAATATACACTTTGATAAGGTGATCAAAGCATATGGTTTAATACAGACTTACGGTGAAGCCTGTATTTACGAGAAAGTGAGTGGGAGAACTACAACATTTCTGATAAGTATATGCGGATGACATATTGTTGATCGGAAATGATGTAAAATTTCTGGATAGCATAGAGGGATATTTGAATAATAATTTTCTAAAGAAAGACATCGGTGAAGCTGCTTACATATTGGGCATCAAGATCTATAGAGATAGATCAAGACGCTTGGTAAGACTTTCGAGGAGTACATACCTTGACAAGATTTTGAAAGAGTTCAAAACGGATCAGACAAAGAAGGATTTCTTGCCTAAGTTGTAAGGTATGAACTTGAGTAAGACTCAAAGCCCAACCATGGCAGAAAAATAGAGAGAGAATGAAAGTCATTCCCTATGCCTCGGCAATAGGTTCTATAAAGCATGCCATGTTGTGTACCAGACCTAATGTGTGCCTTAACACGTGTCTGGCAAGGGGTTACAAGAGTGATCTAGGAGTGGATCACTGGACAACAGTCAAAATTATCCATAGAGGAATAAGGAAATGTTTCTCGGTTATGGAGGTGATAAAGAGTTCGCCGTAAAGGGTTATACCGATGCAAGCTTTGACATTGATCCACATGACTCTGAGTATCAATATGGATGCGTATTGAACCTAGGAGCAAGTAGCTAGAGTAGCTCTATGTAGAGCATTGTAGACATTAAAATTTGCAAAGTACAAACGGATATGAATGTTACAGACCCATGAACTAAAACCTCTCTCACAAGCAAAACATGATCATACCTTAGAACACTTTGAGTGTTAATCACATGGCGATGGGAACTAGATTATTGACTCTAGTAAACTCTTTGGGTATTAATCACATGACGATGTGAACTATGGGTGTTAATCACATGGCAATGTGAATTAGATTATTGACTCTGGTGCAAGTGGGAGACTGATGGAAATATGCCCTAGAGGCAATAATAAAATGGTTATTATTATATTTCCTTATACCATGATAAAGGTTTATTATTCAAGCTAGAATTATATTGATCAGAAACTTCAATACATGTGTGAATACATAAACGAATACCGTGTCCCTAGTAAGCCTCTAGTAGACAAGCTCGTTGATCGAAGATGGTTAAGGTTAGGACCTAACCATAGACATGTGTTGTCATTAAATAATGAGATCACATCATTAGAATAATGATGTGATGGACAAGACCCATCTGTTAGCTTAGCATATGAGCATTCAGTTTATTGCTACTGATTTCTTAATGTCAAATACATATTCCATCGACTATGAGATCATGCAACTCACGGATACCCGAGGAATACCTTGTGTGCTAGAAAACGTCACAACGTAACTAGGTGATCATAAAGATGCTCTATAGGTATCTCCGAAGGTGTCTGTTGAGTTGGCATGGATCGATATTAGTATTTGTCACTCCGTGTATCAGAGAGGTATATCTGGGCCCTCAAAGTAATACACATCACAAGAAGCTTGCAATCATAATGACTAAGGAGTTAGTTATGAGATGATGTATTACGGAACGAGTAAAGAATTTGCCTTTAACGAGATTGAACTAGGTATGAAGACACCGACGATCGAATCTCGGGCAAGTAACATACTGACGGACAAAGGGAATTAGATATGTTTTGTCATAACGGTTCGACCGATAAAGATATTCGTAGAATATGTAGGAACCAATATGGGCATCCAGGTTACGCTATTGGTTATTAACTGGAGAAGTGTCTCGGTCATGTCTACATAGTTCTCGAACCTGTAGGGTATGTATGCTTAACATTCGATGACGATATAGTGTTATATGAGTTATGTGATTTGGTGACCGAATGTTTTTAAGAGTCCCGGATGAGACACGGACATGAAGAGGAGCTCTGGAATGGTCCAGAGGCAAGGATTGATATATAGGACAAAACTATTTGGACACCGAAAGAGTTTCGTGTGTACCGGGTAGTCATTGGATCACCAGAAGAGGAACACACCAGGCCACAAGGGGATGGTGCGCCCCTTACATCTAGGCCACCGGCCCTAGGAAAAAAAAGGGGAGGGCTAAGCCCTCCTGCCTTTCCGCTCCAGATGAGGGAAAGAAAAGGGGGGCGCCTCCCCCCCTTCCTTCTCCCTGGCGCCAAGAAAGGAAGGAGGGTGCGCGACCTCGGGCAGGTGCCCAGGGCAGCCGTCCGCCCTCTTGGGGCGCCCTAGGCTGCCTTCCCTCCTCTGCCACCTATATATACATGAGGGAGGGGGCATCACAAACCCACGACATTATTCTAACCGTGTGTAGCGCCCCTCTCCATAGTTTTTTCCCCCAGTCATATTTTTCGTAGTGCTTAGGCGAGGCCCTGCGGAGATAGCTTCACTATCACCGTCACCACGCCGTCGTGCTGCCGGAACTCATCTACTACTTCGCCCGTCTTGCTGGATCAAGAAGGCGAGCATGTCACTGAGCTGAACGTGTGTTGATCGTGAAGGTGTCGCACGTTCGGTACTTGGTCGGTCAGATCGCGATGAAGTTTGTAACACCCCAATAATTAATCTATAGTAACCTCACCCTAATGTGCCATGTCATCATGTTTTATTAAGCCAGATAGCCACTTGATGAAAATCTGAGTCAAATTCAAATTGCAAATAACAAGTCAAATTCTTATTTCTCCAAACTGTCAAATAAAAATGTTCGATGGGTTGCAAATATTCACTAAGTAATTACATGTAGAAACCAACATGTAATGGATTTTTTAATTGGCCCTAGACATATTTAAAGTGGGCAAGAAGCACTTATTATGCCTATTTTAATATGAACTTAATTTCAAACATTTCTAGTTAGCCTCAAACTTTTTGGGAAGCACCAAAATATGAGGAGTAAATTATGTGAGAAGTTTCAACTTTAACTAAAATCTTTTAATGCCAAAAATTAATACAAAATAGGGGATAAATAAACTAACAGATAAAGGAAAGAGAAAAGAAACAAAAAAGACAAAGTGCTACTGTGCACTTTGGCCCAACTAGCTACAGGAAACAGCCCAACCCACCTAGTCATTCCCCATCCTTCCGCTACAGGACGCAGAGAGGGCGTGGCGCGCATCCATGCCGTCTTGGCCATGGATGGCCTCCATGTAGCCTCCCCTTGACCTGTAAGGCATCCTCCCGAAATCCTAGCCCTCTCTCATCCGGTTCCCCCTGTATCCCCATCGTGCCCCCTCCCCATCTGCTCGAAATCAAGCTCAAAAGCTTGTGCGGCGACCATGCTCATCGTCACTGTTGCCGTGTCCACCGTCGTCGCCGTCGCGGGAGAAGGCACTATTAGGAAAAGGCCTATAGATAAGATGGACATTAATGGCGCACCTTGTATGTGGTGCGCCACTGCTATATAGCAGTGGCGCGCCAAATACAGGTGCGCCATTAAAGTCCTCATTACTAATGGCGCATCTGGTGGGCGAAGCGCCATTACTAGTTTTGAAAGAAAAAGAAAAAAAAAATTGTTAGCAGTGGCGCACTAGTGGATAGTGCATTAATAGTTCTAACTAGTAATGGTGCACTGCCCACTGGTGCGCCACTACTAACATGTTTTTTTAAAACTAGTAATGGCGCACCACTACCAGGTGTGCCATTAGTAACCTTGGTTACTAATGGCGCATTCTTAGGTGATGCGCCATTAGTAACCTGGGAGCAGCTAGATATTCTGGACACCCACCGACCACACTCACTTTCCCCACTTCATTCTCTCCACCTCTATCCAAGCTTGCTCTCGGCTGCCTCCTCCTCACCTCATTTGCACCATAGATTCACCAAAATTAAGTCGTTAAATTTCCCTTTTTTGATAAGTAAGTAAGGGGAAAGCTTTCTATGTCCTCGATCTACTTTTTTTCCCTCCAACAACATGCACATTTTTTATGGCCTAGATCTACGTATGTTTGTGGTGTTGCATATGTTTGTGGTGTTGCATATGTTTGTGTTTGCAGGTACCGGTATTTGAAATGTGATAGTTGCCAATATTTTGCCGGAATGTTGATTCATTTCCGCTTCGGCGAGAATTTGGCACTATGCATTCTTTTTGGTCCTATTTTTAGGCAAAGTCATGCCAAAAAAAATTAGGCTCTATAATATCGTTTTGCTCTACCTCGCAGGCGACCATGGTCCGCACGATGACCGAAGGCATCGTGGGTTTTTGAGCTCCGCGAAGGCTGATATGCTTCAAAAGAACGAGATGGAGATAAGATGTCAATGTAGAAGAAGCAAGCTGAAGAGCCTTATTACGGACCCGGATTTTGGACAGGTGCGGGACCACCTGCTCTTGCATGGTTTCATGGATGGCTATCGGTGGCAAGGTGATGAAGATGACTATGAAGTCGTCCATGGGGGTCGGGCAAGAAATGAGGAAGGGCAGCAAGACAACCGCGGCGAGGGCGGGCGAGAAGACGAAGAATCTCTAGGACATGATCATGACGGTGTGCCGAATACAGTCACAATGTAGAAGATGCCGGACATCATGATGAGGAAGATCAAGACGAAGGGCATGATCATGAAGATGAAGATGCCGGAGCAGACGACGATGGACCATCGATGGGCTGGGTGCAGGACCCTCATATTCAAGAGCTGCTTCTCAAGCAGATGGATAACGTAAGAGCTGCCGCCTGAGAGAAAGCCAAGCTAGATCAACTGGAGATAGACGCGGTTACTCCATTGTATGAAGGATGCAGGCCCGAGGATACCCGCCTGAAAGTAACGCTCATGGCTATGGAGATGAAGTTAAACACAAAATGACCGACGCATGCTTCGACGAGAACATGTCATTCTGGCACGAACGTCTTCCCAAGGGGAACAAGTGTCCGACCAGTTTCGAGGAGGCAAAGAAAATCGTGTGTCCTCTGGACTTACCACACGTGAAATACCATGTGTGCATGAACAATTGCATCATTTATCGGGACGACCACGCGGAGTCTACCATATGTCTGGTGTGCGGCGTCACTCGATACAAGAAGAGGAAGAAAGCTCCTCGAAAAGTGGTGTGGTACTTTCCGATCACTCCTCGTCTGCAGTGGATATTGCGGACCCTAAGCTAGCAAAGCTCCTGCGTTGGCACGCGGATAGGGAGGAGAAGAAGCGAGAAGATGACGGAAATGATCCAGATATAAATAAAAAACACAAGATGTTGAGTCACCCTAAGGATGCGAGCCAGTGGCAAGTGTTGAACTTCGAAGACGCAGAATTTGGGGACGATCCAAGGAACATCGTGCTGGGCGCGAGCACCGATGGAGTCAATCCGTTTGGCAGCCATAGAAGCACACATAGCACCTGGCCTATGTTTGTGTGGATGTACAACCTTCCCCCCTGGTTGTGCATGAAGAGGAAGTACATTCACATGAGTATGCTAATTGAAGGGCCGAAACAACCAATGAACGACATCAATCTGTATCTGGGGCTGCTGAAAGAGGAGCTAGAGACGCTGTGGAAAATGCCAGCCAATACGTGGGATGCCGCAGAGAAAGAATATTTCCCTATGAGAGCTGCAGTGCTCACGACGGTGCACGACTATCTCGGTTATGGATATGTCGCCGGGCAGGTGGTCCACGGATTTTCTAGATGCGTCAGGTGCATGGACGACACAACGTATCGGCAGCTAGATAGAGATCCCGGGTCTTCGAAAACCGTGTTCACGGGACATCGAAGGTGGCTTCGCGGCGATGACTCATGGAGAAAACGGAGGGATCTATTCGATGGTGAAATCGAACCCCGAAGACGCCCGCGTACGAGGAGCGGTGAGGAAATAGACGAGCTGTTGAAAATTTGGAAAGAGTGCCCACCACCGGGAAAGGCGCCAGATCCGGGAAAGAAGCGAAAGGCGCCAGAGCCGCTGGTGAAGGTATGGAATACGAGGTCTGTTTTCTGGGAATTGCCGTACTGGAAGATCCTCCGTGTGCCTCACAGCCTTGATGTCATGCATATGACGAAGAACGTGTGCAAGAGTCTGCTTGGTACCCTGCTCAACATGCCAGAGAGGATCAAAGATGGGTCGAAAGCAAGGGCAGACTTGAAATCAATGGGCATCAGGGAGGAGCTTCACGCTAATGATGATGATGATGATGATGATGAGGCGAAGCAGGACACGGAAAGTCGTCGCAAAGGCAAAAAGGCCAAGAAGATCGGAAATGACTACCCTCCCACGTGCTTCACTCTAAGTCGGGAGGAGATCGAGCAGTTTTTCACCTGTCTCGTAGGAGTAAAACTTCCTTACGATTACGCGGGGAAGATAAGCAGATACCTAGACTCAGCGAAGCAGAAGTTCAGCGGGATGAAGTCTCATGACTGTCACGTGCTGATGATGCAGATACTTCCAGTTGTAATCCGTGGGATCATGGAAGCGCACGTCCGTGAAACGCTATTTGGCCTATGCAACTTTTTCAACGTCATCTCTTGGAAGTCGGTTGGCGTGAGGCAACTCAGAAGGCTATAGGAAGAGATCGTGGTGATACTATGCGAGCTTGAGATGTACTTCCCGCCCGCATTCTTTGACGTTATGGTGCATCTGCTGGTCCATATCGTGGAGGATATCATCCAACTTCGCCCGACGTTCCTACACAGCATGATGCCGTTCGAAAGGATGAATGGTGTCATTAAAGGATACGTTCGCAACAAGTCACGTCCAGAGGAAAGCATAGCCAGGGGCTTTCTGACCGAAGAGTGCATCTCCTACTGAACGAATTATCTAGGCATCGAGAACCCCGTTGGTCTGCCCGTCAACAGGAACCTCGGTAGGCTCGCTGGATGGTGTCACCGCGATGGTCGTCGTGAAATACATGTCGATTTTGAGGGTCGACTCGCCGACTTTGAAAGAGCAAACCTAGTCGCCCTAAAACACATAGACATGGTCGATCCTTGGGTGGTAGAGCACAAAACCTTTATTGAGAAGACGTACAATGACCGAGGCCAACAGAGGACGGACGGAGATATAATCAAAGAGCACAACTCATGTTTCACGTGTTGGTTCAAGGAGAAGCTTCTGTCGTACCCTTTACATGAGGATTTTTCCGTGGAAGAACAACTCATATTCGCCTTGTCACAGGGTGCCGAGCACAACCTGATGACGTATGAGGCGTACGATATCAATGGCTACACATTCTACACCGAGGGAAAGGACATGAAGAGCGATGGTTATCAGACCTCCGGGGTAACAATGGAATCCTACACCGATAACGACAAGGACAGATCCTACGGAACGATCGAGGAGATCTAGGAGCTGAGCTATGCTGGAGAGAAGGTCCCAATGTTCCGTGTCAGATGGGCCAAGAGCGTCCTAAGAGAAGATCGGTATTTCACCACCATGGTTATACCCGAAGCCAAATCCAAGACCGCGAGCGCAAACGTCGCCGCAAAAAATGAGCCATGGGTATTGGCTTCCCAAGTGGACCAATGCTTCTACATTACCGACCCGTCAAAGCCTAGTCGTTTTGTCGTGAGGAGAGGCAAAAGGAAGATCATCGGAATGGATGGATTCGCCAATGAGCAAGACTTCGACAAGTACGGCGACACGAAGATGGAACATGACGACGACGATGAAGTGCCATACACCACAAGAAGAAGCAGGACAACCCTACCTAAAGGATGTCCGTTCAACAGAAGAACTCCATTTGCGAAAAAGAAGGGCAAGAAGATTGTGAAAAGATAGCTAGCTAAGATCGATTGTATAAATTGTAGCCTTCATTTCTCGATTGTATTTGACATATGGAAATGACATTTCTTCTGTTCTAGTCCTCATGAATATTTATTTATGTTTATTTGAACTCAAGAATATTTATTTATGTGTATTTGAACTCATGAATATTTTTTGAACTCATGAATATTTTTAAATTTCATGGGCACTTTCTGAATTCATGAATATTTTTTTCAAATTTGATGGTATTTCATCATATTCATAAATGTTTTACCAATTCACAAATGAATGTAACTAAAAATCCAAAAAAAAGACTAGTTCTACTTGGTTAGATGATACTCCTAATTTCTTATTACCACTTGTACTTCTTGATGTAACATTGCCACGTTATAAATAAAAGTGCCAGCAGGCTTTTCTTCAAAAAAAATCCAAAAAAAGAGTTACTAATGGCATACCGCTAGGAGGTGCGCCATTGCTATCAATGTACTTATGGCGCACCAGGAGAAGGTGCGCCATTGCTAACCCTTCCCCCACTCCACTTGGTCCCCTCTCCCTCTGGCCTCTCTCCCTCCCTTCGCCAGACCCACGCGCCCTCCCCCAACCCACTGCGCCGCCGCCCCGACCCACTGCGCCGCCGCCCCGACCCACGCGCCGCCGCCCAGACCCACTGCGCCGCCCCTAGCTTCCCTCAACTCCTCAATCGCCTTCTCGGCCTCCCTTCCTCCTCCAGATCCGCCTCCCCGAGTGTGGCCGCCACGCGTCACCGCGGCCACCGACCGCCCCATGCTCCGTCGTCGTGTCGTCGTCGCCTAGGACCTATGCTAGGAGCAACACCATCCTCACCTTCATCGCCTACGTCCACGGATTGGAGCCGGTTCATCAAGGATCAAGCGCATCGACCTCTTCTTCCTCATCACCGACCACTGCTTCACGGCGTCGATCCGCGCTGGCCCGAGGACCCTCGGCCTCGCCGTCTCCTTCCCCAGCTCTGCGGTGAGCATCTCCATCGATTCCCCCGCTTTTCCCCTTTGTTAGTCGCCGTTAGTGGTAGTTTATGTTGCCTCCGTCCTCCGACCATGAATTTGATCTGGACCCATTCAACACCAAGATTTGGTTTCGCCCCTTAGTACGAGAGGTGTGCGGCCCAGTTATAGATCATATCATTGGTATCACTTGTTTTAGCACCATTTCATTTGTGTCGTTTGAATGTTCTGTAGAACTGAAGAAGGTTTGGTTTGGCTGTTAATTGGCGTGATTTGTTTAAGCATTGGTTTATTCGTGTCGTTCGGAGGCTCTGAAGAACTGAAGAAGTTGCAGAACAAGTGAAGGCTAGTTAGGTATGCTTATTAGGTATAGATTCAGCATAGAAGTTAGCAATTTTTCAATGCTGCTTTTGTTGCTTATGTATGCTATGAACTTGGGTTCGTGCCTTTGGTATGCAGTTAACAAGTTATCATTGCTTCTTTTGTTGCTTTGCTATTCAGTTACATTTGAACTCTGATACAAACTTTTTAACCCAAACAAACTGACTTAAATATGAACAACAATGCATATTGAGTTAAATTCACAATTAACCCCAAAAACCGGGTTAACTTTGAACTCCCAGGACAACTTGAGATAACTACAATATTCAGTGAACATTTGACTGAAATTCAGAGATTCAGTTAGTTGGAAAGATTGATTTAAATTTCAACACTTAGAAAAATTCAGGCAACTGAAAAATGCAGTAAAGTACTACAGCATGTCTCCGGGTGTTGCTGGCACCGAAGACTGATTCTTTTTTTCACTCGCATTTTATCAACGCCGTATATATTAATGGACAATAAGGTCACATAATATTGCTAGGATATGACAACACTGAATGAGCACATAACAAGAGAGCCCTTGCTGCCATAATAATTCTTCATAAAAACAAGGACATGTGGGCGCTGGAAAGGCAATGCCATGCCTAATGCCTGCTCTGGTATTTTATATCAAAGTCATGTAGGTGTCCTTTTGGAAAAGATGCAGGGTTCAAATTTTATTAGTCCAATAATTAGGGCTGACTATGCTTATTCATGTCATGTCCTTTGGCCAAAGCCTTCAAAACCTTTGTTTAACAAGAAAAGTGTCTTCAAAACATTAGGAATGTCATAAAACTAGCATGATTATCAATTAGTACATTATGTAGTTTCTTTCGAAAAGCAAGTTTCCTATGTGAACTTCTTATTTGGTCACATTTGATATCATACCCACCTCTCTACTATCATTTTCCATGAAACTGTTAACCACACCATGAAGCCTGAGCACTGTGCAAAGAATTATGATTTAATTATGTATAATCAAACTTTACCTACTGAACTACCATAGTTTATAAAGCTGTTGAACTTACCACAGTTGCTTGCAGCTTATTGTTCTCATACGTACTAACTGCACAGTAGAAAGGAAGACATACATAGCTTTTCATTTCTGCTTATGGATAACTCTGTTTTTATTACTCTGCACGTCCCCTGTTCCGAGCGAGTGTTGTTTAGTGTTTACTGATTACAACAGTCAAGTAACATGATCTTTTAATGCATACTCTAAGGAAGATGATGCTACTTAGTATATACTCTAAGGAAGATGATGCTACTTAGTATGTACCCGCCATTAGGATTTTCTGCTAATTACTTGGAATTGCAAGGTTCCATCATCCAAATAAAAATATGCAACTCTGCATTTGCTGCTTCTACATCTCTATCTAGTGTAGCATGAGCACTGTTGATCACATTGTGGTGCCTGGCACATTTGCTCCATCACTTCATTACCCCTTTCTCCTGAAATGTTGATTACTTTCCGTTTCGCTTGAGATTGGGGCACTCCTAGGTCACGAAAATTAGCAAAGGTCATGCCCAATTTTCTTGACCTAGAAGGTGCCCGATTCTCAACTGAAACAAAAATTAATCAGCATGTATCTTGACATCAACCAACTTTCTGGACACATCCCTCAACAACTAGGTTATCTTGAGTACTTAGAGGAGTTGTGGCTTTGGAAAGAGGCCTTGGAAAGCTACTCCTACTAGCTAGATGGAGATCTGTGCTCTGCTATGGCACACACTAGTTATTTGGTCAACTTAGATATCTTGTTCCTTCACAATAACCAAAATTTGACCAATTTTTTTTCCTATTTAGAGTGAACATGGCCCACAACGATGAGGCCGGCGGTTCGGGCAAGGCATTCTGGCAGCTGCCCCAGGAGATGGAGGAAGAACCTCACCGCTATGAGGACGTTGCGGAAGTCACCGATCCCGACTACACAACCCCTAGTGGCGTCGGGGATGACACCACTGATGGTGCCGCCGAGGATGCCACCAGTGATGATGACACCACTGATGCCGCCGAGGATGCCGCACGCACAGATGGCAGCCAACCGAAGAGGCAACTGAAGGACCGGCGCCCGTACGTGCTCGGCACCGTCAAGGAGGAATTTACTGAAGTGTCCTCCAGTGGGAATCGAACGGCGCCCAAACAATTAGTCAAGGGGTACGCGGGACAGCTCGGGTGCATTCTCCGGGGCACCGTCTCGATCAACACTTAGAACCTAAGGCATCGTGACCGAGGGAATTTGCGCAACCTCCTCTTCACGAAGGTGCACGAAAGATACAAGTTCCTCGATGAGTTCGCAAAAACACGCCTCTCAAGGAATAAAGTGAACAATGCCGCCCTCACGATGATGAGCACGGCCCTGGCTACTTGGAGAGCCGCGATGAAGAGTATGATTGAAAAAGGTGATAGTTATGAGAAGATCAAGGAGAAACATCCTTCGATCAGCGAAGCTGACTGCCTCGAGTTCAAGATCAAGTGCGAGAGCAACGAATCCGAGGAATCAAGTCTGTGGGGGAAAGATATGCGGGGCTTGAACTTAGGGTTCCACACACTCGGTCCCGGCGGTTACAGAGTGGCGGAACCTATATGGAACAAGGAGGACGCGGAGCGTGCCGAGAAAGGCCTACCGCCCCTCTTCGATAAATACCGTGACAAGCAGACCAGGAACTATGTCAAGGCCCGGTACAAGATTGACCCGGTAACAAAGGAGCTTACCACGGATCCGAAGACCAAGGCGCTTGAGCTTGTTCTGGTAAGGAATACCCCCCGCGTAATTAGCTCCATATGGTTGCATTCTAATTAAGGACGCCAAATTTCTAAATGGTTCACGTTCCTTCCGCGGGAAACTGAAAGCGGTAGCGCGGGGTCGTCTAAGAGCTCCCCTTGGGACACCACTTTAAATAGGGCGTTGAACATAATGAACAACAAGGATAAGCTCAGTAAGCCGTTGTCAGCTGGTCATGTGGCCGGCAAAGGCTTGTCCACAAAATGGTCGGAATACTATACCGCTGGGCGAAAGGAGAAAAAGACCAGCTCGGAAAGCCAGGAGCGCAAGGTTCAAGAACTCAAGGCACAAGTGGCGCGGATTCCGGAAATAGTCGAAGAGCAAGTGCGAGACCAACTGGGAGCGACGATCACCGCCATTGTGCCTACCTTGATTGAGGGGCTGCAGGCGTGGATTGCGGGCGGCCAACAGGGGGCGCCCCCGATTCCCAGCTTCATGGGCAGCAACTCGCACAACATGCCGGCGGCGCCATTGGTGTCTCCCGCGGAGGCGCCATTGGTGTCTCCGGCGTCGGCGCCGTCATTGCAGCTTAATGCACCCAGGTGTGGGAAGAATACGCCGGCCGACACCTCGGCAGCAAGCGGCCCCTCCATCACTTGCACGCCCGCCGTTGGCGGTGCCTCGACATTAGCCGAGCTCGACGCCATCACGGTAACAAATTAAGCCTCTCTCAGCCGATGACTTTATCTCCTTGCCTTTGACTGGCATCCCTGACGCCCTACATGTTTTCGCAGGGCGCCGCCGACGTTCCATGCACTCTCCTGCACTTCATGGACGGCAAGTTGATCGATGTCGCCAAGGCCAGAATTGTTCAACCGGGCAGCCGTGTGTTCCACGGTACTGCGATGCCACCCATCGTGTGTAGGGTTCAACTGGTTCGGGTGCTGCGGGGCTTCGTCGACTTGTTACCTCCGTATCGACCCCCTGGGGCCGACAAAGATGATGTGATGACCCCTAGTGCCTGCATAAGCTGACCCATGCTTTGGCCAAAGAGCGAGATTCATTTGGGGACGGGGGACACCACCCCATAGACAACACCGCCAGTCGTGCCGGCGCCAAGCCATGGCAAGACCACCGCACCGCTACCGCCATCAGCTGATCCGGACATGCATATGGCACAGGATCTGAACGACGACGACGGCACATTTACCAACGTCGATAAGTACTTCAACGAACATGGCTACGATGACGAATTCTTGGGGCCTCCTTCTCAAGAACCCAACCCTGCAAAAGACGATCGTGATCTAGCTGGTACCGCGGAGAAACCCAATTGCAATAGGCATCGTCTGGCATTCAGTTCTCAGGAGACGCCTCCAGCTGCCGCCTTCACCGAGCCTCAGATAGCCGAGGTGCGAAATATTATCTGCCCCAACACACTCAAGAAGGTGGTCTCTGAGCAGAACTCGATCCCATTACAGCAGAAGAAGCAGAAGGGACGGAAAAGAAAGAATAACAATGGTGCGAGCCAGCCGGCACCTAGTATGATCCGTGCTCAGGATGGGCCACCTTCACCTAAGGATATCTCGAGGAGGGTGCATGTGGAGGGTAGGTCGATGCGACCGACTAATCTGCTCAATTCTGCAACCGATGCTATGTGGAGTCTGCATGACAATGTTCTTTCTTTGGAGAAGCGGCGTCTCTCCGAGAATGATGTGGCATATCCGGTTTTCATGGCCAAGGTGCCAGCGCGCAAGGGCTTTGTGGATAGCGCCATCGGGGGTATGATCGTCCTGCGGTTTGATGACATCTTTGCTATGTGTTATCCGCTACACAACACCTTCGTTCGGCTATTTTCGCTGAGTATGGAGATGCCAATCATTAGAGACAAGACCCCGGACATCGTGATAGTTGACCCCTTCTACATGCGTGCCAAGATCTTGGGCAGCGCTGGGGACCGGCAAGTCGCGAGTTCATACCTCGAAGAAGTCATTCTGTCGAACGCAGATAAGGATAACTTCCTTGTGCCTTACTTTTCTGAGTAAGTCTTCCCCTCACCGCCCCGTAATATATGATTTCTTAGATTTCGATCATTCTTTTTTTCTAACATTCTGTGTTTTGTGCAGTGACACACATTGCACACTCATCCTCTTAAGCCCGCAATATTCCATGGCCACGTATTTCGACTCGGACCGTCAGTCGAAGAAAGACTACTCAAATGTGAAGAAAGTTCTTGATGAAGTTCTCCCCGGCTACGCCAAATCTAGAGGCACCTTCAAGAGGCCAATTCGTAGGTACGGCAGGCACGTGTTCACACATGTAACGATGTTCCCCTGCGTCAAGAAGCCGCCTGGCGGTCGGAAGGATGCCTACTATGCCCTCTATCACATGCGGTCGATCGTACGGAACCATCATCACCTTCTGCTACCAAATAGTCTCAAAGCATGGGCCGCACGCTTGTCGGAAATCCAGGACGCGGATATCAGACGAGAATTCTTTCGCATCCAGTCGGAGTTTTCGGAAATCATCCATCAAGATGTCCTTCGTACCTCGGGGCAGTTCTTCCTCAAATATCAACCGTCCAACAGTGAAATAGAAACAACGCTACAAATGCAGGCTGACAACGACCGCACATTCATGACCATCACAAAAGACATCGGCTTCATCCACGCTCCGGTCCCTGAGTCGAGTCCAAAGTAGTAGTGATGCTATGTAGTTCTGAAATATCGATTAGCTCATGTTGTAATTAAACTTTTTAATGAGCTTGTATGTCTCTTTGGTTTGGACAGTCATTCAACTTATATGTAATCGATGCTATTTATTAGTAGGACCATGAATCATGCTATTAATGTGTTGCTTTTCTCTTCCGATCCTTTTGTTGCATACTTATATATTGCTTATGTATTGTTTGTGAATTGCTACTAACGTTTTGTTTGTCTAGAGCATAGAGATGCCATCATATGTCGTGTACAAGGGTAAGGTTCCCGGAGTCTACGACGACTAGGAGGAGTGTCGGAGACAGGTTCACCGTTTCAGCGGTAACAGTTACAAAGGGTACACCACTAGGGCGGAGGCGGAAGCTAGATACGCGCGCTATCTAGCGGGAGAGAGGAGGGAGCGGAGGAGGAACCGGATGAAGACCAGTTTCATCGCGATGATGCTCATCGTGACCGCAGCTCTCTTCTATGTGATGGTAGTTTAGATATCGACTTGTAATGTGAAGACAAACTCGCTACTCGCGGTCTCGAGAGTTGTACTGTTCTAACTTTGTTCGGTATTTTGCATTCGGAGACTAATATGATGAATTGTATTCGGAGACTAATCTTCTATTATATTTGATAAATCTGCTGTTTATATGTTGTGTTGTTTATATTCTGTGTTGTAATGTATTTTGTAACCTGTGCAAATATCAGAAAAGCAAAAAAAAAAGAATCCTAATATTCATAGTAGTGGCGCACCACACTACACTTTAGTGGTGCACTCCAATAAACACACTAGTGGCGCATTATCTAGAAGTGCGCCATTAGTAACCCAGAGCACAAGGTAAATATGCTCCCCTGGGAGGTATACTAATGGCGCACCTGGGGACATAGTAATGGCGCACTGCCAGGTGCGCCACTACTGTCTGGTATACTAATGGCGCACGTGGGGTGCGCCATTAGTACTTGTTACTAATGGCGTCATGATAGTGGCGCACCTGTGGTGCACCATTAATGGTCAAAACAGGTGCACCACTAATAGGCCTTTTCCTAGTAGTGAGGAGTCCAAGAGATCCGCCGATGTCAGCTTCGTCCGTCCCGGGTACCAGCTCGAACCAGGGCGGCCCGTGTGCACGCCATCGCCGTTGTCTTTGTCACGTACATCACCGACCGCCGTCGTCGATTCCCACCGCTCCGGTTTATCCCCGGCCTCCTCGAACACCCCCCCGAGCTCGCTGTGAGCTCCTCTCCCGAATCCCCTCTCTACCTGCTGTGATCTGTTGCCGATGAGGTCGTCCCTCCACTCCGCCGCCATGGCCGGAGTTTGCTCCGCGCGTGCTCGCCCTCGGCCCTGACCACACGCAGTCCCGCGTCCACCGCGCCCATCGCTAGCCCTGGCAGCTTCAAGGGCGCGCCCCCGCAACTGCCCGCAGCCCCTGCTATGCTTACTACTGATGTACTGCGCAGCTGCTGTGCCTAGCTACACTCGCTGTTGCGCTACCTCACACCGCCCACCCTGCCTTGCGCCACCCGCCGCCTTGCGCCACCCGCCCTGGCCGCGTCACCGGCGCTTGGCCGCGCTGGCCAGGCCGCTTTTGCTCGGGGCCTCGCCCTGCGCGTCCCCGCCCCATGCACTGGGATGGTCGCCGGCGCTCCTCTAGGAGCGGTCGTGCATGCCCAGCCGTGGCCTCGGGCCACCGCATGGTTGGCCCGGCCTAGGCAGTTGGGGGATTAGCCCCCTCTTAGTTTTGTTTTGTTTTGTTCCATAAGTTAGATTGCCCTATGACTGCTGGGCCCCCACCTACTAATTAGGATTTGTAGTTAAAGACTAGGAAACATGCCCGTGCGTTGCAACGGGATAAAATTAACAATTAATCAACATACCATATCAAATTATGCCATTTCCTTGTTAATATTTCGTGAAGTCCACTTACCATTGCTTAGGCTCGACTTTCAGATTAGTAACAATCAAACGTTATTGAAGCAACAGTAATGATCACATCCATGTGACCATGTCTCTGCAAAATACACATATAATAAGTGTGAAACACTGCAGTAATTATCAGTCTATAGAACTTTCTCTAATGTCTCATTAACAACCTACCTTCCTTTAACTTCATTCAAATGTTTCATGGCCTACTAGTCAATCAACTAGCACACCATCAAGTTTCACATACATTTAGACCCAATCATCAATACAAAACATTTTAATAACAAGACCAAGCTTTGCAAGACATGTATTGTGTGAGTGGTTTTGTTAGACTTTAGAATTTCACACAACTTCAGTAATATGAGATTTACCTGTTGGCTCAATAAATATAGGGACTACCAAGAACTCATCTAGATGATATATAATTTGGTCTCGTTCACTTGGAAAACAAGAACAAATATATCCTACATCAGCACACACGCATATTATAGCATCACATCCAATGGCTATAAAAGGTGAATGAGATAAAATTATATCTCATCTAGATGAGTTCTAGTAAAACTGATAAATATATGATCAAACTTCACCAACTACAGAAGAATATTTACAAGAGCACCCCTTATACAGTGCATCACAAACAACCAGTATTCACCATCACAATGGCTTCAACAAAGGATGAATGGACATCAATCCTCTTCTCCTGTTGCAATGTTAAAATGTGATTTAAAAGGGTTGTTTGTGAAAGAGAGACTAAGAACAATTATCTAATCTTAGTTTAAAAAAATCATTGGTTCTGTATATACTGTAGCACCATGGAAGTAATTAAGCACATTCATCCATTCAAATTGAGACTGGTTGTAATGATTTTATTGATAGTGCATCATTTTCTCAATTTTGAATTCATACTGCGATGCTGACAATCGTTTCTGACTTCAGACTTGAGTGGCTTCATGTTCAGTGGTTTTTTTAGAAAAGGAGGAGGAGGACCTCCGGCCTCTGCATCTGGGTGATGCATGCGGCCACTTTATTAATTATTCTCACAAGACCTTACAAAGTCATACAACAGTAAGACTAAAGCCAACTCTAAGCAACAACTGTTGCTACTCCTATTCAATTGATGAAGGGGTGCTGATAGCCTAGGCCTAATACCAAACAAACATCGCAGCCAAACCTAAACATCCAAGACCTGAGGTCCCAACCAGGACGCCTCCCGGGTATGGGTCACCTATCAGTCCGACGCACTCCTCAACCAGGACGCCTGCGAGGTATGAGGTCGCCGCAGCCACCAGCCACCAATCCATCTTCAGAGCTGTATTGTTGCATCTACCATGCCAGGTCTCTCTGCCATCAACGCCACCATGACGCCAGACAGTGTAGTCCTCCTGAGCGAGTCTATCCTCGCACATCGAACTCTGAATCTGTACTGCGCCACGCCGTCGAGATCCGTCGCCATCAATGTGTAGGAAGAAGCACCGCTCCACCAAAGGTGCCATCCGCTGGTCCCGTGAAGCCGAGTGCACCTCCAAGAATGCCGCCCCCAAAGGGGGTAACGACACATGCTTGCCGCCAACATCCGACCAGCTGATCTAAGGTTTCCACGGAGGTGTTGAGTGGATTTGGGAGTTTCAACTCGATGATGCCTTCATGATGGAAACGATGGTAGGGGCATCATCATCATCGGCTCCGACCATCGACCAAAAACCAGGTTTTCAACCGGATCCGTGCCAAGAAATCCACCCGACAACGTGTGAACCGTCTTGACCGCCTTCAAAGCCCCAGATCCAGCCGCCTAGATCCGGCAACCAACCGCAACAACAGTGCCACCGTAGGAGCCCTGGCGCACCGACCATTGCCTGAGTGTGCCACCACTGGAGCCTAGGAGGGAGGGCTCCCACCCCGCCTTGCCAAGTGGCGAGAGCCGCTGAGATGGATCCCGCACGCTCGTCACCGTCTCTGATCTGAACCAATCCATAGCAGATTGCCATCACAGATCCGCCTTGGACAGGGACTGCACCACACCATGCCACCGCGGGAGGCCCTAGCTTCACCATCCGCCACCCTCCAGGGACGCCGCCCTAGGATCCAGACAGAGCATTGTCGCTGCCACCGGCCATGTTCCGCCGCGGCCGATCGGCCAATCCACGGGCCACTGCAACCTCCACCGCCATGACCAATGACGCCCACCGAGCAGCCGGCACCACCAGATCTTCCACGAAGCCCGCCGCTCCGCCGCCTCCTCCCATCACCATGGCGCCAAGGCTACATCGGCGGATCAGATCGGCTATGCCGCCGCGACGACGGCACAGATCGGCAAGGAGGGCCCCTGCGCCTGGGTGACCCGCCTCACCCAAAGGAACGCGGGAGGGAAGGAGGCCTCCGCCGCCGCTGTCAGCCGCCCGGGGCTTTGCCCGGTGACCTCCTCCAGCGGCGGCGGAGGGGAGGGGAGGGAGGGGTTGGGAGCCCGGCGGCGGTGGGGGTAGGGTTCCGCCCGAGCCGCCCTAGTGGGGGGCGATACGGGGGACGGTACGTTGTGAAAATAAGGAACCTCATAGGCTCAGATGCAACTAAAAGGTTGTAAAATTCTGATAAATTACCTTTTGTTCAATTGACAGGGGACCAAGGAGCAAGGATACACAGTTAAGAATAGAGCAGAGAGCTATTAACATAACACAAATAATCAAGAATGATTCGAACAATGTCTACTTCTCTATTAATATTGATACCACTCTTCTTGCACAAAGCATAAAATTTATGTGAAGTTGTCAACATCTACATTCTTACCATTGACAAAAGATGTTTGGGAATTGGGAATTAGGCACCAAACTTCAGTAAAAATCAGTAAAAATACGCTAAGTTGCGAATACAATACCTGACTGAGAGCTTGCAGGCTAATAGCTTCGAGAATTCTGTCGGAGAGGTCTATTAGAACTGGAACTTGTCTCCTGATGTTCATAGATAGAATAGGACTTTCAGTAGAAGATCTAAACTTCACGGTTATTATTTTGATTTGGGGAAAATCTTTAAAAGTTATCTAGCGAGCTGCTTAATTAAGAGCAAACCCAGTTCTAATTGTATCCGTGGGAGTACTTGTCGATGCGTAATCCAAGTAGCTAGTTGTCTTAAAAAATAGTAACATGTCTTATCTATGTATACATTGGCAAAAAATCAATGCCTTATCAGTTACCGGCGTGAAGTACTATGAACACAAAAACTTCATTACACAACAAACAATTAACAATTTCGAACTCATAAGTGCCTAAACATGCTGACCATGTCTTCAGATACATTTCAATTATAGTTTCCCAACCTTCAGAGGCCACAAGCAGGGAGTTGGCCTACAGTAACCAGATCATGGCCATCAAATGCAGCATGCAGATCACCTCATATCATCCATTCACCATGTCCACTATCTGCACCATAGCTCCAGGATCAATTAATAAATTAAAGAGGTTAAATGATTTTTCTACAATGAATACAATCAGCTATTGTAGACCTTCCGCAAGTATTCATTTTTCCAGTTACTACCAAATTATCTTTTTCTAGCTGTTTATAATAGCATCACTTACAACTGCATGTCCAAATCTCGGGATTCAGTTCAGCTAAATAAACACCTGCAATTCTTTTAGTCCAAGAATGACCAGGAGTCCGTATTGGAGAGTAGTCCCATCCTAGAGCCTGGACGCGTCAGCAATTCTTGTTGGTGCCGCGGGAGCAAGCCGAGGGGCTCAAGAGGACTGGGTTCATCGGCCATGGTGGACGGTGGTTTTCGGGAACGTCGGCGACGCGGCTGCAGGAAGAACAGGTGCGTGCTACTGCTGCTCCAGCTGTCGCGCCCAGCAGCTAGAGCAGCCGCTGGCCATGCCTAGGAGCTCGAGCCACCGCCACTGAATGTCGGCCGACGGCGGTGGAACAGCAAGAGAAGCAGCTCTGCCACGTGCAGCAGTCGGCATGCCCTCGAGCTCCATCGCCATGTCAAGGCCAGCGCCGCCGCCACTGAAGGCCGGCCGACATAGCGGAACAATAGGAGCAGCATCTTCGCCACGTGCAGCAGCCGACACGCCCTCGAGCTCCGCCGCCAGAGCAAGGTCGGCCAACGCGCGCGGGTCCCTTCGTTGGCTCCAGCAAGCTCGTCGCCGGCGGGGACCTAATTTTTCCTGCAGCATGCTTGCCCACGAGCCCATCCGAAGCTGTTGCCGCTGTCAACGCGCCGCCCCTCAACTTCTCCTACTCCTCCATGGCTGGAAGGGAAGCGCGGGCATCTGGATAAGACGCAGTTTTTTGTTGTTGTAAAAAGCGAACCGTTTTTCTGACCTCCACTGAAAGAAAGACTGGGGGTTGAATAGAAACAATAGTAGGGGCTTTTTTGCAAAAATTCCGCGACGGTGAACCCGACAGACTCAATCCATGCTTTATTATTAGGTAAAGATAAAAACCCCTGTTAAATATTACATCCAATGACATGTGGGTCCCTACTGCCCAGATTTGACTAGTCAACAGTCAAAGTGTTGATTGTTGACTGCTGAGTCAGCGCCCCTGGTCCCACTTGGCATGCTCACTATGTAAAATGCTGGGTACACTTCTGTGTACCCATAGCATTTTCACCATTGTTCTCTATTTAAATTAAATTCCAGAAATGTTTAAAACATGGAAAATTAATATAAAATAAACCATAACTCGGATGAAAATACTTTGTAAATGAAAGTTTCTCAGAACAACGAGACTAATCCGAATATGCAGTCTGTTCGTCCACCACACGTCCTTAGCATAGGGAACATGCAATAATCCACCTCCGGTCCATCTGTTCAAAAATGTCAAACACTGGGAATACTTTCCCAGATGTTTTCCCCCATCACCAGTAGCACCTAGTACCACGTTGGGGCACACCTAGCACCGCTTAATGTCATATCATGCATCGACACGCATCTGTTTGCATTGTATTCATTCTTTCTTCCCCCTCTTCTCTCCGGTAGACTACGAAACCGACGTTGTTGCTGCCCCGATCGACTATGGTGTTGACGACCCCTCCTTCTCTACTGAGCTTCCAGACAAGAACCCCCCTTGTTCATCCCGATATCGCCTACTCTTTCCCTCTACTGCTTGCATTAGAGTAGTGTAGCTGTTACTGCTTTCGGACGCTCCTATTCTGTTGCATAGCTTGTCATTGTTGCTACAATTGTTGATACCTTTACCTGCTCCTAATGCATAGTATAGGATGCTAGTATTACATCAGTGGCCCTACACTCTTCTCCGTCTGCCATGCTATATTACCGGGTCGTGATCACTCGGGAGGTGAACACGGGTATATGCTATACTATTACATACTCATGTTGGTGATTTGGAGATGGGGGCTGAAAGGGCAGGTGGTTCCACAAAGGTAGTGGTGGGCCTGGGTTCCTGGCATCCCCTTGATGGTTACTTTGTGGCGGAGCGACAAGGCAGGTTGCGACCACCTAGGAGACAGGTGGGCCTGGTCCCTGATCGGCGTCCGCGTTTACTTCAAATAACAGGCTTAACGAGATCTTGGTATTTGATCTGAGTCTCGCCACTGGCCTATACGCACTAACTAGCTATGCGGGAATAGTTATGGGCACTCGACGTCGTGGTATCAGCCGAAGCCTTCTTGACGTCAACGACTGAGCGGCGCGCACCAGATTGGACTACAACGCCTGCTCTGGTATTAGGAGAGGCTAGGTCTGCTTACCAGCCGCCCACCCAACATGTAGGTGTGTAATGGGCGATGGGCCCAGACCCCTGCGCGCTTAGGGTTTAGACCGGCGGGCTGACCACTTTGTTGTGCCTAGGTAGGGCTGTGACGTGTTGATCTTCTAAAGCCGGGCATGACCCAAGAAAGTGTGTCTGGCCAAAGGGGATCGAGCGTGTTGGGTAATGTGGTGCACTGCTTCAGGGAAGTTTATCTATTCGAATAGCCGTGTCCCTCGGTAAAAGGATGACCTGGAGTTGTATTGTGACCACAGGACACCTAGAACCGGTTACTTACACTACTGCAGGATGCTGCTAACACGACACTACGATCAGAGACCCTTCAACGAAACTGTGTGCGATGCCATAATTGCAAACGATGGTGTAAAAAACCCGTCAAAAAGGTGCAAAACGTTTGCGATGGAGGATGCACCAAACATGGTTCAGATTTTAGTTGTGTGTGCGATGGAGGGCATACGATTTAGCTCAATTAACCGTTTGCGATGACGATGAACAAAATAAACGGGCAACACAAAAGAAATGGTCACACAAAATAGACCGGGTCGTTGGTGTACACCTTCGAGAGGTCCATGAACCTTCTGTGGGTGTCCACCACGGCACGCATGGTGTACTGATGCTCGTCGTCGGTAGCCGCTCGGAGCGCCGTTGGAGCCGCGCAGGATACCCTCTAAGAATTTCTCGTGGTGGGTGTGCTTCTTGCAATGGTGGGGCGTGATCGAAAGGTTGAAGAGACACGAGGCTAAGTTAAATGGTCGTTGTAATAAATGGGGCCGGCCGGCCTGTAATCATCACGTCTTGTCATGGCGTTCATAGCGGAGGATTCCAGTGCACGCTTGACAACACCGCACCGCACGCGTGGGCTCGAACAGGCGCCAAATGTATCGTCGGTGAGCCTGTTCCCACGCTACCGCGCTGTTTACCGCGCAAGCTTCCCGCATGGCTAGTTTGGCCACGCGTCGGCTAGAAGAGGGACAAATCATGAACGTTTATTGGCGAAAAGCTTTGTAAAAACGAAGTGTGTGGAATGACTTTGGTCATAAGTTTACCCTTGGGTGATGAGGTCAAAGTTACACAGAAGGGTGATGATGGACACTCAAGTGCGATAATTAGTTCTGCGCTCTATAGTGCACACGATGGAAGAAACCAACTGTGTGCAATAATGTCGAAGATTACAGTCGAGTTAGGTATATAGATCGTGTGCTGTGAGATTGACAAGGTAAACTGATTCGAGAATGGTTAATAAAATCTAAGACCATTGCATATTAAGGTCAAAATAGTGCTACCAATATACGAGTCTCATATGATGCCATCTCAAGGATTGTACCACAAAATCTCGAAATGTTACAAGGTTCAAATTCTAGAGTTATATGGCTCAAATTCGAAGATTACAAGGTTCAAACTGATATTAGAAATGAAATTCAGCTCATCAGCTGCAAACGCTCGCGTTGATCCGCTAAACATGGATATCAAAGAGGTTCAAACTAATATCACCGCTTCTAAGTCTTGCTTCGAAACCTCACAATTTTTGCTAAGGGGTCAGCCGCTGAGAGGTCATGTATGGGGTTGACACGATGACTTCTGATTACTCTATCTTCTGAAGTTCCAAAATAAAATTTAGCATTTTTGGAGCCTACTCCATTCTGCCGCAGGCGCCGACGCTGATCAACAAACCATTCATTTTTGCGAAATAAATGTAGGGCAAACCTCATTTCCTTCAGCACCCTTGCTCTGAGAACAAAGAACCTGGCGAATATAATCTCCGGTAATGTCCCTCGGTAGGATTTCAAAGTAATTTCTGAGAGATGCAGATCTAGGCATTCGACGTGATTGTTATATTGTATCACATCATCCACCACTTGGCCTAATCTTATCTGCAAAAGAAGAAAACGTGTTAGTTCCTACATGCAGTTTTGAACATTACTACATGCCTAGCTATTTGGTTGCAGGATTTGTAAAATGCACTAACATGCCATCTTTGATCTGACATGATTAACATGGGCATTTGATTACATTCTAGAAAAATGTAGCCTTCTTCACAAGAGGATGGAGTGGATGAAATGTTCCCCAAGAAAACTAGTACAGATGAATCCAAAGGAGAAATGCTTATTGATTGTAACCAAATGGACCAAGCAACCAATATGGGGGGGACATGTATGTAGTGAAATCCTCCAAAAGAACCTTCAGAAATCGTAGTACATTGTCATTGTAAACTTGGAAAAAGGTGTCACAAATTGAACTCCCTTATGGTTAACATTTAACAGGAAAGGAACATCACCTTGATATATAGCTTCTCCAGGCACGGAAAGCATCTCAGGAAACTGACAACTTGCTCCAGATCGGGCCCGATATATTCTAGTGCCAAGACATTCACTATGCGCAGTTTCAGGGTCAAGCTTGTCGGAATCATTTTCTAAATGACAGACGAACAAACATCTTCAAAAATAGAAATAATGTTAATTTTTAGAAGGAGAGGTAGAAGGCGGCCGTTGTAACCGAACGGGTGTCGATCCAATAACAAGTTCGCAGTATTTGTCAGACGAGTAGCCCACCACTGTCAATTTCAGTGCAGAAATTACATTGATTCTTGTTGGGCCTTCTTGATAAACTACAAGTAACCTCTAAAATGCAGGTGTGTCCCAGATGGCCATATCGTGGTACACATCTTGTGATGTCTTCCTGCCGCGCCAGCAACACGCATAAATAGTCCAGAGAGTGATGGAGGTGATGTGGAAGGTACTCAACCCATTGATGGCTTGAAGACGAAGGTACTCGAGTGCAGTACAGCCACGGAGCAGGCGCTCCATGTCACCCTTTAAGAGGCAGACGACGACGAGCTCGAGGTGCTTCCGTCATGATAGAATAAGAGCGGGCGCGTCATTAAGGAGTGGGGAATGGCAGTTCCTAAACTTGGCGACGCGCAGCGTGGGCGCGAGGCGGAGTGCATACGTTGGCAGCGACTGCATATGTCCATCATCAAAAGTGAGCTCCTCGAGCTGATCTAGGGCAGGGGTTCAGAACCAGTCGTCAAGCTTGGCTCGGTCCTTGCCGTTGGAATGGAACTTGCCCATTCTAAGGCCTTTGGTTGGGCCAAGGTGATGGCCGAGGATCTTGGAGAACACATCCAAGCTTTTGCGATGGCCATGGCAGAGCTCATGGGTGTCAATGAGGTCGAAGGGCTGGAGTTCCATAGGGGGTCTCCACCGCCGGGAAAGGAGGGTTGTTCGCGCTCCATATTTGATTGGGAGGAGGGAGATGATGACTCCCAACATATCATTGGGGATGCTGTTGATTAAGTCTAGGCCTGCTGGAGTCGCTTGCGTTTCTAGCTCGCCCCGCCTCCGCTTGTTGGAAGCCCCATTCTCCACCTCCGGAGTCTCCTTGTCAGCGGCGCTTTCTGATAGAAATGGGAGTACATGGAATATTTAGTTAAAAAGGGCAATAGAAAAGTGTATTGGTAACTAGAAATTATTAGGTAGGAATATAGTAAGAAAAGGGAATAACAATTGGTTGCTTAAATACTACACAATTCATTTGACATTGCTGGGTAAGTCAACATATGCAGATAGGTGAAAAGAAAACTTACTTCGAACAAAGTCTGGACGGATGATTTTGTCAGGGAATTTAGCATATATCTCATGACCAGGCCCTTTTATGTGCAATGCAATTTTAGTGTCAGCTTTCAGTACATAAAACTTTGCAATTTCATTCCAAAAGCCAGTGCCAAAATAGGAGTCACCATGTTCATCAAGTCTTACAGTAGCAACGGTTGGAAATCCATGGTTTGTGTGCAGTATCACATCTGTGGAGCCTTGATCTATGTAAATGAAAAAATTGTGCACTACATAATCTATTGCATAGCGAGGGATGTTCTGCAGAAAATGGAAGGATTGTTAAAGAAAATATGGTAACATGCAAATATGGGCCAAAATTGAAAGAATTGTACAGCAGCTGAAATCGACGGACAAAAATCTATAATTAAACAGATAGGGTAAACATGATGTCATGGAAAAATGAGAGTAATCGAAAGAAAAATACATCATTAATTTGCCTAATATAGAGAGAAGCGGGGGAAAATCCCCTTTGACGTATATGGTGCATGTGGCACCTTTTATCCAAATGTAGCAATATTTGGAATATGTTCAGGAAAGTAGGCCATGCCAACCGGTTTAGGGTGATATTGAACATATCGTGCGCGTCCTCAAGTTATCTGGTACGATGAGATAGAATCACTGGCGGCGCTCGCAAAGTCCTGAAGTGTCGGCGCACTGTACATTCTATGAATGAAAGAAAACCCTCAAATCAGCTCGAAAAAAAATGAATTCACGGTGATTTCCGCCGGGTGATTAAAGGAGGCAGATGAACAGGGATAAGAGATGAGATCATATCTCGCTAAATTAGTTACCTTATCATCCATGAGAAAGAACCCTCAGTACGGCGGATTCCCCAACCGAGCGGAGCTGGTTCGACCATGAGCAGCGTCGAGAAAGTCGATGGTGATAGGCGGCGGCAAGCGGAAGTAGCAAAATGCGGTGGGCTTTGCCGGCAGCCTGGCGGTAGCGGCATGCGTCAAGCTAAGTGTTTACCGCCGCGATAGGCGGTGCCATGGCATAGACGTGGAGGAGCTTGTGAAGGTGTGAATGGGGAACGTACCGGAGGGGCCGAGGGGGTGGCGGGCGGGGTGAGGGTTTTTGTGACGTGGGGATGGTGAGGATTTTCTTTTTTCTTTTTTGAATTGGGTGGTGAGGGTTTTCTATCCCACAAAGAGTTTTGGGGGCGATGGTTTGCTAGAGCGAACCGTGTGTGATTGACGCAACAGGCAAATTGAAAGTCATTGCACACGGTTCCAGTTTTGGGAACCGTGTGTGATCGACGTACTACCTCCGTCTTGGTTTGTTGGTCCCCCGTAGTAATTTTTACCAAAATTTGGCGAAATATTTAACATACTCAGACATAGATAATAAGCGTACACGTACATAAGCATAGTTCAACCATAAGTACATAGTTCAACCGTCATTAAGAATACTCAAGCGTACATACTTTGATCCATCCCACATCTCATCTCACATGCGGCCGGCACGATCCTGAAGCTTCTCTAGGTACTCGGCGTATGCGTCGTGCGCCACCCTATGAGAGTACTTCTGCTTGAAGGAGCCAGCGACCCATCCTCTTGCATGTGCGAGAACACTTAGATACGCATCATGAAGCTTGTGGTTGCAAAATGGGCATCTAAAGCCGCCGTTCCAGGTCCTAATACACCTGTTATGCATTCCCACATAAAGCTCCCTCAGGATTCGCCTCTTGTACCTCCTCTGGGCTTCTTCATCCTCGCTGTCCACATTGTCAAACAATACCAATACAAATAGTAAAACAAATTTGGCATCAAATCACTGATTACATGCCGTGAAGTAGGATTAGGAATTTATGGTTATTTATTCATACATATCCAGAGATTATGGTTCGATTTTGAAGCACAGTCGTCTATGTACAAACAAATCTTTAAGAAAATAATGGCACAAACATATGTAGGTCATTCAAAATCAATTGTCAAGTCCTGGATAGGAATTATTAGCACGAGCACTATCCCTAGTCGGATTACTAGCAGAAATCATTTGCACAGATGAAAAAACTAATCACTTATCACCTATACCATTCGAACAATCAATACACTACATGGATCTAATGAAACTTACTCAGATTTCATGGATTAGGAGAACATAACCGCAAGATTTCTATTCCAAAAAGGGGGAGGCAAAAGTAACCAGAGAAACCATATGATCAATTTGACACTTAAATGGGTATAGACGACTAACCAGCTATCTGCGTTGTCAGAATCATCGTCGGAGTGGTTGTCGGAGTCATCGCCGGAGTGGTCATCAGAGTCAGTGTGGAACTCCGCCTCCGGCTGTGGAAGCTCGACGCCATCGATGACGTCAGGGTGCAGCGATAACTCGCCCGCGGTGACGGCGCAACCTCTGTCTCCATCTCCACGCCATGCTCCGGTGCATTAGCAGCCTGGTCGTGTCACACCCTGCATTTTGTAACATGTTATTTGTACCTTTGAAGCATGAAAATTTGGACCAGCAAAATTTTTTAGCATCATTTGGCTTTTATTTGGATTTGAGTTTTTCTTCATATGCTTTTCGAGTGCTCATTAAAGTCAACTATGACCTCTTGTAGAATTCATCTCCATACCCAAAACTTCTGCCCAATGATCATGCCAAGTGTTATATAACAGTATAGTATTTTCTTACAAAAATAATTTGGCCAAAATGTATTTTATAAATTTAGCTTTCCAAAAACCCCTGAATTGATATTTGCACTGCAAGTACTTGACTTAGGGTGAGAAAATTATTTGAAAAGGTTTATTTGAGACCTAGTAGTCATAGGACTCCCAGAAACCACAAAGGTATAATTTTAGAAGTTATTTTCCTATTTTATTTAAAAGCCTTTTCTTAAGGCCAGAAATGGTCTTTAATAGGGAAAAATTATTTAACTATTTCAAAAATATTTGCCAAAATTCAGAGAGACTCAGAGGACATATATTGTCCATATATAAGAGTTTCAACACTTGGTCATGTTCAAAATAATGGGCTAAACCCTCTAAAACCCTTTCTGGATATTACAAGCTTTTGAAATATTTACAAAGGAAACTTTCTCCAAAAATTTCAGGGAAATTCTATCATGTCATATATGACATATTTGATGATCTTGCCAAGTCCCATGCCTTGGGAAGCAAGAAAACATCCTCAAACCCCTTCATAACCATTCTGTCCATATTTGAAGTTTGAGCAACTTTACATTGCCAAACTTGTCCAACTGCTCTCAAATTTGGTGCACATGCTAGAATGGCCTAATAAGGCATCTAGACCATATGGCACAAGATTTGGAATAGAGCAACTTAATCAGATCACCTCAAAACCCTTACTGTTCAAATGCAAATTTGAACAACTTTACATTACCAACTTTTTATCTAGAGCTTCAAACTTTGTGGGCATGATCAATACCCCAAATAATGATGCTACACCAAGTGGTGCATCAAGGGGAGATGATTAGCTTGACTCAAACAAGATGAAGCTGTTTCTGTTGATTTCTAGGGTTCACCAAAGTTACATTGGCTAGTTTCTTCAAATGAGCCCAAATTTGGTGAAGCACCCTATTTTCTCATGTCTTTCAATCCTGTTAAGTGCCATGTCAAGTGGAGGTCATTTGCTTGACCAAACACTGATCAAACACCTTCTGGCTTTTTACTAAAACCTCCATCTTGATCACTTTTACTCCTCTCCATGGCCTCAACTTTTTACCACATGATCATTCAGTTACTGGCTACCCCCAGTAACTTCCCCAACACCCCAGCTCCATGATTGAGGGGTAAGAATCCAAGTTTACCTTGCTGGACAGCAAGTTTTCACCAAGTCACCAGCATCCTCCCTCTCTCTCAGCATCTCCAGGGCATCCAAGGCCGCAGGCCAATTCTTTACTCCTCCCCGGACCTTCTAGACACTCTTGGGCACGTTGGTTTTGACCGGAGCGGCGAGGGCACGGTGGTGCCAGCCATACGCGCGCTCTGGAGCACGCAACAGTGCGGACACGCACTGTAGCTCCAGCCAATCAGCCACCCCCGACAGCCTCGGGCCACTCCCTCGCGCCAGTCGATGCTCCTCGACGTCCGAGACCGCCCCGGCGCTGTCCCCCCTCCTCCTGCGCCCTCCAGTGAACATCGTCGCACGCGCACCGGCCGCCCGCAACGGCCACTCTTCTGCCTCGCACGCGCGCGCGCTCCATAAGCTCCCCCGCTCCTCCTCTCACCTCTACTGGACGTGGAGCTCGTCCAAGAACTCCGTGGACACGTTCTCCTCGCCCCCTGTGCGCTGTAGCTTCGAGCCGGAGCTCGCCGGTGCACTGGACCATGGGCCTCCGTCGACCTCCTATAAATAGGACCCCCCGGGCCTCTCCAGCAGCACCAGCAGCCTCACCTCACCTCACTGAGTCCTCCAGCACCATCCACTCCTCCCCAGGTAGTCCCAGTACTCGGGATCGACCGGAGCGCCACCGCGTCGGGCCGCCGGTGATCTCGTAGTACGGGCCTCCCCTGCCCTTCTTCTTGCCCGATCTAGAACCACCGAGCAACACTGACTCTTTCCCCCCTATTTCCCCTCTCTTTGGCAGTTGGAAACGGCCGGAGCGGTGATCTCCCGTAGCTCCTCCGCCGTCCCACCTCGCCGCCGGCGAACCTAACCTCCCCGGCGTGCCGTACCACCACCACTGCAATCGCCACTCGACGCTGAGTCCATTCCTGGCCTCCGTTGCCGTCGCCGTGGCCGGAAACCTCGCCGGTGAGCTCGCCGTCGTCGTGGCCGCAAGGTTGGAGATGACAGGCGGGCCCCGCCTGTCATCCCCACACCTCTCTCCCCCTCCTCTTAGTCGCTGACCGACGGGCCCCGCCCGTCAGGTTCAAAAACCTGACGTGCGCGCGCAGGCACCTGTTCGGCTGGGCTGGACCGCCCTGGGCCGTGCACTATGGCCTTCTCTGGCCTAGTTGCACAGGGCACTTTTTCTTTATTCTTTCTGTAATTGTTTTAAACATTTTTACAGAAAGAATAATGGTCCAAATAAAATAATTCCAACTCCTAAATTCTTGTAATATTCCAACCTATTTAATGGTACCACTTTCACTCACATCTATGAAACTTTTATGTTCTGTTCAAATTTAAATTCAAATTTGAGCAGTAAAACTCCTGTTCTAAAATCAATAGATTCCATTATGTTACTCCAAAACTCCAACTAAGATTTTTTTCCCATCTTAGAAATTCCTCTAGTATTTAACAAAAATAAGTTGACATTTTTCTGAGCACTTTGATTTTTCTGTTTTATTTGTGGCCTTATTTTTCCGTTATTATTATGCGACGTATAGATCCCGTATTTGACGAAGTTGCTGTGGAAGGAGAAGGAGAAGGATTTGAAGACTTTGAAGACCAAGCCAATCCAGGCAAACAGCCCTTTGACCATGATATACTTGTTTTGCGGAACCCGTTGTTTCCGATGCATGATGATAGATTCACGGTGGTGACCTAGTTGAAACCACCACATGATGCATGCTTGAACTTGATCTTGCTAAGTGCTAGATGACATGCAAATAGTTGGTCATGATGCTCAAGTGATGCATATGTGATTTTAACCTTCGTAGTTGAAATCTTTGCATGAACCCATCGGGAGCCCCTAATGCCCGAGGGTGATGATGTGTTAGGTCATCACTTGAGGAAGAAGTGATGTGCCGGTAAAGTCATGTGCATGGTGAAATGATGGATTAGATTTATGTGTGACTACCGTCCCAACCAAACATGTGCAACCACACTACCCCTTATGGGATGGGGCTTTATTGATTACTTAGGTCGATACTAGCATGGTGCCCGCATTACTAGTGACGGGAAGACTTGAGGTCTTTCCCGGGACGGGGTCGTGCTTGGATAGACGACCATGACTGTTTTCACAGGGCACCGGACACACCATTGGTCCCTTCGGGTACGTGTGACATTGAAATTAGGGCAAGTCCCGTGATCTATTGTTGTACCCGAGGGCCGTGTACCAACGAGTGGACTCTATGTTAGTGTCGTCTAAGGAAAGGTAATGACCGGGTGCTTACCCCGGGTACTTGAGGTACCGAGAGTCGTGGATGACACGGAAGTTCCTCGGATCTTGTGGGTAAAGTGCGCAACCTCTACAGAGTGTAAAATTATTCGAATAGCCGTGTCCACGGTCATGGACAGTTGGGTGGTGCTACTTAAACTATGTCCAGAATTTTACTTCATCGGTGATAGTATGTGTGTGATGAGTCAAGGTGGTGACTTGACTCGATGAGTTGAATCATATTCATGTTGATATCGGTAACCTGTCATCGAGGTTACGTGAGTTTATTGATGCATAAACTTGATAGTAGTATATTTATTCTAGCCCTTTGCTAGATTGTTCATTATCGTTCAATTGCATTGTTACTTTGAACCACATCATGGGTTGCTTGCGAGTACATTCAAAGTACTCATTGGCTTGCCACTGGTTATTTAATTGGCCAGGCATGGAAGAACAGGAATATGAGGAAGAGTTCTTTGGAGACGAACATGTGAACTAGGACGCTATCCCAGTCAGAATGCCTGTAGGGTTAAGGCAGATGGCATGGGTTCTACCCGTTATCGAGGACTTCCGCTATTTGAGTTATTTGCTATTCAGCCCGTGAGGCTCTATCTATGTAAGACTTGGCCATATTGGCCACCAATTCGTGTAAGACTATTTGTATGGATGTAAGACTCTTGTTATTCAGCTTCTGTGTGTTCAGTGACCATTGATCTCTGGGATCACTGTACACGTACATTCGGTGATCGCGACTTCTAAGTCGGGGTCCCCACAGAGCTGGTATCAGAGCCATCCTGACTGTAGGAAGCCCTAGTTAGCATGGGCGTTAGTTAGATGAGACCCTTTTTCAAAAACCTTCTGAACCTCTCTTCTTTTCTAAACCTGAGATTTCATCAGCTTATTAACCCCTCCTATTCCACCTTTGTAGATGGCCGCTGTACCCGAAGAGCACCTGACCACTGGGTTTCCCTTACTTCTCGAGGATAGCCTCCAGGAGTGTCAGTTCCACCGAGCACCCATCCTCACCTACCTTGAGCATTGGGTGAGCGACACTGAGGTGGAGTACCATGTGGAAGTGATCGTGAAGGCAAATGATCCTCCCACAAGTTGGTTCTTCGAGGGACCCCAGATGGCAACACTACCACTCGCTGTCGAGGCTGCTGCACTCAAGGCACTAACTCGTCTCCGCGAGCTTCTTCCGGAGATGGAAGCCAAGATGACAACTCGCTTCTTACCTTACCGGAAGGAAGGTGAAGAAGAAAGCAGCGCACTAGCCCCTCCACTGGAGGAAGGACTCTCGCTTCGATTCCAGACCTACTTCAGTCTATGTGCCGACAGCTTGGCACAAGAATTGGCCTCGAAATCAATGAAGCTTCGAGAAGAACTTCACAGGACCAAGGCACTTCTTCGTCGAGCTCAAGAGAAGGCAAATAGGATCAAGAAGGAAGGAGCACCTTCTGGACAATCCGCTATCGCATATCGAGGCGGAAGGCCCTCCGAGGATGTATCTTCCAAGAATGAAGAACCACCTCGGCGACGCCGGATGACGGCGAGGGAATATCGCAAGCTTTTCCCTGCACCACCGACGAAGCACCGTCGTATCCAACTCCTCCACTCCCCCACACCCTCAAGTGACAAGGGGGCCCAGACAGATGAAGACAAGGAGGAAGACCCAGAAGAGCCGGAATACGCGACCGAGCATTCCGCCGCTTAGGCATTATTCGCTACTCGGATATGCCAGTTGTAACCTCTACGGTAGGATAGGTCGTGTAACCCCTATGCGCAGTCGAGTCCTTGTATGGTTCATATGAAACCATCTAGTGTTTGCTTTTGTTGTGTCTGGATGTATGTCGTATTCTTCTTTCGGGAATGTGTAAACGACTACATCACCCATTTGGATTTTAATGAATGTGTTTTGGCCTTACGGCCCTTGCATGATTTGATTTAGTGTCACACCCACCCCCTTACTAGGCACCCATCTATCTTGCTTTCCCTCTTCCGAGTCATGAGACCTTTTACCGCTCCAACAGGATGCCTGTTGTAACTCGTACTGGTACCTCTACCCAGCAGCCCGAAGCCGGAGCATCCGCTCAGTCTGAGGCAGGCCACGACCAAACCAACGACCAAGCTCCACCACCACCTCCTCCAAGCATGGACATGGCTCAGGTTCTCCAAGCTTTCCGAGAGGAATGCCAAGCCAACACTGCAGCTCTCCAGCTGATTGCTCAAGCTGTCACCAACAACCGCCAGCCGGCGGGGAATGGCAATGGACGTTCCACGTTGGCAAAGTTCAAGAAGCATGCGCCGCCAACCTTCATCGAGACTGCTGAACCCCTGGATGCAGACGACTGGGTCCGTTCCATTGAGGAGATACTGGAACTAGTCGGATGCACCGAAGACCGCAAGAAGGTGGCTTATGCAGCCCACTGCCTCGGGGGGACTGCTAGAGCTTGGTGGGATGGATTCAAGGTCATGCATGCTGAACAAGACATCACTTGGGTTAACTTCAAGGCAGAATTCCGCAAGGCCCACATTCCTTCTGGAATCATGGCTATCAAAAAGCGTGAGTTCCGAGCCCTGAAGCAAGGAAGTGGCACTGTCAAGGAGTACATGCAGAAGTTCAGTATTCTGTCAAGGTATGCCCCTGAAGATGTCAGCACTGATGCTGCCAAAAGGGAGCGCTTCATGGAAGGCCTCAATCAGACTCTGCAATACTCGCTTGTCGTGTGCGACTGCCCGTCTTTCCCTGACCTGGTGAACAAGGCACTTATGCTTGAAGACAAGCGGCGTGCTTTGGAAGACACTCGCAAGCGCAAGTTGGTCAGTAAGGGAAGTTCCAGCAACCAGAAGCCTCGTCCGTGGCAGTCAGCCCCGGCCAAGCCAACCTATCAGCAGCCAAGAGCTCCTGCACCTCGAGCCAACCCTCAGCCTCAGCAGTATGCCAACCCCAGGCCAGCCTTCAACCCCAATACCAGTGGTGGCAACAAGATCAATCCAAACCAAGTCACTTGCTTTGGATGTGGTCAGCCCGGACACATCTCAAGGGTGTGCCCCAACAAGAAGCCTGATGCCCCGCGCCCCAATGCGCAGAACCAGGGACAAGGCCGTGGAATGCCACCAAGGAACCCAGCTCCTCTCAATCCACCGAACCATGGGAAGGGGCGTGTGAATCACGTCACTGCTGAAGAAGCCCGGGAAGACCCGGACGTCGTGCTGGGTACGTTCCTTGTCAACTCAGCACCTGCAACTGTCTTGTTTGATTCTGGAGCAACGCATTCATTTGTCACTCAAAGATTTGCATTAAAAAGTGGCATGACCCCTACACCCCTGAATAACCCTATGGTGGTACAAACCCCCGGAGCCGAGATGAGAGCCAAGATAGGCTGTAAAGGAGTCGGTATTACCATTAACGGTGTAGACTTCCTAGCAGACCTTATCATCCTGAGATCGCATGCTTGGATGTGATCTTAGGGATGGATTGGCTCAGTAAGCACCAAGGCTTGTTAGACTGTGCCAATCGGACAGTCACTGTGACCAATGACCAAGGAGTCGAAGTCAAGTTTGCTTCCAACTCCTCTTCCGCTCAAGCCGCTAAAGTCAACTATCTGTCTGAAGTTGGGCTAGATCAAGTACCGGTGGTATGTGAGTATCCTGATGTCCTTCCGGATGAACTACCGGGAATGCCCCCTGACCGTGACATTGAGTTCATCATCGAGCTCGTGCCCGGAGCAGGACCCATCTATAAGAAGCCTTATAGAATGGGGACGGAAGAATTAGCCGAGTTGAAGAAGCAGCTGGAAGAGCAGCTAAGGAAGGGATATATCCGCCCTAGTGCTTTCCTTTGGGGATCTCCTGTTCTGTTTGTGGCAAAGAGGGACGGTACCATCCGCTTATGCATCGACTATCGTTCCCTCAACGAAGTTACAATCAAGAACAAGTATCCACTTCCCAAGATCGAAGATCTGTTTGATCAGCTCAGCGGAGCCAAGGTATTCTCCAAGATCGACCTTAGATCTGGGTACTACCAGCTGAAGATCAGACCCCAAGGTATTCCGAAGACGGCATTCGTAACCAGATATGGCCTGTATGAGTGCACGGTCATGTCTTTTGGGTTAACCAATGCCCCAGCTTACTTCATGTACCTCATGAATAAAGTCTTCATGGAATATTTGGACAAGTTTGTTGTTGTCTTCATTGATGACATTCTTGTGTTCTCGAAGTCGGAGGAAGAGCACGAGCAGCATCTAAGGATGGTCCTAGACAAGCTTCGTGAGCACCAACTGTATGCCAAATTCAGCAAGTGTGAGTTCTGGCTGCATAAAGTTGGATTCTTAGGTCATGTCTTGACCGAGTAAGGATTATCTGTTGATCCTGCAAAGATCGAAGCTGTGACCCAATGGCAATCTCCAACGACCGTCAAGGAAGTTAGAAGCTTCCTCGGACTAGCGGGCTATTACCGCAAGTTCGTGGAAGGATTCTCTAGCATTGCACGACCAATGACTCAGCTCCTCAAGAAGGACAAGCAGTTCGAGTGGACGCCAAAATGCGAAGAAAGCTTCCAAGAGCTCAAGAAGAGATTGACCACCGCCCCAGTTCTGGCAACACCTGATATTCACAAGGAGTTCGTGATATATTGTGATGCCTCTCGAACCGGATTGGGAAGCGTTCTGATGCAAGAAGGCCGCGTCATAGCATACCTCTCCAGGCAGCTACGACCCCATGAGGAGAACTACGCTACTCACGATCTTGAGCTAGCGGCAGTAGTTCATGCCTTGAAGACATGGCGGCATTACCTCCTAGGGAAACGGTGTGAGATCTACACAGACCACAAAAGTCTAAAGTACATTTTCACCCAAAAGGAATTGAACATGAGGCAGCGGAGATGGTTGGAACTCATCAAAGACTATGACCTCAGTGTTCAGTATCACACTGGGAAGGCTAACGTGGTGGCCGATGCCTTAAGCAGGAAGGCTTGCTCTTTGAATGCCGTTATTCAAGAAAGGCAACCAGCCTTGTTTAAGGAAATCGAACAATTCAGTTTGGAATTGGTCACCCCTGGATTTCTGGATCATTTGGAAGTCAGACCGACCCTGTTGGACGACGTCAAGAAGGCGCAAGATGGACACACAAGCATTGAAGGCATCAAGAGGAAGATGAAGCTGGGCAAGGCCCCAGGATTCTCCGAAGACGAGCACGGGATTGTTTGGTACAAAGCTCGCATCTGCGTACCAAACAACACCGAGCTGAAGACGCTGATTCTGCAAGAAGCCCATGACACTCCGTATTCCATCCACCCCGGAGGAACCAAGATGTACCAAGACTTGAAGGCACGATTCTGGTGGCACGGGATGAAGAGAGAGATTGCAACCTATGTTGCAAAGTGTGATGTGTGCCAAAGGGTCAAGGCTGAATATCAGCGACCTGCTGGACTGCTTCAACCACTCAAGGTTCCTGAGTGGAAGTGGGATAAAGTCGGAATGGACTTCATCACTGGATTACCAAGGTCGAATAGAGGACATGACTCTATCTGGGTCATAGTCGATCATTTGACCAAGGTAGCCCATTTCATTCCTGTCAAGACCACTTATGATGGCAACCGGCTGGCATCTCTCTACATCGACCGAATCGTAAGTCTTCACGGTGTTCCCAAGGAGATTGTGTCAAATCGAGGAACCCAGTTCACCTCAAGATTCTGGAAAAAGTTCCAAGAAGCCTTGGGAACCAAGTTGTCTTTCAGCACAGCTTTCCACCCACAGACCGGAGGTCAGACAGAGCGAGTCAATCAGATTCTCGAAGACATGCTCCGAGCCTGTGTCCTGGCATATGGAGCCAAGTGGGAAGATTGTCTCCCTTTTGCCGAGTTCTCCTACAACAACAGTTACCAGTCGAGCCTTCAGATGGCACCATTTGAGGTGTTGTACGGACGCAGATGTCGCACACCCCTCAACTGGTCAGAGACTGGAGAACTACTAGTCTTTGGACCGGATAATCTCCGCGCAGCAGAAGAGCAAGTCCAACTAGTCAGAGAGCGTTTGAAGGCAGCCAAGTCAAGGCAAAAGAGCTATGCTGACACTCACCGTCGGAACATGAGTTTCCATGTCGGGGACCATGTGTACCTGCGGGTAACTCCTTTGAAGGGAACCAAGCGTTTCCACGTCAAGGGGAAGCTCGCACCAAGGTTCATTGGACCCTTTGAGATCACTGCACGACGAGGAGAAGTGGCTTACCAGTTGGAACTACCACCTGAGCTATCCGATGTGCACAATGTATTCCATGTGTCGCAACTCCGGAAATGTCTCCAAGTTCCAGACAAGCCTAATCTCTACAAGGATGTGGATCACCAAGCCATTGATCTGCAGCCTGATTTGACCTACCGCGAGAAGCCCATTCGCATTCTGGACGAAGCAAAACGACGGACGCAAAGACGTACCATCAAGTACTTCAAGGTCCAGTGGAGCAACCATACCGAAGCAGAAGCAACCTGGGAACGAGAAGACTATCTTAGATCTGAGTTTCCCGACCTCTTTTAAGACCTAGTTTAGGAATCTCGGGGACGAGATTCTTGTAAGGGGGGTAGGTCTGTCACACCCTGCATTTTGTAACATGTTATTTGTACCTTTGAACCATGAAAATTTGGACCAGCAAAATTTTTTAGCATCATTTGGCTTTTATTTGGATTTGAGTTTTTCTTCATATGCTTTTCAAGTGCTCATTAAAGTCAACTATGGACCTCTTGTAGAATTCATCTCCATACCCAAAACTTCTGCCCAATGATCATGCCAAGTGTTATATAACAGTATAGTATTTTCTTACAAAAATAATTTGGCCAAAATGTATTTTATAAATTTAGTTTTCCAAAAACCCCTGAATTGATATTTGCACTACAAGTACTTGATTTAGGGTGAGAAAATTATTTCAAAAGGTTTATTTGAGACCTAGTAGTCATAGGACTCCCAGAAACCACAAAGATATAATTTTAGAAGTTATTTTCTTATTTTATTTAAAAGCCTTTTCTTAAGGCCAGAAATGGTCTTTAATAGGGAAAAATTATTTAACTATTTCAAAAATATTTGCCAAAATTCAGAGAGACTCAGAGGACATATATTGTCCATATATAAGAGTTTCAACACTTGGTAATGTTCAAAATAATGGGCTAAACCCTCTAAAACCCTTTCTGGATATTTCAAGCTTTTGAAATATTTACAAAGGAAACTTTCTCCAAAAATTCCAGGGAAATTCTATCATGTCATATATGACATATTTGATGATCTTGCCAAGTCCCATGCCTTGGGAAGCAAGAAAACATCCTCAAACCCCTTCATAACCATTCTGTCCATATTTGAAGTTTGAGCAACTTTACATTGCCAAACTTGTCCAACTGCTCTCAAATTTGGTGCACATGCTAGAATGGCCTAATAAGGCATCTAGACCAACTGGCACAAGATTTGGAATAGAGCAACTTGATCAGATCACCTCAAAACCCTTACTGTTCAAATGCAAATTTGAACAACTTTACATTACCAACTTTTTATCTGGAGCTTCAAACTTTGTGGGCATGATCAATACCCCAAAAGATGATGCTACACCAAGTGGTGCATCAAGGGGAGATGATTAGCTTGACTCAAACAAGATGAAGTTGTTTCTGTTGATTTCTAGGGTTCACCAAAGTTACATTGGCTAGTTTCTTCAAATGAGCCCAAATTTGGTGAAGCACCCTATTTTCTCATGTATTTCAATCCTGTTAAGTGCCATGTCAAGTGGAGGTCATTTGCTTGACCAAACACTGATCAAACACCTTCTGGCTTTTTACTAAAACCTCCATCTTGATCACTTTTACTCCTCTCCATGGCCTCAACTTTTTACCACATGATCATTCAGTTACTGGCTACCCCCAGTAACTTCCCCAGCACCCCAACTCCATGATTGAGGGGTAAGAATCCAAGTTTACCTTGCTGGACAGCAAGTTTTCACCAAGTCACCAGCATCCTCCCTCTCTCTCAGCATCTCCAGGGCATCCAAGGCCGCAGGCCAATTCTTTACTCCTCCCCTGACCTTCTAGACACTCTTGGGCACGTTGGTTTTGACCGGAGCGGCGAGGGCACGGTGGTGCCAGCCATACACGCGCTCTGGAGCACGCAACAGTGCGGACACGCACTGTAGCTCCAGCCAATCAGCCACCCCCGACAGCCTCGGGCCACTCCCTCGCGCCAGTCGATGCTCCTCGACGTCCGCGACCGCCCCGGCGATGTCCCCCCTCCTCCTGCGCCCTCTAGTGAACATCGTCGCACGCGCACCGGCCGCCCGCAACGGCCACTCTTCTGCCTCGCACGCGCTCGCGCTCCAGAAGCTCCCCCGCTCCTCCTCTCACCTCTACTGGACGTGGAGCTCGTCCAGGAACTCCGTGGACACGTTCCCCTCGCCCCCTGTGCGCTGTAGCTTCGAGCCAGAGCTCGCCGGTGCACTGGACCACGGGCCTCCGTCGACCTCCTATAAATAGGACCC
>LR738714.1:194213661-194225506 GCA_902687465.1 Secale cereale
GCACCAGCAGCCTCACCTAACCTCACTGAGTCCTCCAGCACCATCCACTCCTCCCCAGGTAGTCCCAGTACTCGGGATCGACCGGAGCGCCGCCGCGTCGGGCCGCCGGTGATCTCGCAGTACGGGCCTCCCCTGCCCTTCTTCTTGCCCGATCTAGAACCACCGAGCAACACTGACTCTTTCCCCCCTGTTTCCCCTCTCTGTGGCAGTTGGAAACGGCCGGAGCGGCGACCTCCCGTAGCTCCTCCGCCGTCCCACCTCGCCGCCGGCGAACCTGACCTCCCCGGCGTGCCGTACCACCACCACTGCAATCGCCACTCGACGCTGAGTCCATTCCTGGCCTCCGTTGCCGTCGCCGTGGCCGGAAACCTCGCCGGTGAGCTCGCCGTCGCCGTGGCCGCAAGGTTGGAGATGACAGGCGGGCCCCGCCTGTCATCCCCACACCTCTCTCCCCCTCCTCTCAGTCGCTGACCGACGGGCCCCGCCCGTCAGGTTCAAAAACCTGACGTGCGCGCGCATGCACCCGTTCGGCTAGGCTGGACTGCCCTGGGCCGTGCACTGTGGCCTTCTCTGGCCCAGTTGCACAGGGCACTTTTTCTTTATTCTTTCTGTAATTGTTTTAAACATTTTTACAGAAAAGAATAATGGTCCAAATAAAATAATTCCAACTCCTAAATTCTTGTAATATTCCAACCTATTTAATGGTACCACTTTCACTCACATCTATGAAACTTTTCTGTTATGTTCAAATTTAAATTCAAATTTGAGCGGTAAAACTCCTGTTCTAAAATCAATAGATTCCATTCTGTTACTCCAAAACTCCAACTAAGATTTTTTTTCCCCATCTTAGAAATTCCTCTAGTATTTAACAAAAATAAGTTGACATTTTTCTGAGCACTTTGATTTTTCTGTTTTATTTGTGGCCTTATTTTTCCGTTGTTATTATGCGACGTATAGATCCCGTATTTGACGAAGTTGCTATGGAAGGAGAAGGAGAAGGATTTGAAGACTTTGAAGACCAAGCCAATCCAGGCAAGCAGCCCTTTGACCATGATACACTTGTTTTGCGGAACCCGTTGTTTCCGATGCATGATGATAGATTCACGGTGGTGACCTAGTTGAAACCACCACATGATGCATGCTTTAACTTGATCTTGCTAAGTGCTAGATGACATGCAAATAGTTGGTCATGATGCTCAAGTGATGCATGTGTGATTTTAACCTTCGTAGTTGAAATCTTTGCATGAACCCATCGGGTTCCCCTAATGCCCGAGGGTGATGATGTGTTAGGTCATCACTTGAGGAAGAAGTGATGTTCCGGTAAAGTCATGTGCATGGTGAAACGATGGATTAGATTTATGTGTGACTACCGTCCCAACCAAACATGTGCAACCACACTACCCCTTATGGGACGGGGCTTTATTGATTACTTAGGTCGATACTAGCATGGTGCCCGCATTACTAGTGACGGGAAGACTTGAGGTCTTTCCCGGGACGGGGTCGTGCTTGGATAGACGACCATGACTGTTTTCACAGGGCACCGAACACACCGTTGGTCCCTTCGAGTACATGTGACATTGAAATTAGGGCAAGTCCCGTGATCTATTGTTGTACCCGAGGGCCGTGTACCAACGAGTGGACTCTATGTTAGTGTCGTCTAAGGAAAGGTAATGACCGGGTGCTTACCCCGGGTACTTGAGGTACCGCGGGTCGTGGATGACACGGAAGTTCCCCGGATCTTGTGGGTAAAGTGCGCAACCTCTGCAGAGTGTAAAACTATTCGAATAGCCGTGTCCACGGTCATGGACAGTTGGGTGGTGCTACTTAAACTATGTCCAAAATTTTACTTCATCGGTGATAGTATGTGTGTGATGAGTCAAGGTGGTGACTTGACTCGATGAGTTGAATCATATTCATGTTGATATCGGTAACCTGTCATCGAGGTTACGCGAGTTTATTGATGCATAAACTTGATAGTAGTATATTTATTCTAGCCCTTTGCTAGATTGTTCATTATCGTTCAATTGCATTGTTACTTTGAACCACATCATGGGTTGCTTGCGAGTACATTCAAAGTACTCATTGGCTTGCCACTGGTTATTTAATTGGCCAGGCATGGAAGAACAGGAATATGAGGAAGAGTTCTTTGGAGACGAACATGCGAACTAGGACGCTATCCCAGTCAGAATGTCTGTAGGGTTAAGGCAGATGGCATGGGTTCTACCCGTTATCGAAGACTTCCGCTATTTGAGTTATTTGCTATTCAGCCCGTGAGGCTCTATCTATGTAAGACTTGGCCATAATGGCCACCAATTCGTGTAAGACTATTTGTATGGATGTAAGACTCTTGTTATTCAGCTTCTGTGTGTTCAGTGAGCATTGATCTCTAGGATCACTGTACACGTACATTCGGTGATCTCGACTTCTAAGTCGGGGTCCCCACAGGTCGTCACTACTCCCTCCGATGGGGCGCTTCGGCGGCACCCTCTGATGGCTTTGAGAACTGAGACGGCGTCGAGGATGCAAGCAGAGAGAGAGGATTGTGTGTGCGTAGCGAGTATGGGGGGTGCGGCCGCTCGGGCGCACCATTAATATGGAGAAGTGGGAGTTGTGGGAGAGAGGCGGGCGGTGGTCAAACCGATGGCTCGCCTCCCGGTGATCCTGCGCACCGGACTGATGGCATGCCTACCAAAGTTTCACACACCTACTCGCACGCCTTCCGATGATACTGCGCAGTGAGCACGCCTCCGTCAATTCACACACCTACACGCACGCCTCCCCGTCTGCCTGCGCGGCGGACTGCTTGCATGCGTCCCGTCCACTCACACCTGCTCGCACGGCAACACGTATATTGTTTTTCTATTTGGATGATTAATGCTGCCACTTTATTGCTTAACTGAAGCATGTCACGTATCCATTGTTGGTCTAACGCTCACGGTTCGAATAAATAATCCGTTTGGGATATTGGTTCCCAATTATTAATAATCTCACGTCTGTAATTAGATAAAGATTACATCAAAACTGGTCTCAAATTTGACAAAATAAAGTACAATGCCACTTTGTATTGGTGTCCATATCACAACATGATAAGTTTCATGAACTTCAAATAAGTTTTGGATGTACTAGAATATAAAAATCAAGATTCTCAATGTTTGAAATTTGTTGCATAGGGAGTAGACATGCACCTAGTTAGACACATGTGTTTTTGCAATTCATTTAGGTGCACTGTCACGTGTGCATGTAGCTCAAATTTTATTTTTGCCATTATACCCGTACAAAATCAATCAATCAATGTACTAAAATGTCTTAATGATCTCTGTGATTTTTTTGAAATTAAAATGTTCGTCCTTTGGTAACATGTATGTTCACCGCGGGATAATTAATTTAACATGCATCGTAGTTGCGGCGGGTTCGTGGTGTGTGTGGGTGTGTGCGTCTGGGGGTGGCGGGTGGCTTGCAGTACACTACGAGTTGTGAGCCACCTTGTGGGTTGGCCGTTTTTTAGGCAGGCCGGTGCCACATCAGAGTCGTGAAATCATTATTTAAATCATTACACAACCCTTTCATACATAAATGCTTTGGCCACATGTCGTAGATGGTTGTCGTACACGACACTCGATACTCGCGTGTGACGCTTTCTGTGGGCCCGCAAGGTCGTCGTCCATCACTTTGATGAACAACCGGCAGTGAGGTTAATTTCACCAGCAAGGTAGAATCTTTTTTGTTTGTGTTATGGTGGTATATAGTACGCGTCGAAGAGGTGGGAGGGGACTAGCATATATACTATATGTACGCGTCCGTGAACAAGTACACCTCACTCAGTGTCGGGACTTTTTGGTTACCGAGGCACGTGCCATATCAAAATTGTGAAATTGGTTATTCAAACATCACACAACACCTTTTTGGGCCACATGCATATCCTAGCTAGGACACTCACGTGTGACGCTTCCATCTGTGGGCCCATGAGGCCATCATCGATGCATGCATGCATCACTTTGACCCACATCGGGAGAGGTTAATTAATTTCACCATCGATGAGGATTCTTTTGGGTTGTACATATATTATGGCAAGAGCATATAGTATGCGGTGAAGAGGGGGGAAGGGGACCATCATATCTAGTACGCTTGATATGAACCTCACTCTGTGTGGGTGGATGGTTTACGGTTTTTGAGGCATGTGGCACATCAAAGTTGTGCATTTTGGGTATTCAACATATATATGTTTGGCCCACATGCAAAGCGGTGGTGGTTGTCCTCTCGCACCCACTTAAGCGGTTATCAGCGATATTGATGCTTTCCATCTGTGGGCCCGATTGGTCCATCACTACTTTTTGCCTGACAACAAGAGAGTTTAATTTGACTTAGGAGGGGATTATTATTTTTGCTCTGGGATGACATGCATGATACAGTTTGAGCACACACACATGCATGTGTACACATGAATCCCTCCCATCGAGTCGAAGTGGCTAGTACAACAACACATCATGAACCGATCTCGCTCTGTGTGGGGAGCTAGTGTACGATTTTTGACACACGCGTCACACCAATGTTGTGTATTCAAACATGCATGCACCCATCACCTCCATACATATGCATGTGTGCTTGCCTTCGAATGATACACTTCCTCGCGTGGTTATCGGCGACAAGCCTATATATTTGTGGGCCCGCGTGGACATCCATGATCACCTTGACCAACAACAAGATAGGTTACCATGGCGTTTTCTTCATTTGGTTCGTGTTATCGTAGTATAGATCATGGTGAGATTCACACCTAATTAAGTTTGAGTGCATATACTATGCACGCATGTATGCATGAATCCCTGTCATTGGCTTGAAGTGTGGTGTAACATAGATATGCATCGTCAACCTAACCCTCACTCAGTGTGGGGATTTCTAGTTCGAAATCACGGTGCCACATCAAAGTTGTTCCATTATTAGTCAAAAACACACCCCTCCATACATATGTTTGGGCCACACGCATGTAGTGGTTGTCTTCGGGGACTAGCTACTTGCGTGATTATTGGCGAGCTAGCCCATCTCCGGGGTCGCATGGACGGCCATCACTTTGACCAACAACAAGAGAGAGGTTGTACAACCAAGGTTGATTATTCTTGGTCCGTTTTACAATCCATCTTGGTGAGATATATGCCTCTCTAGCCCGCTGATATGTCTCCAACGTATCTATAATTTTGATTGTTCCATGCTATTATTTATGATTATTCCCTGCTATTATTTATGATGTTATACACTTTTATATTATTTTTGGGACTAACCTATTAACCCAAAGGCCCAGTCCAGATTGCTGTTTTTTTTGCCTATTTTAGGGTTTTACAAAAAAGGAATATCAAACGGAGTCCAAATGGAATGAAACCTTCGGGAGAGATATTTTTGGAGTGATATCCGCAGGGGAGACTTGAGAACCACAGAATAGGGCTGACGTGGCGTTCACGAGGGTGGGGGTGCCCCCCCTACAAGGCGTGCCCCCTGCCTTGTGGGCCCCGCGTCTGGCCCCCGATGCCCTCCTTCCTCCTATATACCTATGTACCCCGAAAACATCAGAGACGGAGAGAAAACCCTAGTTCCATCGCCGCAACCTTCTGTTCCCGTGAGATCCCATCTTGGGTCCTGTTCCGGAGCTCCGCCGGAGGGGGGATCTATCACGGAGTGCTTCTACATCATCATCATCGCCTCACCATGAGTTGTGAGTAGTTTAACACAGACCTTCGGGTCCATAGTTAGTACCTAGATGGCTTCTTCTCTCTCTTTGGATCTCAATACCAAGTTCTCCTCGGTCTTCGAGGTGATCTATTCGATGTAATCTCTTTTTGCGGCGTGTTTGTCGAGATCCGATGAATTGTGGGTTTATGATCAAGATTATCTATGATAAATATTTTGTTCTTTTCTGAACTCTTTTATGTATGATTATAATATCCTTGCAAGTCTCTCTGAATTATTGGTTTGGTTTGGCCTACTAGATCTATAGTTCTTCCAATGGGAGAAGTGCTTGGCTTTGGGTTCAATCTTGCGGTGTCCTATCCCAGTGACAGTAGGGGCAGCAAGGCACGTATTGTATTGTTGCCATCGAGGATCAAAAGATGGGGTTTATATCATATTGCTTGAGTTTATCCCTCTACATCATGTCATCTTGCTTAAGGCGTTACTCTGTTCTTATGAACTTAATACTCTAGATGCATGCTGGATAGTGGTCGATGTGTGGAGTAATAGTGGTAGACGCAGAATCGTTTCGGTCTACTTGTTTCGGATGTGATGCCTATATATAATGATCATGCCTAGATATTCTCATAATTATTCGCTTTTCTATCAATTGCTCGATAGTAATTCATTTACCCACCGTAGAATTCTGCTATCATGATAGAAGCCACTAGAGAAACCTATGGCCCCCGGGTCTATTCTCAACATATCAACCTACAATCTACTTTACTTTTCCATTTTTACTTTCTGTTCTTATATCCAAAAAATTACCAAAATATCAAACTATTATATCTATCATATCTCACTTTCGTAAGTGACCGTAAAGGGATAGACAACCCCTTATCGTGTTGGCTGTGAAGTTCTTATTTGTTTGTGCAGGTGCGAGGGACTCGCGCGTGGTTTCCTACTCGATTGATACCTTAGTTCTCAAAAACTGAGGGAAATACTTACGCTACTGTGCTGCATCACCCTTTCCTCTTCGAGGGAGTACAACGCAAGCTCGAGAAGTAGCAAGAAGAATTCCTGGCGCCGTTGCCGGGGAGGCTTACGCAAAATTCATATACCAAGTACCTATCACAAACCCTTATCCTTTGCATTACATTTATTTGCCTCTCATTTTCCTCTCCCCCACTTCACCCTTGCCGTTTTATTCTCCCTTCTTTTTGTCGTGTGTTTATTGTTCGCTTTGCCTTGACGTCATGGCTAGTCCCTTATTCGCTCCTTTGTCTCCCGAGTTTGAAGTTCTTCACTTCAAGAAAAAAGTAGGGAGAAAACTTAAAAGATGCTTGGTTTAGGATGATGGAATCTTATCGTAATTGCACCATAGAGGTGAATTTTAGAATCTTTCTTCGCAATTTTTATGTTGGCCTAAATATGTCCCATAGACAACTCTTGGATTGTGTTGCCAAAGGGAATTTTATTGAAGTCGATCCTAGTATTGCGCATGAAATTATAGAGGGAATAGTGGGAACACTACCTCAACAAAAAGGGTCACATCCATCCCAGGAAGGGACACAAGTTTTTGAGAAAATTGGTGAAGTAACAAAAATATTACAAAAGTCTCTTGAACCTCTTAAGAGTGTTAGTGGAAATCTCCACTGCATGAATATGTTGATTACCCTTTGCAATAAGCGGTTGGATTAGTTTGATCTAAAGATTTCTAAATATGAAGGGAAACGTAAAGAACCTCCCAGGTTCGAGCTTGACACCGCTAATAAGGTAAAGATCGAAGATGGCAACACCTAGATCTATCCTTGTATCGTGCCTAGCTAGGGGCGTTAAACGATAGCGCTTGTTGGGAGGCAACCTAATTTTATATTTTCTTTTTTTTGCTTCTGTTTAGTAATAAATATTGCATCTAGCTTCTGCTTAGATGTGATTTTGTGTTTTAATTAGTGTTTGTGCCAAGTAGAACCTTTGGGAAGACTTGTGTGAAGTTTATATGATCTTGCTGTGAAAAACAGAATCGTTAGCGCTCACTAGAATAGTCACCAGATTTTACTGGAGTGTGCTATTTAGTAGATTCTTTTTGCAGATGATTAATAGACAAATTCCTCACGTTTACCAATTTATTTCAACTTTTTTGGAGTTACAAAAGTATTCGAAAGTTAAAGATTACTACAGACTGTTTGGTTTTTGACAGGTTCTATTTTTCGTGTGTTGTTTGCTTATTTTGATGAATCTATGAGTAGTATTGGGGAGTATGAATCATAGAGAAGTTTGAATACAGTAGGTTTAACACCAACATAAACAAAGAATGAGTTCATTACAGTACCTTTGAGTGGTGGTTTGTTTTCTTATACTAACGGAGCTCACGAGATTTTTGCCTAAGTTTTGTGTTGTGAAGTTTTCAAATTTTGAGTATTGCTTTGATGGACTATGGAACAAACAGTGGCAAGAGCCTAAGATTGGGGATGCCCAAGGCACCCCAAGATAAAATTCAAGGACAACCAAAAGCCTAAGCTTGGGGATGCCCCAGGAAGGCATCCCCTCTTTCGTCTTCATCTATCGGTAACTATACTCGGGACTATATTTTTATCCACCACATGATATGTGTTTTACTTGGAGCATCATGTATTATTTGAGTCTTTGCTTGTTAGTTTGCCACAATCATCCTTGCTGGACACACCTTTTTGAGAGAGATAAATATGGCCAAGGAATTGTTAGAACACTCTATGTGCTTCCCTTATATCTTTTGAGTTAAATAGTTTGCTCTAGTGCTTCACTTATATCTTTTAGAGCATGATGGTGATTTTATTTTGTAGAAATTGTTGATCTCTCATGCTTCACATATATCCTTTTGAGAGTCTATTAGAACAGAATGGTAATGTTCTTTGGCTATAAAACTAGCCTTAACATGATAGGCATCCAAGATGAATGTAGTAAAAACTTTCATAGTGAGTGCATTGAATATGATGAGAAGTTGGATGCTTGATAATTGTTTTGAGATACGAGGATAGTGATATTAGAGTCATGCTAGTGGAGTTATTATGAAATTCAGAAATAATAGTGTTAAAGTTTGTGATTCCCGTAGCATGCACGTATGGTGAACCGCTATGTGACGAAGTTAGAGCATGAGGTATTTGTAGCGTGTCATCCCTTGTGTGGAGGTCGGCGGCACGTGATGGTTAACTCCTACCAACCTCCCCCCTAGGAGCATGCGTTGATTGCTTTGTTTTGATGACTCATAAATTTTTGCAATAAGTATATGAGTTCTTTTGACTAATGTTGAGTCCATGGATTATACGCACTCTCACCCTTTCACCATTGCTAGCCTCTCTTGTACCGCGCAACTTTCACCGGTACCTTACACCCACTATATACCTTCCTCAAAACCGCCACCATATATCTTCCTCAAAACAGCCACCATATCTACCTATTATGGCATTTCCATAGCCATTCTGAGATATATTGCCATGTAACTTTCCACCGTTCCGTTCATATGACACGCTTCATATTGTCATATTGCCATGCATGATCATGTAGTTGACATCGTATTTGTGGCAACGCCACCATGTATAATTTTTCATACATGTCACTCTTGATTCATTGCACATCTCGGTACACCGCCGGAGGCATTCATATAGAGTTATACTTTGTTCTAGTATCGAGTTGTAATATCAAGTTGTAAATCAATAAAAGTGTGACGATCATCATTATAGAGCATTGTCCCATGTGAGGAGAGGCCGAACAAAAGAAAAAGGCCCTCCAAAAAAAGAAAAAGGGACAATTGCTTCTATCTTTTTCCAAATTTGTGCTTCAAAGTAGCACCATGTTCTTCATGATAGAGAGTCTCAAGTTTAGTCACTTTCATATACTAGTGGGAATTTTAATTATAGAACTTGGCTTGTATGTTCCAACAATGGGCTTCCTCAAATGCCCTAGGTCTTCGTGAGCAAGCAAGTTGGATGCACATCCACTTAGTTTCTTTTGTTGAGCTTTCATACATTTTTAGCTCTAGTGCATCCGTTGCATGGAAATCCCTACTCACTCACATTGATATCTATTGATGGGCATCTCCATAGCCTGTTGATATGCCTAGTCGATGTGATACTATCTCCCTCTTTTTTGTCTTCTCCACAACCACCACTCTATTTCACCCATAGTGCTATATCCATGGCTCACGCTCATGTATTGCATGAAAGTTGAAAGGTTTGAAAGAATTGAGTATGAAAACAAGTGCTTGACTAAAACCGGGGTTGTGCATGATATGAATATTTTGTGTGATGAAGAGGGAGCATAGCTAGACTATATGATTTTGTAGGGATAACTTCCTTTAGCCATAGTATTTTGAGAAGACATGATTGCTTTGTTAGTATGCTTGAAGTATTATTATTTCTTATGCCAATATAGACTTTTGTCTTGAATCTTTGAGATCTGAACATTCATGCCACGATAAAAGAATTACATTGAAAATTATGTTGGTTAGCATTCCACATCAAAAGTTCTGTTTTTATTGTTCCATGCTATTATTTCTGATGTTTTGGATGTTTAATGGGCTTTTTTATACACTTTATATTATTTTTGGGACTAACCTATTAACCCAAAGGCCCAGTCCAGATTGCTTTTTTTTTGCCTATTTCACGGTTTTACAGAAAAGGAATATCAAGCGGAGTCCAAACGGAATGAAAACTTCGGGAGAAATATTTTTGGAGTGATATCCACAGGGGAGACTTGAGAACCACGGAATAGGGCTGACGTGGCGTCCACGAGGGTGGGTGCGCGCCCCCTGCCTCGTGGGCCCCACGTCTGGCCCCGGTGCCCTCCTTCCTCCTATATATACCTATGTGCCCCGAAAACATCAAAGACGGAGAGAAAACCCTAGTTCCACCGCCGCAACCTTCTGTTCTCGTGAGATCCCATCTTGGGGCCTGTTCTGGAGCTCCGCCGGAGGGGGGATCTATCACGGAGTGCTTCTACATCATCATCATCGCTTCACCATGAGTTGTGAGTAGTTTACCACAGACCTTCGGGTCCATAGTTAGTACCTAGATGGCTTCTTCTCTCTCTTTGGACCTCAATACCAAGTTCTCCTCGATCTTCGAGGAGATCTATTCGATGTAATCTCTTTTTGTGGTGTGTTTGTCGAGATCCGATGAATTGTGGGTTTATCATCAAGATTATCTATGAGAAATATTTGGTTCTTTTCTGATCTCTTTTATGTATGATTATAATATCCTTGCAAGTCTCTTCGAATTATTGGTTTGGTTTGGCCTACTAGATATATAGTTCTTGCAATGTGTGAAGTGCTTGGCTTTGGGTTCAATTTTGCAGTGTCCTTTCCAAGTGACAGTAGGGGCAGCAAGGCACGTATTGTATTGTTGCCATTGAGGATAAAAAGATGGGGTTTATATCATATTTCTTGAAATTATCCCTCTACATCATGTCATCTTGCTTACGGCGTTACTCTGTTCTTATGAACTTAATACTCTAGATGCATGCTGGATAGCGGTCGATGTGTGGAGTAATAGTAGTAGATGCAGAATCGTTTCGGTCTACTTGTTTCGGACGTGATGCCTATATATAATGATATGCCTTGATATTCTCATAATTATTCGCTTTTCTATCAATTTCTCGACAGTAATTCGTGTACCCACCGTAGAATTTTGTTATCATGAGAGAAGCCACTAGAGAAACCTATGGCCCTCGGGTCTATTCTCAACATATCAATCTACAATCTACTTTACTTTTCCATTTTTACTTTCTGTTCTTATATCCAAAAAATTAACAAAAATATCAAACTATCATATCTATTAGATCTCACTTTCGTAAGTGACCGTAAAGGGATTGACAACCCCTTATTGTGTTGGCTGCGAAGTTCTTATTTGTTTGTGCAGGAGAGGGACTCGCGCGTGGTCTCCTATTGGATTGATACCTTGGTTCTCAAAAACTGAGGGAAATACTTACGCTACTGTGTTGCATCACCCTTTCCTCTTCGAGGGAATACAACGCAAGCTCGAGAAGTAGCACCCGCCGACTGAAAGTGTGTGTGTGTGGGGGGGGGGTTGCTACTTCGCACTTTGCTAGGTGAACCTCCATTTGGGGGGCATACATTCATAGCTTAGGATTCCCTTCGTGGCGACATGAGGGGGTGGGGCTTTGCTAGCTACTTCGCACTTTGCTAGGTGAACCT
>LR738714.1:194226259-194256453 GCA_902687465.1 Secale cereale
TACTTTGCACTCTGTTAGGGTGAACCTCGGTTGGGGGGACGGCATCATTCATAGCTTAGGATTCCCTTCATGCCGACACAAGGGAGGGGGGCTGCTAGCTACTTCGCACTTTGCTAGGTGAACCTCGGTTGGGGGGCATGCATTCATAGCTTAGGAATCCCTTCGTGCCGACACGAGGGAGGGGGCTGCTAGCTACTTCGCACTTTGCTAGGTAAACCTCGGTTAGGGGGGCATGCATTTATAGCTTAGGATTCCCTTCGTGCCAACACGAGGGAGGGGGCTTGTAACACCCCAAAATTTTGGTTTGGTTTTTACCAAATTTTTTTATTTGATTTAAAGGAGGTTATTTGAAATTTTCCTTTTGAGAGACACTCCTTCCCAAATTTTTGCTTCTGACAAATCTTTTTGAGCCCTTCTCAATTTTTGGTTCTGGTCATGAGGATCTTTCTACTTATGTGGGTTCAACACAAATACTCTTGGATTGTTTTGGCAAATTCTTTTGTTAAAAAGTATTCCTATCATTTTTGGATTTATCCCTCCCTATTCAAAATTTCACCCTTGCCATGACCTATGTTGAAAACTTCCTCCCAAAGCCTTCCTCCCTACCTTGGGTCAAGTCAAGCATCAATTCCAGCAACTTTCAACTTTCCCTAGTTTTTATTTCTATTTATTTAAACCCCAAAATCTTTTTCTGTCATTCATTTGGACCTTAGTAGTTTACAAAGGAACTACTAGGTCTCTTTTGAATCTTGGCTCCAAATGAATTCCTAGAGCTAGTCCTTAGTACCCTCGACTCATATCCATCAAGATCTACTGGTCATCAGTTCAAAATTTTCAAAATATGCTTGCTGCAAGTTTGGAGCAGATTTGCTAATTTTGATGAATTTCATTCTTTCTTCTTTCCAAAAATTCTGGGGAAATTCATGCAGCCTCCAGATGCATCAAGAGACCCCCTCACCAAGTCCCAGCTCAAGAAAAATCTTCCACATGCATCAAACATTTCATCAAGCACCTTACATACACTGTTCCTGTTAAGTTTCAGGATTCAGTGTTGAGCTTCAGTCGTCGGTGTCGTTTTCTTCAGTCGCCCGTCGCCAATCTCGCCAGTGCCTCGCTTGGCCTCTTGCTCACTGCTCCCCCTCCTTATCCGTGCGCCGCATGGTCGGTTGGCTGGACGTGGGCGTCGGTGCTGAGCCGTCCCGTCGTCTCCGGCGAGTGCAGCGGCGACAGTACCGCCCGTGGCGGCCGTCAGGGGTGAGCCCTGCAGTACGGCGCCGCTCCGCACCGCCCAAACCACCGGTGGCCTCCGCGTGTCCATCTCCCCCCCCCTGAGCACGCTGCAGAACCGTCGTCGTGGCCTGAGGAGCGCAGAGCGCGCTCTCTGCCGCCGACGAGCCCGTGAGCTCCGTTCCATCGAAACCGCGGAGCAGGCCAAATACGATCGAGCTTAGGCATGGAATGGAGCCAGTGGACCAATCCGGAGATGCCCTGTCACCTAAACTACCCGACCGACCACTGCCTCGCCGTAATCCCTCGCCGGAGATATTTCGCTCACGGCACCGCCCTCGCCCGCCTATAAATAGGACCCCCGAGACGCTGTGAAGCCACCGCATCCACCACACCCCACCACAGCCTCGCCAAAACCCCTCAGAGGGCCTCGGGAGAGTCTTCTTCCCCGACTCCGGCCGCCCCGATCCGCTTCGGGCTCCGGCAAGATCCGCGCTGGTGAGAGCACCCCCGCTGCCCAAACTCTGCCAGTGACCTCCTAGCCGACCAACTCTCCTAACCCAAGGCTTAATTTGTAGTCAGAAGCCCCCTCCGGTGAGACCCATCATCGCCCGACGCCGCCGTCCGCCGTAGAGGAAGTCGCCGTCGCTGTGGTGCCTCCCGTCGGTCCCTTCCACCACCCACCGACGCGGAAGAACCTCCTGAACACGCCGGTACTTCCCTCCCTCTCTGCCTCGCAGCGGTTCGTCGCCGGCGATCACCGCAGGTCTCTGGCGCCGGCGAACTCTGTTTTTCCCTTTCAAACCTGACATGCGGGACCCCCTGTCAGCCTCTCCCTCTTATTCGAAACGTTTTCTGGAAGCGCCTTCGGGCAAAGTACGCTTTCCTTTCGGCTTGGCGTATTTCATCCGAAGCGTTTTCTATCTATTCAAACTACCCCCTGGATAGTTTCTGTTTCATTACAGACTAGTCCCTGGGTTTGTTTTCTTTATAACTTTTAAACTAAAAAGGATTTTTAGTTGATTCCTTTTCTGTCATCTTCATAACTCTGCCTAGTTTTTTTTATCATATTTATTTGAAAAATATTTGGAATACTTTTTGCGCACGCACGTATTTACGTAGTATTCGGTCCCTTTTTATACCGTAGATACCGAAGGAGGTGACGGAGCCGCAAACTTCGCCGAGCTAGACTCCGACTACTCCGAACCAGGCAAGCATGTTTGAACCTTTGATATGATGAGTGTTTTTCATGTTTGCTAGTGTGGTTTTCTTAAGGCATGTTTATATAAGCATTTGGTGGATGTTATATTCCATGCACGGTAAGTTGCAAGTGAGCTACAAAACTTGATGAGATCATTTGATGGAGAACAGCCTGATCATGTGGTGGCATGATAAGATGTAAGCTGGTATTGTTGGAGCATGCCAGTTCTACATCAACTTTTTAACTACGGTGTTGACGTGGGCCAAGTCTCGATCCCGTCCTTTTTCCTTTTTGTGCTACCACAGGTTTTCTGCAAATAATACGGTTTAGTAAGTTGCAAACCTCTTTCCTGGTACACACCAAATAGAGAGGCCGTGATGAAGGTTCCATGGCCCTGGATTAAAGCCGTCATCCGGTCAGGGGGCATGGGTGTTTCCGGTTGGGACCGAGAGGGGGGCACCCCTTAGAGCGCACGGTATAAATTTGATCCCATGCTATTCGAGGAGTGACCTCCCCGCCTCAAGAGTTTTTCTTGAACACTGCCTAGGGTGATTCCTGGCAGCGGAATGTGGAATGGGTGTGTACTGGTTAGATGTGTTTTCTTCTAAAATACCGTGAACGGAACTAGTCCTTGGTGACTACTGAAATCCGTTGGCTGTGGTAAGGTACAAACTCTGCAGAGTCAAAAACCTTTCGCATAATCAAGTCCTTGGTCAAGGACGTTGGTTAGCAGATCCGTGCCAGTCTCAGTGTCAGTTTCTGTAGAACTAATACTTCTGACGAGGGTAAACCCGGTTGAATGTAACTTCTGTGAATGGACTAACCTGTTTACTTTTATGTGCCGAGTATTCCTTAGGATGGTGCTACCTCCAGGAACTACTCAAATTTTTCCTTGTTTGATATAAGCCCTTTACGTGATGTCGCTCAGACGTCCGACTGTGGCATTCTTATTATTTACTTTTGATATAAGCCCTTTATGTGATGTCGCTCAGACGTCCGACTGTGGCATTCTTATTATTTACTTTTGATATAAGCCCTTTATGTGATGTCGCCCAGACGTCCGACTGTGGCATTCTTATTATTTACTTTTGATATAAGCCCTTTATGTGATGTCGCTCAGACGTCCGACTGTGGCATTCATGTTATTTACTTTTGATATAAGCCCTTTATGTGATGTCGCTCAGACGTCCGACTGTGGCATTCTTGTTATTTACCTTTGATATAAGCCCTTTCTGCGGTGTCGCCCTGACGCCCGACTATGGCATGTTTATTCTATTTTACCTTTCGAGGCGTCGCTCCAGACACCCGATTGGTCTTCCGCTATTTATTTATCTTGCAACACTAATTGAATTACTTACGTGTGCATTATTGCTCTTGTGCATCATGTTTGCATTTGTTATATCTTATGTCCAAACTGTCTTGCGAGTACATTCAAAGTACTCACCTGGCTTGTTGATTTGGCCAGATGTTGACGAAGCCGATCTTATGGATGAAGAGTTCGATAGCGAGTCCGACTCCTAGAGGAGTCCCAGTCAGTCCCTTGCGATCCTGGAGTTGGTCACTTGTATTATATACGCTTCCGCCACCATAATAAAATCATCAAGCCTCACTCCGGCGCTTGATGAGTCACGCCACCCACACCACTGTGACATATCCACTACCACCATATCCACGAGTTAGTAGTTATGCCACCATATCCAGTTGTGTCATATCCGCCTCTATGTATAATATTGGCGTGCTTGTAATAAATTGTTGAGCAGCCTTAGCTCAACCCTGTATAATATTTAGCACTTCTGGATTTCTGTATCAAGGATTTGTCTGCCAGTATGGAGGATTTCTCTATACTAGTTTGATGAAAGGGGCGATTTTTCAATAAGTGTTTTATTGGAAAACCGGTCCTGACAACCTTGGTATCAGAGCCAGGCTGACTGTAGGAAGCCACTAGGTGCGCTCGCTAATCGGTTATTAGCGTGATAGGTGCTGTTTTAGCATATTGCAATTGTAGCAATTTTTCTGTTAGTCATCATAAATTTATGATTTGACTATCTGGAATTTTTGTCTACTTTTGTAGATGGCCGGCCGCGACTGCGAATCACAGGTGTTCGCCAATGTGCCTGAGGGGTTTATCAAACTCCTCGCCTCCATCGTCAAGATCGCGATCGGGCCATCGACTCGTCCAGAGTTCACACTCTACGAGCACAAGATCAGCGACAGCGTGTCTATGCACCAGGCTGCGGTGCAATTCAAGGGAGGGCGTTCGGAATTACGCCGCTTCCGATTTGTTGGGAGGGCCATGCCTACGGAGAAGCATGCCATGCAGATGGCTGCCCGTGAGGCAATAGCTCGTCTCCGGGATGCTCTTCCTTCGATGAAGGCTCGTCGCTACCGCTACCTCCCCTGCCACGTGCCATACACTTGTCACTATGCATTCGCTTGCACTAGGGGAGAACGAGATGATGCTATTGAGATGCTTGTTGAGTATCTCAAGGCTCTTGAGGCAGCTTTTGATAACCTCGTGGACGACTTGGTGGCTGCCCGTATGGACTCAGTTCAGGGCTGTGTTGCCAATAGGAGGGAGCTGCTCCATACAGCACCACCACTGTCATACATCTCGTCCTCATCATCCTATGCACCTACCATCCGAGCCACCGCTCGCCGCCTACCTACCACTGAGGAGTTTGACCAAGTCATTGCTCCTACCCCAGTTCGTGCTGCACTGCCTACCACACCCATTTCAGCCGCACGACCCAGTACCCCGCGCCTGGAGCCTATTAGTGAGGAGGAAGTTGAGTCCCCAGCAGCACTGGGACTTACCCTCGGCAGGCCGAAGGAAGTATTTACCATCTCCGACTGAGTGCGCCGAGCAGCCGTGCGATGTACCTGCTGTTGGGGAACGTTGCATGGGAAACAAAAATTTTCCTACCGTTCACCAAGATCAATCTAGTAGATGCAACTACGAGGGGAGAGTGTGATCTACGTACCCTTGTAGATCGCTAAGCGGAAGCGTTATGAACGCGGATGATGGAGTCGTACTCGTCGCGATTCAGATCGCCGAAGACCTAGCACCGAAGCAACGGTGCCTCCGCGTTCTTCACACGTACGGCTCGGGGACGTCTCCTCCTTCTTGATCCAGCAAGGGGTGGAGGAGAGGTTGATGGAGAACCGGCAGCACGACGGCGTGGTGGTGATGGTGGAGAAGAACTCCAGCAGGGCTTCGCCTAAGCACCGCGGGAGAAGAAGATGTAACGGGAGAGGGAGGGCAGCACCGAGGCACAAACTGTGTTGGCTGCCCTCCCTTTGCCCCACTATATATAGGGGGGGTGGAGAGGTGAGGGCGCCCTAGGGTTTCCCCCTAGGGGCCGGCGGCCAGGGCAAGGGGAGGGGGCGGCGGCCAGGGCAGGGGGGCGGCCAGGCCCTAGGGTTTCCCCCCCTAGGTGCCTTGCCCCCCAAGGCCAAGGGGTGCGGCCAGCCCTAGGGGGTCCCACCCCCTTAGTCGCATGAGGAGAGGGCCCAGGGGGGGCGCACAGCCCCCTGAGGGCTGTGGTGTTCCCCCTTGTGGCCCACTAGGCCCAGAACTTCTTCCGGACCCCCCGAAAACCTTTCCGGTACTCCGCCGATTTCCCGATGCTCCCCGGAACACTTCCGGTACTCCGAAACCTTTCATCCTATATATCAATCTTCGTCTCCGGACCATTCCGGAGACCCTCGTCATGTCCGGGATCTCATCCGGGACTCCGAACAACCTTCGGTAACCATACACTTTTCTCACTAACAACCCTAGCGTCACCGAACGTTAAGTGTGTAGACCCTGCGGGTTCGGAAACCATGTAGACATGACCGAGACACTCCCAGGTCAATAACCAATAGCGGGATCTGGATACCCATATTGGTTCCTACATGTTTCTCGATGATCTCATCGGATGAACCACGATGTCAAGGATTCAGGCAATCCCGTATACAGTTCCTTTTGTCTCGTCGGTATGTTACTTGCCCGAGATTCGATCGTCGGTATCTCTATACCTAGTTCAATCTCGTTACCGGCAAGTCTCTTTACTCGTTACCGTAATACATAATCCCGTGACCAACTACTTAGTCACTTTGAGCTCATTGAGATGACGTATTACCGAGTGGGCCCGGAGATACCTCTCCGTCATACGGAGTGACAAATCCCAGTCTCGATCCATGTCAACTCAACAGACACCCTCGGAGATACCTGTAGAGTACCTTTATAGTCACCCAGTTACGTTGTGACGTTTGGTACACACAAAGCACTCCTACGGTGTCAGTGAGTTACATGATCTCATGGTCGTAGGAACTTATACTTGACATGCAGAAAACTATAGCGATAACTGACACGATCAAAAGCTATGTTAACGTTTGGGTCTCGTCCATCACATCATTCTCCTAATGATGTGATCCCGTTATCAAATGACAACTCATGTCTATGACCTGGAAACCGCGGTCATCTTTGATCAACGAGCTAGTCCTGTAGAGGCTCACTAGGGACACAAAGTCTGTCTATTCATCCACACGTGTATTTGAGTTTCCAATCAATACAGTTATAGCATGGATAATAAACGATTATCATGAACAAGGAAATATAATAATAACTCTTTTATTATTGCCTCTAGGGCATATTTCCAACAGTCTCCCACTTGCACTAGAGTCAATAATCTAGCATTACAAGGTAATGAATCTAACACCCATAGAGTCTTGGTGTTGATCGTGCTTAGCCCGTGGAAGAGGCTTAGTCAACGGATCTGCAACATTCAAATCCGTGTGTACTTTGCAAATGTTTATGTCCTCCTCCTTGACCGAATCGCGGATGGAATTGAAGCGTCGCTTTATGTGTCTGGTTCTCTTGTGAAACCTTGGTTCCTTGGCTAGAGCAATGGCACCAGTGTTATCACAGAACAGAGTCATTGGGTTCAGTGCACTAGGCACAAGTCCAAGATCTGTCATGAACTCCTTCATCCAGACACCTTCCTTAGCCGCCTCCGAGGCAGCTATATACTCCGCTTCACATGTAGAATCAGCTACCACGCTCTGCTTGGAACTGCACCAGCTTACCGCTCCCCCGTTGAGAATATATACGTATCCGGTTTGTGACTTAGAGTCATCCGGATCTGTGTCAAAGCTTGCATCGACGTAACCCTTTACGACGAGCTCTTGATCACCTCCATAAACGAGAAACATATCCTTAGTCCTTTTCAGATACTTTAGGATATTCTTGACCGCTGTCCAGTGATCCATACCAGGATTACTCTGAAACCTTCCGGCCATACTTATGGCAAGGCTGACATCTGGTCTTGTGCACAGCATTGCATACATGATAGAGCCTATGGCTGAAGCATAGGGGACGACACTCATCTTTTCTCTGTCATCCGCAGTCACTGGGCATTGAGTCTTACTCAACTTCGTACCTTGCAATACCGGCAAGAACCCCTTCTTGGATTGATCCATTTTGAACTTCTTCAAAACTTTATCAAGGTATGTGCTTTGTGAAAGTCCTATCAAGCGTCTTGATCTATCTCTATAGATCTTGATGCCCAATATGAAAGCAGCTTCACCGAGATCTTTCATCGAAAAACTCTTGTTCAAATACCCCTTCACGCTATCCAAAAATTCTATATTGTTTCCAATCAGCAATATGTCATCCACATATAATATTAGAAACGCTATAGAGCTCCCACTCACTTTCTTGTAAATACAAGCTTCATTGTAAACTTGTATAAACCCAAACGCTTTGATCACCTCATCAAAGCGAAGATTCCAACTCCGAGATGCCTGCACCAGCCCATAAATGGAACGCTGGAGCTTGCATACCTTGTCAGCATTCTCTGGATCGACAAAACCCTCTGGTTGCATCATATACAACTCTTCCTTAAGAAAACCATTAAGGAACGCTGTTTTGACATCCATCTGCCAAATTTCATAATCGAAATATGCAGCTATTGCTAACATGATTCGGACGGATTTAAGCATCGCTACGGGTGAGAAAGTCTCATCGTAGTCAATCCCTTGAACTTGTGAAAAACCCTTTGCCACAAGTCGAGCTTTATACACGGTGACATTACCGTCAGCGTCCGTCTTCCTCTTAAAAATCCATTTATTCTGAATGGCCTTCCGCCCTTTAGGTAATACTTCCAAAGTCCATACTTTGTTTTCATACATGGATCCCATCTCGGATTTCATGGCCTCTAACCATTTGTCGGAATCTGGGCCCACCATCGCTTCTCCATAGCTCGTAGGTTCACCGTTGTCTAACAACATGACCTCCAAGACAGGGTTACCATACCACTCAGGTGCAGTGCGTACCCTTGTCGACCTACGAGGTTCGGTAGTAACTTGATCAGAAGCTTCTTGATCATCATCATTGGCTTCCTCTTCAACCTCTGTAGGCTCCACAAAAACTTCTTTCCGTGCTGCGCTACTCTCTGGTTGAAGCAGAGGTTCAATAACCTCATCAAGTTCTACCTTCCTCCCACTCAATTCTTTCGAGAGAAACTCTTTCTCGAGAAAGGACCCGTTCTTAGCGACAAACACTTTGCCCTCGGATATGAGATAGAAGGTGTACCCAACTGTTTCTTTTGGGTATCCTATGAAGACACATTTGTCCGCTTTGGGTTCGAGCTTTTCTGGCTGAAGCCGTTTGACATAAGCATCGCAACCCCAAACCTTGAGAAAAGACAACTTCGGTTTCTTACTAAACCATAGTTCATACGGTGTTGTCTCAACGGACTTAGATGGAGCCCTATTTAAAGTGAATGCAGCTGTCTCTAACGCATATCCCCAAAACGATAGTGGCAAATCGGCAAGAGACATCATAGAACGTACCATATCTAATAGGGTTCGATTACGACGTTCGGACACACCATTACGCTGTGGTGTTCCGGGTGGCGTCAACTGTGAAACAATTCCACATTTTCTTAAGTGATCACCAAACTCATAACTCAGATATTCTCCCCCTCGATCAGATCATAGGAACTTGATCTTCTTGTTACGATGATTTTCAACTTCACTCTGAAATTGCTTGAACTTTTCAAAAGTTTCAGACTTATGCTTCATTAAGTAAATATACCATATCTACTTAAGTCGTCAGTGAAGGTGAGAAAATAACGATATCCACCGCGCGCCGTAACACTCATCGGACCGCACACATCAGTATGTATGATTTCCAATAAGTCACTTGCCCGTTCCATTGTCCCTGAAAACGGGGTCCTTGTCATCTTGCCCATGAGGCACGGCTCGCACGTGTCAAGTGATTCAAAATCAAGAGACTCCAAAAGTCCATCAGCATGGAGCTTCCTCATGCGTTTTACGCCGATATGACCCAGACGGCAGTGCCACAAGAAAGTGGTATTATCATTATCTACTCTACATCTTTTGGCATCAATGTTATGAACATGTGTATCATCACTATTGAGATTCAATAAGAACAAACCCCTAACTTCGGGTGCATGACCATAAAAGATATTACTCATATAAATAGAACAACCATTATTCTCTGACTTAAATGAGTAACCGTCTCGCAATAAATAAGATCCAGATATAATGTTCATGCTTAACGCAGGCACTAAATAACAATTATTCAGGTTCATAACTAATCCCGATGGTAATCGAAGAGCGAGCGTGCCGACGGCGATCACATCAACCTTGGAACCATTTCCCACGCGCATCGTCACTTCGTCCTTCGCCAGCCTCCGTTTATTCCGCAGTTCCTGTTTAGAGTTGCAAATGTGAGCAACCGAACCGGTATCAAATACCCAGGCACTACAACGAGAGTTGGTAAGGTACACATCAATAACATGTATATCACATATACCTTTGTTGTTGTTGGCCCCCTTCTTGTCCGCCAGATACTTGGGGCAGTTCCGCTTCCAGTGGCCGTTCCCCTTGCAATAGAAACACTCAGTCTCTGGCTTGGGCCCAGCCTTGGGTTTCTTCACTGGATTAGCAACTGCTTTGCCACCCTTCTTAGAGTTACCCTTCTTGCCCTTGCCATTCTTCTTGAAACTGGTGGTTTTATTGACCATCAACACTTGATACTCCTTCTGGATGTCTGCCTCAGCGACTTTCAGCATCGAGAACAGCTCGGCGATGGTTTTGTTCATCCCTTGCATGTTATACTGCTGCACGAAGCTCTTGTAGCATGGAGGGAGTGACTGGAGAATTCTGTCAATGATAGCCTCATCCGGGAACACAAGTCCCAGATCAGCTATGCGGGTATAGTACCCAGACATCTTCAGTAAGTGCTCACTGACAGACGAATTCTCCTCCATCTTACAAGCAAAGAATTTATCGGTGGTCTCATACCTCTCGATCTTAGCATTCTTCTCAAAGATGAACTTCAACTCCTGGTACATCTCATATGCACCATGACGTTCAAAACGCCTTTGGAGTCCTCCTTCGAAGCCGTACAACATGGCACACTGCACTATCGAATAGTCATCCGAACGCGTCTGCCAGACGTTCAAAACGTCTGCAGGAGCTGTAGGAGCGGGGGGGTCACCTAGCGGTGCATTTAGGACATAAACCTTTTGGGCAGCTGTGAGGATGATCCTCAGATTGCGGAGCCAGTCCACAAAGTTGCTCCCATCATCTTTCAGTTTAGCTTTCTCTAGGAACGCATTAAAATTCAGGGGAGCTACTGCGCGAGCCATCTACAACAAAAGATTTGTAAAGACATTTTAGACTATTGTTCATGATAAGTGAGTTACTACCTAATCAAATTATTTATAACTCCCACTCAAATTGACATCCCTCCGGTCATTCGAGCGTGACATGATCCAAATTCACCAACCCAAGTCCGATCATCACGTGAGATGAGGTGGTGTCAATGGTGAACATCAACATGTTGATCATATCTACTATATGACTCATGCTCGACCTTTCGGTCCTCCGTGTTCCGAGGCCATGTCTGTACATGCTAGGCTCGTCAAGTCTAACCCGAGTGTTCTGCATGTGCAAAACTGGCTTGCACCCGTTGTATGCGAACGTAGAGTCTATCACACCCGATCCTCACGTGGTGCTTCGAAACGACGAACCTTCGCAACGGCGCACACTCGGGGGGAACACAATTTTATCTTGAAATTTTAGTGAAGGATCATCTTATAATGCTACCGTCGTCCTAAGCAAAATAAGATGCATAAAAGGATTAACATCACATGCAAATCATAAGTGACATGATATGGCCATCAACTCGTGCTTTTGATCTCCATCTCCAAAGCACCGGCATGATCTCCATCGTCACCGGCGCCACACCATGATCTCCATCATCATGATCTCCATCATCGTGTCGCCATAGGGGTTGTCGGCGCCCACCATGCTCTTACTACTATTGCTACCGTTTAGCGATAAAGTAAAGCATTACAAAGCGCTTAATGATTGACACGCAGGTCATACAAAGATTAAAGACAACCCTATGGCTCCTGCCGGTTGCCGTATGCATCGACATGCAAGTCGATATTAACTATTACAACATGATCATCTCATACATCAAATATAATTCATCATGTCATTGGCCATATCATATCACATGCATACCCTGCAAAAACAAGTTAGACGTCCTCTAATTTGTTGTTGCATGTTTTACGTGGCTGCTATGGGTATCTAGCAAGAACGTTTCTTACCTACGCAAAACCACAACGGTGATATTCAAGTTGCCATTTAACCTTCTACAAGGACCGCCTTGTTCTATTCCGATTCAACTAAGATAGGAGAGACAGACACCCGCCAGCCATCTTATGCAACAAAAGTCACATGTCTGTCGATGGAACCGGTCTCATGTACGTGGACATGTAAAGTTGGTCCGGGCCGCTTCATCCTATAATACCGCTGAATCAAGAAAGACTAAGGAGGGCAGCAATTTAAACATCAACGCCACAAACCCTTTTGTGTTCTACTCGAGAAAGCATCTACGCAAGATCCTAGCTCATGATGCCACTGTTGGGGAACATTGCATGGAAAACAAAAAAATTTCTCTACGTTCACCAAGATCAATCTAGTAGATGCAACTACGAGGGGAGAGTAGGATCCACATACCCTTGTAGATCGCTAAGCGGAAGCGTTATGAACGCGGATGATGGAGTCGTACTCGCCGCGATTCAGATCGCCGAAGATCCTAGCACCGAAGCAACGGTGCCTCCGCGTTCTTCACACGTACGGCTCGGGGACGTCTCCTCCTTCTTGATCCAGCAAGGGGTGGAGGAGAGGTTGATGGAGAACTGGCAGCACGACGGCGTGGTGGTGATGGTGGAGGAGAATTCCAGCAGGGCTTCGCCTAAGCACCGCGGGAGAAGAAGATGTTGTGGGAGAGGGAGGGCAGCACCGAGGCACGAACTTGTGTTTGCTGCCCTCCCTTTGCCTCACTATATATAGGGGGGGTGGAGAGGTGAGGGCGCCCTAGGGTTTCCCCCCTAGGGGGCCGGCGGCCAGGGCAAGGGGGGGCGGCGGCCAAGGCAGGGGGGGGCGGCGGCCAGGGCCAGGCCCTAGGGTTTCCCCCCCTAGGTGCCTTGCCCCCCAAGGCTAGGGGGTGCGGCCACCCTAGAGGGGTCCACCCCCCTTGGCGCACAAGGAGAGGGCCCAGGGGGGGGCGCACAGCCCCCTGAGGGCTGTGGTGTTCCCCCTTGTGGCCCATTAGGCCCAGAACTGCTTCCGGACCCCCCCGAAACCCCTTTCCGGTACTCCGCCGATTTCCCGATGCTCCCCGGAACACTTCCGGACTCCGAAACCTTTCATCCTATATATCAATCTTCGTCTCCGGACCATTCCGGAGACCCTCGTCACGTCCAGGATCTCATCCGGGACTCCGAACAACCTTCGGTAACCATACACTTTTCTCACTAACAACCCTAGCGTCACCGAACGTTAAGTGTGTAGACCCTGCGGGTTCGGAAACCATGTAGACATGACCGAGACACTCCCAGGTCAATAACCAATAGCGGGATCTGGATACCCATATTGGTTCCCACATGTTTCTCGATGATCTCATCGGATGAACCACGATGTCAAGGATTCAGGCAATCCCGTATACAGTTCCTTTTGTCTCGTCGGTATGTTACTTGCCCGAGATTCGATCGTCGGTATCTCTATACCTAGTTCAATCTCGTTACCGGCAAGTCTCTTTACTCGTTACCGTAATACATAATCCCGTGACCAACTACTTAGTCACTTTGAGCTCATTGAGATGACGTATTACCGAGCGGGCCCGGAGATACCTCTCCGTCACACGGAGTGACAAATCCCAGTCTCGATCCATGTCAACTCAACAGACACCCTCGGAGATACCTGTAGAGTACCTTTATAGTCACCCAGTTACGTTGTGACGTTTGGTACACACAAAGCACTCCTACGGTGTCAGCGAGTTACATGATCTCATGGTCATAGGAACTTATACTTGACATGCAGAAAACTATAGCGATAACTGACACGATCAAAAAGCTATGTTTAACGTTTGGGTCTCGTCCATCACATCATTCTCCTAATGATGTGATCCCGTTATCAAATGACAACTCATGTCTATGACCTGGAAACCGCGGTCATCTTTGATCAACGAGCTAGTCCTGTAGAGGCTCACTAGGGACACAAAGTCTGTCTATTCATCCACACGTGTATTTGAGTTTCCAATCAATACAGTTATAGCATGGATAATAAACGATTATCATGAACAAGGAAATATAATAATAACTCTTTTATTATTGCCTCTAGGGCATATTTCCAACAAAACGATTATCATGAACAAGGAAATATAATAATAACTCTTTTATTATTGCCTCTAGGGCATATTTCCAACAGTCTCCCACTTGCACTAGAGTCAATAATCTAGCATTACAAGGTAATGAATCTAACACCCATAGAGTCTTGGTGTTGATCGTGCTTAGCCCGTGGAAGAGGTTTAGTCAACGGATCTGCAACATTCAAATCCGTGTGTACTTTGCAAATGTTTATGTCCTCCTCCTTGACTGAATCGCGGATGGAATTGAAGCGTCGCTTTATGTGTCTGGTCCTCTTGTGAAACCTTGGTTCCTTGGCTAGAGCAATGGCACCAGTGTTGTCACAGAACAGAGTCATTGGGTTCAGTGCACTAGGCACAACTCCAAGATCTGTCATGAACTCCTTCATCCAGACACCTTCCTTTGCCGCCTCCGAGGCAGCTATGTACTCCGCTTCACATGTAGAATCGGCTACCACGCTTTGCTTGGAACTGCACCAGCTTACCGCTCCCCCGTTGAGAATATATACGTATCCGGTTTGAGACTTAGAGTCATCCGGATCAGTGTCAAAGCTTGCATCGACGTAACCCTTTACGACGAGCTCTTGATCACCTCCATAAACGAGAAACATTTCCTTAGTCCTTTTCAGGTACTTTAGGATATTCTTGACCACTGTCCAGTGATCCATACCAGGATTACTTTGAAACCTTCCGGCCATACTTATGGCAAGGCTGACATCTGGTCTTGTGCACAGCATTGCATACATGATAGAGCCTATGGCTGAAGCATAGGGGACGACACTCATCTTTTCTCTATCTTCCGCAGTCACTGGGCATTGAGTCTTACTCAACTTTGTACCTTGCAATACCGGCAAGAACCCCTTCTTGGATTGATCCATCTTGAACTTCTTCAAAACTTTATCAAGGTATGTACTTTGTGAAAGTCCTATCAAGCGTCTTGATCTATCTCTATAGATCTTGATGCCCAATATGAAAGCAGCTTCACCGAGATCCTTCATTGAAAAACTCTTGTTCAAATACCCCTTCACGCTATCCAAAAATTCTATATTGTTTCCAATCAGCAATATGTCATCCACATATAATATTAGAAACGCTATAGAGCTCCCACTCACTTTCTTGTAAATACAAGCTTCATTGTAAACTTGTACAAACCCAAACGCTTTGATCACCTCATCAAAGCGAAGATTCCAACTCCGAGATGCTTGCACCAGCCCATAAATGGAACGCTGGAGCTTGCATACTTTGTCAGCATTTTTTGGATCGACAAAACCTTCCGGTTGTATCATATACAACTCTTCCTTAAGAAAACCGTTAAGGAACGCTGTTTTGACATCCATCTGCCAAATTTCATAATCGAAATATGCAGCTATTGCTAACATGATTCGGACGGATTTAAGCATCGCTACGGGTGAGAAAGTCTCATCGTAGTCAATCCCTTGAACTTGTGAAAAACCCTTTGCCACAAGTCGAGCTTTATACACGGTGACATTACCGTCAGCGTCCGTCTTCCTCTTAAAAATCCATTTATTCTGAATGGCCTTCCGCCCTTCAGGTAATACTTCCAAAGTCCATACTTTGTTTTCATACATGGATCCCATCTCGGATTTCATGGCCTCTAACCATTTGTCGGAATCCGGGCCCACCATCGCTTCTCCATAGCTCGTAGGTTCACCGTTGTCTAACAACATGACCTCCAAGACAGGGTTACCATACCACTCAGGTGCAGTGCGTACCCTTGTCGACCTACGAGGTTCGGTAGTAACTTGATCAGAAGCTCCTTGATCATCATCATTGGCTTCCTCTTCAACCTCTGCAGGCTCCACAAAAACATCTTTCTGTGTTGTGCTACTCTCTGGTTGAAGCAGAGGTTCAATAACTTCATCAAGTTCTACCTTCCTCCCACTCAATTCTTTCGAGAGAAACTCTTTCTCGAGAAAGGACCCGTTCTTAGCGACAAACACTTTGCTCTCGGATCTGAGATAGAAGGTGTACCCAACTGTTTCTTTTGGGTATCCTATGAAGACACATTTGTCCGCTTTGGGTTCGAGCTTTTCTGGCTGAAGCCTTTTGACATAAGCATCGCAACCCCAAACCTTGAGAAAAGACAACTTAGGTTTCTTACCAAACCACAGTTCATACGGTGTTGTCTCAACGGACTTAGATGGAGCCCTATTTAAAGTGAATGCAGCTGTCTCTAACGCATATCCCCAAAACGATAGTGGCAAATCGGCAAGAGACATCATAGAACGTACCATATCTAATAGGGTTCGATTACGACGTTCGGACACACCATTACGCTGTGGTGTTCCAGGTGGCGTCAACTGTGAAACAATTCCACATTTTCTTAAGTGATCACCAAAATCATAACTCAGATATTCTCCCCCTCGATCAGATCGTAGGAACTTGATCTTCTTGTTACGATGATTTTCAACTTCACTCTGAAATTGCTTGAACTTTTCAAAAGTTTCAGACTTATGCTTCATCAAGTAAATATACCCATATCTACTTAAGTCGTCAGTGAAGGTGAGAAAATAACGATATCCACCGCGCGCCGTTACACTCATCGGACCGCACACATCAGTATGTATGATTTCCAATAAGTCACTTGCCCGTTCCATTGTACCTGAAAACGGGGTCCTTGTCATCTTGCCCATGAGGCACGGCTCGCACGTGTCAAGTGATTCAAAATCAAGAGACTCCAAAAGTCCATCAGCATGGAGCTTCCTCATGCGTTTCACGCCGATATGACCGAGACGGCAGTGCCACAAGAAAGTGGTATTATCATTATCTACTCTACATCTTTTGGCATCAATGTTATGAACATGTGTATCATCACTATCGAGATTCAATAAGAATAAACCCCTAACTTCGGGTGCATGACCATAAAAGATATTTCTCATATAAATAGAACAACCATTATTCTCTGACTTAAATGAGTAACCGTCTCGCAATAAACAAGATCCAGATATAATGTTCATGCTTAACGCAGGCACTAAATAACAATTATTCAGGTTCATAACTAATCCCGATGGTAATCGAAGAGCGAGCGTGCCGACGGCGATCACATCAACCTTGGAACCATTTCCCACGCGCATCGTCACTTCGTCCTTCGCCAGCCTCCGTTTATTCCGCAGTTCCTGTTTAGAGTTGCAAATGTGAGCAACCGAACTGGTATCAAATACCCAGGCACTACAACGAGAGTTGGTAAGGTACACATCAATAACATGTATATCACATATACCTTGCTTGTTGTTGTTGTTGGCCCCCTTCTTGTCTGCCAGATACTTGGGGCAGTTCCGCTTCCAGTGGCCGCTCCCCTTGCAATAGAAACACTCAGTCTCTGGCTTGGGCCCAGCCTTGGGTTTCTTCACTGGATGAGCAACTGCCTTGCCACCCTTCTTAGAGTTACCCTTATTGCCCTTGCCATTCTTCTTGAAACTGGTGGTTTTATTGACCATCAACACTTGATACTCCTTCTGGATGTCTGCCTCAGCGACTTTCAGCATCGAAAACAGCTCGGCGATGGTTTTGTTCATCCCTTGCATGTTATACTGCTGCACGAAGCTCTTGTAGCTAGGCGGGAGTGACTGGAGAATTCTGTCAATGATAGCCTCGTCCGGGAACACAAGTCCCAGATCAGCTATGCGGGTATAGTACCCAGACATCTTCAGTAAGTGCTCACTGACAGACGAATTCTCCTCCATCTTGCAAGCAAAGAATTTATCGGTGGTCTCATACCTCTCGATCTTAGCATTCTTTTCAAAGATGAACTTCAACTCCTGGAACATCTCATATGCTCCATGACGTTCAAAACGCCTTTGAAGTCCTCCTTCCAAGCTATACAAAATGGCACACTGCACTACTGAGTAGTCATCCGAACGCGACTGCCAGGCGTTCATAACGTCCGCAGAGGCCTGAGGAGCGGGGGGTTCACCTAGCGGTGCATTTAGGACATAAACCTTTTGGGCAGCTGTGAGGATGATCCTCTGATTGCGGAGCCAGTCCGCAAAGTTGCTCCCATCATCTTCCAGCTTAGCTTTCTCTAGGAACGCATTAAAATTCAGGGGAGCTACTGCGCGAGCCATCTACAACAAAAGATTTGCAAAGACATTTTAGACTATTGTTCATGATAAGTGAGTTATTACCTAATCAAATTATTTATAACTCCCACTCAAATTGACATCCCTCCGGTCATTCGAGCGTGACATGATCCAAATCCACCAACCCAAGTCCGATCATCACGTGAGATGAGGTGGTGTCAATGGTGAACATCAACATGTTGATCATATCTACTATATGACTCATGCTCGACCTTTCGGTCTTCCGTGTTCCGAGGCCATGTCTGTACATGCTAGGCTCGTCAAGTCTAACCCGAGTGTTCTGCATGTGCAAAACTGGCTTGCACCCGTTGTATGCGAACGTAGAGTCTATCACACCCGATCATCACGTGGTGCTTCGAAACGACGAACCTTCGCAACGGCGCACACTCGGGGGGAACACAATTTTATCTTGAAATTTTAGTGAAGGATCATCTTATAATGCTACCGTCGTCCTAAGCAAAAAAAGATGCATAAAAGGATTAACATCACATGCAAATCATAAGTGACATGATATGGCCATCAACTCGTGCTTTTGATCTCCATCTCCAAAGCACCGGCATGATCTCCATCGTCACCGGCGCCACACCATGATCTCCATCATCATGATCTCCATCATCGTGTCGCCATCGGGGTTGTCGGCGCCCACCATGCTCTTACTACTATTGCTACCGTTTAGCGATAAAGTAAAGCATTACAAAGCGCTTGAAGATTGACACGCAGGTCATACAAAAATTAAAGACAACCCTATGGCTCCTGCCGGTTGCCGTATGCATCGACATGCAAGTCGATATTAACTATTACAACATGATCATCTCATACATCAAATATAATTCATCATGTCATTGGCCATATCATATCACATGCATACCCTGCAAAAACAAGTTAGACGTCCTCTAATTTGTTGTTGCATGTTTTACGTGGCTGCTATGGGTATCTAGCAAGAACGTTTCTTACCTACGCAAAACCACAACGGTGATATTCAAGTTGCTATTTAACCTTCTACAAGGACCGCCTTGTTCTATTCCGATTCAACTAAGATAGGAGAGACAGACACCCGCCAGCCATCTTATGCAACAAAAGTCACATGTCTGTTGATGGAACCGGTCTCATGTACGTGGACATGTAAAGTTGGTCCGGGCCGCTTCATCCTATAATACCGCTGAATCAAGAAAGACTAAGGAGGGCAGCAATTTAAACATCAACGCCACAAACCCTTTTGTGTTCTACTCGAGAAAGCATCTACGCAAGATCCTAGCTCATGATGCCACTGTTGGGGAACGTTGCATGGGAAACAAAAATTTTCCTACCGTTCACCAAGATCAATCTAGTAGATGCAACTACGAGGGGAGAGTGTGATCTACGTACCCTTGTAGATCGCTAAGCGGAAGCGTTATGAACGCGGATGATGGAGTCGTACTCGTCGCGATTCAGATCGCCGAAGACCTAGCACCGAAGCAACGGTGCCTCCGCGTTCTTCACACGTACGGCTCGGGGACGTCTCCTCCTTCTTGATCCAGCAAGGGGTGGAGGAGAGGTTGATGGAGAACCGGCAGCACGACGGTGTGGTGGTGATGGTGGAGAAGAACTCCAGCAGGGCTTCGCCTAAGCACCGCGGGAGAAGAAGATGTAACGGGAGAGGGAGGGCAGCACCGAGGCACAAACTGTGTTGGCTGCCCTCCCTTTGCCCCACTATATATAGGGGGGGTGGAGAGGTGAGGGCGCCCTAGGGTTTCCCCCTAGGGGCCGGCGGCCAGGGCAAGGGGAGGGGGCGGCGGCCAGGGCAGGGGGGGCGGCCAGGCCCTAGGGTTTCCCCCCCTAGGTGCCTTGCCCCCCAAGGCCAAGGGGTGCGGCCAGCCCTAGGGGGTCCCACCCCCTTATCCGCATGAGGAGAGGGCCCAGGGGGGGCGCACAGCCCCCTGAGGGCTGTGGTGTTCCCCCTTGTGGCCCACTAGGCCCAGAACTTCTTCCGGACCCCCCGAAAACCTTTCCGGTACTCCGCCGATTTCCCGATGCTCCCCGGAACACTTCCGGTACTCCGAAACCTTTCATCCTATATACCAATCTTCGTCTCCGGACCATTCCGGAGACCCTCGTCATGTCCGGGATCTCATCCGGGACTCCAAACAACCTTCGGTAACCATACACTTTTCTCACTAACAACCCTAGCGTCACCGAACGTTAAGTGTGTAGACCCTGCGGGTTCGGAAACCATGTAGACATGACCGAGACACTCCCAGGTCAATAACCAATAGCGGGATCTGGATACCCATATTGGTTCCTACATGTTTCTCGATGATCTCATCGGATGAACCACGATGTCAAGGATTCAGGCAATCCCGTATACAGTTCCCTTTGTCTCGTCGGTATGTTACTTGCCCGAGATTCGATCGTCGGTATCTCTATACCTAGTTCAATCTCGTTACCGGCAAGTCTCTTTACTCGTTACTGTAATACATAATCCCGTGACCAACTACTTAGTCACTTTGAGCTCATTGAGATGACGTATTACCGAGTGGGCCCGGAGATACCTCTCCGTCACACGGAGTGACAAATCCCAGTCTCGATCCATGTCAACTCAACAGACACCCTTGGAGATACCTGTAGAGTACCTTTATAGTCACCCAGTTACGTTGTGACGTTTGGTACACACAAAGCACTCCTACGGTGTCAGTGAGTTACATGATCTCATGGTCATAGGAACTTATACTTGACATGCAGAAAACTATAGCGATAACTGTTACGATCAAAAGCTATGTTAACGTTTGGGTCTCGTCCATCACATCATTCTCCTAATGATGTGATCCCGTTATCAAATGACAACTCATGTCTATGACCTGGAAACTGCGGTCATCTTTGATCAACGAGCTAGTCCTGTAGAGGCTCACTAGGGACACAAAGTCTGTCTATTCATCCACACGTTTATCTGAGTTTCCAATCAATACAATTATAGCATGGATAATAAACGATTATCATGAACAAGGAAATATAATAATAACTCTTTTATTATTGCCTCTAGGGCATATTTCCAACACCTGCTTGTATGATATGTTTTATATGTACATAGGCTTGGTGAGAAGTAGTTTGTGTGCGCATCATGTAGGGACTGGGAGAAGTGCACTAGCCTAAATAACATGTCAGGAATGTGTACACGCATCCTGAGTGAGGTATTGTATAATTATGGCTTGCTTGTAAGATACTGAGCGGTCCTTCTCCATGCGTAATCAAGTGTTTTCTTGAAAAATCTTGGAGTTTTAAAATTTCTGCCTTTGTAAAATTATTTGTTTTTACTACTCGGTTTTTCTCATGAGTTCTGCAAAATACACCAGAGTGGAAAATGCATCGTCCCTGGACTCGTTCCATGCGAAGCCCGCCGGAAGAAAATAATGGCACCCAGGCAAGTAACAATTTCACACAAGGGCAGTCAAGTCAGCAAGACAGTGAAGCAGCACTTTCTCAAGTATGCCGCCTTTATGAGCAAAGCCAGCAGCAACACCAAGAAATGATGAACCATATTATCAACATGAGAAATCACCGTGAACCATACCAGCAGCATTCCAAATTGGCTGAACTACAAAAGACGCGTCCCCCGACGTTCTCTCACACGGATAAACCTCTTGAGGCTGATGACTGGCTTCGAGACATTGAGAGGAAATTAATTATCGCACAATGTTCAGAACGTGAGAAAGTACTTTATGCACCTCACTACCTTACTGGAGCAGCTGCATCGTGGTGGGAAAATTTTCTACATATGCACCCCAATGAAAACAACATCACCTGGGAGGAGTTTAAGGAAAATTTTCGTGGGGCGCACATCCCCCGAAGTATTATGAAGATCAAGAAAAGGGAGTTTGATGACCTCAAGCAGAGAAGCATGTCAGTGACTGAGTACAATAGTCAGTTTACTCAACTATCTCGCTACGCCAACGAAGAACATATGACTGAGAATAAAAAGATGGAAAAATTTCTGGACGGCCTGGCACCAGCACTTAAATGCCGACTGGTCGTGCACACCTTTCCAGATTTCAAAACACTTGTGGACAAGGCTATTACCTTGGAGAATGAACGCCGCAGCTTGGAGGATTTTCGCAAGCGCAAGCGGGACAAGACTTCTCAATCTCGCGACAACCGAAACAAGATTGATTCTCGGAAGAGTGGGGCGAACAAATCCGCAACCAATGTTCCACGCTCAAACAAGAATTTTCATGCAAGGGATAAAGATTTTACGTATCACCCGGGCGTTACCTGCTTCGCTTGTGGAGAGGAAGGACACTATGCCAAGCAATGCCCAAAGCCAAGAAACTCGGCCCCCAAGACAAATAATGGTGGAAATAATTCAGCCCCCAAGCGTAACAACTTCAATCCCAGCAACAATCACAAGAAGGGTCACGTGAACCATGTGACCAAGGAAGAAGCGCAAAATGCTCCGGATATCGTACTCGGTACGTTTCCTGTCAACACAATACCTGCCACGGTTTTGTTTGATTCTGGAGCTTCTCATTCGTTCATTTCAAAGAAATTTGCTTTACAACATGATTTTTCAATTCTCCCCTTGGAAAATTCTATGACCTTAAAGTCCCCTGGGATTAAGCAAATCACCCAGAGTTATTGCCAAGGTGTGATTATTGAGCTCGAGGGATTAAAGTTTCGAGCAAACCTCATTGTATTGGAAAATAAGGGACTGGATGTTATCCTAGGAATGGACTGGTTAACTACCAACAAGGGATTTATCGACTGTTTCAATCGGACTGTGATCCTCACTCATCACCAAGGGAAGACGATAAAAATTGCAGCACAAGTAAGACCAGTATCATTGCGACCAAGATTGAACAAGGTGGATATTTCAGATTTAAATGAAGTTCCAGTGGTATGTGAGTTTCCTGATGTATTTCCTGAAGAGTTACCAGGCATGCCACCAGACCGAGAAATAGAATTCACTATTGAACTAGCACCTGGAACCACTCCCATTTACAAGAAACCTTATAGAATGGCACCTTCCGAGTTGGTAGAATTGAAGAAGCAAATAAAGGAATTACTGGACAAAGGATTTATCCGGGCCAGCTCCTCACCTTGGGGTTCGCCAGTATTATTTGCCAAGAAAAAGGATGGGACACTGAGATTATGTATAGACTATCGAGCACTCAACATGGTTACCATCAAAAACAAATATCCACTGCCACGGATCAATGATTTATTTGACCAGCTTGCACAAGCCAAGGTTTTCTCAAAGATTGATTTAAGGTCGGGATATCATCAGTTAAAAGTACGGACAGAAGATATCCCTAAAACTGCATTCACTTCCAAATACGGATTATATGAATTTACAGTAATGCCGTTTGGACTGACGAACGCCCCCGCATACTTTGTTCACCTCATGAACAAAGTGTTCATGAAATTTATGGACAAATTCATTGTGGTGTTCATTGATGATATTTTGGTATATTCTAAAACACCAGAAGAACATGCTGAACATCTCAGAATTGTGCTGGGAGAATTAAGGAAGCATCAATTGTACGCCAAATTCAGTAAGTGTGAATTTTGGCTAAAACAGGTTTGTTTTCTGGGCCACGTATTAACCCAAGAAGGTGTTGCCTTAGACCCAGAAAAAGTCAAGGCTGTACTGGACTGGAAACCACCAGCCAACGTAACCGACGTACGAAGCTTTCTGGGAATGGCTGGATATTACAGAAGATTTATTGAAGGATTCTCCACCATAGCAAAGCCTATGACACAGCTACTCAAGAAAGATAAGAAATTTGTGTGGACTGAGGATTGCGAGAAAAGTTTCCAAGAACTCAAAAAGAGATTAACTACAGCACCAGTGTTGGTTATACCAGACATACACAAAAATTTTGAAGTATATTGCGACGCGTCCCGGAAGGGCCTCGGATGCGTATTAATGCAAGAAGGCAAAGTGGTCGCATATGCTTCCAGGCAACTGCGAAAGCATGAAGAGAACTATCCCACTCATGACTTGGAATTAGCAGCAGTTATTCATGCACTCAAAGAATGGAGGCACTTTTTGCTTGGAAATCGTTGTGAAATATATACAGACCATAAAAGCCTCCAATATATTTTCACACAACCAGAACTCAATTTGCGACAACGACGCTGGTTGGAATTAGTAAAAGACTATGATGTTGGCATTCACTACCATCCAGGAAAGGCAAATGTAGTGGCAGATGCTCTCAGCCGTAATCCAAGCTCCAGCAACGACAGTTCACAAAACTTGAGACCGGAATTTCAAAGGGAGTTTGCCAAACTCAACATGGTGATGGTTACTGAAGGCACTGTGTCAAATTTGGAAATACAACCCACCCTAATGGAACAAATTAAGAAAGCTCAGCAGGGACACCCCATCATCGAAGGCATAAAAAGGAAAGTGAGTCTGGGCAAAGCCTCAGAATTCGTCATAGACAATGAGGGGATATTATGTTACGGAGACAGGCTTTGCGTGCCAAATATAGAAGACCTCAAACAACAAATTTTGACCGAAGGCCATACCGCTCCATATTCCATCCACCCTGGAGGAACAAAAATGTACAAGGACATTCAGGAAAGATTTTGGTGGCACGGTATGAAGAGGGATATAGCCACATTCATTGCCTGTTGTGATTCATGTCAGCGCATTAAAGCCGAGCACCAAAAACCAGCAGGACTATTACAGCCAAACAGGATACCTGAATGGAAATGGGACGAGGTTGGAATGGATTTTATTGTTGGACTACCTCAGTCACGACACGGAAATGATGCCATATGGGTCATCACAGATAGGTTGACCAAGGTGGCACATTTTATTCCGGTAAAGACAACCCACACCACACAGAAGCTTGCCAAGCTTTATCTCTCCCGTATTGTTTGTCTACATGGAGTTCCAAGGACCATAATATCCGACAGAGGCACTCAATTCGTCTCTAGATTTTGGGATCATTTGCAACAAGCTCTGGGAACTCAACTGGTGTTTAGCACGGCATACCATCCCCAGACTGGGGGACAGACCGAACGTGTGAACCAAATTTTAGAGGACATGCTGAGAGCATGTGTTCTCACTTATGGAACCAGCTGGGAAGAAAGCTTACCATATGCCGAGTTCGCGTACAACAACAGTTACCAATCCAGTCTACAGATGGCACCTTTTGAAGCTTTGTATGGGCGAAGATGCCGTACCCCATTAAATTGGTCAGAGACAGGAGACAGCCGTATCTTCGGCCCAGACATGCTCAAAGAAGCTGAGGAGAAGGTTAAATTAATCAGGGATCGACTCAAAACAGCCCAGAGCCGACAAAAAAGTTATTATGACCAGAAACATCGTGAAGTCAGTTTTGAACCCGGTGACTATGTGTATCTAAGGGTATCCCCTATGCGGGGCCTGCAGCGATTCAAAATTAAGGGAAAGCTAGCACCACGTTTTATTGGACCTTTCCGTGTGACTGCACGAAGAGGCACAGTAGCCTACCAGCTAGACCTACCCAAAGAACTGTCAGACGTCCATGACGTGTTCCACATATCACAATTGAGGAAGTGTGTAAGCAACCCAGAAAAGCGTGTATCTCATGAAAGCATTGACGTACAACCAGACCTCACCTATAGGGAACATCCAGTAAAAATATTGGAGGAGTCTGAAAGGAGGACCCGTCAGAAGACAATTAAATTCTTCAAGGTTCAGTGGAGCAATCACACCGATGATGAAGCAACATGGGAGAGAGAGGATTTTCTTCGGGCAGAGTACCCACACCTTTTTGAGGATCAGCTGGAATCTCGGGGACGAGATTTTTCCTAAGGGGGTGGGTGTTGTAACACCCCAAAATTTTGGTTTGGTTTTTACCAAAAAATTTTATTTGATTTAAAGGAGGTTATTTGAAATTTTCCTTTTGAGAGACACTCCTTCCCAAATTTTTGCTTCTGACAAATCTTTTTGAGCCCTTCTCAATTTTTGGTTTTGGTCATGAGGATCTTTCTACTTATGTGGGTTCAACACAAATACTCTTGGATTGTTTTGGCAAATTCTTTTGTTAAAAAGTATTCCTATCATTTTTGGATTTATCCCTCCCTATTCAAAATTTCACCCTTGCCATGACCTATGTTGAAAACTTCCTCCCAAAGCCTTCCTCCCTACCTTGGGTCAAGTCAAGCATCAATTCCAGCAACTTTCAACTTTCCCTAATTTTTATTTCTATTTATTTAAACCCCAAAATCTTTTTCTGTCATTCATTTGGACCTTAGTAGTTTACAAAGGAACTACTAGGTCTCTTTTGAATCTTGGCTCCAAATGAATTCCTAGAGCTAGTCCTTAGTACCCTCGACTCATATCCATCAAGACCTACTGGTCATCAGTTCAAAATTTTCAAAATATGCTTGCTGCAAGTTTGGAGCAGATTTGCTAATTTTGATGAATTTCATTCTTTCTTCTTTCCAAAAATTCTGGGGAAATTCATGCAGCCTCCAGATGCATCAAGAGACCCCCTCACCAAGTCCCAGCTCAAGAAAAATCTTCCACATGCATCAAACATTTCATCAAGCACCTTACATACATTGTTCCTGTTAAGTTTCAGGATTCAGTGTTGAGCTTCAGTCGTCGGTGTCGTTTTCTTCAGTCGCCCGTCGCCAATCTCGCCAGTGCCTCGCTTGGCCTCTTGCTCACTGCTCCCCCTCCTTATCCGTGCGCCGCATGGTCGGTTGGCTGGACGTGGGCGTCGGTGCTGAGCCGTCTCGTCGTCTCCGGCGAGTGCAGCGGCGACAGTACCGCCCGTGGCGGCCGTCAGGGGTGAGCCCTGCAGTACGGCGCCGCTCCGCACCGCCCAAACCACCGGTGGCCTCCGCGTGTCCATCTCCCCCCCCTGAGCACGCTGCAGAACTGTCGCCGTGGCCTGAGGAGCGCAGAGCGCGCTCTCTGCCGCCGACGAGCCCGTGAGCTCCGTTCCGTCGAAACCGCGGAGCAGGCCAAATACGATCGAGCTTAGGCATGGAATGGAGCCAGTGGACCAATCCGGAGATGCCCTGTCACCTAAACTACCCGACCGACCACTGCCTCGCCGTAATCCCTCGCCGGAGATATTTCGCTCACGGCACCGCCCTCGCCCGCCTATAAATAGGACCCCCGAGACGCTGTGAAGCCACCGCATCCACCACACCCCACCACAGCCTCGCCAAAACCCCTCAGAGGGCCTCGGGAGAGTCTTCTTCCCCGACTCCGGCCGCCCCGATCCGCTTCGGGCTCCGGCAAGATCCGCGCTGGTGAGAGCACCCCCGCTGCCCAAACTCTGCCAGTGACCTCCTAGCCGACCAACTCTCCTAACCCAAGGCTTAATTTGTAGTCAGAAGCCCCCTCCGGTGAGACCCATCATCGCCCGACGCCGCCGTCCGCCGTAGAGGAAGTCGCCGTCGCTGTGGTGCCTCCCGTCGGTCCCTTCCACCACCCACCGACGCGGAAGAACCTCCTGAACACGCCGGTACTTCCCTCCCTCTCTGCCTCGCAGCGGTTCGTCGCCGGCGATCACCGCAGGTCTCTGGCGCCGGCGAACTCTGTTTTTCCCTTTCAAACCTGACATGCGGGACCCCCTGTCAGCCTCTCCCTCTTATTCGAAACGTTTTCTGGAAGCGCCTTCGGGCAAAGTACGCTTTCCTTTCGGCTTGGCGTATTTCATCCGAAGCGTTTTCTATCTATTCAAACTACCCCCTGGATAGTTTCTGTTTCATTACAGACTAGTCCCTGGGTTTGTTTTCTTTATAACTTTTAAACTAAAAAGGATTTTTAGTTGATTCCTTTTCTGTCATCTTCATAACTCTGCCTAGTTTTTTTATCATATTTATTTGAAAAATATTTGGAATACTTTTTGCGCACGCACGTATTTACGTAGTATTCGGTCCCTTTTTATACCGTAGATACCGAAGGAGGTGACGGAGCCGCAAACTTCGCCGAGCTAGACTCCGACTACTCCGAACCAGGCAAGCATGTTTGAACCTTTGATATGATGAGTGTTTTTCATGTTTGCTAGTGTGGTTTTCTTAAGGCATGTTTATATAAGCATTTGGTGGATGTTATATTCCATGCACGGTAAGTTGCAAGTGAGCTACAAAACTTGATGAGATCATTTGATGGAGAACAGCCTGATCATGTGGTGGCATGATAAGATGTAAGCTGGTATTGTTGGAGCATGCCAGTTCTACATCAACTTTTTAACTACGGTGTTGACGTGGGCCAAGTCTCGATCCCGTCCTTTTTCCTTTTTGTGCTACCACAGGTTTTCTGCAAAGAATACGGTTTAGTAAGTTGCAAACCTCTTTCCTGGTACACACCAAATAGAGAGGCCGTGATGAAGGTTCCATGGCCCTGGATTAAAGCCGTCATCCGGTTAGGGGGCATGGGTGTTTCCGGTTGGGACCGAGAGGGGGGCACCCCTTAGAGCGCGCGGTATAAATTTGATCCCATGCTATTCGAGGAGTGACCTCCCCGCCTCAAGAGTTTTTCTTGAACACTGCCTAGGGTGATTCCTGGCAGCGGAATGTGGAATGGGTGTGTACTGGTTAGATGTGTTTTCTTCTAAAATACCGTGAACGGAACTAGTCCTTGGTGACTACTGAAATCCGTTGGCTGTGGTAAGGTACAAACTCTGCAGAGTCAAAAACCTTTCGCATAATCAAGTCCTTGGTCAAGGACGTTGGTTAGCAGATCCGTGCCAGTCTCAGTGTCAGTTTCTGTAGAACTAATACTTCTGACGAGGGTAAACCCGGTTGAATGTAACTTCTGTGAATGGACTAACCTGTTTACTTTTATGTGCCGAGTATTCCTTAGGATGGTGCTACCTCTAGGAACTACTCAAATTTTTCCTTGTTTGATATAAGCCCTTTACGTGATGTCGCTCAGACGTCCGACTGTGGCATTCTTATTATTTACTTTTGATATAAGCCCTTTATGTGATGTCGCCCAGACGTCCGACTGTGGCATTCTTATTATTTACTTTTGATATAAGCCCTTTATGTGATGTCGCTCAGACGTCCGACTGTGGCATTCATGTTATTTACTTTTGATATAAGCCCTTTATGTGATGTCGCTCAGACGTCCGACTGTGGCATTCTTGTTATTTACCTTTGATATAAGCCCTTTCTGCGGTGTCGCCCTGACGCCCGACTATGGCATGTTTATTCTATTTTACCTTTCGAGGCGTCGCTCCAGACACCCGATTGGTCTTCCGCTATTTATTTATCTTGCAACACTAATTGAATTACTTACGTGTGCATTATTGCTCTTGTGCATCATGTTTGCATTTGTTATATCTTATGTCCAAACTGTCTTGCGAGTACATTCAAAGTACTCACCTGGCTTGTTGATTTGGCCAGATGTTGACGAAGGCGATCTTATGGATGAAGAGTTCGATAGTGAGTCCGACGCCTAGAGGAGTCCCAGTCAGTCCCTTGCGATCCTGGAGTTGGTCACTTGTATTATATACGCTTCCGCCACCATAATAAAATCATCAAGCCTCACTCCGGCGCTTGATGAGTCACGCCACCCACACCACTGTGACATATCCACTACCACCATATCCACGAGTTAGTAGTTATGCCACCATATCCAGTTGTGTCATATCCGCCTCTATGTATAATATTGGCGTGCTTGTAATAAATTGTTGAGCAGCCTCAGCTCAACCCTGTATAATATTTAGCACTTCTGGATTTCTGTATCAAGGATTTGTCTGCCAGTATGGAGGATTTCTCTATACTAGTTTGATGAAAGGGGCGATTTTTCAATAAGTGTTTTATTGGAAAACCGGTCCTGACAGGGCTGCTAGCTACTTCGCACTTTGCTAGGGTGAACCTCGGTTGGGGGGCATGCATTCATATCTTAGGATTCCCATCGTGCCGACACGAGTGAGGGGGGCTGCTAGCTACTTCGCACTTTGCTAGGGTAAACCTCGGTTGGGGGGCATACATTCATAGC
>LR738714.1:194256640-194337073 GCA_902687465.1 Secale cereale
AATGAACCTCAGTTGGGGGGCATGCATTCATAGCTTAGGATCCCCTTTGTGCCGACACGATGGAGGAGGGGGCTGCTAGCTAATTCGCACTGTGCTAGGTGAACCTTGGTTGGGGGGAGGGGCATGCATTCATATCTTAGGATTCCCTTCGTGCCGACACGAGGGGGGTGCGGGCAAGCAATATTGTGCACTTTGCGAGAGAGGTGCCACATCGAAGTTGCATTTGGTATTTGAAAATCAAAGCACCCTTTTGATACGTAAATTTGGTCTGCATGCAAGTCTGTTTGTGTTTTTCCCTCTCCCGCGTCATTTTTCGCCAAATTTATGAACATTAGACAAGTCGGATGACGCAACAGACACGGTTCACTCAAACTAACCGTGTGCCACGCCGGTGCACCTGTCACACACACATCCGCACACTACATTGGGCTCCACGAGGCTCCCCCTCTCAAAAATATTTGCCCGCCTCGAGGGTTTTTCTATTTCATAACTCACAGTTGTTATCTCCGGACCGTGTGCGATGTTTCTTGCTCCCAATCCCGCTTGCATCCCTAGAAAATATCTACCCGCCTCGAGGGTTTTTCTGATTCATAACACACGGTTGTTATCTTCGGACCATGTGCGATGTTTCTTGTTCCCGATCCAGCCTGCATCCCTAGAAAATATATGTCCGCCTCGAGGGTTTTTATGTTTCATAACACACGGTTGTTATCTCCGGACCGTGTGTGATACGTCTCCAACGTATCTATGTTTCCAAACACTTTTGCCCTTGTTTTGGACTCTAACTTGCATGATTTTAATGGAACTAACCCGGACTGACGCTGTTTTCAGCAGAACTGCCATGGTGTTATTTTTGTGCAAAAACAAAAATTCTCGGAATGACCTAAAAATCTACGGAGACACTTTTTGGAAATAATAATAAATAATGGCGGAAGAATCAGCATCAGGGGGCCCACACCCTGTCCACGAGGATGGAGGGCGTGCCTACCCCCCTGGGCGCGCCCCTGCCTCGTGGGCCCCCTGGAGCTCCACCGACCTCAACTCCAACTCTATATATTCACTTTCGCAGAGAAAAAAATCAGAGAGAAGGATTCATCACGTTTTACGATACGGAGCCGCCGCCTAACCGTAATCTTCTTCGGGAGGGCTGATCTGGAGTTCGTTCGGGGCTCCGGAGAGGGGAATCCGTCGCCATCGTCATCATCAACCATCCCACATCACCAATTTCATGATGCTCACCGCCGTGCGTGAGTAATTCTATCATAGGCTTGCTGGGCGGTGATGGATTGGATGAGATTTACCATGTAATTGAGTTAGTTTTGTTAGGGTTTGATCCCTAGTATCCATTAGGTTCTAAGATTGATGTTGCTATGACTTTGCCATGCTTAATGCTTGTCACTAGGGCCCGAGTGCCATGATTTCAGATCTGAACCTATTATGTTTTCATGAATATATGTGAGTTCTTGATCCTATCTTGCAAGTCAATAGTCACCTACTATGTGTTATGATCTGGCAACCCTGAAGTGACAATAATCCGGACCACTCGATGATGATCGTAGTTTGAGGAGTTCATGTATTCACTAAGTGTTAATGCTTTGGTCTAGTACTCTATTAGAAGGAGGCCTTAATATCCCTTAGTTTCCAATAGGACCCCGCTGCCACGAGAGAGTAGGACAAAAGATGTCATGCAAGTTCTTTTCCATAAGCACGTATGACTATATTCGGAATACATGCCTACATTACATTATTGAATTGGGGCTAGTTCTGTGTCACCCTATGTTATAACTGTTGCACAATGAATCGCATCCGACATAATTATCCATCATTGATCCATTGACTACGAGCTTTTCACATATTGATCTTTGCTTAGTTACTTCTCCGTTGCCACTGTTACAATTGCTACAAAAACTGCTACTGTTACTTTTGCCACCGTTACCGTTATTTCCATACTACTTTGCTACTAAATACTTTTTTGTAGATATTAAGTCTTCCAGGTGTTGTTGAATTGATAACTCAACTGCTAATACTTGAGAATATTCTTTGGCTCCCCTTGTGTCGAATCAATAACTTTGGGTTGAATACTCTACCCTCGAAATCTGTTGCGATCCCCTATACTTGTGGGTCATCAAGACTATTTTCTGGCGCCTTTGCCCGGGAGCATAGCTATATTCTTCGAATCACTTGGAATTTATATCTGTTGATCACTATGAGGAACTTGAGAGATGAAAAAACTAAGATTTTCCCTCAACTACGAGGGGAGGTAAGGAACTGCCATCTAGCTCTGCACTTGATTCACCCTCTGTTTTGAGTAAACCTGGGACACCTACACCTCCTATTGATTCTGATATGTCGCATGTTATTGATGATGCCACTTCTGCTATGCATGATGCTTATGATGAAACTACTTCTATGTTAGATAATACTATGCCATTAGGTGAATTTCTTGATGAACAACTTGCTAGGGCTAGAGAGAATGAAGTTGTTGAAATAGATAATATTGATGAAAGTGATGATGAAGATTCTCCCCCTAGATATGAACTGCCTGATGTGCCCAAGGGTTATGTTATGGATGAAGAAACTGCTAGAGATCTTTTTGCTTGCAAAGATAGATATGATCTTAAGAAACTGTTAGCTAAGCTGGAAGAAAAGTCTTTGAATGCTAGAATGAAATATGACCTTGCTTTTGCTACTTCACCTATCTGTATTTCTGATAGGGATTATGATTTCTCTGTCGATCCTGAGATAATCACTTTGGTTGAATCTGATCCTTTTTATGGCTATGAATCTGAAACTATTGTGGCACATCTTACTAAACTAAATGATATAGCCACTCTATTCACCAATGAGGAAAAAATCCGTTACTATTATATCCTTAAGCTATTTCCGTTCTCGCTAAAGGGTGATGCTAAAACATGGTTTAATTCTCTTTACCCTAGTTGTGTGCGTAGTCCCCAGGATATGATTTATTACTTCTCTGCTAAATATTCCCCCGCTCATAAGAAACAAGCTACCATAGGGAGCATTCATTTTCCTTCCATACATCATTTTGCTCTGTTTATAGGTAGATGCATTAATGGTAAAGATGAGGCTTGTCACATTTGCGTTCCAGATCTTAGTGTCCTCAAGAGTGCGGTATTAGGTGATAAACAATATAACTTGGGGGCTATTGTTGCACGAAGGTTGCATCTTAACGGTATAAGTGGAGATTTGTTTGGTGGAATTTATGCAACTCGTGTAGCTAATTATCTTCGTGTACCCATAGAGGGAAATGATATAGAGTTACCTCTTGCTTATCAAGATTATAATTATATGGTTCGCCATCAGTTTGTTGAGAGGAATGAACAATTCCTCCAGTACCGACTAATCTTTGACAGACAGCACACCTTTGTTGGGAAATGTAGTATTTTCAAAATTTTCCTACGATCACGCAAGATCTATCTACTAGGTGCATAGCAATGAGGGGGAGAGTGTGTCTACGAACTCTCGTAGACCGGGAGTGGAAGCGTCAAGGGACGCGGTTGATGTAGTCGAACTTCTTCGCGATCCAACCGATCAAGCACCGAACGTACGGCACCTCCGCGTTCAGCACACGTTCAGCTTGATGATGTCCCACGAGCTCTTTTTCCAGTTGAGCTTCACGGGAGAGTTTCGCCAGCACGACGGCGTGGTGACAGATATGATGTATCTACCGGCGCAGGGCTTTGCCTAAGCACTGCAACGGTATGACCGAGGTGTGTTTCTGTGGAGAGGGGCACCGCACACGGCTAAAACAATTCAACGTGTGTGTCCTAGGGTGCCCCCTGTCCTCGTATATAAAGGAGCAAGGGAGAGGCCGGCCCTAGAGGGGGCGCGCCAAGTGTGGGGAGTCCTACTAGGACTCCCAAGTCCTAGTAGGATTTCCCTTTCCTTTCCGGAGTAGGAGAGAAGGAAAGAGGTGGAGAGGGAGAAGGAAAAGGGGGCTGCTCCCCTTGTCCAATTCGGACCAGAGCGGGGGCGCGCGCCTCCTTCCTTTTGGCCTTTCTCCTCTATTCCCGTATGGCCCAATAAGGCCCATATACTCCGAAAAATACCTGAATCACTCGGACCCTTTCTGATGTCCGAATATAGTCGTCCAATATATCGATCTTTACGTCTCGACCATTTCGAGACTCCTTGTCATGTCCCCGGTCTCATCCGGGACTCCGAACTCCTTCGGTACATCAAAACTCATAAACTCATAATACCGATCGTCATCAAACGTTAAGCGTGCGGACCCTACGGGTCCGAGAACTATGTAGACATGACCGAGACTCATCTCCGGTCAATAACCAATAGCGGAACCTGGATGCTCATATTGGCTCCTACATATTCTACGAAGATCTTTATCGGTCAAACCGCATAACAACATACGTTGTTCCTTTTGTCATTGGTATGTTACTTGCCTGAGATTCGATCGTCGGTATCTCTATACCTAGTTCAATCTCATTACCGGCAAGTCTCTTTACTCGTTCTGTAATACATCATCTCGTGACTAACTCATTAGTCTTTTGCTTCAAGGCTTATTATGATGTGCATTACCGAGAGGGCCAAGAGATACCTCTCCGACACTCGGAGTGACAAATCCTAGTCTTGATCTATGCCAACACCATGAACACTTTCGGAGACACCTGTAGAGCATCTTTATGATCACCTAGTTACGTTGTGACGTTTGATAGCACACAAGGTGTTCCTACGGTATTCGGGAGTTGCATAATCTCATAGTCATAGGAACATGTATAAGTCATGAAGAAAGAAATAGCAGTAAAACTAAACGATCATAGTGCTAAGCTAACGGATGGGTCTTGTCCATCACATCATTCTCCTAATGATGTGATCCTGTTGATCAAATGACAACTCATGTCTATGGTTAGGAAACATAACCATCTTTGATCAATGAGCTAGTCTAGTAGAGGCATACTAGGGACACTCTGTTTTGTCTATGTATTCACGGATGTACTAAGTTTCCGGTTAATACAATTCTAGCATGAATAAAAAACATTTATCATGATATAAGGAAATATAAATAACAACTTTATTATTGCCTCTAGGGCATATTTCCTTCAGTCTCCCACTTGCACTAGAGTCAATAATCTAGCTCACATCGCCATGTGATTTAATACCGATAGTTCACATAGTTATGTGAATAACACCCATAGTTCACATCGCCATGTGACCAACACCCAAAGGGTTTACTAGAGTCAATAATCTAGTTCACATTGCTATGTGATTAATACCCAAGAGTAATAAGGTGTGATGATGTTTTGCTTGTGAGAGAAGTTTAGTCAACGGATCTGTCACATTCAGATCTGTATGTATTTCGCAAATTTCTATGTCTACAATGCTCTGCATAGAGCTACTCTAGCTAATTGCTCCCACTTTCAATACGCATCCAGATTGATACTTAGAGTCATCTGGATTTAGTGTCAAAGCTTGCATCAGCGCAACCCTTTACGATGAACTCTTTATCACCTCCATAATCGAGAAACATTTCCTTAGTCATCCAGTTACTAAGGATAATTTTGACCGCTGTACAGTGATCTACTCCTGGATCACTATTGTACCCCCTTGACAAACTCATGGCAAGGTACACAACATGTTTGATACAAAGCATGGCATACTTCATAGAACCTATGGCTGAGGCATAGGGAATGACTTTCATTCTCTCTAAATTTTTCTGTCGTCGTCTGGCTTTGAGTCTTACTCAACTTCACACCTTACAAGTCAGGCAAGAACTCCTTCTTTGACTGACCCATTTTGAACTACTTCAAATTCTTATCAAGGTATGTACTCATCGAAAGTCTTATCAAGCGTCTTGATCTATCTCTATAGATCTTGATGCCCAATATGTAAGCAGCTTCACCAAGGTCTTTCTTTGAAAACCTCCTTTCAAACACTCCTTTATGCTTTCCAGAAAATTCTACACCATTTCCGATCGACAATATGTCATTCACATATACTTATCAGAAAGGTTGTAGTTCTCCCACTCACTTCTTGTAAATACAGGCTTCACCGCAAGTCTGTATAAATCTATATGCTTTGATCAACTTATCAAAGCGTATATTCCAACTCCGAGATGCTTGCACCAGTCCATAGATGGATCGCTGGAGCTTGCACATTTTTTAGCACCTTTAGGATTGACAAAACCTTCTGGTTGCATCATATACAAGTCTTCTTTAATAAATCCATTAAAGAATGCAGTTTTGTTATCCATTTGCCAGATTTCATAAAATGCGGCAATTGCTAACATGATTCGGACAGAGTTAAGCATCGCTACGGGTGAGAAAGTCTCATCGTAGTCAACTCCTTGAACTTGTTGAAAAAAATTCGCAACAAGTCGAGCTTTGTAAACAGTAACATTACCGTCAGCGTCAGTCTTCCTCTTGAAGATCCATTTATTTTCGATGGCTTGCCGATCATCGGGCAAGTCAACCAAAGTCCACACTTTGTTCTCATACATGGATCCCATCTTAGATTTCATGGCCTCAAGCCATTTTGCGGAATCTAGGCTCATCATCGCTTCCTCATAGTTCGTAGGTTCATCATGGTCCAGTAACATGACTTCCAGAACCGGGTTGCCGTACCATTCTGATGCGGAACGAACTCTGGTTGATCTACGAAGTTCAGCACAAACTTGATCTGAAGTTTCTTGATCATCATCATTAGCTTCCTCACTAATTGGTGTAGGAATCACTGGAAATAGTTTATGTGATGTTCCACATTCCAATTCGGGAGAAGGTACAATTACCTCATCAAGTTCTACTTTCCTCCCACTCACTTCTTTCGAGAGAAACTCCTTCTCTAGAAAGGATCCACTCTTAGCAACAAAGACCTTGCCTTCAGATCTGTGATAGAAGGTGTACCCAACAGTTTCTTTTGGGTATCCTATGAAGATTTACTTCTCCGATTTGGGTTCGAGCTTATCATGTTGAAACTTTTTCACATAAGCATCGCAGTCCCAAACTTAAAGAAATGACAGCTTAGGTTTCTCGTCAAACCACAGTTCATACGGTGTCATCTCCACGGATTTAGATGGTGCCCTATTTAATGTGAATGTAGCTGTCTCTAATGCATTACCCCAAAAGCGATAGTGGTAGATCGGTAAGAGACATCATCGATCGCACCATATCTAATAAAGTACGGTTATGACGTTCGGACACACCATTACACTGTGGTGTTCCAGGTGGCGTGAGTAGTGAAACTATTTCACATTGTTTTTACTGAAGGCCAAACTCGCTAACTCAAATATTTTACCTCTACGATCATATCGTAGAAACTCTTATTTTCTTGTTACGATGATTCTCCACTTCATTCTGAAATTCTTTGAACTTTTCAAATGTTTCAGACTTGTGCTTCATTAAGTAGATATACCCATATCTGCTCAAATCATCAGTGAAGGTCAGAAAATAACGATACCCGCCGCGAGCTTCAACACTCATTGGTCCACATACATCTGTATGTATGATCTCCAAAAAATCTATTGCTCGCTCCATTGTTCCGTAGAATGGAGTTTTAGTCATCTTGCCCATGAGGCGTGGTTCTCAAGCACCAAGTGATTCATAATCAAGTGATTCCAAAAGTCCATCACTATGGAGTTTCTTCATGCGCTTTACACCATTATGACCTAAACGGCAGTGCCACAAATAAGTTGCACTATCATTATTAACCTTGCATCTTTTGGCTTCAATATTATGAATATGTGTATCACCACGATCGAGATCCAACAAACTATTTTCATTGGGTGTATGACCATCGAAGGTTTTATTCATGTAAACAGAATAACAATTATTCTATGACTTTAAATGAATAACCGTATTGCAACAAATATGATCAAATCATATTCATGCTCAACACAAATGCCAAATAACATTTATTTAGGTTTTACACTAATCTCGAAAGTATAGGGAGTGTGCGATGATGATCATATCAATCTTGGAACTACTTCCAACACACATCGTCACTTTACCTTTAACTAGTCTCTGTTCATTCTGCAATTCTCGTTTCGAGTTATTAATTTTAGCAACTAAACCGGTATCAAATACCCAGGGGTTTCTATGAACACTAGTAAAGTACACATCAATAATTTGTATATCAAAATATACCTTTGTTCACTTTGCCATCCTTCTTATCCGCCAAGTATCTAGGGCAGTTCCACTTCCAGTGACCATTTCCTTTGCAGTAGAAGCACTTAGTTTCAGGCTTGAGTTTTAGCTTTGGGTTTCTTCACGGGAGTGACAACTTGCTTGTCATTCTTCTTGAAGTTCCCCTTCTATCCCTTTGCCCTTTACTTGAAACAAGTGGTCTTGTTAACCATCAACACTTGATGCTTTTTCATGATTTCTACCTTCGCCGACTTCAGCATCGCGAAGAGCTTGGGAATTCCTTTCATCATCCCTTGCATATTATAGTTCATCACGAAGTTCTACTAACTTGGTGATAGTGACTAGAGAACTTTGTCAATTACTATCTTATCTGGAAGATTAACTCCCACTTGATTCAAGTAATTGTAGTACCCAGACAATCTGAGCACATGCTCACTGGTTGAGCTATTCTCCTCCATCTTGTAGGCAAAGTACTGTCAGAAGTCTGTTGTGTGCCGATGCTCACATCAGCTCGATTATGGACCGTCTGACCCTTTGTTGAATTATCATCCGATAGTGTCTTTCGTATACAAAAACCATGAGAAGTTCTTTCCCTGATACATAATGCCTTTGGTAAATTGTATCCTCTACTTTGGCAACCATGCTGTAAGGGCATCTCTTGCCTGAGGTTTTGGTGATGATGACAATCCTTGTGTGGACTAATCGTGTGTCAATATTACTCAGGTTGATAACATGTGGCACAAGACGGTTAGGCTTTCCCTCTTTAAGGAAAAGATCGAAGACGGAGTTTCCGATGCCTTTTTGTTTCTTTTGGTCATAGGAAACCCGTACTATTAAGAGGGAACCCACATCGGAAGGTAATGGGTGAATCAAGTCACATACACAGATACTTTGCACCCACTATATTGCCTCCGTTCATGGAGAGAGAGGTCCCATTTCATTCCTCCTTTTTGTGTAGACTCGTCCACTGCGGTAGTACCGCCCTAGTTGGCGGTTGTACCGGTGGCCGGTAGTTCCGGTCAAACCACCGCCCCAAGTACAGCTCAGGGGTGATACCTTCTGTACTGGGTGCGGTGGTAGACCGATGGTGGCCCGGAAGTACCGGTGTTCTTCTCGCAAGACCGGTACTACTGGTGCTCCGAGCGGTAGTACCGCTCTGACTGCCACCACGCAGAAACTATCTGCCTGGCGGTAGTTCCGGCCCAACCACCGTCCCAACTTCCGCCCCTGCTTGAAACCTTCTGGTTTCCAAGCGGTAGTTGACCGGAGGTGGGGCGGTAGTTCCGGTTTTCTCCGGAAGACCGGTACTACCGGGTGAGCCACCGGAAGTACCGCCTGAGTGGCAAGGGCGTAGGTTTCTTCACTCACCGGTACTACCGGTTGGGCTAGCGGAACTACCGGTCCTATGTGATTCTGCACATAACGGTTGGATTGGTGGAGACCCTATTTAAGGAGCCCCTTCTCCCACCTCCACCTTATCTCTTGCCTCTCTCTCTCCACCATTAATGCCATTGAAGCTTTCTTGCCCAATCTCTCTCCCTAGCCAACCAAACTTGTTGATTTGCTAGGGTTTGAAGGAGGAGACCTAGATCTACACTTCCACCAAAAGAAACTTGATTCCCCCATACTTTCTTGTGTGGATTTTGTTACTCTTGGGTGTTTGAGCACTCTAGACGGAAGAGGTCACTTCGGAGCCACAATCCATTGTGGTGAAGCTCCGGGGTTTCGTTGGGAGCCTCCAATTAAGTTGTGGAGAGAGCACCAACCTTGTTTGTAAAGGTCCGGTTGCCGCCTTCAAGGGCACCACTAGTGGATTCACGGCACCTCGCATTGTGTGAGGGCGTGAGGAGAATACGGTGGCCCTAGCGGCTTCTTGGGGAGCATTGTGCCTCCACACCGCCCCAACGGAGATGTACTTCCCCTCAAAGGGAAGGAACTTCGATATCACATCCTCGTCTTCACCGTCTCCACTTTTGGTTATTTCTTACCTTTACTTGTGCAAGATTTACTTGTTTTACTTCTATAGCTTGCTTGTGAAGTTGTTATCTTTACTTTCGGTTAGTTGTCATCGTAATAGCATATCTAGACAACTTACTTTGTCGCTTGATTTAAAGTGGTTAAGAAAAGCTAAAAATTGTTAGTTGCCTATTCACCCCCCCCCCCTCTAGTCAACCATATCGATCCTTTCAATTGGTATCAGAGCCTCGTCTCTTTTTAAGGACTTTACCGTCCATAGAGTATGGGTGACAACGTAGTCGAGACGGAGGATCATTCCGGTGGAACTCCGTCCCTGCCTACGTCAGATGGGGGAGCCTCGGTCTCTCGTGAGGAGTTCAATGTGGCCTTGACCACATTGAAAGAATCACTAGCGAGCGAGGTCAAAGGCATGTTTAAAGAGTTGCTTGAGGGGCTTAAATTATCCACCGCACCGTTGGAAGTGGTTCGTCCCGCTACCAACGTGTCGGAGGCTAATCCCGACAAGGGAGAAGCTAGTAGTGAACAAGCCCCTGTTACTAAGAATGGGAGTGGGATCTTTGCCCACTCCGCTCCTCCTACTCAGTATGGAGGACCCGTTCCCACACCGCATTTAAATTTCGTTGGGCCTCCTCCCAAGTTTATCAAAAATTCTGATTTTGCTACTTGGGTGTTTCGTTTAAAACGTCATATTAATCATTGTTCTACTAATCTTTGGAGAATCATTGAGCAAGGTTTTTATCCGCGTGACCCCGACAACATGACTCCAAGAGAAACTGCGGATCATCAATTCAACGAGTCCGCTCTTTGCATTCTTCAAGATTCCATCCCTCCTGAAGACATTGCACACCTTCGACCCTTCACTGTGGCCAAGGAAGCTTGGGAGCATGTTGGCACGATGTACAAGGGAAGCACTAGTATTCAACGCTCCAACTATGAAGTTGTGCAAGATGAAGCTGATGAGTTTGCTATGATCGAAGGAGAAGATCCTCGTGAACTATATCGAAGATTAACTATCCTTGCGGTCTCTCTTCGAGATCATGGCAGTAAGGATACGGATGAAAATTGGATCAAGCGCAAGTTCCTCAAGGCCATGATGCCCTACCATAAGGCCATGCCCTCTGTAATTCGTCAGAGACCGGACTCCCACCACTTATCCTCAAATGAAGTGTTGGATGAGTTTGTTGCCATGAGGATCTTGGATGTGACCGCCGACAATGCGGTCTTAAGAGCTCAACGATCGAAGAAGCCTAATCTTGCCCTGAAGGCCAAGGCTTGTGTGGAAGAAGATGAGGTGGAAGATGATGATGAGTGTAGCCCCGAGGACACCAAATATGCCTATCATGAGCACATGGCTCTTGCTTCAAGGCAATTCTGGGGCAAGAAGAACACAAGACCCAACTTCAACAGGAACAACTCTAGTGGGAACAAGGGCAAGCAACGAGGGAGGACATGCTTCAACTGTGGAAATGTAAACCACTTCGTTGCGGATTGCCCATATGAGAAGAGAGAAGACTTTGGAGGCAAGCTTATCCGGAAGGACAAGTCAAAGTCCTATCCTAACAAGAACAACTTCAACAAGAAGACTCCTCCGAAAGTGTTGGTGGCCCAAGAAGAATATGCTGAGGATGATGATAATGATGAAGATGATGAGACGGTCACCATGGCCACAATTGCTATTGCTACTACTCCGCACACATCTCTCTTCGACTCGCCTAATGAGAACATCACCGCCAAGTGTCTCATGGCCAAGGCTACCAACAAGGTAACCCCTAACATCAATACCACCATCACTTCTCCTTCGCTGATGAATTGTATTGATGAAAGTGAGGGAACTAAGGAGGGAGAGAATGAATTTGAGTTGTTCATGAAAAATCTCAAGGGCAAACCCAAGAAGCATTTTGTTTCTCTCTTGGAACAACTCGGTGAGGCCAACGACATGATCTAGGCTCACGAGGAAAGCATTACTAAAATGGAAGGACATAGTCGAGACTATGCCGATGAGATATCGGATCTCTCTAATGCCCTAGAGGAAGAGCGTGGTCTTCGTTTGGCTCTTGAGGAGTCACACAACGATGGTCATGCTAAATTAAAGAAATATCTTGATCATGCTTTAGTTGTCTCTTGTGTGCTTAATTCCGAGAAGGTAAAACTTGAGGTTGACCACGAGAAACTCAAAGAAGAGTTTGCCATACTTGACAAGGCTCACAAGGCCTTGAAAGGTATGCATGCTACTCTCAAGGAGTCTCATGATCAACTCCAAATTTCGCTAACTAAAGAAAAGGCTATCTTTCCTCGCATGGTATTAACTGATAATGCAAATGCTACTAACCCGTGTTGCGAGCATGTGCATCTTGTTGAAGAGAATGCCGAGTTGAAGAAGCAACTTGAGAAAGGCCTTGTGAAATGCATACAAGGTGAGAAGAACCTCAACAACCTTTTGAGCAATCAAAAGGAGGTTGTGGCAAAGGAAGGAATTGGGTTTGTTCCTAAGCCCAAGAAGAAGAAGAACGACAAGACCAAGCAACCACCCCCTCTCCGACAATCTTTTGTGAAAGAAGGAGAGGGCACATCAAAGAAGAAGAAAATGGTGAAAAGTGGTGGTGTCAAGAAAAACTCCACCATACCATCAAACATGGCCGGCGACTTTAATCCTTCCTATGTTTTATGTCGTGCTAGTGATGGTCATGTGTTTGCTAAATTTGTTGGTTCTTCTTATGAGTACATTGAATGGTCCATTTGGGTTCCTAAGACCCTTGTTACTAACCTCAAAGGACCCATTACCAAATGGGTACCTAAATCCAAGCATAGATCTCTTGTAGGAGTTTGCTTCCGGTGGGGAATCATGGTTGCTCGATAGCGAAGCCACAAATCATATGACCGGAAGCAAAGACTTGGTGGTGGACGTGCATCTAGGTTCATCTATGGCCACCAACGTCGAATGGTGTGATGCTTCATCTTCTAAGGTATTGGGGCTTGGCAAGGTTGTTGTCTCTCATGATCTCACGATCGAGAAAGTCATGCTTGTTGAGCCCCTTGCATACAATTTACTTTCTGTTCGCCAACTTGCACTCCTGGGCTTTGCTACATTCTTTGATATTGATACCGTGGCCCTCTTGTGGAGCAAGACTCTTAAAGTAGCCTATGTTGGGCATGTCGAGAACGGCCTTTATGTGGTTAACTTCTCGAAGCAACCCACTAAGGTCGCGACATGCTTAATGGCTAAAGTTGATGTGGGATGGCTTTGGCATCGCCGTTTGGCCCACGTCAATATGAGATCTTTGCAAAGTCTTCTCAAGGGGGACCATGTCCGAGGACTAACAAATGTTAGCTTTGCCAAAGATCGTGCTTGCAGGGCTTGCATTGAAGGAAAATTACATGAGATGGCTCACCCTCCCACGACTATCATCTATTCAAAGAGACCCCTAGAGCTCCTTCACATGGACCTCTTTGGGCCTCCATCTTTTGATAGTCTTGGGGGTAGAAAGTACTGCTTGGTGATTGTGGATGATTACTCAAGATACACCTGGGTATACTTCTTCAAGAAGAAGAGTGAGACCCAACAAACCGTCATCAACTTTGCAAATGAAGCTCAACAACAACATGAAGAAAAGATTTTGATGATCAGAAGTGACAACGGCACCGAGTTCAAGAACTACACCTTGGATGAGTTTCTTAGTGCTGAGGGGATCAAACATCAATATGCAGCCCCATATACCCCTCAACAGAACGGTGTAGCGGAGAGAAAGAACCGAACTCTGATGGATGCGGCAAGAACCATGATGGCGGAATTCAAATCTCCATACAACTTTTGGGCCGAAGCCATCAACACCGCTTGCCATGCATCAAATCGGCTCTATCTCCGCAAAGGCTTGAACAAAACTCCATATGAGATACTTACCGGTAACAAGCCCAATCTCAAGTACTTCCGGGTATTCGGGTGTAAGTGTTTCATTCTCAAGAAAGGTGTTCGCTTGTCTAAATTTGAATCTAGAGCTCACGAGGGCATATTTGTTGGTTATGCTACAAACTCTCATGCTTACCGTGTCCTCAACAAGTCCAATGGACTCATTGAGGAGACGAGTAACGTAGAGTTTGATGAAAATAACGGCTCCCAAGTGGAGCAAAGTGGTACTTGTGATGTAGGTGATGAAATTCCTCCTCAAGCCATAAGAAGAATGGGTGTTGGATATATCCTACCCATTGAGGAACCCCTTGTGGCCGAAGGAGAAGGACAATGTTCCACTCAAGTGGAACCATCGCCAACCCAAGACCCACACGCTTCCGAAGAACAAAGTGAAGGCCCTCAACCTGACGAACAAGGCCAAGTGCAAGATCAATCACAAGATGGTGGAGAGCCACCAAATGATACACAAGGTCAAGTTCTGTCCTCCGAGCAAGATCAAGGTCAAGAGGAAGCTCAAGATCAAGATCTAGCTCCTGGCGACGCTCAAGATGATCAACTCAGTGCTCCTCAGTTATCCCTTGAAGAGCAATTAGAGCGTCGTGCTGCAAAAGTTGCCTCCAGGCTTGCTTCCACAGAACATCACATGGAGAACATTCTAGGAACCATCAAAAGGGGGGTAAGCACTCATAGACAATTAGCAAACTATTGTGCTCATCAAGCTTTTGTCTCCTGTGTGGAACCTCATAAGGTTTATGAGGCCCTCGAAGATCCCGATTGGCTTAATGCCATGCATGAAGAACTCCATAACTTCGAGCGCATCAAGGTGTGGCGTCTGGTGCCAAGGCCAAAGGAGAACCATAATGTCATTGGAACCAAGTGGATCTTTAAGAATAAGCAAGATGCTCATGGCATTGTCATCCGCAACAAGGCGCGTCTGGTGGCTCAAGGCTACTCCCAAGTCGAGGGTATCGACTACGGTGAAACCTTTGCCCCCGTTGCTCGTCTTGAATCCATTCGTTTGTTGCTTGCCTATGCTTCCCATCATAACTTTAAATTGCAACAAATGGATGTGAAAAGTGCATTTCTTAATGGTCCTATTAATGAGTTGGTGTATGTTAAACAACCCCCGGGGTTTGAGGATCCTAAGCTCCCCAATCACGTGTACCAACTCGATAAGGCACTCTATGGCCTTAAACAAGCCCCACGTGCGTGGTATGAGCATCTTACCGAGTTGTTACAAGATCGTGGGTTTGAAATTGGGAAAATCGACCCCACTCTTTTTACTAAGAAGGTCAAAGGGGAGTTGTTTGTATGCCAACTATATGTTGATGATATTATCTTTGGTTCTCCTAACAAAGCTTTCAATGATGAGTTCGCCGCACTCATGACCACACATTTTGAGATGTCCATGATGGGAGAGTTGAAGTACTTCCTTGGGTTTGAGATCAAGCAAAGAAGAGAAGGGGTCTTCATCAAACAATCCAAGTATACTCAAGACATGCTCAAGAGGTTCAATCTTAGTGATGTCAAGCCGGCGACTACACCTATGCCAACCAAGTGCCAACTTGACATTGATCCCAATGGTAAAGTGGTGGATCAAAAGGTATATCGCTCTATGATCGGTTCCTTACTTTACCTTTGTGCATCTAGACCGGATATTATGTTGAGTGTGGGAATTTGTGCACGGTTTCAAGCCTCACCTAAGGAAAGTCACTTTGTGGCTGTCAAGCGAATCTTTCGATATTTGGCTCATACCCCAAACTTTGGCTTATGGTACCCAAGAGGAGCAAACTTCAACCTTGTTGGTTTCTCTGATTCTGACTGGGTAGGAGACAAAGTGGATAGGAAGTCCACGTTTGGAGGGTGCCAATTTCTTGGTTGCTCTCTGGTTAGTTGGTCTTCCAAAAAGCAAAGTTGTGTGTCTCTCTCGTCCACGAAAGCAGAGTATGTGGCTGCTGGAAGTTGTTGTGCTCAACTCTTATGGATGAGGCAAACTTTAAAGGATTACGGTGTCACTTGTGACAAAGTGCCTCTCTGGTGTGACAATGAAAGTGCCATCAAGATTTCTCTCAACCCGGTACAACCCTTCAAGACGAAGCATATAGAGATTCGGTATCACTTCATCCGGGACCACATAAGGCAGGGAGAGATCGAGCTTCACTATGTCAACACTCATGACAACCTTGCAGACATCTTCACGAAGTCGTTGGATGAAGCAAGATTTCGCGAGTTAAGGCATGAGCTAAATATCATTGATTTGAGCAATGTGGCTTGAGCACGTGCACACCCCACCATACTCATCATATTGTCTAGTCTAGGTGTAGGCATGGAAATAGGGGGAGTGGTGTTCTCTCAATGAACTCATGCTCCCCCCATTATGCATAAATTGATATGCTTTTCACATTCGTCATTTGTGATGACTCTTGTGTTCAAAGACGAGTCTTGGTTATGGGCCCAAGGATAATTCTTCGCGATGCCATGCCAATTGACTCTAACATTGGTGGCTCCGGCCACCGCCCTTCGGTTTGGTTGGTTTCTGGCTTCGTGTTTTTCTCGTACTACAGTGACTTGCTCCATCCTAAGCCATCTCATCCAAGCCATCTACTCCAAATGTACACAAGCTTGTTATCATGGAGTGAGTGGGCACCCCCAGGCGGTACAACTGGTGGTTCAAGCGGTTCTACCGCTTGATCACCTGGTTACAGCCCAGCGGTTGTACCGGTCTAGAGCAGGCGGTTCTACCGCTGGTGCTCTGACATGTGCCCCTGGCCGGTACTACCAGTGTTGATTAAGCGGAACTACCGCCTGGCGCGGAAGTACCGCTCCAACCACCTGGTAGCATCCGGACCGGTACTACCGGTGCTGATTTGGGCGGATATATATAAGGCACGGGCTGAAGAGGTTTTCCCCTTCACCCGTTCATTCTTTCGCCCTAGCCATCGGTTGCTCCGCTCACTGCCCCGTAGCGCCCTCCGGCTCTACGGATCCGTCGGCCCTTCACCGGATCTGCTCCGTGGAGGCCGCCTCTTCCTCGATATCCTCTCAAGGATACCGGTATTGCCCTACTTCTCCTCTTTGTTAGGGTTCTTCTTGAATCCTTCTTCTAGGGCAATGCGTGTATTCCCTCATTTTTGGCTAAATGTTTTGAGGGAGAGGTCCGTATAGTTTCCTATTCCCTTGTGCGTAGTTAGAAATAGACATCATGCATGTAGTTTTGAGATCGGGTAGTTCCCCTCCTCTTGGCAGATCCGCTCTCAGCGGTACTACCGGTCACACGACCGGTACTACCGCCGGTCCGGAACTACCGGTTGCTCTGAATTTATATGCATTGTTTCTATCCTTCTTACGTACTTGTGAATTATTCCTCTGCTCTTGTGTACATTCCTCTCATCTTTTCTGGGTTGCTATGTGTTCTCCGTGTGCGTTTGCAGGTGGCTCGAGCTCTCGCACTGGTCAGTTTGCCAAAAGGAAGGCCCGTAGGGGCAAGAGGCCAGCAGATGATGAAGATGTTCCCGAGGTTGTGATCCCCTCCAAAACAACTCGCCGGGAAAAGTCAGTGGCAGCCAAGCAGCGTGTAGCGCTTCCTATGTACAAATGGAAGCTTTCGGACTGGGAGAAGTTTCGGTTTCAAGACACCGACACCGCACCACCTCCTCCACGTTGGAATGATCCTCACTTCCGCAATGAGATGCAGTTGTGGATTGTGGATGAAATCTTCAAGCACCACAAGAACAAGTTCACCCGTATGTGGTCCATTGACCTTGCAAAGTGGAGAAGCAGACCCGATTACTTTGGAGAGGCTCTGGAGGTCTGTGAGGAGTTTGATTTGGTCAAGCTCATGGAGCTGCGATGTGACTTTGATGTGGAACTCATTCATCAGTTCTATGCTACTGTCCACTTCGGCAGTGACGATCAGCGTCATCTTTCATTTATGTGCCGGGATGAGTTCTTCCGTGTTCCCTGGAGTGCCTTCTGCAATGCTCTGGGCTATGATGACACTGGCTTGGAAGGCCAAGGTGGTCTCCGTCCTCACGACCGAGCCAATCCCATGGATAAAGTGAAGCTAGCACCTCTGTATATCCCGGGTCATGGCATTATAGGTAAATCCAATGATCTTCTGCCAGTTTATGACATTCTTCACCGTGTGTTCCGGTGTGTGCTGCCCAAAGTTGGGAACCAGGGTGATATCTATGGCTATCTGGTGGATCTGCTTGTGGCAATGAAGACCAAGCGAGGCAAGGGCATCACTTTTGATGTGTCCAAATGGATGTGGGAGGAGATGTACAACTGTGTTTGGTACCGCAAGGTACCAATCTACGCTCCCTTTGTGATGCGCTTCCTTTACTCGGTTTGGGAAGTTCAGAGGCCTGGAGAGCCTCTTTCTACTCCGGATCGGCTCACGGAGCATGAGGTCAAGGTGTTGAGACACAAGAAGCATAAAGCTCCTAGATTCGCTGTGGGAAATGAGGAGGATGTCTTTGCTACCTCAGATGATGAGGACTTTGAGTTAGAGGCTAGGGCCAAGCCCTCTTGGGTAGAGAAGCTTACTGCCAAGGTCAAGAAGACCTTCTGCCTACAGGCCCACGTCCAGAAGAAACTCTACAAGGCTCATGTAAATGAGAAGATGGCGCACCGCCGGCAGATTCAGTTGATGAAGCACCTCAATGTGCCTGATGTGAAGAGTGGCTCCGAGAAGAGCATCACTCCTAAGGATAAGTGGTGTCTGGCCAACTGCCAGTGGTCTGATGATGAGCCTACTACCTCCAGTACTCGAGCAACGGTGGATGCGATGGAGACTGAGGCTGAGGCTGCTGAGGACGATGAGGACACGGAGGACTCTGACGATGGTGACTCGGATGATTCTCTGGCGACAGGCGAGGAGCTGTACTGAGCCCTGGGGCGTTAGTCTCGATCTTTTCCTTTTTGGTGCTTCATGCCAAAGGGGGAGAGTTGAGTATTGCTATAGGTCACGGGAGTTGCATGGGTGTTTCTTGGTGTTCTTTTTCTTCCCTGTGAACTTCCGTAGCATGGTGTAAGACATGTTATCTAAGTTCTCCATGCTCTATCTTAGCTCTATGTATTTCATTCCTATGAACTTCAGTTGCATGGTGTAAGACATGTGCCCTTATCTTAGTTATCCATGCACTTACGTTTTTTAAGCTCTATGCAATCTTATGCTCTGTTGTATATTTGTTTTGTTTTGGTCGCTGGTTGGTTTATAAAACCTAGGGGGAGCAAAGATCCTAATGTGAGCACTTTTGCATTCCAAAAGCAAACTCTATTAAGTGCTCACACTCAGGGGGGCTCTACCTTCATTCTATAAACCCCCGTGATTGTCTCGTGGTTGTCATCATTCACCAAAAAGGGGGAGATCGCAAGGGCATCTCTTGCCTGAGGTTTTGGTGATGATGACAATCCTTGTGTGGACTAATCGTGTGTCTATATTACTCAGGTAGATAACATGTGGCACAAGACGGTTAGGCTTTCCCTCTTTAAGGAAAAGATCGAAGACGGAGTTTCCGATGCCTTTTTGTTTCTTTTGGTCATAGGAAATCCGTACTATTAAGAGGGAACCCACATCGGAAGGTAATGGGTGAATCAAGTCACGTACACAGATACTTTGCACCCACTATATTGCCTCCGTTCATGGAGAGAGAGGTCCCATTTCATTCCTCCTTTTTGTGTAGACTCATCCACAGCGGTAGTACCGCCCTAGTTGGCGGTTGTACCGGTGGCCGGTAGTTCCGGTCAAACCACCACCCCAAGTACTGCTCAGGGGTGATACCTTCTGTACTGGGTGCGGTGGTAGACCGGTTGTGGCCCGGAAGTACCGGTGTTCTTCTCGCAAGACCGGTACTACCGGTGCTCCGAGCGGTAGTACCGCTCTGACTGCCACCACGTAGAAACTATCTGCCTGGCAGTAGTTCCGGTCCAACCACCGTCCCAACTACCACCCCTGCTTGAAACCTTCTGGTTTCCAAGCGGTAGTTGACCGGAGGTGGGGCGGTAGTTCCGGTTTTCTCCAGAAGACCGGTACTACCGGGTGAGCCACCGGAAGTACCGCCTGAGTGGCAAGGGCGCAGGTTTCTTCACTCACCGGTACTACCGGTTGGGCTAGCGGTACTACCGGTCCTATGTGATTCTGCACATAACGGTTGGATTGGTGGAGACCCTATTTAAGGAGCCCCTTCTCCCACCTCCACCTTATCTCTTGCCTCTCTCTCTCCGCCATTAATGCCATTGAAGCTTTCTTGCCCGATCTCTCTCCCTAGCCAACCAAACTTGTTGATTTGCTAGGGTTTGAAGGAGGAGACCTAGATCTACACTTCCACCAAAGGAAACTTGATTCCCCCATACTTTCTTGTGTGGATTTTGTTACTCTTGGGTTTTTGAGCACTCTAGACGGAAGATGTCACTTCGGAGCCACAATCCATTGTGGTGAAGCTCCGGGGTTTCGTTGGGAGCCTCCAATTAAGTTGTGGAGAGAGCCCCAACCTTGTTTGTAAAGGTCCGGTTGCCGCCTTCAAGGGCACCACTAGTGGATTCACGGCACCTCGCATTGTGTGAGGGCGTGAGGAGAATACGGTGGCCCTAGCGGCTTCTTGGGGAGCATTGTGCCTCCACACCGCTCCAACGGAGACGTACTTCCCCTCAAAGGGAAGGAACTTCGATATCACATCCTCGTCTTCACCGTCTCCACTTGTGGTTATTTCTTACCTTTACTTGTGCAAGCTTTACTTGTTTTACTTCTATAGCTTGCTTGTGAAGTTGTTATCTTTACTTTCGGTTAGTTGTCATCGTAATAGCATATCTAGACAACTTACTTTGTCGCTTGATTTAAAGTGGTTAAGAAAAGCTAAAAATTGTTAGTTTCCTATTCACCCCCCCCCCCTCTAGTCAACCATATCGATCCTTTCACATGCTCTTCTTTCGAGCTTGTGTTAATTACTTCTAAAAGTTTGTGGTATATGTTCCTAAGATGCCCCGATGGGTTGAACCTATGGCTTCCCTAATCTGTGTGAACCCGAAAGAATTCACTGGTTATACTCATCTGGTATTTCACAAGGTAAAACTTTCAACACTACTGCCATTCTCGAAACGAGAAGTGAATGCAAGGTTGTGCTTTGGAGAAATGGGAGTCGACCTTGAACTTGTGTTCATGCCCATGGACCTGATGTGGAACTTATCATGAAAGCTTCTGGTAATATTAATTATCCCCTTCGTGTAAGTTCGTCTTATATCGGGGATTTGGTGTTTTTCAACCGTGGTTCTGACCATGATTGTTCTCCTCTCATTCTATTTATTGGACAAGTTAAAGTACTTGCCTTCTGCTGATCAGAACGCCTGCCCAACCTCTATTTTGTTCAACCTTCAAGTATTACCCCCTGGTATCTCGAGGATATCAACCCATTGCACTTCATCTTATGAATTTCTGATGAAGTAGTTCCTTTCCCCGTCATAGTCAGGCCATGGGTTCTGGGTTGTCGTCAACCAAGAACACCGATTTGTGAATCAAATCAACACTGAGATTCAGTACTCCCAGTACTTTGTTGTTGAGAAGTTTAATACTCCATCACGTTATTCCTAGACAGACCGGCTACATCATTATCGTGCTAATTTTAACTATGTTACCTAGTCCTTAATCCCGGAGCACAACTTTCGACGATGAGCTAAGCTTACAACGATCTTCCTCGGCATATCATTTTGCCTTGAACAGCTAGCTTGATTTCAAGTTTGTATTGTACTAGTGGTTTCAATAACCTTTCGCTCCATCATTCATTTGACTTGATGTCATCGCTGATCGATTACATCTTAATGAAATCTCTCGACAAATGTGTCGTGATCATCATCAACAATGATTTGCCTTCTTCCAAGTTGTGAATCGAATTCATGATGGTAAATACCATCCTTTCCCCTCGATGATTTGTATTAACATCGACAACATTCTTGCATTCCCTCCAACACAAAACTTGTTCTTGTTTTGTGCTATACCTTGAGTTCCTTGTTATCCGACTTATGATATGCTCTACCTTGGAGAACTACCATCTTTCATGTCAGAATGTCGTGAGAATTTCACCACCTCTTCTGAATGTTTGATACAAGTAATACTTCTCGCCATCTCCATTCATTCCCTGGTCCCCGTGTTGTTTCTAACCGGAAACCAAACAATTGAAGTATGATGTGCAAATTCAAAACTTCTAGCAACCCTATTGCTTTGAAGTGAATGGTCGATAGTCTCATTCTCGGTCTTTTGGTTATTGAACCACCATTATAACATTGATCGTGCTACTTAGTCCATTTTCTAGGTGCACGTTACATTCAATGTTTACTTATGGATGTTCTCCTCTAACATACTTCGGTATGTCCAATGTTATCATCTTGTTCACTCAAATGAAGAAATCCATGCTTATGGAAATATCGATGAATTGTTGCTGAGCCCCTCGGCCACATCCTCATATTTTCCTTGCTGAAATTGTAAGACTTATTCTACAAGTTGTTCCTGATGGATCCTTTGTGTATTCAAAGTCTGATCTTTACCCAATGACCATGTCGGTGCTATCTCAAAGCATGTATGTGGTACTCCGAATATCCACAAGAACATTGTAAGTGCAATGCTAAGTGTTTCGTGATCAACTATCCAAACATCATTGTATGCGTACATATCATAATTCTTCTTACCCCTTTTATCTATATGGTCATGACTTTGATCTCCTGACACGTATATCATGCCCTGCTTAATCTTGGGAAGGATATACTCCTATTCATTGTGTTTAAACACATTTTTCTTTCCATTGGTTTGTTTAAACTGATAAACACATTTTCCTTTCCATTGGTTTGTTTACCCTTTCATGTGATATACACATAATCTAAGCAGTAATAATTCTCTACTTATGTAACACCCCAGTTGTACAACTCTGCCAGTAATACCCTGTTACTATTGTTGATGACATTCTGGTAACCACCGATGGACTAGAACTTTGCCTATTGGTCTGCCTCGTTCAACGAGCAGGCTAATGGTTCTCTTCGTCCCTCGCCCTTGGTACCGACATTGTTGGCGACATAACTGACAGACTATTTTCTAACAGGCCTTGCTATCATGACCGTGTAAGATGTTAGCGCCCTTCCTACCTTTTAACTCACATGGTGGGTCCATAACCCACAGTTCCATAGGATCGAAACCTGACTCCCCTGTACACCCCCTGTTTCCAAAGTTATTCCTAATGCGTGGCTTTGTATGTAATTCACAAGCCACCTTCCGAGAGATCACCAATTCTGGTATCAGACACAATACTTATTCACATTGCTTTGAACCCCTTTCACTCTGTTTCAGGCAATAAACGATTTCCTATCTGCTTGAGACTTCGTATTGCACCTTCTTACCTTTCTCTCGATGACTTTCTTAAATATCAACTCGAGAGATGCCTCTATGCCTTGTCCACGGAGATAACCCCCAAGTGTCTTTCCGTAAGTACGATGGAGTTCCTGAAGAAATGATGTCGGCTTCATCATGATGACCTAGAGCAGACAAATGAAGGCGTCAACATAATGGATCGACCTCTCTGAGAAGAGCAACCAATACTAAGAAGATTCGTTAGATTTTCGTAACCAGACATTTCCCCTTACTCCACCTCTTAAATCTCGGGGCGAGATTTCTTGTAGTGGAGGAGAACAGTAACACCCCGATAATTAATCTATAGTAACCTCACCCTAATGTGCCATGTCATCGTGTTTTGTTAAGCTAGATAGCCACTTGATGAAAATCTGAGTCAAATTCAAATTGCAAATAACAAGTCAAATTCTTATTTCTTCAAACTGTCAAATAAAAATGTTTGATGGGTTGCAAATATTCACTAAGTAATTAACATGTAGAAACCAACATGTAATGGATTTTTTTAATTGCCCCTAGAAATATTTAAAGTGTCCAAGAAGCACTTATTATGCCTATTTTAATATGAACTTAATTTCAAACATTTCTATTTAACCTCAAACTTTTTGGGAAGCACCAAAATATCAAGAGTAAATTATGTGAGAAGTTTCAACTTTAAATAATCTTTTAATGCCAAAAATTAATACAAAATAGGGGATAAATAAACTAACAGATCAAGGAAAGAGAAAAGAAATGAAAAAGACAAAGGGCTAATGTGCTTTTTGGCCCAACTAACTACAGGAAACAGCCCAACCCACCTAGTCATCCCCATCCTTCTGCTACAGGATGCAGAGAGGGGCGTGCCGTGCATCCATGTCGTCTTGGCCATTTATAGCCTCCATGTAGCCTCCCCTCGACCTATAAGGCATCCACTCGAAACCCTAGCCCTCTCTCATATGGTTCCCCATATTTCCCCATCGCGCCCCTCCCCATCTGCTCAAAATGGAGCTCAAAAGCTCGTGCGGCGACCGTCCTTGTCGTCACTATTGTCGTGTCCACTACCGTCGCCGTCGCAGAGAAGGAGTCGAGGAGATCCGCGGCTGTCAGCTTCGTCCATCCCGGGCACCAGCTTAGGCCAGAGCGGCCCGTGCGCACGCCATTGCCGTCGTCTTCGTCACGTACATCGCCGACCACCGTCGTCGATTCCCACCGCTCCGGTCTACCCCCGGCATCCTCGACCGCGCCCCCGAGCTCGCTGTGAGCTCCTCTCCCAGATCCCCTCTCTACGTGCTTCGATCTATTACCGTTGAGGCCGTCCCTGCGCTCGGCCACCATGTTCGGAGCTCGCTCCGCGCGTGCTCGCCCGCGGCCCTCACCACACACAGTCCAGCGCCTACCGCGCCCGTCACAAGCCCTGACAGCATCCAGGGCGCGCCCCCACAGTCACCCGCGGCCCCTGCTATGCTTACTATTGTTGAACTGCGCTGCTGCCGTGCCTAGCTACACTCGTTGTTGTGCTGCCTCGCACCGTCCATCCTGCATTGCGCCACTCGCCGCCTTGCGCCAGCCGCCACGGTCGTGTCGCCGGCGCCTCGCCACTCCGGCCAGGCCACTTCTGCTCAGGGCCTTGCCCTGCGTGCCCCCTGTCCCATGCGCTAGGATGGTCCCCGATGCTCCTCTGGGAGCGGCCGTGCATGACCAGCCGTGGCCTCGAGCCACCGCATGGTTGAACCGGCCTAGGCAGTTAGGGGATTAGCCCCCTGTTAGTTTTGTTTTGTTTTATTCCATTAGTTAGATTGTCGTTTGATTGGTGGGCCCCCAGCCACTAATTAGGATTTTTAGTTTAAGATAAAACCCCTGTTAAATATTACACCCAATGACAAGTGGGCCCCCACTGCCCAGATTTGACTAGTCAACAGTCAATGTGTTGACTGTTGACTGCTGAGTCAGCGCCCCTGGTCCAACCTGGCATGCTCACTATGTAAAATGATGGGTACACTTCTGTGTAACCATAGCATTTTCACCTTTGTTATCTATTTAAATAAAATTCGAGAAATGTTTAAAACTTGGAAAATTAATATAAAATAAACCGTAACTCGGATGAAAATACTTTGTACATGAAATTTGCTCAGAACGACGAGACGAATCCGAATAAGCAGTCCGTTTGTCCGCCACATGGCCCTACCATAGCGAACATGGAACAATCCAGCTCCGATCCATCTGTCCAAAAATGTCAAACACCGGGAATACTTTCCCGGATGTTTTCCCCCTTCGCCAGTAGCACCTAGTACCATGTTGGGGCACACCTAGCACCGCTTAATGTCATGTCATGCATCGTCACGCATCTGTTTGCATTGTATTCATTATTTCTGCCCCCTCTTCTCTCCGGTAGACTACGAGACCGACGCTGCTGCTGCCCCGATCGAATACGGTGTTGACGACCCCTCCTTCTCCGCCGAGCTTCCAGGCAAGCCCTCCTCCCTTGTTCATCCTGGTATCACCTACTATTTCCCTCTACTGGTTAAATTACAGTAGTGTAGCTATTACTGCTTTCGGATGCTCCTATTCTGTTGCATAGATTGTCATTGTTGCTACAATTGTTGATACCTTTACCTGCTGATAATGCCTAGTATAGGATGCTAGTATTACATCAGTAGACCTACACTCTTGTCCGTCTGCCATGCTATATTACTGGGCCGTGATCACTCGGGAGGTGATCACGAGTATATGTTATACTATTACATAATCATGTTGGTGACTCGGAGATGGAGGCTGAAGGGGCAGGTGGTTCCACCCAGGTAGTGGTGGGACTGAGTTCCCGGCAGCCCCCTAATGGTTACTTTGTGGCAGAGCGAGAGGGCAGGTTGCGACCACCTAGGAGACAGGTGGGCCTGCTCCCTGATCGGCGTCCGCGGTTACTTCAAATAACATGCTTAACGAGATCTTGGTATTTTTTCTGAGTCTGGCCACTCGCCTATACGCACTAACCAGCTACGCGGGAATAGTTATGGGCTCTCGATGTCGTGGTATCAGTCGAAGCCTTCTTGACGTCAACGACTGAGCGGCGCACGCCGGATTGGACTGGAACGCCTGCTCTGGTATTAGGAGAGGCTAGGTTTGCTTACCGGACACCCATGCAACGTGCAGGTGTGCAATGGGTGATGGGCCCAGACTCCTGCGCGCTTAGGGTTTAGACCGACGGGCTGACCTCTCTGTTGTGCCTAGGTAGGGCTGCGACGTGTTGATCTTCCGAGGCCGGGCATGACCCAGGAAAGTATGTCCGGCCAAAGGGGATAGAGTGTGTTTGTAATGCCCAGTATGAGACTATACCTCCTACGTGTCGAGGCATGACTTAAAGGCATAATCTCATACTAGAATGATCTCAAGTATGGTATCTTTGCACGACTCATGAAAAGAGGGATGAAAAAGTAAAAGAGTAGTTGGCTTACACTCACCACGTCACACAATGCATTACATAAACATTCATCATCCAAATAACATCACAGTCCGACTACGGACGAAGATCCAAATGAAAGATGCCATAAATAAAACAAAACAAGGTCCCGATCATCCTAGTAAGAGCCCTACTGATCCTCTGGGTAAGACACGTAGTATCGCCCACGTTCTTCATCGAACTCCCAATAAAACTCTGAAACACCAGCTGTGTAGTTCTCAACGGTACTTGCATCTGGTGTTGTGTAGAATCTGTGAGCCACGAAGGACTCAGCAATCCCGTTTCGGGTAGCAATACTATCAAAGCCTCAGGTGTGGTAAAGGCTTAAACAAGGTTGCAGCAGCACTAGCACTAGCTTACATGTTTAGCGCGAGAAGAGAAAGTGCCAACGATTGCCAAAGTGATCACGAAGTGATCCTATATAAGCACGTCAAACATAACCCCCACCGTGTTCAATTCCCGAACCCCTTTTGGAAAGCGACCGTCATGGTTACTCACGCGGGTAGTGTATTAAGAACATAGTGTCAAGTTTTCTACAAACGGATATTAACAAATTCTCATCTGCCACATAACCACGGGCGCGGCTTTCGAAAGATCAAACCCTGCAGGGGTGTCCCAACTTAGCCCATCACAAGCTCACGATCTGCGGAGTCGCAGCTCCAAGGTGGGAAGACCCGAGTATTCTCGGAATTCCGTGCTCAAGATATTCCGACAAAGGTAAAACTAATCGAGCAAGAACTCCCGGCGTGCCGACACCCTGATAGTAGCCGCGCGTATCTCGTCTCAGGCCACGACCGGATGGGTGATTCTACAGGTTTTTACCAGCCCTTGAGTTTCCCCGAGGTGGCCCCGCAGAACCCCCAGTTTGGACCAACACTCATGTGGAGCACTCACCCGGGTTGTAAATTAAGAAAATGGTTTATAACTCCCAATGCAAGTTTTAGTTGTTAGGCAAATGTAAAACCAAAGTTGGGCCGTGCTGGAAAAGCTTTAGCGCTAAGCGGGTTATCAAGGGGGGCCCATAAACCCCAACCGTGTTAGGGACGCAAAATCAAGGAACATAACAATGGTTTATACGGTTCCTAGGGTGACATGGGTGGAACAAAACACCAAGCAAAGGCTTAGCCTTCCACCCATAGCCAAATATATATATGATTTAGTTTCACAGATTATATATTGTGATATCTCAACAATAACTTTAACATGAAGTAAGAATCTTCAAATCTTCTCCTGCAACTAACAACGCTATAAGAGGGGCTGAGCGAAGCTTACGTAGCCAATCAAAGGTTTGCTAGGTTGGGTGGTTAGAGAGGTTCATGGCAACAATAGGAGGCTGACAAATAGACATAGGCATCAAGGCAATAAGCTAAAGAGCGAGACATCTAGCATAGGCAAAGATAGTAGTGATATTTGGGTAAGGTCATCTTGCCTGTTGAATCATCGGAGGGAACTTAACCTTGCTCCTCACACTCAACCTCGGTAGAAACCTCGTACTCCGTATCGTCACCGGGCTCTAACCAAACACAACAATGCAACAAAGGAGGAAAATCAATCAACATGCAGTGCTCAAACACATGATGCATGCACATGAAGCATATGAACATGGAAGAAATGATGCATGGCCTAGGGTCACAAGAGTGCAACAACATCATAATCAAACAAGATCAAACACAAGCATGAAATAAGCAAAGGAACAATTTAACAAGTTTATGTAGTTGTCCAAACAAGCAACCAACATGTTTTAAAGAAGTTGGTTAACATGGCAAGGGTGCAACTAACATAACAGCAACATGCTAGCACATTTAAATGGGCTGGAATTAATAACAACAATATCCAGAAACTCCCATATTAATTTATTTGCATTTGGGACAGATTTTAAAAACTTCTGTGATAGAGTTGTCAAACAAGCTAAACAACAGCACTAAAATATTCTACACATTTTTCTACCCCAAATGCATATAAAGTTTGTTAAATTTGGAGTTGTAGATATTTAGTTATGATTTTTACAAGTTTAAGCATATTTAAAACAAGTTTAAATTCAAACAGCTTTTTAAATGTTTTTAAACATGGCAGCAAGTAGCATAATCATAATCTACATAAAATTCTAAGCACTTTCCATATATAACTCAATTCCATCAGAAACATAAATATGCAGATATTAATTAAACAACAAAAACAGAAAAGAAAAAAGAAAAACTCAAAACAGGAAAGAAAAACAAAATGCGCAGGGGTCGGAATGACCCAGGGCTGCGCTAGCCACGCCCACTGACAAGGGGGCCCGGCGGGGCTGAGCTAGCGACGTGGGTGCGCGCGGGGGCTGGGACGGCGCTGTGAGGCTAGTAGGTGGGGCCTACCTGTCAGCCTCAAGCGAAAAGCAAAAATGGGGCGAAATCCACTGCGCCCGCGAGGGATCGAACCCACGCCCACTCGATGTAACTGACGGAGACAAACCACTGCGCTACTGAACTAAACTCGACAGAGAACAGGTAGCTGAACTGAAGAATATGCAGAAGAAGCAGCAGGCAGGGGAAGCACTGGCCCCGTCGGAGCTGCTCCGGCGACCAAATAGCACGACGGAGGGGTGCGAGATGCTCCTGGAGGAGTTCCGCATCCAACCCGCACGCTAGCAACACCTATGGAGCACTATAGCACCGGCGATGAGCAACGACAGCACGGTGGCGACGGAGCAACGGCGAGGCGATGGAAAGCCCTAGGTGGCACGACGACTAGAAAGGCAGCTCCTACGCGACTAGACGAAGCGAACAGGCAGCACAGCACGACCTAGAGGGGTCGGAACACTCGCCGGCGACGAGGTTCGACGGCGATGCGATCGGGCGCTCAGAGAACTAGGGGCTAGAGTACGCACAGAAAGGGGAAAAGGGCACGGGGAGAGAGAGGAGCTCACCACGAGCACGGCGGAGTGCTCGGCTGGCCCGGTCGTGGACGGAGTCGACGACGGCGGCCCTCGAACACCTACGGCTGCCGGAGAGGAAGAAGAGGAAGAAGAGCTCGTCGTGGAGGCGATCGGGTCGGCGTAGTCGACGGAGTCGACATCGTGGAAGTAGACGGACAGCTTTAGCGAGGCTGAGGACGACGCGGGGCTCGCCGGGGACGAGGGGCTGCTCTCAGATGCACTCACGTGTCTATGGGAACGGCGGATCTGGGAGTGCTCGGCTCTCTAGGCGGCAACGAGGGGAAAGGGGAACCCTAGGGGAAGGGAGAGGATGAGTTGCGGGTTTAAAAAGGGGGCGGCGACGGCCTCAACGTCCGTGAACTCACGGCGCGACGGTGAGCGCGGGCGTGCTCTGTTTTGGCTGACGGAGGAAGACGGCGACGTGGCCCTGTGCCACAGACAGGTGGGGCCAGGCGCGAAAAGGCCATGGCGCGATAGCGACGCTGTTTGCTGGGCCTGCGGGTGGAGTTTGGACTGCGCAGAGAGGGAAAAGAAAAGGGCCTGGGGGAGAGAGAGAAGGAGGGGAAGGCCCAGGTGACTGCGCTGGTTGCTGCTTTTCTCCTTTTTCTTTTATTTCTTCAGGCAGAAAAGAAAAAGAAAAGCACAGGAATAAATAAGAAGAGTTAGGGGAAAAGAAAAATATCCCCATGCTCAGTGGTTTATGCCCTATTTAAATAAATTGACTTGGACATTTTTAGAGGCAGAAAAATAAAAGGAGTTTGAATATGGATCAAACTCAAGTCATTTTAAAACCCAACCAAATCATATTCAAAAGGGTTGATATTTGGTGGAGTGGATGTTCACATGGTGGAAGATTTAAAGGAGAAAGAATCACTAAGGCACTTGGCTAGGTGGCTTGCATAATAGAGCAAAGAAAAGGCCAGAAAAGAAAAGAAAGGAGAAGAAGAAGAAGAAGAAGAAGAAGAAGAAGAAGAAGAAGAAGAAGAAGAAGAAGAAGAAGAAGAAGAAGAAGAAGAAGAAGAAGAAGAAGAAGAAGAAGAAGAAGAAGAAGAAGAAGGGAGAAGGGGGTAGGTTAGCTAGGCATAGCTAGACCTCACACACAATAACATCACAAGGTCTCACACATGCACAAAATAAAGTAAACAATGTTGCCATGATGATATGATGATGAGCAATGCAAGGATGCAAAATAATAAAAGATATGGCAATGCAAATAAAATAAATTACAAGAACCCCCAAGCATAATAACAAGGATCAAAAGAGGAAGTTTTATTGCCATTATTGGAAAGTGTTACATATGGGGCATTACAAACTCTCCTACACTACAAAAAGATCTCGTCCCAAGATCTAGGACTGGAAGAAGGAAGGATACTCGGAACGAAGGTGATCGTCTCGTTCCCACATAGCTTCTCGGTCGGTATGGTGTGGACACTTTACTTTCAAGAACTTGATTGACTTGTTGCGGGTTTTGCGCTCAGTTTCCTCAAGAATAGCAACAGGGTGCTCACGATAAGACAAGTCTTGTTGAAGATCAATCTCCTCGAACGGAATGGTGTGTTCAGGTGTCTTGAAGCACTTGCGGAGTTGAGACACATGAAACACATCATGAACATTTGCAAAGTTAGAGGGGAGCTCAAGTTGATAGGCTAGGTCGCCTCTTTTGCCAAGAATCTTGAAAGGGCCCATGTTTCTAGGAGCAAGCTTTCCTTTGATATCGAATCTTTGGGTTCCTTTCATAGGAGAAACACAGAGATAGACATGATCCCCAATGTTGAAAGCCAAATCACGATGCTTGCGTCATAGTAACTCTTTTGACGTGATTGAGCGGCTTTGAGATTCTCATGTATGACTTTGCACATTTCTTCAGCTTCTGAGATCAAGTCATTGCCAAGAAGTTGACGTTCACCAGTCTCGGACCAGTTGAGCGGGGTACGGCACTTTCTGCCATAGAGGGTTTCAAAAGGAGCTTTGCCGAAACTTGCTTGGAAGTTGTTGTTGTAAGAGAACTCGGCAAACGGGAGACAATCTTCCCACTTCATTCCAAAAGAGATGACACAAGCTCTCAGCATGTCTTCGAGGATCTGGTTCACTCTTTCGACTTGACCACTAGTCTGAGGGTGAAACGCAGTGCTGAAACGAATCTTAGTGCCCATGGCTGACTAAAAGGAGTCCCAGAACTTGGATGTCAATAAACTTGCACGGTCTGAGGAGATGACTTGAGGAATGCCATGCAACGAAACAATTTTGGAAGTGTACAACTCTGCCAACTGAGCTGCGTTGATGGATTCTTTGACGGGAAGGAAGTGAGCTACTTTGGTTAGCTTGTCAATGACTACAAAGATAGCATCATTCCCCTTCTTGGACTTAGGAAACCCAGTGACAAAATCCATTTCAGTGTTGTCGAATTTCCACTCAGGAATAGGTAGAGGTTGGAGGAGACCGGCTGGACGTTGATGCTTTGCCTTCACTCTTCTGCAGACATCACATTCATTCACGAATTGGGCAATCTCCCTTTTCATGCGAGTCCACCAGTACGATTGCTTGAGGTCTTGGGACATCTTGGAACTTCCGGGATGAATCGAGAGGAGGGAGACATGTGCTTCGTTCATTATGAGCTTCCTGAGATCACCCTTGGGAACCACAATTCTTTCCTCAAAGAACAAGGTGTCTTTCTCATCAACGCGATAGCACTTGTACTTGGGAGTACCCTTAGCAATACCATGTTTCACTTTCTGCAACATAGCATCACTGAGCTGGGCCTCACGGATCTGATCTTCCAAGGTAGGAGCAACTTGAAGGTTTGCAAGAAAGCCTTGCGAAACAACTTGGAGGTTGAGCTTCCTAAATGATTCACAAAGCTCGGGCAGGAACGGCTTGAGAAGGAGACTGTTGCAATATGCCTTTCTGCTCAAGGCATCTACAATGACATTGGCCTTGCCAGGTGTGTACTCAATGCTTGGATCATATTATTGGATCATCTCAACCCAACGAGTCTGGCGAAGGTTCAGGTTCGGCTGTGTGAAGATGTACTTCAAGCTCTTGTGATCGGTGAAGATGTCCACTTTTCTGCCCAACAGAAGGTGTCTCCACATGATCAAGGCATGTACAACTGCTGCTAGCTCGAGATCATGTGTGTGGTAATTCTTCTCATTTGGCTTCAATTGACAAGAAGTGCATGCTACAATCTTCCTGTCTTGCATGAGAACACCACCAAGTCCTTGTAAAGAAGCATCACAAAAGACTTCATAGGGCTTGGACTCATCCGGAGGAGTACGAACCGGAGTAGAAATGAGCTTCTCTTTGAGTGTTTTGAATGCCACATCACAATCAAGAGTCCAGGAGTACTTGACATTCTTCTGCAACAGGTTGGAAAGAGGCTTGGCAATCTTGGAGAAGTTCTCAACGAACCTTCTGCAATAGCTAGCGAGACCAAGGAAGCTTCGGAGTTGCTTGACGTTCTGCGGGGGTTCCCAGTTGACAATAGCTTCAACTTTCTCGGAGTTGACAGAAATACCCTCAGCAGAGATGATATGGCCAAGATATAAGACTTTATCCATCCAGAATTCACACTTGGAGAACTTCGCATAGAACTTGTGTTCACGGAGTCTGTCCAGAACCAAACGGAGGTGCTTGGCATGGTCTTCTTCATTCTTGGATAATACCAAGATATCATCCAGATAGACGAGAACAAATTCATTGGTGTAGGGGTTGAATATGAAGTGCATAATCCTCGAGAAGGTGGGTGGAGCATTTGCGATGCCAAAAGACATGACCATGTATTCATAAGAGCCAAAACTCGTTCTGAATGCGGTCTTGGGAATATCTTCTCCACGGATACGGATCTGGTGATAACCCATCCGGAGATCAAGCTTTGAGAACACCTTTGCTCCTTTGAGCTGCTCAAACAATTCATTGATATTGGGGAGCGGATACTTGTTATTTATTGTCTTCTTGTTCAATGGCCGGTAATCAACGCAAAGGCGTTCCGTGCCATCCTTCTTCTTGACAAATAGAACACCACAGCCCCAAGGAGAAGTGCTAGGCCTGATTAGACCCATACACTCTTGCTCATCGAGTTATTTCTTCAGCTCCTTCAACTCATCAGGAGAAAGCTTGTACGGACGCCGACATGCTGGCTCGGTACTGGGTCGAGTTCAATGACGAATTCAACTTGACGATGCGGAGGCATGCCTGGAAGCTCTTCAGGGAAAACATCTTCATATTCATTGACCACCGGAATCTGAGAGATGGCATTAATCTCGCCCTTGTCATTGAGAGAGAATAGCCTGATTGTGTTATCTCGAGAGGCGAAGATAATCACATCTTCGTCAGGATGAGTAAGCTTGAATTCCTTATTTGCACAATCAATGTTTGCATCATGCTTGGAAAGCCAATCCATCCCAAGAATAAGATCAATGTCAGAGTTGCCGAGAATAACCGGAGAAACCGGAAAACTGTAATCTCCCATATGAATAGATATATCCGGAGCATACAAGCTAGAATGCATATGTTTCCCCGGAGAAGTAATTGCTAATTCCCTTGGTAAAGCCACTGTGCTCACATTATGCTTGGATGCAAATGGATATGATATGAAAGAATGTGATGCACCAGAATCAAACAAAACTTTAGCAGGTTTAAGGTTGACTGGAAGGTTACCAAGTATCACATCTTAAGAATTCTCTGCTTGAGCTGCATTCATCAGATTCACTCTTGCAACCTTGGGATTGTGCTTGACAATAACAGTGCTGACAGGAGGAGGAGGCGGAAGGCGCCTTGGGTTGGGACACTTGTTAGCATAATGACCCTTCTGAGTGCACTCTTTGCAAACCACTTCTGAGAGAGGACGGTGATAAGGACCACTTGACTTCGAAGCTTGAAAGTGATTCTTGGACTGATTGCTTGGGTTGGGTGGGTGGGAGAAACCACGGCCACCAGAGTGCTTGTTGTTGTTGTTGTTTGGAGGGCGGAGCACTGGAGGAGGTGGAAGCCAAAACTTCTGCTGCTTTGCAACCACTTGGGAAGAAGAGGAGGAGTTAACAACATCTCTGATCCTCTTTTTGGAAGCTTCAACCTTGAGCTGGGCTGCCTTTTGCTTAAGGGCCATGTTATAGAATTGATCAAATTCATCCGGCTCGAACAAGGTGAGAGCTAGTTCGAGTTCATCCTTCAGACCACCACAGAACTGATAAATCTTGCTCTTGGCATCTGGGATGTCTTGCTTGGCATAGCGGGCAAGGTTCTGGAACTTGACATTGTATTGATAGACGGACATGGTGCCTTGCTTCAGGCTGCGGAATTGCTCACGCATGCCTTCAGTGACACTAGTTGGAATGTGGTGAGAGCGGAAATCCTTGCAGAAGTCAGTCCACAAGATTTCACGTCCACCTCTGGAATCTTTGTACTGTTGCCACCAATCAGCGGCTTGGTCCTTGAGTTGGAAGGCGGCAAACTTAACATGCTCCTCATGTCTCATGTTACTGCATTCAAAGTGCTTCTTGATGTCTGTTATCCAGTCTTCAGCATCTAGCGGATCCACACAGTAACTGAAAGACTTCGGTTGGTTTGCCAGAAATTGGTTGAGAGTTGCAAAGTGAGGTTGATTGAACAGATTGCCTTGGCATTGGTTCCCATGACCACCTTGATTTGCTTGGTTGGCTTGAATGTTCTGCATCATTTGCATAAGCATCTGGGTGTTCTGGTTTGTCGCTTGCATAATTGCTCTCCAGGCCTCAGATGGAGGAGGAGGGGAAGGAGGACGATCAGGAACTTCTTCACCCTCTAGGTTAGCATTGGGAACCTTCTTAGGAGCCATCCTGAATGTGATGACAACTATTAGCCATTGATTGAAATATATAAGCTGAATCAACGGCTAGAACTTGCAACATAAGTCTTCACAAGAACATTCGAACAAAATGAACGAATGTAATCCACAGTTCAATGGAACAACAATCTTCTCGAGAAGCCACTTGGGAGAACAAAAGGTAAAATAAAATAACAACAAGGAGCAGATAGAACAAATACAAGATAGAAGCTTCGTCCCACATGTTCATGCTGAAAGCTCATGGAACGTGTTACAAAAGGGTTTTGCAATCCCCGGATCAGCATAGCCCGGGACCCTTTAAGATGCAACTCCCGATCGGAACAAACGCCCATAAAACCACTTCACTCAATGTTGAACCCCGAACTCCATATCATGCATTCGTTGGAAGAATGCCTACGAGCTACTAGATGAACCCACCTATTAATTTCCGAAAGTTTCCGGTTATGCAATCGGGTGTTGGGGATACAGGGGAAGCACCGCGCACTCAACTCTAATCCTACATCCAGCTGTATCCATCCTTCAACACATAACCAGTTATTTCTGGAAACCGTTTACCTCGGACCTTCGAAACGCATCTGCTATACAAGCTATGGCAATACTCCCGAACTACCTCCCCAGTACTGGGTGATGTCGGGGTTATCTTGCCACTAACCGCATAGAAGAGTTTTCGATGTCGGCCATCTTAAGTATTCCAGAACTGCTGCGATAGATTTGTGACGACAACACCTCAAAGCTCAACTCCCCGGGACACTGCCACAACCCATAAATGACAGGATGCATCGAGAACAATGTTCTCGTCCCAAAGACATCGGAACAATCCAAACAATACTCATGTGATCCTAAAAAAAATTTAGTGAATTTTTGAGAGTAGAAGAGATAGAACATCGTCAGGAGTCCTCACCAGAGTGATAAAGGGATGAGGAGTAAAAGAAATCCTACTCTCTGATATATATATATATATATATATATATATATATATATATATATATATATATATATATATATATATATATATATATATATATATATATATATATATATATATGACTCAAAACAATTTCATGTGTGTGCCTAGACTCAACCGTCAACGATTCGATCAATCAGTGGGGGCTCCTAGGTCGGAGAAGGCTCTGATTACCAACTTGTAATGCCCAGTATGAGACTATACCTCCTACGTGTCGAGGCACGACTTAAAGGCATAATCTCATACTAGAATGATCTCAAGTATGGTATCTTTGCACGACTCATGAAAAGAGGGATGAAAAAGTAAAAGAGTAGTTGGCTTACACTCGCCACGTCACACAATGCATTACATAAACATTCATCATCCAAATAACATCACAGTCCGACTACGGACGAAGATCCAAATGAAAGATACCATAAATAAAACAACACAAGGTCCCGATCATCCTAGTAAGAGCCCTACTGATCCTCTGAGTAAGACACGTATTATCGCCCACGTTCTTCATTGAACTCCCAATATAACTCTGAACCACCAGCTGTGTAGTTCTCAACGGTACCTGCATCTGGTGTTGTGTAGAATCTGTGAGCCACGGAGGACTCAGCAATCCCGTTCCTGGGTAGCAATACTATCAAAGCCTTAGGTGTGGTAAAGGCTTAAACAAGGTTGCAGCAACACTAGCACTAGCTTACGTGTTTAGAGCGAGAAGAGAAAGTGCCAACGATCGGCAAAGTGATCACTAAGTGATCCTATCTAAGCACGTCAAACATAACCCCATTGTGTTCACTTCCCGAACCCCTTTCGGAAAGCGACCATCACGGTTACTCACGTGGGTAGTGTATTAAGAACATATGTCAAGTTTTCTACAACCGGATATTAACAAATTCCCATCTGCCACATAACCGCGGGCACGGCTTTCGAAAGATCAAACCCTGCAGGGGTGTCCCAACTTAGCCCATCACAAGCTCACGATCTGCGGAGTCACAACTCCAAGGTGGGAAGACCCGAGTATTCTCAGAATCCCGTGCTCAAGATATTCCGACAAAGGTAAAACTAATCCAGCAAGACCTCCCGGCGTGCCGACACCCTGATAGTAGCCGCGCATATCTCGTCTCAGGCCACGACCGGATGGGCGATTCTACAGGTTTTTACCAGCCCTTGAGTTTCCTCGAGGTGGCCCCGCAGAACCCCCAGTTTGGACCAACACTCATGTGGAGCACTCGCCCGGGTTGTAAATTAAGAAAAGGGTTTATAACTCCCTATGCAAGTTTTAGTTGTTAGGCAAATGTAAAACCAAAGTTGGGCCTTGCTGGAAAAGCTTTAGCGCTAAGCGGGTTATCAAGGGGGGCCCATAAACCCCAACCGTGTTAGGGACGCAAAATCAAGGAACATAACACCGGTTTATACGGTTTCTAGGGTGACATGAGTGGAACAAAACACCAAGCAAAGGCTTAGCCTTCCACCCATAGCCAAATATATAGATGATTTAGTTTAACAGATTATATATCGTGATATCCCAACAATAACTTCAACATGAAGCAAGAATCTTCAAATCTTCTCCTGCAAATAACAATGCTATAAGAGGGGCTGAGCGAAGCTTACATAGCCAATCAAAGGTTTGCTAGGTTGGGTGGTTAGAGAGGTTCATGGCAACAATAGGAGGCTGACAAACAGACATAGTCATCGAGGCAATAAGCTAAAGAGCGAGACATCTAGCATAGGCAAATATAGTAGTGAAATATGGGTAAGGTCATCTTGCCTGTTGAATCCTCGAAGGGAACGTAACCTTGCTCCTCACACTCAACCTCGGTAGAAACCTCGTACTCTGTATCGTCACCAGGCTCTAACCAAACACAACAATGCAACAACGGAACAAAATCAATCAACATGCAGTGCTCAAACACATGATGCATGCACATGAAGCATATGAACATGGAAGAAATGATGCATGGCCTAGGGTCACAAGAGTGCAACAACACCATAATCAAACAAGATCAAACACAAGCATGGAACAAGCAAAGGAACAATTTAACAAGTTTATGTAGTTGTCTAAACAAGCAACCAACATGTTTTAAATAAGTTGGTTAACATGGAAAGGGTGCAACTAACATAACAGCAACATGATAGCACATTTAAATGGGCTGGAATTAATAACAACAATATCCAGAAACTCCCATATTCATTTATTTGCATTTGGGACAGATTTGAAAAACTTCTATGATAGATTTGTCAAACAAGCTAAACAATAGCACTAAAATATTCTACACATTTTTCTACCCCAAATGCATATAAAGTTTGTTAAATTTGGAGTTGTAGATATTTAGTTATGATTTTTACAAGTTTAAGCATATTTAAAACAAGTTTAAATTCAAACAGCTTTTTAAATGTTTTTAAACATGGCAGCAAGTAGCATAATCATAATCTACATAAAATTCTAAGCACTTTCCATATATAACTCAATTCCATCAGAAACATAAATATGCAGATATTAATTAAACAACAAAAACAGAAAAGAAAAAAGAAAAACTCAAAACAGGAAAGAAAAACAAAATGCGCAGGGGTCGGAATGACCCAGGGCTGCGCTAGCCACGCCCACTGACAAGGGGGCCCGGCGGGGCTGAGCTAGCGACGTGGGTGCGCGCGGGGGCTGGGACGGCGCTGTGAGGCTAGTAGGTGGGGCCTACCTGTCAGCCTCAAGCGAAAAGCAAAAATGGGGCGAAATCCACTGCGCCCGCGAGGGATCGAACCCACGCCCACTCGATGTAACTGACGGAGACAAACAACTGCGCTACTGAACTAAACTCGACAGAGAACAGGTAGCAGAACTGAAGAATATGCAGAAGAAGCAGCAAGCAGGGGAAGCACTGGCCTCGTCGGAGCTGCTCGTCGGAGCTGCTCCGGCGACCAAATAGCACGGCGGAGGGGTGCGAGATGCTCCTGGAGGAGTTCCGCATCCAACCCGCACGCAGCAACACCTACGGAGCACTACAGCACCGGCGGCGAGTAACGACAGCACGTCGGCGACGGAGCAACGGCGATGTGATGCAAAGCCCTATGCGGCACGGCGACTAGACAGGCAGCTCCTACGCGACTAGACGAAGCGAACGGGCAGCAGAGCATGGCCTAGAGGGGTCGGAACACTCGCCGGCGACAAGGTCCGACGGTGACGCGATCGGGCGCTCAGAGAACTAGGGCCTAGAGTACGCGCAGAAAGGGGAAAAGGGCACGGGGAGAGAGAGGTGCTCACCACGAGCACGGCGGAGTGCTCGGCTGGCTCAGTCGTGGACAGAGTCGACGATGGCGGCTCTCGAACACCTACGGCTGCCGGAGAGGAAGAAGAGGAAGAAGAGCTCGTCGTGGAGGCGATCGGGTCCGCGTAGTCGACGTAGACGACGGAGTCGACGTCGTGGAAGCAGACGGACAGCTTTGGCGAGGCTGAGGACGACGCGGGGCTCGCCGGCGACGAGGGGCTGCTCTCAGATGCGCTCGGGTGTCGATGGGAACGGCGGATCTGGGGGTGCTCGGCTCTCTAGGCGGCGACGAGGGGAAAGGGGAACCCTAGGGGAAGGGAGAGGACGAGTTGCAGGTTTAAAAAGGGGGTGGCGACGGCCTCGACGTCCGTGAACTCATGGCGCGATGGTCAGCGCGGGCGTGCTCTGTTTTGGCTGACGGAGGAAGACGGCGACGTGGCCCTGTGCCACAGACAGGTGGGGCCAGGTGCAAAAAGGCCACGGCGCGACGGTGACGCTGTTGGCTGGGCCTGCGGGTGGAGTTTGGGCTACGCAGAGAGGGAAAAAGAAATGGGCCTAGGGGAGAGAGAGAGAAGGAGGGGAAGGCCTAGGTGACTGTGCTGGCTGCTGCTTTTCTCCTTTTTCTTTTATTTCTTCAGGCAGAAAAGAAAAAGAAAAGCATAGGAATAAATAAGAAGAGTTAGGGGAAAAGAAAAATATCCCCAATGTCAGTGGTTTATTCCCTATTTAAATAAATTGACTTGGACATTTTTAGAGGCAGAAAAATAAAAGGAGTTTGAATATGGATCAAACTCAAGTCATTTTAAAACCCAACCAAATCATATTCAAAAGGGCTGATATTTGGTGGAGAGGATGTTCACATGATGCAAGATTTAAAGGAGGAGAAAGAATCACTAAGGCACTTGGCTAGGTGGCTTGCATAATAGAGCAAAGAAAAGGCCAGAAAAAAAGAAAGGAGAAGAAGAAGAAGAAGAAGAAGAAGAAGAATAAGAAGAAGGGAGAAGGGGGTAGGTTAGCTAGGCATAGCTAGACCTCAAACACAACAACATCGCAAGGTCTCACACATGCACAAAATAAAGTAAACTATGACGCCATGATGATATGATGATGAGCAATGCAAGGATGCAAAATAATAAAGATATGGAAATGCAAATAAAATAAATGACAAGAACCCCAAGGATAATGACAAGGATCAAAAGAGAAAGTTTTATTGCCATTATTGGAAAGTGTTACATATGGGGCATTACAGTGTTGGGTAATGTGGTGCACCCTGCAGGGAAGTTTATCTATTCGAATAGCCGTGTCCCTCGGTAAAAGGACGACCCAGAGTTGTATTCCAACCTCATGACAAGTAGAACCGGATATTTAATAAAACACACCCTTTCAAGTGCCAGATACAACCTGGTGATCGCTTTCCCACAGGGCGGCGAGGGGAGGATCGCCAGGTATACGATGTTACTTGGTGAAATTTCCAACTAGTCTCCTCTGCTGCTTTAAGACGGAGGCCGCCAGAAGTGAGGATACTTGTTACTTTCTAGCTACTCTTCTATTGCTACAAGATGGAGGCTGCAAGAAGCGTAGTCTTCGATACGACTAGCTATCCCCCTCTTATTCTGGCATTCTGCACTTTAGCCCATAGATATTACCCCTTTACCCAAATACCATTGCATATGTAGTGTAGATCCTTGCTTACGAGTACTTTGGATGAGTACTCACGGTTGCTTTGCTCCCCCTTTCCCTCATTTTTTATCTTCTTCACGGATGATGCAACCAGATGATGGAGTTCGGGAGCCAGAGGATCCCGAGGATGTTTCTACGTGGAGTTCGGCTTCAAGGAGTAGTTAGGAGGTCCCAGGTAGGAGGCCTTGCCTCTTCGATTGTTGCTTCTTTTGTAGTAGCCATCTTATGGCACCTTGTTTAACTTATGACTGTACTCAGATATTGTTGCTTCCGCTAACTCGTTTATGATCGAGCTTATTCGAGCCCTCGAGACCTCTAGCTTGTAATATGAAGCTTGTATTATTTTAATTTGTGTCTAGAGTTGTGTTGTGATATCTTCCGGTGAGTCCCTGATCTTGGTCATACACATTTGCGTGCATTATTAGTGTATGGTAAAATCGGGAGCGTCACAAAGTTCGATTACATCAACCGCGTTAATAAACACTTCCGCTTACGGTCTATGAGAGTACGTAGATACACTCCCCACTCTCATTGCTATGCATCTCCTTAGATAGATCTTGCGTATGCATAGATTTTTTTGTTTTCCATGCAATGTTCCCCAACATCTCTAGCAGACCCCTTATATCGTAGACCCTTATAGTGCATTCATAGTTCGCGAAAAATGTGTTGTGCGTGCTAACCCCTTATATCGCAGACCCTTATAGTGCATTCATAGTTCGCGAAAAATGTGTTGTGCGTGCTGGCGGGGGCTGCGGCCGAACAGACCATGCAGAGCGGAACTGTAAAAGAGAATAGTTCACAAAACACGTGGGTTTTACAGTTATGCTATGCGGGGTCTATTCGTTTGCAACCCGCGTCAGCCCACAAAACACGTGTTTTTCTTCTTCTGAATTTGCATATGTCACATATTACACAAAATTATGAATTCAATATAAGTTAAAATATGAATAATAAAGTACAACAATCACCCAAATAACAATAATTATTCAAATCACCAAATTAAACTAATAAGTCAGTACAAGAATTGTCGCGAATAGATCAATGATACAAATCAAACATGAATTAAATGCAATGAATGTAAAAATGGCAGGTTCTACCGCCCATGCCTATGCCAGTGGTGCTCAATGAGATCCTCCTGAAGCTGGTGGTGGGTATTTGCGTCTTCAATCTGCCGGTATGTGCAAAGGAATGCTTGTATGCGGTCAGGGTCTCTGGCTGGCTTCACACGTCTCGACATTGTCGTAGAGGAATTCTAAGTTCATGTCCCTCTCATCTTTGATGATCATGTTGTGAAGAATCACACAACATGTCATGATGTTGTTCAGGGTTTGCTTGTCCCAAAAAATGAGCAGGACCACAGACAATGGCAAACCTAAATTGCAAAACCCAACAGCTCTTTCAATATCTTTACGAGCAACCTCTTGTACCTTTGCAAATTCAATATGCTTCCTAATTTTGGGTTTCTTGACGGACTTGACAAATGTACAAGAAGAGTAAATACCATCTGCAAGATAGTACCCCTTTGTGTACTCACGCCCAGTCACCATGTAGTTACAAACAGGACCATCACTACTAGTAAGTCTACCAAACAAATGAGACCGTTGCAACACATTGATATCACTGAGAGTACCTTGCATACCAAAAAAGCAATGCCAAATCCAGAAATCATCACATGCTACGGCCTCTAGCACATTTGTTGCATCACAAAACTTGCCACAATACTTCATGTGCCATGCCTTCGGGCAGTTTTTCCAAGTCCAATGTGCTCAATCAACGCTTCCTAGCATGCCGGGCCAACCTCGATTCTCATTTGCCGACATCAACTTTTTTGTGTCTTCCTCATTGGGTGCACGAAGGTAGACATGACCAAAGACGTGGATGATCACTTTGGCGAACCTACACACTGACTCAATTGTAGTATCTTCGCCAATGCAAAGATATTCATCGGCATAGTCGGCCGGAATGCCATATGCAATCACCCGCATAACTGCCAAGATTTTTCTATATGCGCTAAAACCGAACAAGCCCGCGGCGTTTTTCCTTTGAGTAAAAAACCTAGAATCGCCTCGCAAGCTTGCACTATGTTTATGAAGAGGGATCGGCGCATTCGATACCTTCTCTGGAAGAGGTGCGGCGGATATTTAGGATTGTCCGCGAAGTAGTCCTGTATCAACATCATGTTCCCGAGATGGTGGTTGCGAGGGATGCAAAGACGGCCGACGGTTGATCCTCGCTGTTTCTTGCGGTTTCGATCCTCGAGCTCCTTCACGGCTAGGACCGCCACCACCATTCGCTGCTGATGACGCTCGAGAATCGACGCTACGTCCGAGTCGTCGGACGAGGACCAATCCTCGAGCTAAAATTCCTTGCAAGGGCTTAAATTCATCTACAAAATCGCACCCGAGCTCGCATGAATGGAAACTCATCTATAAATCCGGGGCGAACTAGAAAAGGGGCTCACCGGCGGCGGTCAATCCAAGGCAGCGGCGACTCTGCTCGGCGGATCCAGGGCGTCGGCGAAGCGGTGCGGTGGATCTAGGTCTAGTGCGGCCTGACGGCGCGTGATTCCGCCGGCGTAAGTTGCCGGAATCGCAGGCGGCGGGCGGGGCAACGGTGCAGGGTGGCTGCGGGATGTGGTGGGGAACACGCGCGCCGAAATGTCCCTCCCGCTAATCGCTTTCGCGAGATACAAGGCATCGACATGGCGGGGGATGAGTTTTCGAGGGTCGGAGGGGACGATTTACCGTGCCTCTAAAGAAAAATTAAGGGTCGGGCATTTGTTCCGCCCAAAACCACAAACTAGCGGTTCTTTTACGGGTTGACGTGATATAAGGGGTGTGCTAGAGATGATATAACAACAAAATAAGGTTTATTTCACAACATTTCTCCTCTCGAAATTAGCATCCGTAAAAAAAACCAAGGACGGATCGCCATCGCCAAGCCACACATAACGATGGTCTAAATATCGGCGAATTGTTCATCGTGGATCATCATCTACCTTGCTCCTTGCTCTTGCGCCTGCTTGGAGTCAGAGTCCCCGGAGCAGTCAACATGAGCACCAGGGGCGTCGAACTCGCGGAAGACCCGGAAGGCGGAGACGAGCGAGAGCGCGACGAAGCAGAGCAGCGCGGCGGCCTGCAGAGCGACGGACACGGTGGCCCTGCCGCAGAACCGACCGAAGTAGGAGCACACCTCGCCCCACGACACCTCCCGGTCGCCCTCCCTCGCCAGGTACACCAGCTCCGCCGCCGCCGAGCATGATGTCAGCAGCAGGTACGCCGCCGCCTGCAGCCGCCGCGCACGCGAGGCCAAGCTTTCGTTAGCAACTTAGCACAGTACTATAGTTTTTTACGGGCAGAGTGAAGATGAATCAAAAAGGGGAAAAGAGACAGGAGATGGTGATGATCGGACCTGATCCAGGAGGAAAATGAGCCAATCGTAGCGAGCGAGGGACTTGAAGGATGACATCAGGATGGAGACCACAGAATAGGCGGCAGTGACAGCGTTAATTGAAACTAAATACCTGGGAGAAAGCAAAAATTAGCCTAAGTAGTATCAATAGCCTAATCCATACTAGCGATAGCTGATCGTGGTGCGACTTGACACGCGTGTTTATTTAGAGTACGCCCGAAGTTAAGTTATATATATGGCTTAGCAAATTAAACAAGAAAATTGCGCATAACACGAGCAGGATTCAGAAACAGAAAAAGGGGACAAGTTACGCAGGCTGACTTGAAGCCGGACAGGTTGGAGAAGCTGATCTCCCCGTAGGTGTCATCGGCTTGCTTGTTGGTGGCCATCTCCCACAGGGAGGCCAAGGCGAGCGGGATCACGCACACCCTCAGCGCCATCTCAGGGACCTTGAAGGGTCTCGTCGTCGTCGTCGTCATCTTCCTCGCCTCTGCTTCTGGCTCTGCCAAGGTGTGCGGTGAACAAAGGTCCGGGCAGAGGAAGACTCTGAGACGAACACTAGTGCCAAAATAGGAGAGCAGACGGGCCAGTGCTATACATAGCCCCCTCATGTGAGTGCTGCTGGAGCAGTGGAGCTGGCCCACAGAATGTCGCGTGCGTGGAGCTGCAGGAACTGGCACGGCCTCGGCCGTCCATCCACCATTACGTGGCGCCGCCGATGAGTGTCGAGCCGTTTGAGAGCGGTTGGTAGCCGTCTCTCGCCATTAGGGAAAAGATTGCCCTTTAACCATGGTGCGACGCCTTAGCTGTCGTGGGGACGGATCACAGGTTGGTAGCCGTCCTCCACTACGGATTACACGCGGCGTCAGGCACCGAGCGCACGCGTGCTCGCCCGCGGAGTCGTGGTGAGCCTGACGGCCGCACCAGCGCAGAAGGAACGCCGCACCAGCGCAGAAGGAACGCCGCACCCGGTGTGTGAAACGGCAGTTCCTTTTTTTTTTGAGACAACTGAAAAGGCAGTTCCTATATGGCGGGTACCGCGCCGGCCAGCGCCGGCCAGCATCGTAACGCATACCCCTTCATGCGCCCTACTGTTTGAATGGACCGGCCCATTTCGCGGTTTCCCACACAACCACTTTTGAGGTTCTAGAACCTTCCCTGAACCGGGTTTTTTTCTGTTTTTTCTTTCTTTTTCCTTTTTTTATTTTCTATTTTTTGATCTTTTTTCTGTCATTCTGTTTTAATTTTTATTCTTGTTTTTAAATTTACGAAAATCTTCTAAATTCGCATTTTTTACGTGATTTTTTTTCAAAGATGAACATTTTTTAGAAATCATGGTTTTTTTTTTACAAATTTTTGTAAATTCTCTTAAATCATGAAAAACAATTGGAAACCATGAACATTTTTTTGTAACCCACGAACATTTTTTCAAAATCATGACCAATTTTTAGAACTTTATGAATATTCTCTGGAATGGTGAACATGTTTTCAAATTCATGAACATTTTTCAATTTAAGATTTACTTTTGAAATCATGAACATTTTTTTCAAAGATCAACATTTTTTGGAAATCCTGGTTAGTTTTGACAAATTTGTGAACATTCTCTTAAATCATGTACATTGTTTTGAAACCATGTACATTTTTTTATAACTCATGAACAGTTTTTCAAAATAGTGAACATTTTTTAGAACTTTATGAATATTCTATTTAATGAAGAACATGTTTTCAAATTTGTGAACATTTTTTTAAAAACTTATGAGCATTTTTTTGAATCATCAACAATTTTTAAATTTAGGACAAATTTTTGATATCATGAACTTTTCTATAAATTCTTGAATTTTTTCGAATTCATGAATTTTTAAAATCATGAACATTTTTTGAATCATGAATATTTTTTTGAATCATTAATTTTCTTAAAATTCTAGACATCTTTGTGAAATCATGAACATTTTTAAAAAAAATTGTGAACATTTTTCAATTTCATGAACACTGTTTTAAATTCATGAACATTTTTTTTGCCAAATTCATGAACAACTTTTGAAATACCGAGCATCTTTTTTGAAATCATGATTTTTTTTAAATCATGATTGTTTTATTCAAAATTAGCAACTTTTCTGAAATTTAGGACCTTTTGATATCCTGAATTATTGAAAAAAAAGAAGAAAAAAAGAAAAAGGAAACATCCGCAAACAAAATAGGCGGCATCCTGGCCACACATAGGTTGGCTCGGAAGGGGAGCGGGGGGTGCGCGCCCGCTTCCTTCGCAGCGCGTGCTGCGCCGTATAGGAGCTCCCGTGTGAAACGGGATCGAGAGGAAAGCTAAGAACCGCTGAAAGCAGTTTTTTTTGGCCCGCGCTAGACCCCGACGAAGGCCATCGATTGTAAATGCAACACTGATATCATAATCAGTGTGCATCTCGTTCAACGAACTAATAATAATCAAACACTTACATCCATTACATAAATTAGACCAACGGCAAGTCTTACATACATAAAGCCTCGGAGTTAGTCTTCAAACAAACACAAGTGGCGGAAATCAACTTCGGAGATAACTTGAACCCATGCCATTTTCCTTAACCCTGCAGGCAAACCGACTAGAAAATTCATCGAAAACTCTTTTTCAAACCCCGGTCTTCCATGTCTAACTAAGTTAATAGGAAGGGACAAGCCATCGAGTACTTTGAATGTACAAACAAACAATCCACAAAGATGATATAATCGATTATGCATGTATGACTCAGTACAAAGGAGAGGTTCTTATACTATGTTTAAGCATTTGCGAAAAGCTAGTTTTGTTGCATATGCATGTCGCACTTTCAAAACATCCAAGTGAAATATTTCACCTGATATCAACATACAAAATTATAACCAACTCTAATGTTAGGCACTCACTCAATCGATCTATTCCACTCGAACTAGTAGCGATTACAGAGGGATTACATGCAAAGCAGCGATGTTGTTCTTGAGAAGGAAGAAAGGGAAAGGTAAACTAGTAGTAGCAGCAGCCACCACCATTGTCGCGCCGCCATTCGTTCGGTGATCCACTGGATGCCCTAGCCAGCTCACCTCGCCAGCCTAAGTACTCGTGGCTAGGTTGGGCTGGTTGACCGACTCTAGGCTACAGAAACGCGGATTGATGTGTCAAGCGCGGCTAGGACGCACTGTGGGCTTGTTGGCAGGTGGGGCAAGGGCGTCACCGTCTCTAACATCCCTTCCTCCTTGGGAAGAGGCTTTCCCCCAAGCCTCCGTGTGCGGAACCTTGCATGGAGCACCTGCTTGTCCTCCCAAGTGGTGCCGATCGTCGCGCCGGATGAGGGTGTCCCAAACTAAGGGGTCCTCAGGCTGCTGTCCTATTTCTCATGGGCCGGCCTATTGGGATATTTTCTATTCACTAGAGTAAGACCAGACTACTAGTGATCCCGTACTCCAGAAGGAAACCTCCCAAGACTTGGCGTGTCCTCCACGACAAGATAAAGGAATATGTGTGTTAATCCTCCAATGACAACCGACTATGTGTAACCCTAGGTGAGGGAGTCATGAACTAAGGTGTCCTCGGGATGTCGGCTCATTGAGTATGGGCCGGACTGATGAAGACGTATAGTGATGGGAGACCTATGAAGCCATGGTGTGCCTTCCAAGTAGAGGATAGGCAGGATCTCTTTATTCTTTATTGTAATCTATCTCTGGGAACCCTAACCCTACCGATGTCTATATAAACCGAGGGTTGTAGTCTTTAGGACTAGAGCTTCCCACATCACGTCATCACCTTAGGGTTTAGCTCATGCTGATCTCGAGGTAGATCCACTTTGTAAACAAATACACATCCAATATAATCTAGCAGTACGTAGGGTATTACCTCTTTGAGAGGGCTCGAACCTGGTTAAACACCGTGTTCATCGTCCCTTGTTCCCCAACGATCCCATATCCACGGCTCGGGACCCCCTACCCCGAGGTTTGTCGGTTTTGACACTGACATTGGTGCTTTCATTGAGAGTTCTAATGTGGGGTCACCCAAAGGATCGATGGCTCGCCTGATTGTAGGAGAAGGCATCGAATTCGGGCACTTCTTCGTCCCCGGTCAACTTTTCGCGTTCGGCAGCATCGTGCTGCACGCCAATCCGACATGTCGTTTGGGTCACATCGACAACTTCGCTCCTGAACGCCGAATTCGATTCGGCAATCTGGAATACGTTGCGGATAGGCGAGGTGATATGATCTTCATCAAATTCACTGCCCCCTCCCGCACCCTCGCAGGCCTCGCCACGCCCTCTCTGGCGCCCCCCTCAGATCCGACCTATAGATCGCCCCCACCCTCCGAACAGCTTCGAGCCAGGAGGGCTCCGCTTCAAGTGGGGGCCAGATTCCACCTTTGGCCAGATCCGTTATGCCTGTGGAGGGCCCATCCTCGGCCTTCGAGGCGGAGTCAGGAGGCGGAGGCCAAGAGTCAATCTCGGCCGAACCCTTCCGTCACAACGCTCCTATGGCCTTAAGCCCTTATGATGAGCGGGCAACCGACCCTCGGCCCGAAGCAGCTCGATCTCAAATCCCGATGTGGAAACTACACGCAAAAACCAAAGCCCGTCCTCAGTGCCAAGTGACGATCCGGACCCCCTCAAGGATCCGGCACCGTATCCCGAGTCTAGCTCGACCTATGGAAACCAAGGACGGGCCAGGGCACTGATTGCCTGCCACCCCATTACAACGGAATTTGGCCTAGAGCCCTCAAATTCGACGACCCTCGCTATGTAAAACGAGGTGATAGACCAAATCGAAAAAATGACTATCCAGGAGGATCTGCCCTCCGCCCACAACCATCAACCCTTCGAGGTGTATCAAGGGGAATTCTGCGTCCCACCCACCACCCACTTGGTGGCCACTGTCGATGATTTAACTAATATGCTGGATTATAATTTGGAAAACACCAAATACATGGACGAGGATAGCGGAGCCACGGCTACTACCGATGTCCCCCCCTCCCCACCCGTCATCGACCGCTGGTCGGCCACGTCCACCTACAATATTTACATGGTGGACACCCCCAAGGATGGCGATGGCACTCCTAATCAGGACGAAGACAAAGCCCGGAGAGGAGCCACCCAAGCGCCAAAGACAGCGTCGTCGATCAAAGCCACATCAAAGCCATGCGAGCAACATGGACTTTGTGGAGAACGGCACCGCGAATAACACGGATGACCTTGCCGAAGGCGCTCAATCCGGAGGACCTCGAGGACTCCGAAGATAACAACTACTTCCCATCCTCTGAAGAGGAGGCCAGTCTCGGGGAGGAAGATGTCATCATCCCCGAAGACCCACGGGAGCAGGAATGGTTTAAGCGGAGGCTTATAGCCAGCTCCCGTAACATGAAGAAACAAAAACGCCAAATCAAGGCCGAGCAGGAAACCCTCAACGACCGATGGACTGAAGTTCTAGCCGCCGAAGAAGGGTACGGCCATGAACGGCCAATCAAGAGATATCCAAAGCGATGATTACCGCCGCAGTTCGACGACGAGGCCGTAGAGCCAACGTGTCCAACACACACCCGCGCCGAATAGCCGGACCGTCCCCCTAGAGGGCGGGACAGAGAAGCTGATGAGGCCGAGCACCTCGCCACACTACCTCGCCGTTATGGAAAGGAAAAAAGCGCGGCCTAGCTACGAATATGACCTCCATCACGACCTGGCCGCTCGGGGAGGCCATACCAGGTCCATCTACAGACTAATAGAAGACCCGCCCGCTCACCGGGAAGGACATTACGACTGGCTGAACCGAAATGATAGAGTTCAGGAGCAGCAGCGGACTCGGATGGCTGAAGACCTCCGACGCTATATAGCCCGAGTTCGGGGCGCCGCACACCCCCTTTGCTTCATGGAGAGGGTGATGCAACACCAATTCCCATAAGGCTTCAAGCCCGTAAACAGCAAACCATACGACAGAACTACAGACCCGGCGGTATGGATAGAGAATTTCCTCCTACACATCCACATCGCTCGAGGAGAGGACCTCCACGCCATCAGGTATTTGCCGCTAAAGCTTGAAGGGCCAGCCCGACACTGGTTGAACAGTGCTACTTCTCGAGCTTGCGTTGTATTCCCTCTAAGAGGAAAGGGTGATGCAGCAGAGTAGCGTAAGTATTTCCCTCAGTATTTGAGAACCAAGGTATCAATCCAGTAGGAGACCACGCGCGAGTCCCTCATACTAGCACAAAAAAATAAGAACCTTGCAGCCAACGCGATAAAAGGGGTTGTCAATCCCTTCTCGGTCACTTACAAAAGTGAGATCTGATAGATATGATAAGGTAATATTTTTGGTATTTTTTTGGTATAGAGATTGAAAGTAAGTAATGCAAAGTAAAGTAAATAGTTGATGGAGGATTAATATGATGAGAAAAGACCCGGGGCCACAGGTTTTACTAGTTGCTTCTCTCATGATAGCAGATTTCTACGGTGGGTGAACGAATTACTGTCGAGCAATTGATAGAAAAGCGCATAGTTATGAGAATATCTAGGCATGATCATTGTATATAGGCATCACTTCCGTGACAAGTAGACTGAAACAATTCTGCATCTACTACTATTACTCCACACATCGACCGCTATCCAGCATGCATCTAGAGTATTAAGTTCATAAGAACAGAGTAACGCCTTAAGCAAGATGACATGATGTAGAGGGATAAACTCAAGCAATATGATATAAACCCCATCTTTTTATCCTCGATGGCAACAATACAATACGTGCCTTGCTGCCCCTGCTGTCACTGGGAAAGGACACCGCAAGATTGAACCCAAAGCCAAGCACTTCTCCCATTGCAAGAACTACAGATCTAGTAGGCCAAACCAAGCCGATATTTCGAAGAGACTTGCAAGGATATTTAAATCATACATAAAAGATTTCAGAAAAGAATCCAATATTGTTCATAGATAATCTTGATCATAAACCCACAATTCATCGGATCTCGACAAACACACCGCAAAAAGATTACATCAAATAGATCTCCTCGGAGATCGAGGAGAACTTTGTATTGAGATCCAAAGAGAGAGAAGAAGCCATGTAGCTAATAACTATGGACCCGAAGGTCTGTGGTAAACTACTCACAACTCATCGGAGAGGCTATGGTGTTGATGTAGAAGCCCTCTGTGATCGATGGCCCCTGCGGCGGAGCTCCGGAGCAGGCCCCAAGATGGGATCTCACGGGTACAGAAGGTTGCGGCGGTGGAATTAGGGTTTCGTGGTGCTCCTCGCTGGTTTCAGGGTACGTAGGTATATATAGGCCAAAGAGGGACATCGGGGGAGCAACAGGTGGCCCACGAGGGTGGGGGCGCGCCCCCTGCCCTCGTGGCCACCTCCTTCACTTCCTGGCGTGTACTCCAAGTCTTTCGTGTTGATATTGTTCCAAAAATAACTCTCCCTGAAGGTTTCATTCCGTTTGGACTCCGTTTGATATTCCTTTTCTGTGGAACACTAAAATAGGCAAAAAAAAATAGCAATTTGCACTAGGCCTTGGGTTAGTAGGTTAGTCCCAAAAATAATATAAAAGTGTATAATAAAGCCCATTAAACATCCAAAACAGAATATATAATAGCATGGAACAATAAAAAATTATAGATACATTAGAGACGTATCAAGCATCCCCAAGCTTAATTCCCACTCGTCCTCGAGTAGGTAAATGATAAAAACAGAATTTTTGATGTGGAATGCTAACCAACATAATTCTCAATGTAATTTTCTTTATTATGGCATGAATGTTCAGATCCGAAAGATTCAAGACAAAACTTTATATTGACATAAGAGTAATAATACTTCAAGCATACTAATAAAGCAATCATGTCTTCTCAAAATAACATGGCCAAAGAAAGTTATCCCTACAAAATCATACAGTCTGGCTATGCTCTATCTTCATCACACAAAATATTTAAATCATGCACAACCCCGGTTTTGGCCAAGCAATTGTTTCACACTTCAAAATTTTCAAACTTTTCAACTTTCAGACAATACATGAGCGTGAGCCATGGATATAACACTATGTTGAATAGAGTGGTGATTTTGGAGAAGACAAAAGAGGAAGATAGTCTCACATCAACTAGGCGTATCAGTGGGCTATGGAGATGCCCATCAATAGATATCAAAGTGAGTGAGTAGGGATTGCCATCCAACGGATGCACTAGAGCTATAAGTGTATGAAAGCTCGACAAGGGAAATTAAGTGAGTGTGCATCCAACTCGCTTGATCACGAAGACCTAGGGCATTTTGAGGAAGCCCGTCATTGGAATATACAAGCCAAGTTCTATAATGAAAATTCCCACTAGTATATGAAAGTGACAAAACAAGAGACTCTCTATCATGAAGATCATGGTGCTATTTTGAAGCCCAAGTGTGGAAAATGGATAGTAACATTGTCCCTTCTCTCTTTTTCTCCCATTTTTTCTTTTTTTCCTTTTGGCCTTTTCTCTTTTCTCCTTTTTTATGGCCTCTTTTTTCCTTTTTTTTCTTTTCTTTTCTTTCGTCTGGAGTCTCATCCCGACTTGTGGGGGAATCATAGTCTCCATCATCCTTTCCTCACTGGGACAATGCTCTAATAATGATGATCATCAAACTTTTATTTACTTATGACTCGAAGCTAGAACAAAATATGACTCTATGTGAATGCCTCCGGCGGTGTACCGGGATGCGCAATGAATCAAGAGTGACATGTATGAGAGATTATGCATGGTGGCCTAGCCACAAATACGATGTCAACTACATGATCATGCATGGCAATATGACAATGATGAAGCGTGTCATAATAAACGGAATGGTGGAAAGTTGCATGGCAATAAATCTCGGAATGACTATGGAAATGCCATAATAGGTAGGTATGGTTGCTGTTTTGAGGAAGGTATATGGTGGGTGTATGGTACCGGCGAAAATTGCGCGGTACAAGAGAGGCTAGCAATGGTGGAAGGGCGAGAGTGCGTAAAATCCATGGACTCAACATTAGTCAAAAATAACTCATATACTTATTGCAAAAATCTACGAGTTATCAAAACAAAGTATTCAACACATGCTCCTAGGGGAAGGGTTGGTAGGTGTTAACCATCGTGCGATCCCGATCTCCTCACAAAGGATGACAATCAATAAATAAATCATGCTCCAACTTCATCACACAACGGTTCACCATACGTGCATGCTACGGGAATCACAAACTTTAACACAAGTGTTTCTCAAATTCACAATTACTCCACTAGCATGACTCTAATATCACTATCCTCGTATCTCAAAACAATCATCAAGTATCAAACTTCTCATAATATTCAATGCACTTTTATGAAAGTTTTTACTATACTCATCTTGGATGCCTATCATATTTGGACTAATTTTATAACCAAAGCACATTACCATGCTGTTCTAAAAGACTCTCAAAAGGATATAAGTTAATCATGAGAGATCAATAATTTCTACAAAATAAAACCACCACGATGCTCTAAAAGATATAAGTGAAGCACTAGAGCAAAACTTATCTAGCTCAAAAGATATAAGTGAAGCACATAGAATATTCTAATAAATTCCAAATCGTGTATATCTCTCTCAAAAGGTGTGTCCAGCAAGGATGATTGTGGCAAACTAAAAAGCAAAGACTCAAATTATACATGACGCTCCAAGCAAAACACATATCATGTGGTGAATAAAAATATAGTCTCAAGTAAAGTTACCGATAGATGAAGACGAAAGAGGGGATGCCTTCCCGGGGCATCCCCAAGCTTAGGATTTTGTTTGTCCTTGAATTTTACCTTGGGGTGTCTTAGGCATCCCCAAGCTTAGGCTCTTGCCACTCTTTGTTTCATAGTCCATCAAATCCTTACTCAAAACTTGAAAACTTCACAAAACAAAACTTAGCCAAAAATCTCGTGAGCTCCGTTAGTATAAGAAAACAAACCACTACTCAAAGGTACTGTAATGAAATCATTATTTGTTTATATTGGTGTTAAACCTACTGTATTCCAACTTCTCTATGATTCATACCCCCCGATACTACTCATAGATTCATCAAAATAAGCAAACAACGCATGAAAAACAGAATCTTTCAAAAACAGAACAGTCTGTAACTTTTGAATACTTATGTAACTCTAAAAAAATTTAAATAAATTGGTGGACGTGATTAATTTGTATATTAATCATCTGCAAAAAGAATCAACTAAAAAGCACTCTCCAGTAAAAAAAATGGTAGCTAATCTCGTGAGCGCTAAAGTTTCTGTTTTTTATAGCATGATCGTATAAACTTCACCCAAGTCTTCCCGAAGGTTCAGCTTGGCACAAACACTAATTAAAACACAAAACCACATCCAAACATAATCTAGATGCATTATTTATTCCTAGCCAGAAGGAAAAGCAAAGAAAATAAAATTGGGTTTCCTCCCAACAAGCGCTATCGTTTAACGCCCCTAGCTAGGCACGATACATGAATAGATCTAGGTATTGCCATCTTTGGTAGGCAAGAAATCAAGAAATTCATTTGTAGCAACAGGTTCCCTTAAGATAGTGAGAAAATTGGGGTGAACGCTTATTGATTTGAGATCCGCAGTTCCCTTACTAGAAGATTCACCCTTATTTTTAGGAATATACATAAACTTGGCCAATTTAGTAGTGGAGGGATTCGAAGAATTTCTCACAGCAGAAAAAGCAGACCCTACACTAGTAATAATATCCTCAAGTTTATCAATTCTGGTGGAATCTTGATCTATTCTCTCTTTAACTATGGGTTCTCTTTCTTGAACAAAATCAGAATAACTCCTACCTTAGGCCCATATTGGGTAATTTGGTTTTGGATCTTTTTATCCAAACTCTCAACCAACTCTACAATGGCAACTTTATTTTCAATAATTTCAAGCCTTTGCATAACATGCTCTAAAGTTAAAACAGTTCCATTAACCATAAGAGGTGGTGGGCCAAACAATTCTTGCATAGCATTATAAGAATCAAAAGTATGGCTACCCAAGAAATTCCCTCCGGTAATGGTATCAAGAATATATCTATTCCAAGGGGTGATGCCAACATAAAAATTGCGAAGAAGCACGGAAGTGGAAATCTTCCTAGTAGATCTATTTTGAGCATTGTAAATTCTATACCAAGCATCTTTTATATTTTCTTCCTCCGTTTATTTAAAATTAAGAACTTCACTCTCGGGAGTATTGATAATGATAGGAGGGCTAGCCATGACGGCAAGGCAAATGATAAAACACACGGAGCAAATAAGAGGGTGAATAAAACGACAAGGGTGAAGTGGGGGAGAAGAAAACGAGAGGCAAATAAAGTAATGCGAGGGATAAGGGTTTGTGATAGGTACTTGGTATATGACTTTTGCGAAGATCTCCCCGGCAACGGCGCCAGAAATTCTTCTTGCTACTTCTCGAGCTTGCGTTGTATTCCCTCAAAAAGGAAAGGGTGATGCAGCACAGTAGCGTAAGTATTTCCCTTAGTTTATGAGAACCAAGGTATCAATCTAGTAGGAGACAACGCGCGAGTCCCTCGTACCTGCACAACAAATAAGAACTTGCAGCCAACGCGATAAAAGGGGTTGTCGATCCATTCTCGGTCACTTACAAAAGTGAGATCTGATAGATATGATAAGATAATATTTTTGGTATAGAGATTGAAAGTAAATAATGCAAATTAAAGTAAATAGTTGATGGAAGATTAATATGATGAGAATGGACCCGGGGGCCATAGGTTTCACTAGTGGCTTCTCTCATGATAACCGACTTCTACGGTGGGTGAACAAATTAATGTCGAGCAATTGATAAAAAATCGTATAGTTATGAGAATATCTAGGCATGATCATTGTATATAGGCATCACGTTCGTGACAAGTAGACCGAAACGATTCTGCATGTACTACTATTACTCCACAGATCAACCGCTATCCAGCATGCATCTAGAGTATTAAGTTCATAAGAACAGAGTAACGCCTTAAGCAAGATGACATGATGTAGAGGGATAAACTCAAACAATATGATATAAACCCCATCTTTTTATCCTCGATGGCAACAATACAATGCGTGCCTTGCTGCCCCTGCTATCACTGGGAAAGGACACCGCAAGATTGAAGCCAAAGCCAATCACTTCTCCCATTGCAAGAACTACAAATCTAGTAGGCCAAACCAAACCGATAATTCGAAGAGACTTGCAAGGATATTTAAATCATACATACAAGATTTCAGAAAAGAATCCAATATTGTTCATAGATAATTTTGATCATAAACCCAGAATTCATCGGATCTCGACAAACACACCGCAAAAAGATTACATCGAATAGATCTCCTCGAAGATCGAGGAGAACTTTGTATTGAGATCCAAAGAGAGAGAAGAAGCCATCTAGCTAATAACTATGGACCCGAAGGTCTGTGGTAAACTGCTACCTCTTGAGCTTGCGTTGTATTCCCTCGAAGAGGAAAGGGAGATGCAGCACAGTAGCGTAAGTACTCCCCTCAGTTTTTGAGAACCAAGGTATCAATCCAGTAGGAGACCATGCGCGAGTCCCTCGCACCTGCACAAACAAATAAGAACTTCGCAGCCAACGCGATAAGGGGTTGCCAATCCCTTTACGGTCACTTACAAGAGTGAGATCTGATAGAGATGATAATTATATTTTTGGTATTTTTTTGGTATAGAAACAGAAAGTAAAGAAAGCAAATAAACAACGGCGACAGAAATTGGCTAGTTGACAGAAAAGTAATATGATAAAGATAGACCCGGTGGCCATAGTTTTCTCTAGTGGCTTCTCTCATGATAGCGGTATTCTACGGCGGGTAAACAAATTACTGTCGAGCAATTGATAGAAAAGCGAATAATAATGAGACTATCTAGGCATGATCATTGTATATAGGCATCACGTCCGAGACAAGTGGACCGGAACGATTCTGCATCTACTACTATTACTCCACACATCGACCGCTATCCAGCATGCATCTAGTGTATTGAGTTCATACGAACAGAGTAACACCTTAAGAAAGATGACATGATGTAGAGGGATAAACTCAAGCAATATGATGAAACCCCCATCTTTTTATCCTCGATGTAAATAATACAATACGTGCCTTGCTGCCCCTACTGTCACTGAGAAAGGACACCGCAAGATTGAACCCAAAGCCAAGCACTTCTCCCATTGCAAGAACTATAGATCTAGTAGGCCAAACCAAACCAATAATTCGAAGAGACTTCCAAGGATATTATGAGCACACATAAAAAGTTCAGAGAAGAACCAAATATCGTTCATAGATAACCTTGATCATAACCTCACAATTCATCGGATCTCGACAAACACACCGCAAAAAGAGATTACATCGAATAGATCTTCTCGAAGACCGAGGAGAACTTTGTATTGAGATCCGGAGAGAGAGAAGAAGCCATCTAGATACTAGCTATGGACCCGAAGGTCTATGGTAAACTACTCACAACTCATGGTGAGGGCGATGATGATGATGATGAAGGCCTCCGTGATGGATCCCCCTCCCGGAACAGGCTCCAAGATGGGATCTCCACAGGAACAGAAGCTACGGCGGTGGAATTAGGGTTTTCTCTCTATGTATGGAGTTTCTGGGGTACGTAGGTATATATAGGAAGAAGGGGGGCACCGGGGGCCACACGGGCTGCCCTCGAGGCAGGGGGGCGCGCCCTGGGAAGGGGGGCGCGCCCCCACCCTCGAGGGTGGCCCCTCTGTCCTTTGGCTTGGCCCAGAAGTCTTTCGTGCGTGATTTCCTCCAAAAATATCTCTCGCGAAGGTTTCATTCCGTTTGGACTCCGTTTGATATTCCTTTTCTGCAAAACCCTGAAATAGGCAAAAAAACAACAATCTAGACTAGGCCTTTTGGTTAGTAGGTTAGTCCCAAAAATGATATAAAAGTGAATGATAAAGCCCATTAAACATCCAAGACTTCATAAATAATAGCATGGAACAATAAAAAATTATAGATACGTTGGAGGCGTATCATAAACTACTCACAACTCATCGGAGAGGCTATGGTGTTGATGCAGAAGCCCTCCGTGATCTATGCCCCCTCCGGCGGAGTTCCGGAACAGGCCCCAATATGGGATCTCATGGATACAGAAGGTTGCGGTGGTGGAATTAGGGTTTCGTGGTGCTCCTCGATAGTTACAGGGTACGTAGTTATATATAGGCTGAAGAGGGACGTCGGGGGAGCAACAGGTGTCCCACGAGGGTGGGGGGCGTGCCTACCCCCCTGGGTGTGCCCCTGCCTTCGTGGCCACCTCCTTCGCTTCCTGGCGTGTACTCCAAGTCTTTCGTGTTGATATTGTTCCAAAAATAACTCTCCCGAAGGTTTCATTCCGTGTGGACTCCGTTTGATATTCCTTTTCTGCGAAACATTGAAATACGCAAAAAAAACTACAATTTGCATTGGGCCTTGGGTTAGTAGGTTAGTCCCAAAAATAATATAAAATTGTATAATAAAGCCCATTAAACATCCAAAACAGAATATATAATAGCATGGAACAATAAAAAATTACAGATACATTGGAGACGTATCAAACAGCCTTCCTAAGGACTCTATAGGCTATTGGGAAGAGCTCGAGGATGCTTTTCGAGCGAACTTTCAGTCAGGGCACCTATGTCCGGCCTCCGGACGCTGACGGCCTAAATTGCATCACACAACAGCCCGGGGAGTCTGCCCGGCAATCCTGGAACTGATTCTTGACCAAGAAAAACCAGATTGTTGACTGTCCGGATGTTGAGGCCTTGGCCACTTTCAAGTATAGCGTCATGGAAGAATGGCTTGTGTGACAGCTCGGCCAGGACAAACCAAGAACGATGGCAGCCCTTACTTCTCTGATGACTCGCTTTTGTGCAGGTGAGACAGTTGGCTCGGTCGCAAAAACACCAACCGCGATGCACCCGGTACCTCTGAGGTCCGGGACGGAAATGGAAAGCCACAACGCAGTAAGAATAAACGTCACCACAACGACGGCGATGGCGAGTATACGACAGTAAATGTCGGATTCAGAAACCCTAAGTACGGATCCCCAAGGAAAGCCCCTAAAGGCAACAGTGACGCGACCCGTCTAGATTGGACACAATTCTGGACAGGTCCTGCCGGATCCACGTCACATCGGAGAAGCTTGCCAACCTCTCCAACTGTACCTGTTGGGTGATAAAATAGGCCGGCAAGCTCACAGCCGAAGACTCTGGCAAAAGCCCATGAAGCAAGGACGATGATGAGCCCTGCAGGCCGAACAGTGGAGGCCAGAAACCCTTCCCTTCGGAGGTCAAACAATAAACATGATCTACGCAACCCACGTATCGAGGAAGGAGAGGAAGCGAGTGCTGCGGGACTTATATGCCGTCGAGCCCGTGGAACCGAAGCTTAACCCATGGTCAGCCTGCCCGATCACTTTTGATCACAGGAATCACTCGATCAACATATAGTACGGAGGGTCCGCAGCCTTAGTGCTCGACCTGATCATCAATGGATTCCACCTCACTAGAGTCCTCATGGACGGAGGCAGAAGCCTCAATCTGATATACGAAGACACAGTGAGGAAGATGGGGATCGACCCGTCAAGGATCAAACCCAGTAACATCACCTTCAAGGGGGTCATTTCGGGAGTAGAGACCTGCTGCACGGGCACGGTAACGCTTGAAATAGTGTTCGGCTCTCCAGACAACTTCGGAAGCGAGGACTTGATCTTTGATATTGCAACTTTTCACAGCGGATATCACACCCTCCTCGGCCGAACAACGTTCGCTAAATTCAATGTCGTTCCACATTACGCGTACCTCAAGTTAAAGATGCCTGGACCCCCGGGCGTCATAACCAGTGGCGAAGCTACAACAGCAAGCGAGGATGGGCCATTACAAACAAAGTCCACTATTTTTACCAGCATGGCCTAATTTACACATCAATCTTCATTAAACTTGCTACAGGATGGGCGGGCCATAGCCTATTTTTCTAACACGTAGCTCCGCTGGTGGTCATAACTATCAATGGCAATAGAGAACGCTCACTTCGGACCGAAGAGGACACCGCAGCCCTAGAGGCCGAAGAAGCTGGCCCCTACTGGCCTCGATACCGGCCCGCCGTAAAGATCGGCGACAACAGCAAAAGGGTCCAAACCTGTTCCCCGTCATGGGAACCCGCATGCGTTCGCCGCAAATAGGGATGTGCGCCCCACGACATGCCCAAAATCTTCGCCCTCCACTTGCCTCGTCAGCACAATTTCGCGCTCAAAATACCATGGGCAGCCGTGAGGCCTACGTCAGTAGATTCACACCACATGTTTGGCTAAACCAAACTGCGGAGCCACCTTGTCTTCGAACGGTACGGGGGTCAATTCTGGACCCCCCCAGCATTAAGCATCATCGGCAGGACCCACCCCTTAAGGTTTTATTGAAGGTCCCAACCCATACCTCTCAGAAGCAAAGGCACAAACGTGCAGCAGGGCACAGTTGAGGCTTCGACTCACACATCAAGGCCCTGTGTATACCTTTACTTTGTAAAACTAATTTTATTTTTAATAAATGTCTTGGGAGTTCGAATTGTACGGTTAGACGTCTTGAGCCTATGAGAAATAATGAAAACACCCTTTACGGTGTTCAGATATCCGCATCTTGCAATTGTTTCCTTCCCTTCCAATTCCCCCCTCGCTCTTCGAACAGCCCGACATGATGATATAATTCACTCTCTAAGATCTTAATTTCCTCATCAGCTCCACATACCAAGTCCGACATCGCCTTCCTTGGAGTGTTCGGCATCTCGGGTATTGCACTACATTCATCAAGTTCTGAACTATGTCATGGGTCCATTGTTGGGTTGCCCAGCTCATGTGTTTACACCTTAAGTTTTGCACGTTCGGCTAAGAGGGTAAAGGGAGAACCCCTGCGATTGTGCTTCTGGCTAGCCTAGTAAAGCACCTCAGGAGGAGAAAGCCGAAAACTGACCATCATAGTAAGCGCAAATTGGTCAGCAATCCGATGGTGAGGTTTGACTCTAAAAATCATTGGTGATTTCACCATGTCACACAAAGGGTTCGTCTTAACACAAACCAGGTGATCGGAAAGGACATATATTGTCCCCAAGTACGTCGATGACCGGGGGCTAGTCACTAGCCCCCACAATCAAGCTCCTAAGGCTAAGTGAAAGCAATAAAACCGAATAGTCCGATTGCCTAGTTTATGTCACGCACTACCGCCTCCAGGTTCCAACATGTTGGCTAAGGGTACCATTGCGGCGACAAACACCCCTCGTGATATTCACTTGGGGGTAGAAGCCGATGATTGGTAGCTTTCAGAATAAACATACGGCCGCACAGGAATCAAAATTAGAAATGACAGGACAAAATAAGTCAGTTGGATGCATCATAAAGCATAAGGGTCCAATTGACACAAATTTAACACAATCACTCAAGCATTACATCTTTTGAACACTGGCCCTCTTTTGCCCGCGCGCCATTTATCACCTGCACAAAATACAGCTCCGGACGGTGATGTTCTTTTCCCTTCAGCCGAGGACCAGTGGCCATGTCCATCGGATTAATCTTCGGCTAATGTGCCATGGCCTTTGCAAACGCGTGCCTAGCTCCCTCAAGGCATGTCGACCGCTTCGCGGCTTCAATCCGGAGCGGCGCATCCCGCAGCTTCTGCACTAAGCCAAAGTAGCTCTTCGAAATTGGCTCGGCCGGCCACAGCTGGACACATAGATCCTTCAACGCCAGTTCTGACATCTGATGAAGCTCCATCAGCTGCTTCATCTGGTTGCTCAGGAGGGGAGGATGCTCGGAGGCTGGAAACTATGACCAAAACAGCCGTTGCTCACAGTCCTCCTCATGAGCGGCATAATGCTCCACGGCGGCCGTCGCACTCTTCGAAAGCTCGGCGAACACGCTTACAGAGCGCCAGACCCGTGTCAGCAGGGCGACTTGTTGCCTCCGAACACACTCTGCAGTAAGAATTTCTTACCATTTGTAGTAAGTGTCCTCAAACACCCCACCTCCACAGTTCCCCCACCCGCCCCCCCCTCCCCCCCTTGAACCCTAGTTCGCGGCTGAGGGAGTCCTGGATTGGGTGGTCCTCATGTGGCTGGACAAACTCCTGATGGGCCGGACTGGTGGGCCGTGAAGATTACTACAAAAGATCATCTCTCGTATCCGGATATGACTCCCGTGTTCATGTAATGGCAAGTTTTAGGTTCGGGTGTAGATTTTCCTTCCTCTACAAGATAACGTGTACAAACCCTAGGTCCCTCCGGTGTGTATATAAACCGAAGGGTTTTAGTCTGCAGAGGCTAGAACAGAATGATAGTATCTCCACATGCTAGACTTAGGGTTTAGCCAATACGATCTCGAGGTAGATCAACTCTTGTATTCATATTCATCCACATTAATATAGCAGGAAGTAGGGTATTACCTCGATCGAGAGGGCCTGAACCTGGGTAAACATCGTGTCCCCAGCCTCCTGTTACCATTGATCCTCAGACGTATAGTTCGGGACCCCCTACCCAAGATCCACCGGTTTTGACACCGACATTGGTGCTTTCATTGAGAGTTCCACTATGTCGTTGACGGAAGGACTGATGGATCGTGTTGTGGATCGTAGCAGAAAATCAAATTTTTTCCTATGCATCACCAAGATCTATCTATGGAGTAATCTAGCAACGAGGGGGAGGGGAATGCATCTACATACCCTTGTAGATCGCGATGCGGAAGCGTTGCAAGAACGCGGATGAAGGAGTCGTACTCGCTGCGATTCAGATCGCGGTTGATTTTGATCTAAGCGCCGAACAACGGCGCCTCCGCGTTCAACACACGTGCAGCCCGGTGACGTCTCCCACGCCTTGATCCAGCAAGAAGAGAGGGAGAGGTTGGGGAAGACTCCATCCAACAGCAGCACGACGGCGTGGTGGTGGTGGAGGAGCGTGGGACTCCAGCAGGGCTTCGTCAAGCACTGCGAGAGACGAGGAGGGAGAGAGGTAGGGCTGTGCCAAGCGACAGAGGTCAAAAACATGTTATGGGCAGCCCCAAACCTCACATATATATAGGGGGAAGGGAGGGGCTGCGCCCCCTTTAGGGTTTCCCACCCCTAGGGGCGCGGCCACCCTAGATCCCATCTAGGGGTGGCGGCCAGAGGGGGAGAGGGAGAGGGGGGCGCACCAGATTGGGCCCTAGGGCCCATCTGCCCTAGGGTTTGCCCCCTCCCCTCTTGGAGGCGCCTTGGGCCCTGGTGGGGGGCGCACCAGCCCACCTGGGGCTGGTCCCCTCCCACACTTGGCCCACGCAGCCTTCTGGGGCCGGTGGCCCCACCCGGTGGACCCCCGGGACCCTCCCGGTGGTCCCGGTACGCTACCGATAGCGCCCGAAACTTTTCCAGTGACCAAAACGGGACTTCCCATATATGAATCTTTACCTCCGGACCATTCCGAAACTCCTCGTGATGTCCAGGATCTCATCCGGGACTCCGAACAACATTCGGTAACCGCGTACATACTTTCCCTATAACCCTAGCGTCATCGAACCTTAAGTGTGTAGACCCTACGGGCTCGGGAGTCATGCAGACATGGCCGAGACAACTCTCCGGTCAATAACCAACAGCGGGATCTGGATACCTATGTTGGCTCCCACATGCTCCACGATGATCTCATCGGATGAACCACGATGTCAAGGATACAATCAATCCCGTATACCATTCCCTTTGTCTATCGGCATAGTACTTGCCCGAGATTCGATCGTCGGTATACCGATACCTCGTTCAATATCGTTACCGGCAAGTCTCTTTACTCGTTCTGTAACACATCATCCCGTGATCAACTCCTTGACCACATTGTGCACATTATGATGATGTCCTACCGAGTGGGCCCAGAGATACCTCTCCGTAATACGGAGTGACAAATCCCAGTCTCGATTCGTGTCAACCCAACAGACACTTTCGGAGATACCTGTAGTGCACCTTTATAGCCACCCAGTTACGTTGTGACGTTTGGTACACCCAAAGCATTCCTATGGTATCCGGGAGTTGCACAATCTCATGGTCTAAGGAAAATATACTTGACATATAGAAAAGCTTTAGCATACGAACTACACGATCTGTGCTAGGCTTAGGATTGGGTCTTGTCCATCACATCATTCTCCTAATGATGTGATCCCGTTATCAACGACATCCAATGTCCATGGTCAGGAAACCGTGACCATCTGTTGATCAACGAGCTTGTCAACTAGAGGCTTACTAGGGACATGGTGTTTGTCTATGTATCCACACATGTATCTGAGTTTCCTATCAATACAATTCTAGCATGGATAATAAACAATTATCATGAACAAGGAAATATAATAATAACCAATTTATTATTGCCTCTAGGGCATATTTCCAACAGTCTCCCACTTGCACTAGAGTCAATAATCTAGTTCACATCGCCATGTGATTAACACTCACAGGTCACATCGCCATGTGACTAACATCCAAAGAGTTTACTAGAGTCAGTAATCTAGTTCATATCAATATGTGATTAACACTCAATGAGTTCTGGGTTTGATCATGTTATGCTTGTGAGAGAGGTTGTAGTCAACGGGTCTGCAACATTCAGATCCCTATGTACTTCGCAAAACTTTATGTCATATCGTAGATCCTGCTACCACGTTCCACTTGGAGCTATTCCAAACTATTGCTCCATTATACGTATCCGGTATCTCTACTCAGAGTTATCCGGATAGGTGTTAAGCTTGCATCGACGTAACTCTTTACGTCGAACTCTTTATCACCTCCATAACCGAGAAACATTTGCTTATTCCTCTAAGGATAATTTTGACCGCTATCTGGTGATCTACTCCTGGATCACCTTTTGTACCCTCTTGTCAAACATGTGGTAAGGCACACATCAGGCGCGGTACTCAGCATTGCATACCGTATAAAGCCTATGACAAAAGCATAGGGGACGACCTTCGTCCTTCCTCTTCCTTCTGCCGCGGTCAAGCTTTGAGTCTTACTCAACTTCACACCTTACAACTCAGGTAAGAACTCCTTCTTTGATTGATCTCTATTGAACTCCTTCAAAATCATGTCAAAGGTGTGTGTTCGTTTGAAAGTATCATCAGGCGTCTTGATCTATCTCTATAGATCTTGATGCCCAATTATATAAGCAGCTTTATCCAGGTCTTCCTTTGAAAAACTCCTTTCAAACAACCCTTTGTGCTTTCCAGAAATTCTACATCATTTCGGATCAACAATATGTCATTCACATATACTTATCAGAAATGTAGTAGTGCTCCCACTCACTTTATTGTAAATACAAGTTTCTAACAAACTTAGTATAAACCCAAAAACTTTGATCATTCCATCAAAGCGTATATTCCGACTCCGAGATGCTTGCTCTAGTCCATGGAAGGATCGCTGGAGCTAGCATACCTTTTAGCATCCTTAGGATCGACAAAACCTTTCTGATTGTATCACATACAACCTTTCCTTACGAAAACTGGTAAGGAAACTTGTTTTGTCATCCATCTGCCAGATTTCATAAATGCAGCTAATGCTAACATGATTCCGACGGACTTAAGCATCACTACGGGTGAGAAAATCTCATCGTAGTCAACTCCTTGAACTTGTGAAAAACTCTTTTCCACAAGTCGAGCTTCATAGACGGTGACATTACCGTCCACGTCCGTCTTCTTCTTAAAGATCCATTTATCTCAATGGCTTGCCGATCATCATGCAAGTCCACCGAAGTCCATACTTTGTTTTGATACATGGATCCTATCTCGGATTTCTCGGCTTCTAACCATTTGTCGGAATACGGGCCCACCATCGCTTCTCCATAGTTCGTAGGTTCATCGTTGTCCAACAACATGACCTCTAAGACAGGATCACCGTACCACTCAGGAGTAGTACATATCCTTGTCGACCTACGAGGTTCGATAGCAACTTGATCCGAAGCTTCATGATCACTATCATTAGTTTCCTCTTCAAAGTCGTAGGTTCCACAGAAACATCTTTCTGTGTTGCACTACTCTCCGGTTGAAGTGAGGGTTCGACAACCTCATCAAGTTCTATCTTCCTCCCACTCAATTCTTTCGAGAGAAAACTCCTTCTCGAGAAAGGACCCGTTCTGAGCGACAAACAATTTTTGTCCTTGGATCTGAGATAGAAGGTATACCCAAATGTTACCTTTGGGTATTCTATGAAGATGTATTTGTCCGCTTTGGGTTCTAGCTTTTTTTCCAGCTGAAGCCATGAGCATCGCAGCCCCAAACATTGAGAAACGACAACTTTGGTTTCTTGCCAAACCATAGTTCATACGGCGTCGTCTCAACGAACTTAGATGGTGCCCTATCTAAAGTGAGTGCAACTGTCTCTAATGCATAACCTCAAAATAATAGCGGTAGATCGGTAAGAGACATCATAGATCGTACCATATCTCATAATGTTCGACTACGACGTCCGGACTCACCATTACGCTGTGGTGTTCCAGGTGGCTTCAACTGCGGAACAATTCCACAATGTCTTAAGTGATTGCCAAACTCATAATTCAGAAAATCTCCCCTTTGATCAGATCGTAGGAACATGATCTTCTTGTTATGATGATTCTTAACTTCACTCTGAAATTGCTTGAACTTTTCAAACGTTTCAGACTTTTGCTTCATTAAGTAAATATACCCATATCTACTTAAATTGTCAGTGAAGATGAGAAAATAACGATATCCACCACACGCCTTAATTCTCATTGGATCACACACATCAGCATGTATGATTTCCAACAAGTCACTTTTCCGTTTCATTGTACCTGAACACGGGATCTTAGTCATCCTGCCCATGAGGCATGGCTCGCATGTGCCAAGGGATTCAAAATCAAGTGACTCCAAACATCCATCAGCATGGAGTTTCTTCATGCATTTCATGCCAAAATGACCTAAGCGGCAGTGCCACAAGAAAGTGGTACTATCATTATTAACTCTGCATCTTTTGGCGTTAATATTATTATCGTGTGTATTACTATGATCGAGATTCAATAAACCATTGGGTGCATGACCATAAAGGTATTATTCATGTAAATGGAATAACCATTATTCTCTAACTTAAATGAATAACCGTATTGCAATGAACATGATCTAATCATATTCATGCTCAACGTAGACACCTGATAACATTTATCTAGGTTCAACACTAATCCCGAAGGTAGAGAGAGCGTGCGATGGTGATCTTATCAACCTTGGAAACACTTCCAACACACATCGTCACCTCGCCCTTAGCTAGTCTCCGTTCAATCCGTAGTTTTTGCTTCAAGTCACTAATAATAGCAACTGAACCGGTATCCAATACCCAGGTGTTACAAGGAGTACTAGTAAGGTACACATCAATAACACGTATATCAAATATACTTTGTTGAAGTTGCCAGCTTTTCTTATCTACCATGTATTTGGGGTAGTTCCGCTACCATGTGACCGTTCCCCTTACAATAGAAGCACTTAGTCTCGAGGTTTGGGTTCAACCTTGGGTTCCTTCATCAGAGCGACAATTGGTTTGCCATTCATGAAGTTTCCCTTCTAGCCCTAGCCCCCTTTGAAACCAGTGGTCTTATTAAACCATCAACACTTGATGCTCCTTCTTGATTTCTAATTTTGCGGTCTTAAGCACCGCTAATAGCTCCGGGATCATCTCCATCCATTGCATGTCATAGTTCATCACGAAGTTCTGGTAGCTTGGTAATAGTGTCTAGAGAATTCCGTCAACCACTATCTCATCTGGAAGATTAAATCCCACTTGGTTCAAGTGATTTTAGCACCCAGACATTCTGAGCATATGCTCACTAGTTGAGCTATTCTCCTCCATCTTTTTGGCAAAATAACTTGTCAGAGGTCTCATACCTCTCAACACGGGCATGAGCCTGAAATCCCAATTTCAGCTCTTAGAACATCTCATATGTTCTATGGCGTTCAAAACGTCATTGGAATCCCGATTCTAAGCCATAAAGTATGGTGCACTAAAATATCAAGTAGTCATCAGGACGTGTCTGTCAGGTGTTCACAACATCCATAGACAACGCTGTAGGGGTTTGCACATTGAGCGGTGCGCCAAAGACGTAAGCTTTCTGTGTAGCAGTGAGGACACTCCTTGGACTACAGACCCAGTCCACATCATTGCTTACAATATCTTTCAACTTAGTCTTTCTCTAGGATCGTATTAAACAGGGAGCTACAACGCAGTTATTGGTCTACAACATAATTTGCGAAGACAACTTAGACTATTGTTCATGACAATTAAGTTCATCTAATGAACTCCCACTCAAATAGACATCTCTCTAGTCATCTAAGTGATACATGATCCGAATCGACTAGGCCGTGTCCGATCATCACGTGAGATGGACTAGTCATCAACGGTGAACATCTTCATGTTGATCGTATCTTCTATACGACTCATGTTCGACCTTTCGGTCTTCCGTGTTCCGAGGCCATGTCTGTACATGCTAGGCTTGTCAAGTCAACCCTAAGTGTATCGTGTGTGTAAATCTGGCTTACACCCGTTGTATGCGAACGTTGGAGCCTATCACACCCGATCCTCACGTGGTGCTTCGGAACAACGAACCTTAGCAACGGTGCACAGCTAGGGGGAACACAATTCTTGAAATTTTAGTGAGAGATCATCTTATTCACTACCGTCGTTCTAAGCAAATAAGATGTAAAACATGATAAACATCACATGCAATCAAATAGTGACATGATATGGCCAATATCATCTTGCTCCTTTGATCTTCATCTTCGGGGCTCCATGATCATCATCGTCAACGGCATGACACCATGATCTCCATCATCGTGTCTTCATGAAGTCGTCTCACCAAACATTACTTCTACTACTATGGCTAACGTTTAGCAATAAAGTAAAGTGATTACATGGCGTTATTCAGTGACACGCAGGTCATACAATATAATAAGACAACTCCTATGGCTCCTGCCGGTTGTCATTCTCATCGACATGCAAGTCGTGATTCCTATTACAAGAACATGATCAATCTCATACATCAAATATATATCATTCGTCATATCCTTTTGGCCATATCACATCACACGGCACATGCTGCAAGAACAAGTTAGACGTCCTCTAATTGTTATTGCAAGTTTTTACGTGGATGCTATAGGTTTCTAGCAAGAACGTTTCTTACCTACGCCAAAACCACAACGTGATATGCCAATTTCTATTTACCCTTCATAAGGACCCTTTTCATCGAATCCGATCCGACTAAAGTGGGAGAGACAGACACCCGCTAGCCACCTTATGCAACTAGTGCATGTCAGTCAGTGGAACCAGTCTCACGTAAGAGTACGTGTAAGGTCGGTCCGGGCCGCTTCATCCCACGATGCCGCCGAATCAAGATAAGACTAGTAACGGCAAGTAAATTGACAAATCGATGCCCACAACTACTTTCTGTTCTACTCGTGCAAGATACTACGCATAGACCTAGCTCATGATGCCACTGTTGGGGATCGTAGCAGAAAATCAAAAAATTTCCTACGCATCACCAAGATCTATCTATGGAGTAATCTAGCAACGAGGGGGAGGGGAGTGCATCTACATACCCTTGTAGATCGCGATGCGGAAGCGTTGCAAGAACGCGGATGAAGGAGTCGTACTCGCTGCGATTCAGATCGCGGTTGATTCCGATCTAAGCGCCGAACAACGGCGCCTCCGCGTTCAACACACGTGCAGCCCGGTGACGTCTCCCACGCCTTGATCCAGCAAGGAGAGAGGGAGAGGTTGGGGAAGACACCATCCAACAGCAGCACGACGGCGTGGTGGTGGTGGAGGAGCGCGGGACTCCAGCAGGGCTTCGCCAAGCACTGCGAGAGACGAGGAGGGAGAGAGGTAGGGCTGCGCCAAGCGACAAAGGTCAAAAACATGTTATGGGCAGCCCCAAATCTCACATTTATATACAGGGGGAAGGGAGGGGCTGCGCCCCCTTTAGGGTTTCCCACCCCTAGGGGCGCGGCCACCCTAGATCCCATCTAGGGGTGGCGGCCAAAGGGGGAGAGGGAGAGGGGGGCGCACCAGATTGGGCCCTAGGGCCCATCTGCCCTAGGGTTTGCCCCCCTCCCCTCTTGGAGGCGCCTTGGGCCCTGGTGGGGGGCGCACCAGCCCACCTGGGGCTGATCCCCTCCCACACTTGGCCCACGCAGCCTTCTGGGGCCGGTGGCCCCACCCGGTGGACCCCCGGGACCCTCCCGGTGGTCCCGGTACGCTACCGATAGCGCTAGAAACTTTTCCGGTGACCAAAACGGGACTTCCCATATATGAATCTTTACCTCCGGACCATTCCGGAACTCCTCGTGATGTCCGGGATCTCATCCGGGACTCCGAACAACATTCGGTAACCGCGTACATACTTTCCCTATAACCCTAGCGTCATCGAACCTTAAGTGTGTAGACCCTACGGGCTCGGGAGTCATGCAGACATGGCCGAGACAACTCTCTGGTCAATACACAACATCGGGATCTGGATGCCCATGTTGGCTCCCACATGCTCCACGATGATCTCATCGGATGAACCACGATGTCAAGGATTCAATCAATCCCGTATACAATTCCCTTTGTCTATCGGCATAGTACTTGCCCGAGATCCGATCGTCGGTATACCGATACCTCGTTCAATCTCGTTACCGGCAAGTCTATTTACTCGTTCTGTAACACATCATCCCGTGATCAACTCCTTGATCACATTGTGCACATTATGATGATGTCCTACCGAGTGGGCCCAGAGATACCTCTCCGTCATACGGAGTGACAAATCCCAGTCTCGATTCGTGTCAACCCAACAGACACTTTTGGAGATACCTGTAGTGCACCTTTATAGCCACCCAGTTACGTTGTGACGTTTGGTACACCCAAAGCATTCCTACGTTATCCGGGAGTTGCACAATCTCATGGTCTAAGGAAAAGATACTTGACATATAGAAAAGCTTTAGCATACGAACTACACGATCTGTGCTAGGCTTAGGATTGTGTCTTGTCCATCACATCATTCTCCTAATGATGTGATCCCGTTATCAACGACATCCAATATCCATGGTCAGGAAACCATGACCATCTGTTGATCAACGAGCTAGTCAACTAGAGGCTTACTAGGGACATGGTGTTTGTCTATGTATCCACACATGTATCTGAGTTTCCTATCAATAGAATTCTAGCATGGATAATAAACAATTATCATGAACAAGGAAATATAATAATAACCAATTTATTATTGCCTCTAGGGCATATTTCCAACATATCGCATCGTCAATCGCAACGGCGACGCCGAGGGAAGTTTCCCTCTCGGCCAACTCTTCGTGTTCGGAGGCTTCGCGCTCCGTGCCAACACTGAAGGCCATCTTGAGCAGATCGAGAGCTACACCCCTGGCCATCACGTCAGATTCGGAAGCTTGAACTACGTCGTTGATATCCGCGAAGACGTGATCTTCGCCGGATTCGAGCCAGCGGCAGCCTCTCTCTGTCACCACGATGATCACGACCTAACTCTGTCATCGGATCAAGAAATAGCATATGCAATAGTTCTGGCCCTAGATCCAGAACAGATCGCGTCACCCGAAGACGGGAAGCTCGACCCCACCACGGGAGCCGCAGACTCTACAGCGTTGGAGCCACACACGGACCCAACTACGGGCAGGGTCTGTGTCACCGGAACCTCGGACTCAACTCCGGTCTCTGATTCTGAATTGCGCGTCACCGCGCCCTTCAAACCTGACCAGGCGTCTATCGCCGAATTCAGTCCTACGGATATCTTCCAACACTCCCCCTTTCGCGACATGTTAAAGTCATTAAGATACCTCTCCCTAGAGGAAGACACCCAGTCGAATTATATCCGGTTTGAACTGGAGGTTGATGGAGAAATCCGTCCCCCACCCACCACCCACTTGATAGCCATGGTCGAAGACCTAACCGATCTACTTGACTATACTTTCGAAGACTTCGAAGGGGTGGACCTTGAAACTAAAGTGGATCCAGATCAAGGCCGGCCCGCAACCAGGCGGTGGACGGCCACGTCTTCACACGACGTGTACATGGTGGATACACCCAAAGCGGTGGAGGGCGACGAAAAAAACAATCTCGTAGAGGACAAGCCCGCCGAAGAACCTCCCAAGCACCGGCGTCCAAAACGCCAAACTAAATCCCATAAAGGAAAGGACAACAACACCATGACTAATGACGGTGACATTCCGGAAGAAGCTGAAGACCCCGCAGACCCAGCGATAGAGCAACAAGAGGACGACGAACAGAGTCCGAAGCCGCAGTCCGACGACAATGATGCCGAAGACGGTACTTATGAACCTGTCTCCGAAGAAGAGGATAGCCTGGGCGACGATGAATTCATCGTCCCAGAAGAACCCTCAGAACAAAAACTCTTCCACCGAAGGCTTATTTCCACCGCAAGGAGCTTGAAAAAGCAGCAGAAACGGCTTCAAGCCGCACAGGACACGCTTAATGATAGATGGAACGAGGTGCTAGATGCCGAACATAAACATGGCTTTAACGGCCAAACCAAAGGCTATCCTAATCGTGAGCTGCTGCCCGAATTCGACGACGAGGCCGCTGCTCCCGTCCCACCGAAGAATAACATCGCCGACAAGTCGGACCGACCACCTCGCGGACGGGACAGAGTAGCTAGCAATGGCATACACAAGCCCGCACCACCACTCCGTAAAGGAAAGGAGGGTGCGGCCCAAGTCCGAAAACATGATCTACGTGAGGACCTGAACAAAAAAGCTAGCAAGACCAGGTCTATATACGGACCTAGGGACCGGGCTCCCACATGGGACGGCGGCTATCAAGCCAATCGCACCAGTGACATACCAGTTCGGGGTCAATACCGAACACCACAACCATCGGACATATGCACGATATTGCAAGATACAGAGGACCTGCACATCCTCTGTGCTTCATCAATGAGGTGTTGGGTCATGACTTCCTAGAAGGGTTTAAACCCGTGAACATCAAAGCGTACGATGGAACGACGGATCCCGTTGTTTGGATAGAAGACTTTATTCTTCACATCCACATGGCTCGAGGCTCGAGGAGATGATCTCCATGCCATTAAATACTTACCCCTCAAATTGAAAGGACCAGCTCGGCACTGGCTAAACAACCTCCTAGAGAACTCCATTGGGAGTTGGGAAGAACTTGAGGATGCTTTTAGGGCCAATTTTCAAGGGACTTATGTCCGACCCCCGGACGCTGACGATTTAAGTCACATTATCCAACAACCCGGGGAGTCAGCCCGCAAGCTTTGGAATCGGTTTCTCACTAAGAAGAACCAGATCGTTAACTGTCCGGACGCTGAAGCCTTAGCGGCATTCAAGCACAGTATCCGGGACGAATGGCTAGCCAGACACGTTGGACAGGAAAAACCGAGGACAATGGCAGCCCTAACTACACTCTCGACTCGCTTTTGCGCGGGTGAGGATAGGTGGTTAGCTCGTAGTAGTACCAGCGACCCTGGAATATCTGAAGTCAGGGATGGCAATGGAAAGCCACCACGTACCAAAAGCAAGCGTCGAAACAATTCTGGAAGCCCAGAGGATACAGCGGTAAACGCCGGATTAAATGGCTCCAGATCCGGGCAACGGAAGAAGCAATTTAAAGGTTACGAAGATGGTCCATCAAGTTTGTACATGATATTAGATAGGTCCTGCCAAATTCATGCCACCCGAGAGAAACCTGCCAACCATAGCAACCGCAACTGTTGGATTTTCAAGCAGGCCGAAAAGCTAAACGCCGAACACAAAGGGAAGGAGCCTCAGAGCGAAGCTGAGGATAAATCTCGCCAGCCAAATATAGGGGGGGCAAAAGAAATTTCCACCGAAGGTCAAAACAGTGAACATGATATATGCCACTCATATCCCAAAGAGGGAGCGCAAGCGCGCACTTCGAGATGTCTATGCCGTAGAACCTATCACCCCCAAATTCAACCCATGGTCAGCCTACCCGATCACCTTTGATCGCAAGGACCACCTGACTAGTATTCGGCGTGGGGGTTCGGCTGCCCTAGTGCTCGATCCAATAATCGATGGATACCATCTAACCCGAGTCCTTATGGACGACGGTAGCAGTCTCAATCTGATATACCAGGATACAGTCCGCAAGATGGGGATCGGCCCATCAAGAATCAAGCCAAGCAGGATGACCTTTAAAGGAGTGATACCGGGCGTTGAAGCTCGCTGCACAGGCTCTTTAATGTTGGAAATTGTATTCGGTTCTCCCGACAACTTTCGAAGCGAAGAACTACTCTTTGACATAGCTCCGTTCCGAAGCGGCTATCACGCACTACTCGGAAGAACGGCCTTCGCCCGCTTTAATGCAGTCCCGCATTATGCCTATTTAAAGCTCAAGATGCCTGGACCACGTGGCGTTATCACGGTCAATGGAAATATGGAGCGCTCTCTCCGTACGGAGGACACTGTGGCCTTAGCAGCCGAAGTCCAAAACGGCATATTCAAGCCGGATAATCTATCAATAGCGGACACAACTAAACGTGTCCAGCAAATGCCTCAATGCGGCAGATCAGATGAACCTGAGCAAGATTGACAGTTATGCCCCCGTCGACTGCCCCATAAGGTAATAGCATACGTGCCTCGAGTACATAGTTATGCCTTAAAAATTCCTTGGGCGACGACCGGGGGCACCTGCATATAGTCCATAGTTCGGCTAGACCCTATTCAGACTCTAAACTTATCTTCTTTAAGTTCGTTAAACGAACCAAACTTGTTATGGCCACATTAGATTGATTTTTCTTTTCCAGGATTATTTTCCTTTCTTTTTCCAACAGATGGCCATCATACTCACACCTTCAAGGACACATTACAGAGGAGGAAATGGCGCAGACGTGCAACAGGGACCCGCACTAAGGTTTCTTTTTTAGATTAAGACCCTGTTTAAACCTTTTTTCTCTTTCCTGTTATATACCTTCTTGGCATGTAAAATGTCCAAAAAAGGTCCTCGGCCTTATCTGTAAGTTCGCAGCTCGCCGCACAATAAAGGGATATTAATAGAGCAGCTTTATTCGCATTATGTTCGGAGTTTTATTCACTCACCATAAATGTTCTCTTCCCGTATCAGATTGCCATATGTGCCTTGTCAATAAGGGTCTATTGCTAGGGGCTGTATTCAGCCCGGGTATATGTCGAAAAGACCGAATACCTATAAGGAGTGTTCAGTGTCCTGGATGTTTGCCTTATATGCATCAGTTCCGAATCATGTCTTGGGTCAATAGTTGGGTTGCCCGGCTCCTGTACTTACCCCTACGTTCCCGATTGTTCGGCTAGGGTGTAAAGGGAGAACTACTGCGATAGTACTTCTGGCTAGTCGGGTTAAGTACATCAGTAGAGAAAGCTGAAAACTGACTGTCATGATAAGAGAGAACTTGGTCTGCACTCGGTGACTTAGTTTTATACTAGGATCGATAGAGATATACCCCGTGTTATACGAAGGGATGGTTCTTTGCCAAGCCAGGTGCAATTGAATGCCTGAAGTAAGGACTACTATATCCGCACCAGGGGCTAGTACCTAGCCCCACATGTCAAACTCCTACGACTAAGTGAAAGCAATAACGTCGCATAGTCTGATTGCCTGGTTCGCTCTGCATACACCTCGTATACGGACCAAGACGTTGGATAAAGAGTGTATATGCATATGCATATGACCGTTTAGATTTAGATAAACAGTCACACAGGAGGTAAAAGACGCTCATATTATAATAGCGCAAAAGTTATATACACTGGATTCATTAGTATAGTCTTTACATCCGGATACAATTAGTCGAAAACAACATCCTTCAAACACTGGCCTTCTACAAGGCGGGCGCCCTCGATGACGTCCTCGAAGTACTTCTCCGGCTTGCGGTGCTCCTTGCCTGCGGGTGGGCCAGCAGTAGTTATATGCATTGCATTCATCTTCGCCCAGTGCACTTTGACACGAGTGAAGGCCATCCGAGCACCTTCTATGCAGGCCGAGCGCATTAACGCATTGACCCGCGGACTCGCCTGGACGAGCCGCTTCACCAATCTGAAGTAACTACTTTGGATTGGCTCAGCGGGCCATAGCCGGACTATTAAGTCCTTCATGGCCGAACCCGCCATGTTGTGCAGCTCGACCAGCTGCTTCATCTGGTTGTTAAGGGGAACTGGATGTTGTAGCGCATAGAACTACGACCAGAACAATTTCTCCGTGTCGTTCCCCTCCTAGGCTCGAAAGTATTGAGCAACATCTGCGCTGCTTCTCGAAAGATCAACAAACACGCCTGGAGAACTCCACAATCGTGTCAGCCCAATATACTTCCGCCCTCCGAAGATGCTCTGTAAGAGAAATATCTTACCAGATGCTATCTGTCGCGCCTGCTTGATTTCCTCACAGGCGTTGCGCGCCTCGCCTCGCGCGTCCTGGGCAGACTTTACTACCGCAAATAGCTCGGATGCTTGTGCCGAAGTCTTCTTCTCCAACGCCTCACACATCAGGATGGCGTCGTTAAGTTCAATCTCGACTTCGGACACCCGATATTGTGCTTCTCGCACTTGGCCTTTTCGGCCTCCAATTCGGCAGCCGCTTTATCAGCGGCTACCTTGTTAGCCTCGGCCTCCTTCTTGCCTTGGCAACCTCGCCCTTGAGGGCCTCGAGCTCAGCGGCGCCCACTGTGTAATACAGAATATCACACAAGTGTTTATAAAAATACTCAATTAATTAAGTCTTATTGATATTTAAAGGCCACATACCATGCGTTTCATCCAAACGCTGATTGACGCGGTCGAGGTCCGCGTTGGCCAAAAGGAGCTTCCGATTTAGCTCGGCAACTTCTGCGTCTCGCGCAATTGCCGTAACAGTTCAGCTCTGTAAGTATGCTATTCCATGGATACTTTGTCCGATTCTTTTTCAGAATCACATAAAGCATCAGGGGCTACTGGTTATGTATGTGCATTAAAAATAATAAATTCTATAAAAGGCATTACATTGCTTACCTCAAAGCCTGTTAACAGGCTGTGAAGGCTTCGTTCAGTCCGCCCTTGACGAACTGAATCTTCTTCATCATCGCATCCATCACGGTGCGATGCTCCTCCATGATAGAAGCACTTTGTAGTGCTCCCATCATAGAGTCCGGCGCCTCCGGATTGATTCCGGGCACCGCCGTATCCTCCTCCTCTTGAGGAGTCGGGTCTTCAGACCCCGGAGCCGCACTAGGCTCCGGGATAGTATTTGGTGGGTCCCCGAATTGATTGGGCCCCACGTCTTCGGTCTCCATGGGGGTCGTCTCCACATGGTCAGCGGGCGCCGAGGTATTATCCCCGGCCGCCTTGTCGCCTGGCCCGCCCTCTCCTCCTAGAGCGGGAGTCACCTGTTGGGAGGACACTTCGGCGTCCCCGCCAATCACGGGCGATGGAGCCCGGACTGGCGGATCACTCTCCGTCTCTCCTGGCGCAAGAGAATTCCCCTCCAATGAGATAGCGTCAGGGTGTCCACCAGGAGGGCTGTAGAGCAGCAGGGAAAAAATATTAAGTAAGTATCAAAAATACTGAAGAAACAAAGGTGCATCACTTGAATCCGGATCGACTTACGATTCGGGCAGGGTTTTAACCTTGTGCTTCACCGCAAAGCTATGTTCGGACGAATCCGAACTAGCTCCGAGGTTTAGTTTCCTCCAGAGCACGGCCGTACCCGCATCAGTGGCGCCCCCCCTCTTCCTCCCCGTGCCTTGCGCAGGGGGCACTTCTTCTTCCTCTTCCTCCTCAACATCTTCCTCCACCTCGTGAGAGGAGAGGATATGGAGGTCTTCGGGCTTTTTGCCCGCGGGACGGGGGCTATCTCCGGTCCCCTTGCCCCTCGTCTTCTTGGGCTTCTTGGTTGGCGCCTTGTACGGCGCCGGGACCAATATCGCCGTCAGTAGAGGCAATGCTAGGTCTTCAGGCAGAGGCGCCGAACACTTGATCCGGGTCGCCTTCTTCGTCCAGCCATGTATATCACGCAAAAAATCCAATTAATATTATCATTAAACTAGCAAAACGGCCCGTGCATTGCAACGAGAGCATACAACTCTCGCTCCATTCCTCGTTCGGGTCCTCAATGTAACCATGTCGATGCTCTCCATCTTCTTGGGCTACGCATACTGTTAAAGCTTGATGCTCCTTCTTAACTGTTCTTGTGGTATTCAATAGTTTAACTATTGTGATACACTATTAAATTTACCTAGTCAATTACTCATAAACTGCTGAAAAAAATGGATATTCAGTTTAGATTTGGTTCTAAATAATATTGTAGAATCACAAACATGTCATGTTCCCAACTTAATACTCCCTCCGTCCCAAAATTCTTGTCTTAGATTCATCTAAATAGGAAAGTATCTAACACTAAAACGTGACTAGATACATTCTTATTTAGACAAATTGAAGATAAGAATTTTGGGACGAAGTAATATAACTCGGGGTTTGTCTTCTCCTTGAGTGAGTTCGTTGTGGTCCCACACGCGATCGACATCCGCATAGGCAATGTCGTTTATGACGTGTAGGATGGTCGAGTCCATGAGTCGCCACCGCAGTTAGTTGTACTTGCGTGTGAGAGAGAGAGAGATTTTTCTTCGGCGCACTTGTGCTTCTATATAAGCTGCCAAACAATCACCTCTCACTGTTATGAAAAAAAATACGGAGTAGCAAACGTGCCCCATGCCATAGGGACATGAATATTTCAAGTGATGATGAATCATTCTATGTAGATGTTCGTTAGTTGTTAGAATGACATAATAATTCAGATCCAAATAAAGTTACTACTACGGTACTTTGGACAAATCAGCCGAACTACCCGGTAAATTCATTCAGTAAACCTCAGAATTCAGACTTAACAAAGATTATAAGGTATAGTAATCTTGGTGCGCGACAAATAAAATATAGGAAGTTGCCCAGAGAATAGATCAATCGGCACTCACAATCGCTCGGACTAAATCGCAGATTGATAATGCAACCCACAGTATTGTGCATGAGCAATTAACCGATCTGCCACATACAATTCATATTAGCATAGAAGAGAGCCGCGCTACACGATCTACCACATACAACTCAGATTAGCACAGAAGAGAGCTTCACTACACCATGAACTCCTGTTAAAAACACCAAAAAATAAGAAACATTCAAGGGACCAAGTTCCCTGCAATTTTTACCTTGTGCAGACTGAACCTTGTCATACCGCCTTCATACACATGAATCAGCCTGCCTTTCACTCAACCAATGTGGCTGCACTCGCACTTGTGCATAGCCGGACTGGTACACAGCAATCTGAGTTGTTCACATTCAGCTCGTCTGTGTAGAGATGCACTACTTGTTCTCTTCTCCTAGAGGCGGGCTTGATTGATATCTCATCACATTGCAAAAGAATTACTTTTGATTTCCTCCACCGAAGAACTCAAGCACAAAAGAACCAAAGCACTCAAACATTTGTGATAGAATTTCCAAAAAACAAATCCACCACACCACGAGCTAACAACCTTCGACTTTCAGAATTAGACAAAAATAAAATTGAAAACAATCAGGACCGCATCTTGTGATTTTGTTTATTGAAAGAACTCAAGAACATGAAGAACTTCTGCATTAAGA
>LR738714.1:194337176-194375387 GCA_902687465.1 Secale cereale
CCCCAATTCTGTTCAATAGTAAATTCAACCAAATAAACTCATGAATGAAGATCTAATGAGGTAGAATGGAACCTGGCACGTGAAGATTCATAGTCGCGCATCATAGATTTAACATGGAGAGAGGTGAGGTGAAGAAACGGTGAGACCGCAATAACGGCCGTCCACGGCAACGCTCCCGTCGGTGGAGCCCACACTCGTCCAGTGTCTGATTGGCGGCGCCGTGCTGTGGCTGGAAGAAGGCATGTGTTGGGGAGAGGAAGCGGTCGCGGCGGCTGCCAGGGAAAGAGGAAAACTGGAGTGGGAGTCGCTGCCGTTGCGGCTGCCGGAGCCCACGATCTCCATGGCGTCGTCGCTCATGGCACAGATCGAGGCGGACGACCACCTCCTATCATGCTTCCTGTCGGTGGTCTCCCTCCCGCCTCCTTCGACTTCCTCTAGGGATTCTCCCTCTACAAGGGCGATCGGTGCCTGTGCGTGCGTGTGATCTATCGTGTCGGCGGGGGCTCTACAAGGGCGATAGTACTACTCCCTCTGTCCGAAAATATATAAAAACGTTTTTAACACTACATTTGTATCAAAAATATTCTTATATTATGAAACGGAGGGAGTAGTATTGATGAAAACTGGAGTGCCCGGAGTTTACACATAAGAAGATCTGAAAGAACTTAAGATCGATTGCAGAACGCCGGGCACGGTCAAGCTGGAGTTTGACTACATTGTTTTTTTAGGTTGGGAGTCTGACTCTGTTACGTAATAGGTTTTGGTTGTACAATGAAACAAAACGTGTGTCACATGAAACGTTATGTACTTAGCGGCTGTTAATAAAAATAATCTCCCTTTGAATCTCAGCCGTCAATTGTTATGGTTGACATACAATCAACCCATATAAAAGCATGACGTATGGAGAACTATGAAAGTCTCCGTCTTTTAATATTAGGTAATCATTAAATAAGGAAAAGGATAAGTGTTCGGCGAGGATTTCTGTTACCTCTGAGGCGGAAACCATCGTGTTGTAGCCCGCATCCTCGGTCTCTTTGGGCCATTCCTTTTGGCTCTTGAAGAGATGCTTTCAGATCTCCTTGTGTGTAAAGCCGAAGAGATATTTCATCGGCCCTGCCGGATCGAACTCCCATAGGGAGGAGTCCCGGCGTTGGCAAGGGAGAACAAGCCGGGTTAGCATCACCTGGACCACGGAGGAGAGCAAGTGCCCCTCGGAGATCTTGCCGGACACGCGGCTCACGAGAGTCGTCACATTAGTATGCGACCCCTAGTCCAGACCCTTTTTGGTCCAGGAGGTCAGCCTCTCTGGGGGTCCGGATCTGAAAGCAGGCTTCGCCGCCAACTTGGCGTCGCGGGGTTCGGGAGCTTGCTAATCATGGCGCCTCCACACTCCGCGTGTTCCCCGTCCACCACCTTCGGCTTCACGTTGAAGGTCTTACGCCATAGGCCGAAGTGTAGGGGGATGCGGAGAAAGGCTTCACACACCATTATGAAAGCGGATATATGAAGGATTGAGTTCGGGGCTAGATCGTGGAAATCTGGCCCATTGAAGAACAAAAGACCCCGAACAAACGGGTAGAGTGGAAACCCTAGCCCCCTAACAGAGTGAGATGTAAAAACCATCCTCTCACCCACCTTTGGGACGTGATCACTTGGCCCTTAGGGGGGACTCGGTGTGCGATCTCGCCGGCGAGGTACCTCGCGCTCCGTAGATCATCCACGGTCTTTTCAGTGACCGTGGAAGCCTCCCACTTGCCCCTAGTACCGGATCCAGCCATTGCTGGGGAGAGGAGTAGTGGTTGAGGAACGAGGAGTGGTAGGCGCAGGAGATGAGAATACGGGGGCAAGGGAGATTGGAGAGCTCGAGCTTGAGGAAGGCGTGGGGCTGATGAAAGGGATTAGTGTCCTTTATATAACATTGAGAATATAGAACGTCCCCCCCTACTTTAGCCATAAACCTCGCTAGTTCCCAAAGTGGTCGTGCGTAATGCGCGACGTGGGTGCTCACGTCATGTTGATAAGGATCCCACAATAAGCGAGCATGATCTCTATTTTGATGGGACGTGTCAATGAGGATATACCTCGAAACGCGAAACAAGGAGCAAATAAAACGATTCGATGTGTTGGTGGGTTGGACATGACGCTTCAGCCAAAAATTGTCAGTAAAGACACACTATCCATGTTCCTGTAAAACCTTGCCTTTGAGGCTAAGGGTTGTACTGATCTTGCAGAACCGAACACAATACACCTTTTTTGCAGAAGATATATTCGAAAGAAGGAACCCTCCTTGCAATGCCGAAGACAATACGGAAGCCGAACTCATCATCATCGAAGACAGGTTCAGGGGCTACTCAAGGAGTCCTGGATCGGGGGGTCCTCATGTGGCCGGACAAACTCCTGATGGGCCGGACTAGTGGGCCGTGAAGATTACTACAGAACATCATCTCTCGTATCCATATAGGGCTCCCGTGTTGATGTAATGGCAAGTTTTAGGTTCGGGTGTAGATTTTCCTTCCTTTGCAAGATAACGTGTACAAACCCTAGGCCCCTCTGGTGTGTATATAAACCGAAGGGTTTTAGTTCGTAGAGGCTAGAACAGAATCATAGTATCTCCACAGGCTAGACTTAGAGTTTAGCCATTACGATCTCGAGGTAGATCCACTCTTATATTCATATTCATCCATATTAATATAGCAGGAAGTAGGGTATTACCTCGATCGAGAGGACCTGAACCTGGGTAAACCTCGTGTCCCTAGCCTCCTGTTACCATCGATCCTCAGATGTATAGTTCGGGACCCCCTACCCGAGATCCGCCGGTTTTGACACCGACAGCGGCCGCTGCTTACGCTACCCATTTCTCCTAGCTTAGATAATAAAGTTTAGGTTAGCCAACGATTCTCATACCATCACCCCACTCCCCTGAGTTTTTAGATAAGGCATGCAGTGTCCCTCCCCACGAGATCCACATCCCCTGCTCCAGAATGTTGCAGCCTAAGCTCAACTACGTTTCCTGGGGAGCCCGATGAGCGTTCAACCAAGAAGAGGTTTATCATGGCCTCTCCGGCGGACATTGGCGAGGTGGCCATCGTCCGCCCCGACCTGTCGATCCTGAAGCAACACGTCGCCACAGAAGCGGGCGAATACGTTGACTTGTAGCCATGCCAAAGGCTTTAGGTCAGCGGGTTAGCGTATTACTGTATCTCGGGAAAGCTAGCTACGACATCAAGCTCGTCGACAGAGACGGCTTCACACGGGCCATGTCATAGGTTAAGTGATCAATCCCCAACCCCTCTGGTTCAACCGCCGTCGATCTCTTCGACAGCCCTACCGCTGATCTCCTTCGCTAAGTGGTCAAGGATTTGCGATCCTTATACACCATCGAGCCCATTTTGTCATTTCTAAAGGACACGTTCTACGACGGTAGCTTGGGATCCTCAATTGCCAAGTCAGATCTGATCGACCAAGACCACGAGGAGGGCACCCACAAAGGTTTTTCCAAGGTGAAACAACCCATTCGTGACATCAGAGTACGCACCATGGGTCTGTGCTCTTCCAACTGGAAGGATCCCATCCATAAAATGTGAGGCAACATCATATCGACAAATCTTACCTTTTCTAGCTAGCTAATCCGTACCCTTTGTTGTAGTAGAATTTGTCGTGCGGTGCTTTAACTGTGTCGTATTAATTATTTTAGTTATGCAAAAATGTATTATTCAATAGGGCTATGTGATGTTTAAGTATGAATTGTCCACTTCAGTTTCACAAATGGCTATATTTGGTTGTTTATAGTGAGTAGATGCCTTGTTTATCTGTATTTGGTTTTTAGGTTGGTTGCAGTGAGAGTTTTTCCAGTTATCGAGCAGGTGACTTGTTTATATGTATTTGGTTCGTAGTTTGGTTGCAGTGAGCATATGTCCAGTTATCAAGCAAATGCCTTGTTTATCTGTATTTGGTTGTTAGGTTGCCTTTTTAGCATTTGCCCAATTTTCAAGCAGATGCCTTGTTTATCTGTATTTGCTTGTTAGGTTGGTTGAAGTGAGCATTTATCCAGTTTTCAAGCATATGCCATGTTTATGTGTATTTGCTTGTTAGGTTGGTTGTAGTGAGACTCTGTCTAGTTTTCAATGGCTATATTTGGTTGTTATATTGATCATTTATACCTTGTTTATTTCAGCCATTCACAATGGGTTGTTCATTATGTGCAAGTCGGAACTGTGCCGCTCGATTGCATCAATACCAGTTTGAACGGCTATATTTGGTTCCAGTTATGCCTGGTGTAGTTAACACATGCCCTTTATTTCAGTTTTACACATTTATCCAGTGTGATGTTTAAGCATTACCTACGTTCTATGCATTTTCAACAATACCAGTTTGAATTGCAATATTTGATGGCTGTTAAGCCTGCTGCCAGTAACATTGCCTTCCATTTTATATCTGCTTTAACAGCATGCTGAAATCAACACATTCAAGCTATCATTTGGTGATGATGTTGTTTACCTTTGCTATATTTGTTTGATGTTAAGGTTGCTGTACTTATCATGCCTTTCCACTACTTATGCAGGACAACAACGGGAGTGGCCACCATTTTCTGTCGAGCTTAGCTTCATCCCTCGGCTTGTACTCCCCATGTCGTTCCATAATGTAGTGCATATAGATCTGGGCCTGGACACTTGTTAGCTTCTAATATTGACTTCACTACAAAACAAGACACATCCATGACATTTTGGGCCGAACGAATTCTTTTCTGTCATACTTATGACACTTCTATGACGATAATTGTGACAAAACACGTATCATCAAAGATGTGGTGTGCTCCTACTTCTATGACAAAAAATCATGACAGAAAATGGGCTTTTCATCCTGGGCGGGCTAGAGACGCAGCTGCATGACATTCTTTGAGCCGTCCATGACAGAAAAAATCATGGTAGAAGCGAGGACGAGGAAATTTCGGGGAGTTCCCTGTTACGGTGGGTGGTCGGGGTGGAGCGATGCACAGAGGTTTGCGTGTTTCTCTCGTACACGTCGCGTGTATGTGCGAGGCGTTGGGCTCTAACTGAACCCGAGCGAGGCGTTCTTTTACCGAACCCAAGCGATTGCACTAGCTATGTTACCGGACCCGAGCGATCGATCCCTTGGCTACTAACTGAATCCGAGCGATTCCTTCGCTACCGCTGCTAACTGAACCCGATCGATCGTAGCTGCTGCTTACTGAAGCCGATCGAACCTGTTGCCTCTTGATGAACAGTGAACGTGGGGTTAGTTGAACGAGTCGAGATGTATGTGGTTGGGGTTGGATGAACATGACCCCGTGGGGGTAGACGTTGCGGTTGCCGCTGGATGAACAGGACCTCGAGACGAGGCCACCACAGCCGAGGCGTTAGGGGTGGATGAACATGACCCCATGGAGGGCTGGTTGAACAGTAGCCGGTGGAGGGCTGGTAGGATGAACAGGACCCCGTGGAGGGCTGGATGAACAGGACCGCGTGGAGGGCTGTATGAATAGTAGCCGGTGGAGGCAGATGAAGACGCGATGGATGAACAGTGCAGGTGGAGGCTAGAGGAAGTCGACGGTCAGTGAACAGTAGCCTGTGGAGTCCCGTTTTGCGGTACACCACACACCTTCCGATGAACAGGACCACCGTTCTGATCGTACTGCTCCAACACAAGTCCGTTTCCTTCGTTTTGCGGTACGCCAGACCCCTCCCGATGAACTAGATCCCATTTCGACCGTAGCAGGTCGAGCAGAAGGGCGTTTCCTCCGTTTTGTGGTACGCCTGACCCTTCCCAATGATCAGGACCCTGTTTCGACCGTACGCGCTCCAACAGAAGGCCATTTCCCTCTGTTTTGCGATACGCCAGACCAGGTTTCGGCTGTTCCGTCCAAGCCGGTTGCCTCCCGATGAACACAATGTTGTTTCTTCGTTCCGATCCCACCGGTTGGCTGCTGATGAACACGACGTCGTTGCTGCCGTCTGCTGCCTCTCCATGCACACCAGCCTTGGCCGTACGTATGCGCGAGTACATGTTTGAGACTCCACCCGTATGTATGTCCGTAGCCATGTTTTTTGCCATGTGGTTGTACGTACGTGTACACGATTTTGAAGGGACTGTACGTACGACACGTCTCGCTCCTTGCTCGACCACAATACATCGCTGCAGAGAGACCGATCGACCGCTATGTAGGTACACGTTCGCGACCAGATAGATAACGCTACGTACGCTTCCACCGGGTGGGTCCCAGCTGTCAGGGAGGACAAGGAGGCACTTCCTTGCATGCGAAGATATAGCCAGCGGGTCCCAGCTGTCAGGGGCGGAATCATTTTTTCACCCGTAATAAGGAGGCACTTCCGTGCGTGCGGCCATGGACCCAGCTGTCAGCCTCTCCACGTACCGTCCTCTTTCGATGGAAGTCGTTCCTTGACCACGTTGACCACGCCGCGCCAAGAGCACCAAGGCAGTGGACCACGATGAGGCATACGAAGGATTGACCCGGAGCCAGGGGAGATGCGGCAGTTGAGTCGCAGCCGAAGAGGTGTACGGCGTATGAGGGTTGACTGGTTCGGTGCAGCCCAGGGCTGCAATCGGCAGGGAATAATAGGAGAGGTGGAGGGGTGGCCTGGCCGGCGGTGGAGTAGTGCTTCGCAGCGAGGCGTGCAAAGCAGCATTGGTGGCCGCCAGAGGCGGGAGCAGGAAGTCCCGTCGGCGCGGGAGGAAGAAGACGAGAGATTGAAGATGCATGGTGGCCGTTAGATGTACATCCAACGACTATAGATGTCAGAATCATTTTGTTGACTAATTTTACAAAGCATTACGTAGGTGACCTAATGGCCCACATGTCAGGCTCCTTGCTGGTGGGTCTTGGTTGTCAGTTGGATGAAGAAGACGAGATTGAAGATGCATGCCGGCCGTTGATATATATATCCAATGGCTGTGGATGTCTGAATGATTTGTTGACTATGTGACCTACATGTCACCCTGCAAATATGTGGCTCATATTTAACCCATGTTTTTGAGAATTTACAGTCAATTTGCTGGGCTGGGTGAACAAATAGCCTAGCGTAAATTCGGCCCATTTCACTTGTTCTAAGAAATCACAACCCATTTGCACTTTCTTAAAATACATGAATTTGCTGGGCTTTGTAGTAAAGATAATATTAGGTTAGACGGAGCAATTAGTATAAAAAATTAAACCGGAGCTGGAAATTATATTATATATAAAAATAGAAAATTAGCGAGTTATTGCTCAAAATAAAAATTAGCGTGTTATTATTAATTTGGTCCTTAAATCATCGCAATCTTTTGTGCGCAATCACCAGGATTTTCGTTGCCTTAGAGTAAAAAACAACCAGGATTTCCCTTGCCAACTTCTGTTAAACATTTATAAGTTTGTATTAAATATACAATAATAATAGTAATAATGATGATGATGATGATGATGTGGTTAGAATGGAAAACATAAATTCGGCCCCCATTCTTATTCTTATATATAGAAAAAAGAACATTGATCTGCGTTATATTAAAAAAAGATAAATTGGGCTGTCGATGTTTAAGAAAAAATAAAACCAAGGCTGGGAGGCCCATACGCCGGTACATACATGATGGGCCTCATAAAATAAGTTGAAACCACTGTGTCGGTATGTCGTGGGCTGCGCATGTTGTGGCTAAGCACTCTGAAAAATATACCTGCTAGATCCCCGATACCCCTAAGAAAGCTCGCCGATGACGGTCTTCGTTGTAAATTTATTTTGTTTATTGACTATACTAGGTTGAAAAACCTGTGGGCCCAAAGCGCGGTATACAATTAGGAAGAAGCATTTTTTCAAATGAGTCACTTGCTTGCGCACAACTATGGACCTGGTGGGTCCTGACTGTCAGCCTCTAAACATACAATCTTGTCGGAGATATTGACCAAGGGTGTCTTCATCGACCACCCATGGCGTTTCAAAAAAAATAAGGGCCGCCTGTGCATCGGGCCGCCTCCTAGGGCCGCAATGCCCAGGAGCCGGCTACCCGCAGGCGGCGGAGCCTTAACAAGCGGCCGGCATCTGGAAGACGGCCCCGAACCTCCACCTCGGGGCGTGCGCTGGAGACCCGCGACAAGACTGAGACATGGCTACAGTTAAGCCTGTCCCTAAAGAATCCAAAGAAGCGTGGATACAGTGAGAGTGTACCCTGTGGACACTCCCTGAACGGCGTATCACTGTAGCCATGATATCGATGACCTAGCCTTGGTCAGAGGAGCCATGATCCCACTACCCGTAGGCGGAGGGGCCAACATGCGGCATGCCCCACCCGCCAGCGAGCCACCCAGAAGCAAATGACCTTGGGCAGGCGGCCTGGGGGATGGGCCGCCCTGTTGCAGGTGGCCAACCGTGCCCCGGGAGACTGAAGGCCATCAAGATGACAAGACGAGACGTGGTGGGAGTGTACGACCAAGAGACGGCGGCATTGTAGCCACTCCCCTCCTGACGATGCTTTCTTCAGCAGAAGGATGCCAACAGTAAAAGACAATCATGTGGGCCCATAGATGGCGGGGCCCAGCCGCCGGCAGAGAAGTCGGCGCCCAGAGACACTGACGGCCGGGGGCCACTCCGCCTATATTACCATTGTACCCCTGGGGGGTAGGCCTATATAAACCCTCGAGGGTCCTCCATGTAGAGGGGTTAGACCTTGAGAGAGACACACAGAGAGAGATACCGATAGGGGGAAACCCTAGCGACCACTCTCGTTCCCTAGAGAGAAAGTAGAGAGCTAGCCTTGCCCTTCTTCCTCCTCTAGACGACACAGCTCAAGGAGCAACCTTGTAGCTACTATATTGACATTAGTCATGACGTGGAGGCCCCGCAGAGCAGGACTAGGGGTGTTATCTCCAAGGAGAGCCCCGAACCTGGGTAAGATTCGTAGGCGTCCTAAGTATTGCCTAATCCCGCTTCCAGGGCCCGGCGACGTACTCTTGTTCCCATGCATGATAAGCCATCCTTTGGCATATGTCGCACCAAAACCCAGACATTTGGCACCCACCGTGGGGCAAGGTGCCCCATCGTCCGGAGACATGTTCTGGACGGGAACTTTGTTCCTCCCTGGCGAGCACAGCCAGCTCGGCATGCCTAATGGCGTGGATGCCGGGATGCTTCGCGGCGCTGAGGCCGCATGCGTCGCGAACAAGCTCGCCGATCTTCTCGGTGAGGTCCACCTCCACGACGAGCCCTCTCCGGTCACAGAAACAGTCAGCTTGGAGAGCTGCCTCGTTGAGCTCCTCGACAAGCTGCACATCATCGACGAGCGTGCCTCCTACATGGAGTCCATTGGCTCCTACGATCCACCCGTCGACATGATCGTCGACCTCGACACGGCGTCCGCCGACTCCTTCCCTGACCACGTGGTGGTCATCGATGATCCCCTCCCCCCTGCGACCTGCGACACTAGCGTCAGCATCGTCACGGAGGTGCTGGCTGCCAGCCAAGACGAGCCTTCCAACGGGTCTGGCCAGGACCCGTTATAGGTGGCAATGCGGACTCTTTCCGCTCACATCGCCGCGGGGACAGACGGCGTGGCGCTGGAAGCACTCCGCATCTCGCTTCTCGACAATGCCACCAAGTTAGCCGCCTCCCGGTGCCTCACCGAAGCCTACCGCCGCGAGATCGACCATGCCATAGGTGGCACGCCGGCTGGTGTCGGTGTATTGGGAACGACACCTATGGGATCACAAGAATCCCTACTACGGTTGCAGGGCGCGGGGTTGAGAGAAGAGCAGATCAAACAGATAGCACACGGTTCGTTTATCCAGGTTCGGGCCACGAGGAAGCATAAAACCCTACTCCTGCTTTGGTGGATTGTATGTTTGTGTTCTTCAGCTAGTTATGGGGCGTGAGGAGCTCCAAAAAGCCGAATCCTCCTCCTGGTCGCCTCGGGCCTCCTTTTATAGAAAAAAGGGTTGCCACAGTGGCACACAGGAGGTGGAAAGGGTACAGTGATGCAAGTTTATCCCTCGCATTACATGACAAGGCGCATTTAATGCGTCTTGCTTAGGTGTCCTTGCTTTATCGGGGACGGGGGAGAGATCTGTCTCGTCCGTCGCCGCTCCTTCTTGTGTCGACACGCGCTCTGGCCAGCGATGCCTGAGATGCCATGTAGGTAGGCATGCAGCTGAGGTGGCGCAATGGTGGGTCTTCACGAAGATCTGCTTGTCGCCACGCAGGTGCCTGCCCAGCTGGTTGGGTCGGCAGCTGCATAAGGCGGTGGAAGTTTAGTTGGCGTGGGCCTGATGGTGGCCGTGCGGATGTCCTCGGCAAGGGCCTTGCCGGGGCCCCGGCAAGGGTCTTGCCGCGGCGCCTGTTGCCATCCCCAGTAAGGTGCTTGCCGGAGGTCTTGTGGTCTTCCTTGGCTGGGATCCCGCCAAGGGCCGTCATCTTCTTAGTGCATATCTGATCTTGAATGTCTTCACAAAGATCTGCATGCCACCATGGGGATGTCTCCCGAATCCTTGCCCCATGGGGGCAGTGGACTCAAGGGTGATTTGCTCCGTAGGTGTGGGGCGAGTTGCCGCTGCAAGGGCCTTGCCGGGGCTGCTAAAGCCGGCCCCGGCAAGGATCTTGCCAGGGCTGCTAAAGCCGGCCCTGGCAAGGATCTTGCCGGGGCTGCTAAAACTGGCTCCCGGCAAGACCGCTTCGTCCCTTTGCTCTTTGTGGTCTTGGTTTTGGTGTTGCACTAGTTCTCTTGAGCTTTGGTCTTACCCTGGCTTACCTCCCTTGCCTTGCTTGGTGTGGCGGTGCCCGTGGCTCAGACTGCCCGTGCACAGTCATAGGGGTACAAAAAGTGTACCCCTCCTTTTTGTACACCGACAGGAGCCCCCGGGCCTGGGCCACACATAAGCGCGACGCGTTGTTGGGCTAGGCCCAGAACGGTGCGCGGGCAGGCGGGACGGTTTTTACCGCGGTAAGATTTTCCGCGCGCTGCGGCTCCCATCATCCGCACGCGTGGCACGGTGTGGAGGGGTGTGCGTGACGAGGGCGGCAAGCGTGGGGTCGGTTGCACGCATGCGTCATATCACAGTTAATGTGAAAGGAGGCGGCCCGCGTTTTCCCCCATAAGAAGGAATAGCCGCGGGCGCGTTGCTCACTTTCTCCCCTTTCCTCGCGCCTCTTCCAATCTCAGAGCCGGCGTTTCCTCTCTTCCTTCCTTCCTAAGCTTCCGCCGTCGCCTGCCGTCGTTGCTTCGCCATCCCCCTCCCTCTGTCCTCTAACTTTCTTAGCCGCCATGGCGTCCAAATCCGTCAAGGGCAAGGGGGTGGCCAAGGGCGCTGGGACTGTGGAGCCGCCGGAGAATGCGCTATTGGGGGACCGTACGAAGTCCGCCTTCTTCTGCCCCTAGATGGTTGATGTCCATGAGCTTCTGGCCTCCTTCAAGCCTCTATGGGGAGTGAAGACGGGGGGAGAGAATTCGGGACATCTAGCGACGCGCGTCATTCCTGCCGCTTGCGCCGGTCCTGGCCCAAATCGGTATCAATTTTTTGTCGATTATCTTTCTTGCGGGTTATGTCCCCCTTTTTCCGATTTCTTCTGCGACATCATGCACACCTTCGGGCCGACGAAGCCTTCGCAAAGGTGTGCAAAGAAAGCCATGCACGCCACCGCATTTGGAGTAAAATCCAAGAGGCGGTGCAGCCCAACACGTCGCTTTTCCGCCATTATTTCTCCCCTCGGATCCAGCCGGGAGGGGCCGTCTCTGGATGCATCACTTGGATCCCAAGATCCAAGGGGGCGTACCCGGACGGTGCTGTGAAGGAGAGGTGGGATGAATGGCGTGGCCGGTGGTGCTGGATTGAAGGCGAAGACCCGCCAAGATTCTGCAAGGTCCGCCGAGTGCCGCCGGTCCGTGGCAGTGATTGGAGCGATGTCGACGTCGCCAACGGGAGGCTCACTGTTGCCACTACCAGGATTCTCCGGCTCACTCAGGCTGGACTCACCCTTGAGATGATCGGGGCGGACTTTATTCGCCGTGGGATCGCCCTGTTGCACAACAAGGGGAACCCAGCCTGGCTCCTTACGAATCCGGCTAACATTATGCGACTCCGTCCTGGCCTCGACCACTATTTCACGGTGATGGCACATGCCCATTTTTTGCCAGTAGCTTTTCCAGCTTGATGTGGGTCATGACGGCGAGGTCGAACGGACCGGCAAGGCCGCGAGGGCTGCCGTAATGGCCGGCAAGGCCCTCAAGGGACCGTTTTTCAAGTTGCCAGCGGGGGTGGTCCCGTTGTGCAACAATTCACGTCGGTCCGAGATCATCGCTATGATGCCAGACTGCAACGCGCACGGCCCTGACCCGAGCTGGAAGGAGCCGGCGGACGCAGACGTGCAACAATTCTTTGACACCCTGACTGAGGTATATGTCAATGCTGACACCGAGCGGTGGCTTGTCATGGACACCACCCAGGCAGAGCTGGACTACATCGCCACTAGGGGGAGGGATGTGCAGCTTGCCATGGAGGCTGGCAGTGCCGGGGGTGTGGAGGACAAGGCCGCAACGCTGTGGAGGAAGAGGAGCTCACCCGGTGGGCGGCGGCCGCCGGGGAGGCTAGCAGCGCCAGTACTGGAGCTCCGCTTGTCGAAGAAGCGGCCGACGAGTCGTCGGAGGAAGAGGACGTGGCGGCGGGCTCGACGCCAGCCAGGAGAAGAGGGTGAGTCCTGCGGCGGGCTAGCTCCGGTGGGCCAGTCCAGCCCGGCAGGGCCACGTGGCCTCAATTGACCCTGGAGGGGTCCGGGCGTCACACGAGGGCCATGGCAGCGAAGAAGCCGACGAAGGCCGCTGAGAAGAAGAAGGCAACAACCCCTTCTCCATCTGGGCGCGCACAAACCTCGCCTTCATTGCCTTCTCCGACAGATGTCGACTCGGATGTTGACGTGGAGCTTCCTTTTGATCTTGGGCCTCTCAGCCTGAAGAGGAAAAGGAAAGTGGTGGAAGAGGAGGAGATGGATGACGAGTAAGTACTCCGTTCCTTACTGCCATTTCCATTCGCCTGAATTAAGTCACTCATCTTGATCCGTTTTTGCTTTTGCAGGGATGCAGAGACGTTGGCCCAGAGGGTGAAGAGGGCGAAGGCCTCAGCGAGCAGTCAGCCCTCGGCTGGGGCTTCAGAGACGCCACTGGTGTGTTGAGCAGCCCGGACATCAGCCCCCGACATAGCCCCCAGCGTAAGTTCGTCACCCTCCTCTTACTCAACATGTGGTAGGTGTTCGATGCTATGGTGTTGACCTTGTCGGGTTTGTAGGAGGGGAGCGGCAGCAGGAGGAGCCGCAGAGGGCTACCCCCAACACACCACCCCCATCGACTACGCCGCCGCGAGGGGCGTCCCCGGCAAGGGCATCAAGCGCGGAGCCCACACCCATGGAGGACGAGGGGAACTTGGGCGCTGGTGACTCTGCCACGATGCCAAATACTGGTGGGGAGGGGACTTCTGCTTCGCAGCCTGGCACTGGTGAGTCGCCTATCCCGTGTCTCTGTTTTTCCCTTATTCTTTTACTTGGTTTCATTGTTCCCATTACTGCCCAGGCCCTCCTTCAACAGATATGGAGGACGTGGATACTGTTGTCGGGAATATTGCCGAGGAGGCCACGGCGGAGGCCGACAGGATTGCCGACGAGGAGGCCGCCAAGGATGCTGCCGAGGACACCGCTGCGGGGGCCGCCAAGGTGACCGGCGAGGCTTCTCCCGAGGGTGCCAGCGGTGGGCCTGCCGGGGAGGCCAGCAAGGCCACAGCCGAAGAAGAGGTGGTTGATGATCAGCCCCCTTCCTCCGCAACCTCGGGCCCCGGCAGATATCTGAAGGTGGGCGACGATCTTTTCGTCCATCTTGCAGGGGTGTCAAGTTCCCGAGCGCCCGCCGGAGGGGAAGTCTTCGACGGCGAGTTGCTCGCCGCCACCGGGCTCGAGGTGGTCGATGAATCGGGCGTCGACGGCGATGGTTCTCCAGAAGAGCAGCTTTTTCGTGCTATGGGGGCCAATTTCCGAAAGCTCCAAGTGCTCTACCGTGCCCGTCTGGACAAGGTTATGTCCAGGATGGCAACGATGGACAAGGCAGAGGTGGACTTCAAGGCGCGCGTTGCTGAGGCGCAGACCTGGTTTCACCAGACTCGCGAGGAGCAGAGGGCCTTTCAGGGGGAATTGGCCAAGCGCGATGTAGAGCTCACCATGAAGATGTCTGACATCGAGAAGGCCCAGGAAGAGGCAGCAAATTTGGCTGCCGCGACCGAGGCCGCTCGGAACCAGCATCAAGCCGCATTGGACTCCCACGAATAAGACCTCTCCGCGCGTGAGGCGAAGCTTGCCGCAATGCTCCGCAGCAAGGATGAGGAGCTCGAGGCCCTTGTCGTGCGGCGGACTCGCGAGCTGGAGTAGAGGCACAAAGAGGCACTCGATGCCCAGGCTCTGGCCCATGCCGGCAAGGTGAAGGAGCTGGAGGTAGAGCGGGACGAGCTGAACGAACATGCCCTCAAGCTGTCCGATGAGAAGAGCACGCTCAACTGCGCCTTGGTAGAGGTGCAAGGAGCGGTCATCAGCAGGGCTGGGGAGCTCTCTGAAGCGCAAAACTCCATCAGAGATCTTAAGCTGAAGCTAGAGAACCTCGAGAAGATGTTGTCGGAGAGCACGGCTCGGGAGGAGACCTTGACCAGGAGCCTGGAGGAGGAGAAGCAGCTACGGGCGAACGAGGCCGCCTCCCACCAAGAATATGTGGTGGGCGAGAACAGATGGATCAGCCACCTGGAGGACGTCGCCGCCAGGGTCACCTCACAGTTGGCCATCATGGGGATACTAAACGTGAGGTATGCCCCTGAGCGCAGCGGGACCGTCAACGCCAACCTGATCCAGTTCTTCGAGGGCATCCTTGGAGCCTTGGCTGATCTTCACTCCAACAGAGCGGCCACGTTGGCCGGGGAGGCCCGACGACTTTGCCGGGGGGTCGTGACCAAGGTCCTCACCAAGATGGCGCATTGGAATCCCGACCTTGACTTCGAAGCCGCGATGGATAGCTTGCCGGAGGGCACTGACCTCACGGTGCTCAAGGAGCGCATCAAGCCCGTCATCAGCTGCATCGACGAAATCAAGAGGGTGGAAGGCCAGCGCCGGGATTAGGCATCCCGTTCTTCTTCGCCGCTGCGGGTTCACGACCAAGACATGTTTTATCTTTAGTTAGAACCACAGCAATGATGTGATGTAACATAACTTTGAAGCACTTTTGGGATTATGCATGCTATTTCTCTGTTTGTTGCCTCTTTGTACGTCCACCCTACACTAGCTGGGTAGGCTTGCCGGCGCGAAAACCCAAGGCGGCGTCTTGGGGACGGGTCCCCATTGGCCTGCCGGGCGAGCGTGCTATCGGGTGAGCCACCTTACCACCCTTAACGCAGCCGCTCGAACTGTCGAGTTTGACTCGAGTCAGAGTCGAGAGCCTTGCCAATTGCGGAAGGCTACCCAACCGTTTCCAACGCAGCCATTTGAACCATTGAGCGGACTCAAAACAGAACAAAGGCATTGCCGACCGGGAAGGGCCCCATTTGCGTACAGGTTTCTTTTTGTACAAAGAACGACAGCTCCGAGGATAATAACTTTATATAATAGAATGGAAATATCTGGGGTTCAATGTAACTTAGCTTCTGTTTGGAGCCGTTCGAGTGCTGATCTTCCGGCCTCCTTCCTTCTCAAAGAGCCACGAAGACGAAGGAGTGCCGGGCTAACTGCTAGAGCCGATTCTCACAATTGCAGCCCCCTGCCTGGCGCGCCAAAGATGTCGGTGTATTGGGAACGACACCTATGGGATCACAAGAATCCCTACTACGGTTGCGAGGCGCGGGGTTGAGAGAAGAGCGGATCAAACAGATAACACACGGTTCGTTTATCCAGGTTCGGGCCGCGAGGAAGCGTAAAACCCTACTCCTGCTTTGGTGGATTGTATGTTCGTGTTCTTCAGCTAGTTATGGGGCGTGAGGAGCTCCAAAAAGCCGAATCCTCCTCCTGGTCGCCTCGGGCCTCCTTTTATAGAAAAAGGGGTTGCCACAGTGGCACACAGGAGGTGGAAAGGGTACAATGATGCAAGTTTATCCCTCGCATTACATGACAAGGCGCATTTAATGCATCTTGCTTAGGTGTCCTTGCTTTATCGGGGACTGGGGAGAGATCTGTCTCATCCGTCGCCGCTCCTTCTTGTGTCGACACGCGCCCTGGCCAGCGATGCCTGAGATGCCTTGTAGGTAGGCAGGCAGCTGAGGTGGTGAAATGGTGGGTCTTCACGAAGATCTGCATGTCGCCACGTAGGTGCGTGCCCAGCTGGTTGGGTCGGCAGCTGCATAAGGCGGTGGAAGTATAGTCGGCGTGGGCCTAATGGTAGCCCTGCGGATGTCCTCGGTAAGGGCCTTGCCGGGGCCCCGGCAAGGGTCTTGCCGCGGTGCCTGCTGCCATCCCCGGCAAGGTGCTTGCCGGAGATCTTGTGGTCTTCCTTGGCTGGGATCCTGCCAAGGGTCGTCGTCTTCTTAGTGCGTATCTGATCTTGAATGTCTTCACAAAGATCTGCATGCCACCACGGGGATGTCTCCCGAATCCTTGCCCCATGGGGGTAGTGGACTCAAGGGTGTTTTGCTCCGTAGGCATGGGGTGAGTTGCCGCGGCAAGGGCCTTGCCGGGGCTGCTAAAGCCGGCCCCGGCAAGGATCTTGTCGGGGCTGCTAAAACTGGCCCCCTGCAAGGATCTTGCCGGGGGAACCCACTTCGTCCCTTTGCTCTTTGTGGTCTTGGTTTTGGTGTTGCTCTAGTTCTCTTGAGCTTCGGTCTTACCTTGGCTTACCTCCCTTGCCTTGCTTGGTGTGGCGGTGCCCGTGGCTCAGACTGCCCATGCACATTCATAGGGGTACAAAAAGTGTACCCCCCCTTTTTGTACATCGACAGCTGCTGGCGAGCCCAGCCGAGCCAGCGCTGCCCGTGAATGAGTTGGGGCCCTTGCCAGCTTGTTGGGGGCCCCACGACCGCTGTACGCCACCCCGTTGGAAAACCTAAGGGCTGCCCAGGCGGCAGTCGACGAGCTGAACCATTTGGAAGGAGATGAGCTTCGCTGGATGACACAGCGTGTCCAGCAGCTCCTCGACACGGCTGCCGAACAGCAGGAAGCCCGCCACCGGGCTTTGGAATCCAACACGCAAGCAGACAACCGTCTTCTTCGGCGGGAGCACGGGGCTACGTCCTGTTCGCCGACAGTCGGCGCTTGCAGCCGGCGCGACTCAGAGCCGGCTGCTAGCCGCAGTCGGCAGACTCGCATCACCATCGAGCGCGATCAAGACGGCCGCCCAAGGGCTGTAGAGCGGCGAAACGAGCGCTCGCCCCCCCCCCTCGCCGGGAGAGGTGTGTATCCCCGCTGCCCGTCGACCATCCGTCCCTCGGAGGCCGCTTGGGCCACCGCGAGGGAGTTGGGGAGAAAGATGCCCGCTACCGCCTTGACCGACTGGCCCGGTCCCAGGCGGTCGAGGAAGAAGATGCACTCGGCCTAGCTTGTTTCGACCCTCGCATCTGTGATGAACCTTTCCCCAAAGGTTTCTCACTTCCTCGTGACACTCCCAAGTACAATGGATCCGTGAAGCTAGAGGACAGGCTGGTGGATTAGTCCACAACCGTCAGTGATGTCTACTACACAACCTTCTTCTTGTAGACGTTGTTGTGCCTCCAAGTGCAGAGATTTGTAAGACAGTAGCAAATTTCCCTCAAGTGGATGACCTAAGGTTTATCAATCCGCGGGAGGCGTAGGACGAAGATGGCCTCTCTCAAACAACCCTACAACCAAATAACAAAGAGTCTCTTGTGTCCCGAACACATCCAATACAATGGTAAATTGTATAGGTGCACTAGTTCGGCGAAGAGATGGTGATACAAGTGCAATATGGATGGTAGATATAGGTTTTTTTTGAACTGAAAGTATAAAAACAGCAAGGTAGCAAGTGGTAAAAGTGAGCATAAACGGTGTTGCAATGATAGGAAACAAGGCCTAGGGTTTATACTTTCACTAGTGCAAGTTCTCTCAACAAGGATAACATAATTGGATCATATTACTAGCCCTCAACATGAATTAAAGAGTCACTCCAAAGTAACTAATAGAGGAGAAGAAACGAAGAGATTACGGTAGGGTACAAAACCACCTCAAAGTTATTCTTTCTGATCGATCTATTCAAGAGTCTGTAGTGACGTTCAATCTATCATAGAGTTCGTACTAGAATAACACCTTAAGACACAAATCAACCAAAACCCTAATGTCACCTAGATACTCCATTGTCACCTCAAGTATCCGTGGGCATGATTATACGATATGCATCACACAATCTCAGATTCATCTATTCAACCAACACAAAGTACTTCAAAGAGTGCCCCAAAGTTTCTACTGGAAAGTCAAGACGAAAACGTGTGCCAACCCCTATGCATAGATTCCCAAGGTCACGGAACCCGCAAGTTGATCACCAAAACATACATCAAGTAGATCACATGATATCCCATTGTCACCACAGATAAGCACATGCAAGACATACATCAAGTGTTCTCAAATCCTTAAAGACTCAATCCGATAAGATAACTTCAAACGAAAAACTCAATCCATTACAAGAGAGTAGAGGGGGAGAGGCATCATAAGATCCAACTAGAATAGCAAAGCTCGCGATGCATCAAGATCGTGCCATCTCAAGAACACGAGAGAGAGAGAGAGATCAAACACATAGCTACTAATACATACCCTCAGCTCCGAGGGTGGACTACTCCCTCCTTGTCATGGAGAGCGCCATGATGATAAAGATAGCCACCGGAGAGGGATTCCCCCTCCGGCAGGGTGCCGGAACAGGGTCTAGATTGGTTTTTGGTGGCACCAGAGGCATTCGGCGGCGGAACTGTCCATCTAGGTTAATTTTCGAAGGTTTCAGTATTTGTAGGATTTTTTGGCGTACGGCACAAGTTAGGGGGGCCTGTGGGCTGTCCACGAGATAGGAGGGCGCGCCCCCCACCCTCGTGGGCAGCCCGTGGCTCTCCTGGCCCAACTCTTTTACTTCGGGGGCTTCTTTTGGTCTAGAAAAAATCATGAAAAATTGGCACGTCAATTGGACTCCGTTTGATATTCCTTTTTTGTAAAACCCTAAAACAGGAGAAAAACAGAAACTGGCACTAGGCTCTGGGTTAATAGGTTAGTCCCAAAAATCACATAAAAGTGTATAATAAAGCCCATAAAACATCCTAGAAGGATAATATAATAGCATGGAACAATCAAAAATTATAGATACGTTGGAGACGTATCAGCATCCCCAAGCTTAATTCCTGCTCGTCCTCAAGTAGGTAAATGATAAAACAAAATTTTTGATGTGGAATGCTAACTAACATAAATCTCAATGTAATTCTCTTAATTGTGGCATGAATGTTCAGATCTGAAATATTCAAGACAAAGGTCTATATTGACATAAGAAGTAATAATACTTCAAGCATACTAGGAAAGCAATCATGTCTTCTCAAAATACTATGGCTAAAGAAAGTTATCCCTACAAAATCATATAGTCTGGCTATGCTCCCTCTTCACCACACAAAATATTCATATCATGCACAACCCCGATTTCAGCCAAGCACTTGTTTTCATACTCTATTCTTTCAAACTTTTCAACTTTCACGCAATACATGAGCGTGAGCCATGGACATAGCACTATGGGTGGAATAGAGAGGTGGTTGTGGAGAAGACAAAAAGGAGGAAGATAGTCTCACATCGACTAGGCATATCAACGGGCTATGGAGATGCCCATAAATAGATATCAATGTGAGTGAGTAGGGATTGCCATGCAACGGATGCACTAGAGCTAAATTATGTATGAAAGCTCAACAAAAGAAACTAGTGGGTGTGCATCCAACTTGCTTGCTCACGAAGACCTAGGGAATTTGAGAAAGCCCATCGTTGGAATATACAAGCCAAGTTCTATCGAAAATTCTCACTAGTATATAAAGTGACTAAACATGAGACTCTCTATAATGAAGAACATGGTGCTACTTTGAAGCACAAGTGTGGAAAAAAGATAGTAGCAATTGTCCCTTTTTCTTTTCTTTGGGCCTTTCTTTTTTTCTTTGGCCTTTCTTTTTTCTTTTTCTTTCAGAGGGGCTTTATTGATTTAGCCTTTCCTCCCATGGGACAATGTTCTAATAATGATGATCATCACACTTTCATTACAACTCGATACTACAACAAAGTATGACTCTATATGAATGCCTCCGGCGGTGTACCGGGATGTGCAATGAAACAAGAGTGACTTGTATGAAAAGTTATGCATGGTGGCCTTGCCACAAATACGATGTCAACTACATGATCATGCATGGCAATATGACAATATGATGCGTGTCATATGAACGGAACGGTGGAAAGTTGCATGGCAATATATCTCGGAATGGCTATGGAAATGCCATGATTGGTAGGTATGGTGGCTGTTTTGAGGAATATATATGGTGCCTGTTTTGAGGAAGGATATATAGTGGGTGTATGGTACTGGCGAAAGTTGCGCGGTACAAGAAAGGCTAGCAATGGTGGAAGGGTGAGAGTGCGTATAATCCATGGACTCAACATTAGTCATAAGAACTCATATACTTATTGCAAAAATCTACGAGTCATCAAAACAAAGCAATCAACACATGCTCCTAGGGGGGAGGTTGGTAGGAGTTAACCATCACGCGCCCCCGACCTCCACACAAAGGTTGACACTTTACAAATACCTCATGCTCTAACTTCGTCACATAGCGGTTCACCATACGTGCATGTTACGGGAATCACTAACATTAACACAAGTATTTCTAAATTTCATAATAACTCCACTAGCATGACTCTAATATCACTATCCTCATATCTCAAAACAATTATCAAGCATCCAACATCTCATTCTATTCAATGCACTTAGTGTGATTTTTTTACTACATTGACATTGGATGTCTTTCATGTGAAGACTAGTTTTATAGCCTAAACACATTACCATGCTGTTTTAATAGACTCTCAAATAGATATAAGTGAAGCATGAGAGTTCAACAATTTCTACAAAATATAACCACCAACGTGCTCTAAAAGATATAAGTGAAGCACTAGAGCAAAAACTATTCAACTCAAAAGATATAAGTGAAGCACATAGAGTGTTCTAACAATTCCTAGGCACATTTAACTCTCTCAAATATGTGTGTCCAGCAAGGATGATTGTGACAAACTAACAAGCAAAGACTCAAATTATACAAGACGCTCCAAGCAAAACACATGTCATGTGATGAATAAAAATATAGCTCCAAGTATAGTTACTGATGGATGAAGACGAAAGAGGGGATGCCTTCCCGGGGCATCCCCAAGCTAAGGCTTTTTATTATCCTTGAATTTTACTTGGGGTGCCATGGGCATCCCCAAGCTTCGGCCTTTTCTACTCTTTTTTCCATAGTCCATCAAAGCAATACTCAAAACTTGAAAACTTCACAACACGAAACTTAGACAAAAATTCTCGTGAGCTCCGTTAGTATAAGAAAGCAAACCACTATTCAAAGGTACTGCAATAAATTCATTCTTTGTTTATATTGGTGTTAAACCTACTGTATTCCAACTTCTCTATGGTTCATACCTCCAAATATTACTCATAGATGCATTGAAATAAGCAAACAACACACGAAAAACAGAATCTGTCAAAAACAGAACAGTCTATAGTAATCTGCAGGTTTCGCATACTTCTGTAACTCCAAAAAATTCAAACTAAATTGGTAAACGTGATGAATTTGTCTATTAATCATCTGCAAAAAGAATCAACTAAATAGCACGCTCCAGTAAAATCTGATGACCATTCTAGCGAGCGCTAACGATTTTGTTTTTCACAGCAAGATCATATAAACTTCACACAAGTTTTCCCAAAGGTTCTACTTGGCACAAACACTAATTAAAACACAAAAACACATCTAAATAGAAGCTAGATGCAATATTTATTCCTAAACAGAAGCAAAAGCAAAGAAAACAAAATAAAGTTGGGTTGCCTCCCAACAAGCGCTATCGTTTAACGCCCCTAGCTAGGCATAATGATGCTCACATTAAAGATAAGAATTGAAACATAAAGAGAGCATCATGAAGAATATGACTAGCACTTTTAAGTCTAACCCACTTCCTATGCATAGGGATTTTGTAAGCAAACAACTTATGGGAACGATAGTCAACTAGCATAGGAAGGCAAAGCAAGCATAGCTTCAAAATTTTAAGCACATAGAGAGGAAATTTCATATTATTGGAATATGTAGAAGCATATGTTCCTCTCTCATAATAATTTTCAAAGGCATCATGAATTAATTCAACAATATAACCAGCACATAAAGCATTCTTTTCATGATTCCCAAGCTTATAAATTTTATTACTCTCCACATAAGAAAAATTATTCTCATGAATAATAGTGGGAGCAAACTCAACAAAATAATTATCATGCAAAGCATAATCCAATTGAAAACTAAAATCATGATGACAAGTTTCATGGTTATCTTTATTCTTTATAGCATACGTGTCATCACAATAGTCATCATAGATAGCAACTTTGTTCCCATAATCAATTGAAACCTCTTCCGAAATAGTGCATTCATCACCAAATAAAGTCATGACCTCTCCAAATCCACTTTCATCAATATAATCATCATAAATAGGACGCATGCTTTCATCATAATAAATTTGCTCATCAAAACTTGGGGGACAAAAAATATCATCTTCATCAAACATAGCATCCCCAAGCTTGTGGCTTTGCATATCATTAGCATCATAGGTATTCAAGGAATTCATACTAACAAGGAATTCATACTAACAACATTGCAATCATGCTCATCATGCACATATTTTTTGCCAAGCATTCTATGTAATTCTTCTTCTAGTACTTGAGCACAATTTTCTTTCCCATCATTTTCACGAAAGATATTAGAAAGATGAAGCATATGAGGCAGCCTTAATTCCATTTTTTGTAGTTTTCTTTTATAAACTAAACTAGTGATAAAACAAGAAACTAAAAGATTCGATTGCAAGATCTAAAGATATACCTTCAAGCACTAACCTCTCCGGCAACGGCGCCAGAAAAGAGCTTGATGTCTACTACACAACCTTCTTCTTGTAGACGTTGTTGGGCCTCCAAGTGCAGAGGTTTGTAGGACAGTAGCAAATTTCCCTCAAGTGGATGACCTAAGGTTTATCAATCTGCGGGAGGCGTAGGATGAAGATGGTCTCTCTCAAACAACCCTGCAACCAAATAACAAAGAGTCTCTTGTGTCCCCAACACACCCAATACAATGGTAAATTGTATAGGTGCACTAGTTCGGCGAAGAGATGGTGATACAAGTGCAATATGGATGGTAGATATAGGTTTTTGTGAACTGAAAATATAAAAACAGCAAGGTAGCAAGTGGTATAAGTGAGCATAAACGGTGTTGCAATGATAGGAAACAAGGCCTAGGGTTCATACTTTCACTAGTGCAAGTTCTCTCAACAAGGATAACATAATTGGATCATATTACTAGCCCTCAACATGCAACAAAGAGTCACTCCAAAGTAACTAATAGCGGAGAAGAAACGAAGAGATTATGGTAGGGTACGAAACCACCTCAAAGTTATTCTTTCTGATCGATCTATTCAAGAGTCCGTAGTAACGTTCAATCTATCATAGAGTTTGTACTAGAATAACACCTTAAGACACAACTTAACCAAAACCCTAATGTCACCTAGATACTCCATTGTCACCTCAAGTATCCGTGGGCATGATTATACGATATGCATCACACAATCTCAGATTCATCTATTCAACCAACACAAAGTACTTCAAAGAGTGCCCCAAAGTTTCTATCGGAAAGTCAAGACGAAAACGTGTGCCAACCCCTATGCATAGATTCCCAAGGTCACGGAACCCGCAAGTTGATCACCAAAACATACATCAAGTAGATCACATGATATCCCATTGTCACCACAGATAAGCACGTGCAAGACATACATCAAGTGTTCTCAAATCCTTAAAGACTCAATCCGATAAGATAACTTCAAAGGGAAAACTCAATCCATTACAAGATTATAGAGGGGGAGAAGCATCATAAGATCCAACTAGAAAGCAAAGCTCGCGATACATCAAGATCATGCCATCTCAAGAACACGAGAGAGAGAGAGAGAGATCAAACACATAGCTACTGATACATACCCTCAGCCCGAAGGGTGGACTACTCCCTCCTCGTCATGGAGAGCACCGGGATGATGAAGATAGCCACCGGAGAGGGATTCCCCCTCCATCAAGGTGCCAGAACAGGGTCTAGATTGGTTTTTGGTGGCACCAGAGGCTTTCGGCGGTGGAACTCCATCTCTAGGTTAATTTCCGAAGGTTTCAGTATTTATAGGATTTTTTTACGTAGGGCACAAGTCAGGGGGCCTCTGGGCTGTCCACGAGATAGGAGGGCGTGCCCCCCACCCTCGTGGGCAGCCCTTGGCTCTCCTGGCCCAACTCTTTTACTTCGGGGGCTTCTTTTGGTCCAGAAAAAATCATCAAAAATTGGCACGTCAATTGGACTCCGTTTGATATTCCTTTTCTGTAAAACCCTAAAACAGGAGAAAAACAGAAACTGACACTGGGCTGGGTTAATAGGTTAGTCCCAAAAATCACATAAAAGTGTATAATAAAGCCCATAAAACATCCTAAAAGGATAATATAATAGCATGGAACAATAAAAAATTATAGATATGTTGGAGACGTATCAGTCAGCATAGCCACCGGCAACAAGCGCGTCGCGGTGAAGTATGTGCCACTCAAGCTCCAGGGCATGGCCCGGACATAGTTAAACAGCCTCAAGCCCAACAACATCAATAGCTGGCTGGACTTCACCGACGTCTTCACCCGCAACTTCACCAACACCTACAAGCGGCTGCCCAAGCCACGACAGCTCTCCCTATGCGTCCAAGGTCCAAACGAGTCCGCTCGTGACTACCTGATGCATTCGGCCGAGCTGCGCAATTCTTGTGAAGGGGTGCATGAGGTGCAAGCCATCGAGTACTTCACGGTCGGGTGCAGAGAAGGCACCTTACTCAAGCACAATCTCCTCTGCGATGAGCCCACCACAATGGACGAGGGGCTAAGCATAGCAGACAAGTACGCCACAGTGGACTCTTCCATGAAGTCCGAGCTGCACGTAGATGCTTCCGGAAAGATGGCTTCGCCGGCTCCTAGGACGCGGGCTGGCGATTCCAGTCGGCGCCAACAGCAGACGGACAACAAGCGCAAAGCCCCCCTGCTGGCTTCCAATAGCCGGCTGGTGGCAGCAGTTGAAGGCCAGCAGCCAGAAGCTCAAGACGGTCCCAAGTGCCAGAAGGGCGGCAAGCCGGCCCGGCAGCCCGCTTTCTCCTTTGAACAAGCCCTGGATGCCCCTTGCAAGTTTCACAGCGGTGCGAAGCCATCCAACCACGTCACACGAAAATGTCACTCGCTCACTTGGATCGCTAGAGGCGAGGCTCTGCCCCCGCCGCCTGCTGGGTAGGCGGCTCCGCCTCCGAGGCCACTGGCTGCTCGTCCAGGCGGCCAGGTCCAGGACGAATTCCCAGAAGAGAACGAAGCCTATGTAGTTAATGCCGTTGCCGGAGAAGTCCCATAATTCATGCATTGATCCGAGAAGCCCATTAGCTGGAGCCGCGAAGATCATCCGCCCGTCATGCCGTCACCGGGCGCCTATGCCATGGTTCTAGATGCAACTTTCTCCACCGATAGGCGGTCGACAGGCACAGCCGGCGGCAGCAGCATCAACATCATGTATCGAGACACCATGAAGAAGTTGGGCATCAAAGAGAAGAAGCTCCAGCCTACCCGGACCGTGTTCCACGACATCATCCCCGGCCTCTGTTGCTCACCAATCGGCAAGGTCAAGATTAATGTCCTGTTTGGTGACAAGACGTATTTTCGACGGGAGCCGGTATGGTTTGAGGTGGTGAATCTGGAAAGCCCTTATCATGTGATATTGGGCCGGCCAGCCCTCGCCAAATTCATGATGGTACCCCATTATGCCTACCTCAAGATGAAGATGCCGGGCCCCAAAGGAATAATCACCATAGTCGGGGACTATGAGAAGTCCATCGCATGTGCCACTGCCAGCAGCCGGCTGGCCGAGTCCCTTGTCATAGCTGAAGAGAAGCGCCACCTTGATCGGTTGGTGGCAATGGCCGGTGAGCAGCCGACCATACCATTCGATCCCAAGGAGGCAGAACCCCAAGGCTCATTCCAGCCAGCCAAAGAAACCAAGAAGATTGCTTTGGATCTGTCACACCCGAAGCGATTTGCTGTCATAGGGTCGAACCTAGATAGCAAATAGGAAAGAGAGCTCAAGCTACATGCCAGGTGTCCCGACGAATTTCGCCGAGCACAAGCTACATGTAAGAGAAGACGCGAAGACGGTCAGGAAGCCACTTCACCGCCTGTCAGAAGAAAAAAGAAGAGTTGTTGGAGAAGAAGTCACCCGCCTGCTAGCAGCCGGCTTCATTATGGAGGTGTTCTACCCAGAGTGGCTCTCCAATCCTGTCCTGGTGCTGAAGAAGAACAACAAGTGGCGCATGTGCATTGACTACACCAGTCTCAACAAAGCTTGCCCTAAAGATCCGTTTGCTCTGCCACGAATAGATCAAGTGATTGACTCCACAGCCGGATGCAAGCTGTTGTCATTCCTTGATGCTTATTTCGGATACCACCAGATCAAACTGGATCCGGCTGACCGCCTGAAGACTGCCTTCCTCACACCATTTGGAGCCTTCTGCTACCTGACTATGACGTTCGGCTTGAAAAATGCCGACGCCACCTTTCATCGTTGCATGCAGAAGTGTCTCCTCAAGCAACTCGGCAGAAACGCCCATGTTTACATGGATGATATCATGGTGAAGACGGAGAAGCGGGGAACTCTCCTAGAGGACTTCCAAGAGACCTTCGGAAATCTGCGCCGCTTTCAGATCAAGCTAAACCCGGAGAAATGCGTCTTCGGGGTACCAGCAGGCCAGCTCCTTGGCTTCCTGGTGTCTGAACACGGCATCGAGTGCAACCCAGCAAAGATCAAGGCCATCGAGAGGATGGAGAGGCCAACTCGCATATGAGACGTCCAGAAGTTTACAGGGTTCTTGGAATCGCTCAGCCGATTCATCAGCCGGCTGGGCGAGAAGGCACTCCCTTCGTACCAATTGTTGAAGAAGACCACCTGCTTCGAGTGGAATGATAAGGTGGACGAAGCCTTCCACCAGCTCAAGAAAGTGCTGTCCACACCGCCTGTCCTGGCGGCGCCAACAGACAAGGAACCCATGTTCCTTTACATAGCCACCACCGGCCGGTTGTTCAACACTATGATTGTGGTCGAGCACCCAGAGGACGGCAGAGCCTTGCCTGTCCAAAGGCGGGTCTATTACTTGAGCGAGGTGCTACCAGCTTCCAAGCAGAATTATCCCCATTACCAGAAGATGTGCTATGGTGTGTATTTTGCCGCCAAGAAGCTCAAGCAGTACTTCCAAGAGCATCCGATCACGGTCGTATGCACGGCCCCGCTTGCTGAGATCATGGGCAACAGAGATGCTTCAGGCTGAGTGGTGAAGTGGGCCATTGAGCTGCCCCCCTTCACCATCTTCTACCAGCCCCGCACCACCATCAAGTCACAAGCATTGGCCGACTTCCTCGTCGACTGGGCCGAGACCCAGTACCTGCCGTCAGCTCCAGATTCAACCCATTGGCGGATGCACTTTGATGGATCAAAGATGCGCACTGGCTTGGGAGCCGGCATCGTACTTACCTCCCCCAAAGGCGACAAGCTCAAGTACACATTGCAAATCCACTTTGCCGCCTCCAACAACGTCGCCGAGTACGAGGTGCTCATTCACGGGCTCCGGATGGCCAAAGAGATTGGCATCCGCCGAGTGATGTGCTATGGTGACTCGGACTTGGTGGTCCAGCAGTCGTCTGGTGATTGGGACGCCAAAGATGCAAACATGGCAAGTTACTGCTTTCTGGTCCAGCAAATCAGTGGGCATTTTGACGGCTGCGAGTTCCTCCACATACCATGAGCTGACAACGATCAAGCCGACGCCTTGGCACGAATTGGATCAACTCGGCAAGCAATACCGGCCGGCGTGTCCATCCAATGCTTGCGCAAGCCGTCTATCCAGCTATCACCAGAGTCAGAATCAATCTTCATGCTAGCCGACCCTGGAGCAGACGGCCCGGGGACTGCTACACCAACAGCCGGCCCGGGGACTTCAGATCCCGGCCCGGGGACTGCTACGGCCGGCTCAGGAGCTCCAACAGGCGGCCAGGGAACTGCAGCGCCAACGGACGGCCAAGGGACTGTTGCACCAGCACCTGGCCCGGGGACTTCAGAACCCAGCCCGGGGACTGCTGCAGCCGGCCCGGGGACTTCAAGAGCACAACAAGCGGCTCACTCCAGCCCTCCACCTCCCGCCCAACCACCCTGGTTTCAGTGGCAGAAGTAACAGGAGTCACATCACCATCATGGGCACAACCAATCCTCAATTTTCTGCTCAGAAGAGAGTTGCCAGCAGATGAGACCTTGGCACGGCAAGTTCAATGCAAAGCTTCGGCATATACAATAGTAAACAAAGAGCTCGTCAGACGCAGCGCAACCGGCATCTTCCAGCACCGCGTAGAAGCAGAAAAGTGTCTGACCATTTTGAGAGACATTCATCAAGGCGAATGCGGCCACCATGCGGCTTCCAGATCCCTCGTCACTAAAGCTTTCCGCCATAGTTTCTTCTGGCTGACAGCTTTGGATGATGCCAAAGACCTAGTCAAGAAATGCAATTGTTGTCAGCGCTTCAGCTGCAAGCAACATCTGCCGGCTTCTGCACTCAAGACCATTCCGATCACATGGCCATTTGCAGTTTGGGGACTGGACATGGTGGGCCCTTTCAAGACGGCACGTGGCGGCATGACTCACTTGCTCGTTGCTGTGGACAAGTTCACCAAATGGATTGAGGCGAAGCCAATCAAGAAACTCAACGGCCCGACGACCGTGACCTTCATCGCTGACATCACAGTCTGGTATGGCATACCACACAACATCATCATCGACAACGGAACAAATTTTGCCAAAGGAGCATTGGCTCGTTTCTGCGCAACAGAGGGCATCCGACTGGACTTAGCATTCATTTCTCACCCGTAGTCAAATGGCCAAGTTGAGCATGCAAACGGCCTCATCTTGTACGGCATCAAGCCCCGGTTGGTCGAGCCTTGGGAGCGGTCGGTCGGCTGCTAGATCGAGGTGTTGCCGTCTGTCCTCTGGAGCCTCGGAATGACTCCGAAGAAGTCAACCGGCTTCACTCCCTTCTTCCTCGTCTATGGGGCCGAGGCCGTCATCCCAACAAACGTTGAGTTTGACTCGCCTCGTGTCACCATGTACACATAAGCCGAAGCAAAAGAATAATGAGAAGACGGTGTCGACCTGCTGGAGGAGGCCCAGCTGGTAGCACTCCACCGATCCGCCATCTACCAGCAGGGTCTCCGTCGCTATCACAGCCGGCGAGTCAGGCCGCGATCCTTTCGCGAGGCGGACCTTGTGCTCCGGCTGATCCAGCGAACAGCCGGCCAGCACAAGCTCTCAGCCCCTTGGGAAGGCCCCTTCATCATCAGTAAGGTACTAGGCAATGATGCCTACTACCTTATCAACGCATAGAAACCAAGAGCACGCAAAAGAGATGACTCGGGCAAGGAGTTAGAGCGCCCCTGGAATGCAAATATCCTTCGCCACTTTTACAGCTAAAGGCAGTATGTATCGTACTATCTAGGGTATTTTGAGAAACGACGGGATCCCCGAGGAGCGCTCGGGGACTGCCCCTCCCTTTATCTATATGATAAGTTTTATGCCTGTGAATGTGTTATTCTCATTCCTTCGCCCGGCACCGGGACCGAACAGACGGCCCGGGAGCTTACCGTTTGGCCCTATGTTTAAATTTTTTTCTCCAACAGTTGGACAAGTAATGTGCCGGCATCCAAGACCTCTCTCACTTACAGGTCTCAGACTCGCATAACGCGGCTGTTTGACTGGCGGGAGTCAAAGGCAGGAAGTGGTGCCCACATGAAAAATGGCTAAAGAAAAATAAACATAGGGCAAGACAGCCCTTGAGACAAGTTTGCCGGCTGCCGAGCAGCCGGCCAGCCAGGTTCTAGCTTAGCCAAACCGCATTCCAGAGGGCGGGATACTTGCCTATCCAAAAAACAACTAAGTACCTGACCCAGCCACAGACCACAAAGTGGCTGCATGGTTGGCAGGGCGGCGGTTAAAAGAGATGGCAAAAGAAAAATGCCCGAAGGAGCAAAGGACGGTGCTAACTCTAGAACCCGACAAATAGCATAAACATGTGCAGGATTAAGAGAATATTTACATAACAAAAGGCCTCCACGGCCGCCTTCGAGCAAATGTTTGTGGATACACCCAGTGGGTGAAATTGTTTAGGACTAACTCTACCAAGTCATAAAGGAAACAAGAAATAAAAAGATAGAACGACCGCCTAGGCCAGAGGTGCAGCAGGCGGATCGGATGGCACCATGGGGTCAGCTGGGCCAGCTGCTGAGGGGGCTTCCTGGTGGGTCTCGGCCTGATCGCCTTCGGTGGCAGACGGCGTGGTCCCACGGGGCTCGCTCGTTGAAGCCTGGTCGGGTTGATGACGAGCAGACGGCTCCTCCTCCAGAAAGCCGCCTTCCTCGTCGTCATCGTCCTCCTCCTCACCCTCATCACTTGAGGCGATCTCCTCATCCAGCTCCTCCGGCGCCGCCATGTCCAGCCCAAAGTGCTCAGGCGACACCACATGGCCGTTTTCATCCAACTCCGGGATGAAGACGGTAGTGTCGGCGTAATCAGCAATCACGGTGGCACGCTTGCTGAGATCTCCTCGTGCCGCTGCCAGCTTGGGCTTGGCTTCCAGGCGGAAGGTCGCCAGCTGAGCAAGATCCAGATCGGGGTACCAACCCTTGGCAAATTCTAAGGCGGCCCGCGTGCCGGCTCTTGCTGTAGCGCCCTTCCAAGCCTCGGAGCGGCCGACGACCGCCTCCAGCCATTCGGCGGCCCGGCTGGGAGTGCGGGGTGCCGGGACGTCTGGCCAGAGGGCGGCCAGCACCTTGGACCCGACGCGTTGAAGGCGGCAGATCAGACGGTAGGCCGGCTGGAGGCACACTCTCACGGCGAGGAGTTGCTCGTTGGGAGTCCGGGGCGCGTTGGGTGCGATCACCCGACCCGCCCGGCGCCTCTCGTCGCGTTGGGCCTCAATGGCCTGGCAGGCAGGGACAGAGTGGCCCGGGAAGTACTCTGTGCCAAGGAGAAGATAGAGAATCAGGAAAAAGGAGTTGGCTGCTGCGGCAGACGGCGAACATGTGAAAGCGAAGAAAAAGCAGCTCATCATCAACCATGTCCTCAATGGCCCCATAGCCTTCCTGCAGGGCCATCTCCGTTTCGGCCCAATTCGAACGCTCAGTCTCGAACTCGGCCCAAAGAAGCTCCTCAGCATCCGCCAGCTTCTTGAGCTCCACGCTGTGCACCCCCGCCTGGTCGGCCAACTCCTTGGCTTGGCGGTGACGCTCTTGGGCGGCCAGGCTGTGCTCCTGCTCCTTGACGGCGAGCTCAGCCTGAACCCCGCCTAGCTGGCTACGGAGGTCGGTTGCGGTTGCTGATAAGAGAGGAGGAGGAGGTGTCAGCATCAGTTAGAAGACAAAGTAACCTTGGAGATCCAGGCCACCTGCTCAGCAGCCGGCCCGGAACTCGGGGACTACACCTAATGGGTACGCTGACGCGCCCCCGCAAGGAGGAAAGGGAGACACTTACTCCAGCTCTCGTCCAGGGCGGCTCTCAGCTGAACCAGCTCTTGATGCAGGGAATTGTAGGCGGCCACCCAAAGATTGTGATAATCCTGCAACATGGGAGGCGAGAGACAAGTTAGTTACAAAGCAGCACCTTGGAGTTCCAAGCCGCCTGCTCAGCAGCTGTCTCGGAACTCGGGGACTACACCCAGTGGGTGCGCTGACATGCCCCCACTAGAGAAATTGAAGGAATAAAAATTAAAGAAGAAATCAACGTACCCGGACGGCAGTCCGCGTGGCTAAGAACTCCTGCAAGGCCCTCTGTAGGGTCTCGCCCTGGGTATTGAACCGGTCGAGGACGTCCCGGGAAGCGACGTTCAGGACGCCGCCGCTACCAGACGTCCACCCTAGCGGCGCTGCGCTGGTGGCCTCGTTGTCCGGCAAAGACGAGTTGGCAGTGCCGGCCTCTACCTGCCGCGGGGCTGAGGCCACCCTCGCCAGACGCGGACGAGCTGGAACCTGGGCGGTGGGCAACGGGCCCACCACCAGCATGCCTTTCGCCGGCAGCATGTCTGGCCCCCTCGGGTCGGCTGTCCCATGCCCCAGCAGACGGCACGGGAGGAGTTGCCTCCGCCTGCATGACAGCATGGCCGTCCCCCTCCTTTTCAAGGGCCGGCTGATCACCGCCGCCGACACTTGGGCAGACGGCTCCGGAGGAGCCGCGTGCTGGAGATCGGCGTGGCTCCCCGACTGCTGGAGGGCCGCTTCTCGCTCCTGGGCCCGGACGGCGGCATCCGCCTACGCCTTGGTGGCTGCCTTGTCTTCGGCCTTGGCTGCGGCGTCGGCCTCCGCCTGCGCTGCCTGGGACAGCTCCACCTCCCGGCGGGTGATACGTCCAAAACGTATCTATAATTTCTGCTTGCTCCATGCCTCTTTTGGGTGGTATTGCTATGATATTTATACACTTCCACACACTTTTGATCATATTTGGACTAACCTATTAACTCAGTGCACCCCAGTGCCACTTTCAGTTTTCTGCTGTTTTTGTATTTCAGGTTTTCCCATTACGTAAACTGCCAGAAAAATCCCGGAAAAATTATATAAAAAATCATCGTTCCATAAGCTTCCCGGTAGCCAAAGTACAACCGGAGGGGGGCCACCAGGGCTCCAGGCGCCCTGGTGGCGTGGCCCCCCTCCTGGCCGCGTTGGGGGGGGGGGGGGGGGCGCCCGGGCCCCCCAGGCCTCCGCTGATGCCCCCCTTTGGCATATATTTATATCGTGTCCCGAAACCCTCGAGACGGGAACCCTTTTTCGCGATCTCATCTCTGTTCCGCCGCCGCCGCACTTCCAAGATTGGGAGCACCAGGAGAACTCTTCCCGGCACCCTGCCGGAGGGGAGGATCACAACCGGGAGCTTCTCCACCACCATGGACGCCTGCCGGATGAGTTGTGAGTAGTCTCCCTTGGACCATGGGTCCATGACCAGTAGCTATGTGATGTTCTCCTACCATTCTTGTGCTTCACTAATTAGTCCTCGTGAGCTGCCCTACATGATCGAGGCACATATGTAATCCTTATGCTGTTGCTATGATGAGTTTGCTGGGATCCGATGGATTGTGAGATTATGTTCAGATTGTGTTTGAGTAATATATTTGATCTACCTCTTTTATATTTATGTTCGTAAGTAATTCTTGCATGTTCTCCGTTGTTATTTATTGCTTTGGCCAAGTAGTAGGTAGTGACTCCAAGAGGGAACGTTATGCTTGATTGTGGGTTCATGCCCCTCGATGACTAGCTTGAGTGACAGAAACATGAGTCTAGGGGATGTGCTATTGCCACAAGGGGGAAAACAACGGTGCTTGTGCCCGCGGGTGCAAGGATTGTTTACTTTACACAAAGTTCTTTTAATGCAGTTGTCTGTTGCTTTGAGTTTACACTATGGGTGGGACTCGCAACTTAATACCAGCGAGATGTTCTGGATAGATATCTCAAGGTGGATGATTAGTAGTAGATGCAGATGGATTTCGGTCTACTTGCCTTGGCGTACCGCCCATGCTTTGAACCTCTACCTTTCTTGTAACATAGTTAGCATTGGTTTGCACACATAATTCTGTCAATTGCCCAGCTGTAATTCGTTTACCTCACATAGCTGTTTTATCATCTTTTGAGAGAGAGACATCACTAGTGAACATCATGGGACCCCGGTCCATATTACCATCATTGATCACATCCGCTATTTACTTTCCGCTTTTATTTACTATTTGCAGCAATACCTATCACTATTATCACTTGCGTTTGATCCTTTGTAAACGACAAGGCCGGAGGGATTGGCAACCTCTCTGTACTCGTTGGGAGCAAAGTTATTTGTATCTGTGTGCAGGTCCATGTTGATTGCTAATATCTGGCGCCGTTAGCAGTTGACACCTTGTTGAAACTGGGAGTCTCAGGGGAAATCGATCCTTGGTATCTTTGCCAAGGGAAAACTTCCGCTACACTGCATCTCAAACCTTCCACTTGGGGTAACCAACGAGGGGCGAGAAGCCATCAAGCAAAGTTTTCTGGCGCCGTTGCCGGGGACTCCACTCTTCAGGATAGGGGAGTTGCATGCTATCTTTTACCTTTGCTTTTTAGTCTTGTTAGTTTACCTTTCAGTTTATGCTTTAGTGTCCTTTATCAAAAATCACAAAAAAATTTATTTGCCTTTCTGTTAGTAGTCCTTTCTATTTAGCCAAACATGTTAGGATTTGGTGCTTTGAGGGAATCAGAAGTTCTAGATTTCCATCAAAAGGATAGAGAAAATATGAAGAAGGCATGGGACAGAATTTCTGATGCACATAGGAGAATTATGCCTTGGATACCTATAAAAATTGTGCTTAGAAATTTTTACCATGGTCTTTTTAAATGGTGTAAACACTCTCTTGATATTATAGTTGAAGGAGATTTCCTAGAGTGTGATGAAGCTAGAGCTCTTGAAATTATACATGGTCTATCTAGTTACTTCGTTTATGATCATAACTTTGATACTGTCATAGATAGACTTGCTACTATTGAGAAGAGAATGGATGCTCTAGACTTGATGAAGGTAGAGAAACCCAAACCCAATAAGAAAGACATTTTGGAAATAGACAATGATTGGGAGCCTTTTGTTAGGATTAGCATCTCTAATCAAGACTTCCTTGCTTATTGTGATATTGGATCTATGGTTTCTACTATGCCAAAAATTGTTCATGATTCTTTAAAATTTAACATGGAGAGATTACCATCTTATCATGAACACACTAATGGAGATATTTCTGAAATCCAGGGAAGAATAAAAGACGTGCCAGTTAAATTCCTTGGATTACAATGGTTGATTTCTTCATCATGGAGCCAAACCAAGGAAATATAGTGCTTGGAAGGGACTTCCTCCGAGCGGTAAAAGGCTTCATCGATATATGTAAGGGAAAAATCCGCTTGCGCGGAAAGGCAAAAGGTGTGTACCCCTTTTCTAGAAGGAACAAGAGTGAACTTGTTGAGGAACCATTTGAAGCAATTTATAACTCCGATTATTATGATGGTTATTGATTCCTCTATGCATTATGCCTAGCTTAAAGGCATAAAAGAAAGCGCTTTTGGGAGGCAGCCCACATGAATAAAATTTTTATTTTGCTTTTGTTGTGTCTTGATGTTGTTACTACAGTAGCATCATCATTGTATCTTTACTTTTCAATTTTGTGCCAAGTGTAGCCTCTGATTGCAAGAAAGTTCAAAAGTTGTGACGTGCTGTCCAGGAAACAGATTCTGTCCTTGGATAGAAAAATTCGTATAAAATCACCAGATCATCTTTTTGGTCTGAATTGTTTCGACATCATGCTCTATACAATTGTCTTTCGTGCGTCTGTTCTGAGTTTTTTGATTAGAGTTGCAGAAGTGCCCCAAAAAAATCATTTACTACCTGCTGTTCTGTTTTTCACAGATTCTGTCCTGTTTTGCCTTTCCTTCATTTTGCAAACCTAGAGCTTGCTTTTTCTTTGCAAAAACCTTTTGGCAATCTTGAGAAACAGTAGACCTTCAAGAATATCCTTATTTCCAGCAAGGAACAATTATTTTATTATGGGTACTAACCTCGCTAATCAGATTATGATGAGTTATGTATGAAGGGAGTTTTCAAGTGTGCGAGGGAAGATGATAAAAAGATTCAGGAGTGTGAAACGCTCAAGCTTGGGGATGCCCCCATGCACCCCCAAGAAATATTCAAGGAGACTCAAGAGTCTAAGCTTGGGGATGCCCCCGTGCATCCCCTTCTCCATCAACAATTATCAGTTCGTCTTTCGTTCCACTATATTTTTATCACTTCATGTGTTATGTGCTATGCTTGGAGCGTCTTGCTCTTAGTTTCCTTTTTAGTTTTCTTTAGATTTTCATAACGAGTCGGAACTCAGATTTCTTTGTGTGGGAGAGAAACACGCTCCACTTCTACTTAGAACATAACATAGAATTTTCATGTCTATCTTTGCTGTGTGTGTTCTTTGTCTTTCAATAGCTACTATCATGTTCAGCTCTTAGTTTTCATGCTTATCTTTTTAAAGAGCTTTTGTTTAGTTGGTTGCTTGAACTCTCTTTAGTTATCATGCTTATCTTATTAAGAGAGTTTGCTTCTGTTGCATTGGTTGATATGTCTATGATAAAAATGCTACGTGCATAATGGTGCTTAGTAGTTCATGTTTTCTTATGGTTAGTCTCAAATAGCTGGGGGGTTCCCAATGTGTTATTGGAGTACCAACATGATTTGTTTGCCTATGATGTGGTATGGTTTAGTAATATCTTCCTTCAAGAATTTATTTTGATTGACTTGGCGTATGCTCACGCATATTTAAGACTGTAAAGAAAGTCTGTCAAGCCTTGATGATCTTTTGTTTCTGAGTAGCGATATAAATTCCATGCCTGATTCAATGTTGCTTTGTCACTCTGCATGATTATGACCGTCATTGCTCTCTTAGTTGGTCGCTCCCAGTCTTTTGCTAACCTTCGCCTGTACTAAGCGGACTGACTGCTTGTGCATCCAAATTCCTTTAAACCAGTTATGCCATACGAGTCCACCATACCTTCCTACATGGTATTTACCTGCCATTCCTAACGAAGACTTTCATGTACCATCTCGAAATTATTCAAAAAAAATGCATTCCTATTTTGTGCCTCTGTTTTAAGTTCATGAGGAAGTAGTAGTTAATTCATGATCTTTGTAAGTTGGACAAGTTTCACCCCGGGATTGCATGTCTAATGTGCAAACCCATAACACGAGAAGGAACTGGCATTGAGTGCGCCCGGCTCAAAATTAATATAACAAACAAACCCTCCTTCACGCTTTGTTCATGAGAAATCAGAAAACTTTGGCAGTGATAAACAAAGGAGATTAAGAGGATGTGATCGTCCTCATTCGGGAGCCATTCCTCGAAACTTGTCCATCTCAAGAAGTGATTGAGTTGTCTGCTAGCATTCGTTGACGAAACATGCATAATCTAAAAAAATAATTATTACCTCTGTTTTTAAAACCAAGAGCTCTGGTACATGTTTTGTCTTTGTTTCCGACTACGGGTTTTCAACCTTGCCAACAAAAGCCACGGTTCGAGAGTCTCCACCTTCTTTTAAAGCACCAACTACTAAGAGCATGATTGTCATTCTGAGTGTAATGTGCATTGTCCCAAAGTAGCATTGTCTTTTGCATGATTGTGATATCGTTTATTCTGAAATCATTGTATCTAGTCATCACTTAAACTTGGAGGTGTACCTGCATTTATGTTTTGCTTCACTAAAGGGGGCAAGCGAGATATCACTTTATCATATTTGCACACCATGCTCATTACAAATCTATTTGATGTTTCAGTATCATGTTGTAAAACTTTCAGTTCTTTGTGATTTTCTCATGAGGCAACTTAATTACTACAGATTCATTGTCTTAGTAAGATTTTGTCATATGACTATGAAAAATCCTTATATGGTTAATAGCATATCACCACAGAAATTATTCTTGTTATCATTTACCTACTCGAGGACGAGCAGGAATTAAGCTTGGGGATGTTGATACGTCCAAAACGTATCTATAATTTCTGCTTGCTCCATGCCTCTTTTGGGTGATATTTCTATGATATTTATACACTTCCATACACTTTTGATCATAATTGGACTAACCTATTAACTCAGTGCACCCCAGTGCCAGTTTCTGTTTTCTGCTGTTTTTGTATTTCAGGTTTTCCCATTACGTAAACTGCCAGAAAAATCCCAGAAAAATTATATAAAAAAATCAGCGTTCCAGAAGCTTCCCGGTAGCCAAAGTACAGCCGGAGGGGGGCCACCAAGGCTCCAGGCGCCCAGGTGGCACGGCCCCCCTCCTGGCCGCGCCGG